>CM076570.1:540862316-541462316 GCA_034641835.2 Pinus albicaulis
GTTCTAAATATAAAGTGTTGAGGACTCACAATAACCCATCCCATTGAGGAGAACAGGGAACACCCTCTTGTGTTTTCCTCCTAGGTGCCATTAATAAAATTATTCATTGGATATATTCTTGTCTTGTCTATTGGATCTATGGAGTAAATCTTATTTTTCTACTATTTAATGTCTTCTAATGCATAGATCTAGATTTTTGCAACATTTTTCTTGATAATCTAATTGTAGATATGAAGATATTAGAAGTCATTTATGCTGTTAGGGCTATAAGTTATGCGTAGCTAAAGTGTCTTTTTTCGTACACTTCGAATAAAGATTCATGCTAACAACCATACCCTAACCTTAACCTCAGTGTTAACCATTAACTTATCCTTAAATTTAACCTAACATTAATCTTAACCTTAACCTTCACATGACCCTTAACATTAACCTTAACCTTAACCTTAACCATAACCTTAACCTTATCCTTCACTTAACCTTAACCTTAACCTTAACCCTAACCTGACCCTAACCTTAACCTAACCTTAACCTTAACTTTAACCTAACCTTAAGTTAACCTTAACCTGAACCTAAGGTTAAGGGTACAGTTAAGCTTAACATTAAGGTTAAGGTTAAGGTTAAGGTTAAGGTTAGGTTAGGGTTAAGGTTAAGGTTATGTTAGGGTTAAGGCTAAGGTTAAGGGTAAGGTTAAGGTTAAAATTAAGGTTAAGGTTAAGATTAAGGTTAAGGTTAGGTTAAGGTTAAGGTTAAGGTTAAGGTTAATTTTAAGGTTAAGGTTAAGGTTCGGTTAGGGTAAGGTTAAGGTTAAGGTTAAGGTTAAGGTTATGTTAAAGTTAATGTTAAGGTTAAGGTTAAGGTTAAGGGAAATGTTAAGGTTAAGGTTAGGTTAAGGTTAATGTTAAGGTTAAGGTTAGTGTTAAGGTTAAGGTTAATGTTAAGGTTAGGTAAAGGTTAGGGTATTTTTAATGTTAGGTTAGGTTGACTTTCAGGTTAGGTTAACGTAAGTTTAAGGTTAAAGTCAAGGTTAAGGTCAGGTTAAGGGTTAAGGTTAATGTTAATGTTTTTTTAGGCTTTAGGTTAGGTTAACGTAAAGGTTAAGGTTAGGTTAGGGTTAAGGTTAAGGTTAAGGTTAGGTTAAGTATAGGTTAGGTTAGTGTTGTGGTGGATTTGGCACATGGGTGTACGAAATCGCACGAGTTTAGAGAGTGTGGTCTACTCTCTAAACTATAGGTAATAGGAAGTATCTGGGGGGAGCTCAGAAGTATAAAACTTAAATGAAGTAATAAACTAAAGTATGCTCTGTTAAAAAACAAAAACTAAAAACACAAAAGAAGTTATATAGAGAGTTCCAAATAGTAACAAGGTAAACAACGGCTCGATGACCTCTTCTTATTGAATGCTTGGAATAAAAACAAATCTTACCCACTTGCCAAAGGGCCTAGGAAGTGGCTCTAGGACCTGATGCAAGGATGTTTTTCCTTCAAGTTGTACATTCTGACGCAGTTCAAATCCCTATGTCTGCTGCAATAGACTAATATTTTTGGGTGGCCAACAATCAAGTCTTATTCTTTAGCTCCTTGGGTCACACAAACTGCTGGTGTTGCTTGGGCAACTTTGGCTAACCTTGTGATCACGAATTGTTTATATCTTTGTGGGTTTATATAGGTGAGATTTCAAACCTCGCTCACTCCCTTGGTACATGATGGATGGTGACCCAAGGGAGGGGCATGATTCCATTATGTGCTAAAATATGCCTTTGTGTGCTCACACAATGCCTAAGGGGGCGCTGGTGTTATCCTTAGGAAACTTTCACATAAGGAGAAAATTTCCTTTACTTTCTTGTGGTCCCAGAAAGAGACTTTTTTCCACTTACAGAAATGCGCGCTTATCGGGCTCCAGTGAGCATAGAAGGTGCTCTTTTCGAAGGAAAAAGTGCGCATTTGATGTAATGTTCCAATTTTTTGCAAACAAATTGGAACATTAATTTTTTCTCATATTATCTAGGAGATAAATAAAATGGGTGAGGAGACCCATTTTACATAAACAAAATTCCACATGAAGTGAGAAGGGATCTATGGAGTAGCCATTTTTTCACCTCCTTGTGTGAAAAGGGGGCAAACACATGAGGATGAGGCCATGCTGACCAAGTCAACAGTGCAGCACAAGAGGGTGTAGCTTGCTTAGGAAGACAACACAGTTAGAGAGGGAAAAAGATTCCTTGAGGAGAAACCCTAATTGGGTGGGGTTCATGGCATAGAGGCATCATTTTTCATATAAGGAGGATGAGGCAGCCATAGAGAGAATTATTGAAGATTTGGACTTTGAGTCTATTTGCAATCTCCAGCTGTTCAGTTGAATTGCAGTGCCTTTGGCACGAGGGATTCCTGTTTAGGAGTTCCTCTCATCTCTTGAGTAGCTCAAGGAGGATTGCTCTTCATTTCTCCATATTCAAGAATTTGGCCATAGCCACTTCTTTGTCTATAGCATAGTCACTGGGTTGTGTTGCAGGTGTTGCTATGGAGGAGATTCCACAACACCATTCCTTGGATCATTTCTCATAGGAAGGAGTTCCTATTCTTTGGGAGGATCTGCAAGGAGGGTTTCTAGAGCTGATTTCCATATTTTGGCAGAAGGCCAAGCTTCTCCCACCTTCATTAGCACATTCGCTTCCATAGACTGCATTATCTCAAAGTTTGTCTACAGTGGGGGTTTCCTCCACCATTTTAGAGGAAGATATTTCTCGTGTCGAGATCAGCCTTGCACTCGAGGAATCCATTGGAAGAGGTTGTTTCAATTTGCAGGACATATTCATTCTCCTCCTTCTATTGTATATTTTGAGTTGCTGCAGCTACCCAACAACTCTGGCATTATTGTATTTTCAAATTTTGTACATGTATTGCAGCCAATCCTTCTAAGGATTGTGTATCAGTGTTATAGTAGTGTTTTCAGGGGTTGAGACCATGCCCCCCTCATTTCTTGAGATTTATTGTAATATCATTTTATTATCATTTTACATGTTGTAGTGTCTCTATATGACTGCGCAGTCATAGCTAGGGTTCACATGTATAGCAATGTTCTCTTGTAATTTTTCCTTGAGGATTGGTATTGTCCATATTGAGCATCATTTCCCTCAAGATTTTGTATACATTTGCAGCTACTATTATTATAATGAAATGGCTATGAGTTCTCCGGCATTTTCTGAAGTTTGAGCAAGTTACTCTTCATGCTTATGTTTTCCATATTGCTGTAGCTCATTCCCTTGAGCAAGATCTTTCTGAGGAAGAAATATTTTCATAGCTATAGGCACAGTCTGAGGAAGGGACAGATAGCCTCCAGTTCTCATCGTCTCTTTAGAGGTGAAATAACTGGTAAAAGCCCTCTCAGTCAATCTCTGACATAGCCTTGTTCATATTTTCGACAAAGGAACATTTCAGCAGTGAAAAAGTTTCAGATTTCCATTTTGGGATATTACACTGGTATCAGAGCATCTTTCTTGGCTCAGCCTGTGGCCTTCAAGCCCAAGAAAGAAGAAATCAAGAATATGAAGAGGATGAGCTTGTTCTCATCAATTTTTAGATCTGGAAAGAACCTCTCCAAAGCGGTTGAGGAGAAAGAATAAAGAGAGGAGGAATGACCCTGCACTTCCTATTCTCACCAAGAAGGAGACAAACTTTTGAGTAGGAAGAAGACTCCATTTTCTGATGGAGGAAAAGGGGACAAGCTTACAATTCTTCCTCCTAAATTTTCACAGAGCATTCATGGAGATCCCAAGAAGAATAGGAGGGAAACATATGATGAATCCCCAAGAGGGTTTGATCCTAAAGAAAACTCTAGATTGGTACATAGTGGGTGTGAGCATTCAGCCACACACTATGAGGGTCAGCACAGCCATAGTCCCAGCAGTCCCATGAGGGAGGTGGAAGAAGGAGGAGTGACCAAGGAGAGAAGGCAGCATGGTAGATCCTATCTATCAAATTTTGATGGTTCACTGCCAGTTCAGCCAAGGCTTGGGTGGAGAAATTAGACACATTTTGCAGCAGCACCAAATTCCAGAAAGTCAAGCTACCAGAGTTGTAGAGCTACATATGAGAGGTAAGGCCTATGATTGGTGGATCTTTGAATCCTTTCCTTTGAATAATAATGGCATTAAATCTTATGCAATTTTCACTAAGGCATTAGTGAAGAGATTTGATGGGAGGATTGTTGAGACACACATGATGGGTTTGCACAAAGAGGACCAAACAAAACCCTTGCATGAAAACACAATGCCTCTTTAGAAAACAATGGAGGAGGCCAAAAATCTGAACCAAAACTTGCTAGAGAATGAAATTTCATCTCACATCTTGGAGCAAGGGATTATGGGGATCTCTTTTCCAAAGGAGGATCCAATCATCGAGAGGTTTCCCACTCATGTTGCAGATATTGAGGGCAACAACACTGTTAGATCTGGATTTTATCCAGCACCTCATGCAGAGGGAAGAGGAGCTCTTGCTCCACATAGAGGGATGCTTGCATCTTTGCAAGGAAGTCCCCAGGATCTCATGTATAGAGATCAAGGCACATATCATGTTCTACCTGCGCCATTGTTGAGGAGGTGTGGAACCTTGGAGACATAAGAAGGAAGTAGGGAGAAGGCCCATAATCATGAGATGATGAGTACACATCCCTATTCATCTATGGAGGTTGATCCACCTGAGGAGGTGATTGGATTGCACAGTGGAAGCATGGAGGGTTATCTCCATTCATCTATTCAGTCATCTTTTGATAATGATGTCTCATTGCATGGAGAAATTTTGCAGGAAGATCCCCAAGATCTCACGTGTGGAGATCAAGGCACAATTCATGTGTCATTATTGGAGAGGTGTGAAACCAGCTATTCACAAGGAGGAGATGGGGAGAAGAACCAATAGCATGAGTTGAGGAGTACTCACCCATATCAATTTTTGGAGGTTGTTGCACCAAGGAGGGAAGCTGGATTGTGCAATCAGGGCATGGACATAAGTGTTCATCCATATGTTCAGTCTTCTCTTGATGGAGATGTCTCGCCACATGGAGGAATTTCACCCACGGGGCCACTAGTTCAGTAGAGGAGGATGGTTGCTTCACACCTAGGGGCACCACTCATTGATTTTATAGAGGTGGGAACCTTGGGAGAGCTTGATATAGCAGTGGGAGTTTTGGATGGACTCATGAAAGAGGAATACATTTCCTCAACCTCATCTACACCTACTCTCATTGTAGATTTTGCACTATGGTAGAAGCAGTCTAGGAAGGATAGAAACCTTCCAATTTGTGACTTGGGCATTAGAGATGTCAAAGAAGATAACAACCATATGACAGATGTTTTTCATGAGGAACTACCAGCACTGTCAGTATGGAGGATAGATCTGCATTGGAACTCCTGGCTATTGGTGGGATATTCCAATGATTCTTTCACCTGCGAGACATCTGATGATCAGCATAGGAGGAGATGCACTAGCCATATGGAGATGGGGGAATCAACACAGCCACCCCTTTTCCCTTTATGGATGAGAGGAGATTAATCTACGAGTCCCTCAAATGATATGAGCAGAGAACATGGTAAGGGTGTACATTGTTTTTCACATGTTCATTTGTATGGTATATGTATGCATCCCTTAACCATACACATGTAGGAGAATGATCCAAGTAGGAGCATACATTTTGCTATACCTCATGGTTTATTGGGGGCCATAAGCATGGCTAATGGAAATTATCTTGGAGGACTTAGGGAGGATAGAGATAATGGAGGACATGCTCAATTTTCAGCAGGAATCATTTACCTTCCCCAAACTTGTGAGGAGATTGATGCAACACACCAGTGGTTGAGAAACCACAATTTTTATCAGTCTCTATGGTAGTGGAGCACTAAGCTATGCTGGTTACACTTGAGGGACCATTTTCCTTCTCTATGAGGAGCAGGATTGAGGAGGAGACACATAGGATGGATGTGTCCATTGAGGGAGGAGTCCCTCACATATTTTGCATTGCATGTTCTAATGGGAACATGAGGAATGGTATGGAAACTACAGCAACAACAATATTTTACTATGAGGTGAGCCATATGAGGATGATTCCCAACTCATTACATATGGAGATGTTTGGACCAACATGTCTTGCAGCGTTGGGGGAGAGACCTTGAGAGGTCCAGCCTTCTTCTTGCCACTTGATGGCAACATTATTGCAGCCCAGGATCAACAGACACTCTACACTTATCTTAAGTGGAGAGATGGACAGCATGGGGTAGACTATATGGTCTACCATGTGTAGCTTTTCATCCCACCTTCTTTGCCGGAGCTAAAGGTGGATGACAGTTTTCCTGAGTTTCCTAGTTGGGAGGTGACTCAATTTGCATGGCACATAGCTTGGGGATGGGTGGACCATATGGGGGAGACAATTCCCATTATATTTCAAACTTCCTTCCTCAAAGGGGAACCTCTAGACACCACTTTCTATCCTCTTGAGCATTATACCTTACATGATGTTGGCTTGATAGCTACTTGCATGCTAAGGGGGAGCATTGTGGAGGATTGGATTGATGAGCTAGCATCACTGCACTTGGAGGAGATCATCATACAGGGATGCTACAGGTAGAGGAGAAGAAGACACAGTCTATCCTTTCACTTGCCTGAGGGCAAGCAATCTTTGGGAGGGGAGGACTGTAATGTTCCAAATTTTTGCAAATAAATTGGAACATTAATTTTTGCTCATATTATCTATGAGATAAATAAAATGGGTGAGGAGACCCATTTTACATAAATAAAATTCCAAATGAAGTGAGAACGGATCTATGGAGTAGCCATTTTTGCACCTCCTAGTGTGAAAAGGGGGCAAACACGTGAGGATGAGGCCATATTGATCAATTCAGCAACGCAACACAAGAGGGTGTAGCTTACTTGGGAAGACAACACAGTTAGAGAGGGAAGAAGATTCCTTGTGGAGAAACCCTAATTGGGTGGGGTCCATGGAATAGAGGCATCATTTTGCATATAAGGAGGATGAGGCAGCCATAGAGAGCATTATTGCAGATTTGGACTTTGAGTCTATTTGCAATCTCTAGTTGTTCAGCTGAATTGCAGTGCCTTTGGCACGAGGGATTCCTGTTTAGGAGTTCCTCTCATCTCTTGAGTAGCTCAAGAAGGATTGCTCTTCATTTCTCCATATTTAGGCATTTGGCCATAGCCACTTCTTCATCTACAGTGCAGTCACTGGGTTGTGTTGCAGGTGTTGCTGTGGAGGAGATTCCACAACACCATTCCTTGGATCATCTCTCATAGGAAGGAATTCCTATTCTTTGGGAGGATCATCAAGGAGGGTTTCTAGAGATTATTTTCATATTTTGGCAGAAGGCCAAGCTTCTCTCACCTTCATCATCACAATCCCTTCCATAGACCATGTTATCTCAGAGTTTGTCTGCAGAGGGGGTTTTCTCCACCATTTTGGAGGAAGAGATTTCTGGTGCCGGGATCAACCTTGCACTCAAGGAATCCATTGGAGGAGGTTGTTTCAGTTTGCAGGCCATATTCATTCTCCTCCTTCTATTGTATATTTTTAGTTGCTGCAGCTACCTAGCAACTCTGTTATTATTTTATTTTCATATTTTGTACATGTATTGCATCCAATCCTTCTAATGATTGTGTATCAATGTTATAGTAGTGTTTTCAAGGGTTGGGAGCATGCTCCCCTTCATTTCTTGAGCTATTATTGTAATATCATTTTATTATCATTTTACATGTTGCAGTGTCTCTGTATGACTATGTAGTCATAGCTAGAGTTCACATGTGTAGCAGTTTTCTCTTGTACTTTTGCCTTGAGGATTGGTATTGTCTATCTTGAGCATCATTTCCCTCAAGATTTTGTATACATTTGTAGCTTATATTATTATAATGAGATGGCTATGAGTTATCCAACATTTTCTAAAATTTTGGAAATTTAATCTTCATGCTTGCATATTGTTGTAGCTCATTCCCTGGAGCGAGATCTTCCTGAGGAAGAAATATTTGCATAGCTATGGGCAGAGTTTGAGGAAGGGCCAGATAGCCTCCGGTTCTCATCCTCTATTTAGAGGTGAAATAACTGGTAAAATCCCTCTTAGTCAATCTCTAACATAGCCTTGTTCATATTTCCGACAAAGGAACATTTCAGCAGTGAAAAATTTTCGGATTTCCATTTTGGGATATTACATTTGAGAATTTATGACGAATTCAAATTTGATTTTCTCAAAACCTTACATATTTTAAATGATTTTTTATTCCATAATGTATCCCTGTACTGTAAATCCTTAGGCTCGACATTAACTGATGTCATTTTTTGTTGTACAATTTTCCAGTGTTAACAGATGCCCCCTAGTGTGTGAGGTCTAGAAATAACTGTTTAGCTGAAATAAATTATAGTTTCTTTTTTGTATTGTATGCAGAGAGAGAGAGAGAGAGAGAGCGAGGCCTTCATGTAGAATAGAAAACACCTTGCACCTGTTTTGAGATAACCATGGCCTAAGGGAAACCCTGCAAGCAGACAAAATATACAACATATTTTCAAAATTTCAACAAGGCAGGTATGTCCCATGCTTGTGATGCTATGGCTAGTTAAAAAAAATTGATAGATACATGTGTTGTCTGTGTCACTACTATGGTAGTGATGTTGGTGATTGCTGACGATGAATGTTGATGCCCTCAGGGGAATTTTTTCTTTGACAATATGTGGAATGTGGTACCCATATGCATAATCTCGGTAAGGAATATCATTGCGCAATGTACTCTTATGTACTGGTTGGGACCTTCCCGTGTAAGAATTATTGTCAGAGACGCTTATAAAGGCACAGGTCTTCGATGGATCATGATCAAAGTGCAATGGTTTTAAGGTACGATACCATCGTGACATGAAAGATTTTACTCTAGTTGAATGTCAAGAGGATCGATGACATCTATGGACATTGATGTCTCCCATAGTGCCACTCGAGGATACCCCTTAACATGCGGAGTGGTCATCCAAGGTATCGCTTCCTTTTTAGAAAAGAGGTGTTGATGTTGACAAAAAGGAAGCCTTAACCAAACCATAGTGGGTTTAACATAGGCATGTTGGTGAGCGATAGCTGAAAAAAGATGATGGGGATTCAGTGGCCTGAGGTTGAAGTATATTTGAGCAGCTTGGCAGCAGTCATAGGTATTTTTGAAGGGAAAAATCCTTGGAGTTGGTAGGACTTCTAGGGCAGGTATGAATCGGCTATGATTGTCGTAATGGTGCGTGCATGGGGGTTATGAAATACTTTGACCAAAAGAGATGGGGGACTACTACCATGTGAGGAAAAAGTGAAATATGAGGGAAAAGAGGTGAAGGGCGTTGTTTGTGATCTTTGTACACTTACCAAAAGAATAAAATAATGGGGTTTGGTATGTACAAAACATAGAAACGGGTACCCCAAAACATGAAAAAGGATCGCTCACTTGATGGTGTGAGGACGGTGTTTTGCTGGGGGTAGGGGTCCCATTGGTTGGTGTCATGTGTGGGGTTGATGAAGCGGAAGATGTCGCAGATGGGTTAATGTTGATGGAGGTATGGTGGGCCAAATGCAGTGCACAGAGGTGCGCTTTCATTCTTCTTGTACAACCCGATCGTCTGGGAAGGTGGTTGGTTTAGATGGTGAACTTGACCTTATGCATGGTATATGGATGGGCATGAGGTGCTTCCTAGACTAAAAATGGTATGGCCATGGCATCACTTGTGGGGTGATGTATGGTCTACTTGGGATGACGATCGCCATGGAGGGGAGGGTATACCAACCATCCCGGATGTTTATCATATTCAGGGTGAGGTGATGATAAATGTGGTCAGGTATGAGGACCCTATGGTTAATTTCTGATGGAGAAATGATGTCAGGACATGCAAAGTTTTCTCAGACACTATCATGCTGAGGGTAGAATGATACCTGCTCCGGAACTTTCGGTGGTGGGTGTTGTGAATGGTGTTGGAAATGTTGTCATTGATGGCAAAGGAATTGTCAAAGATAGGAGCAGCACCTAAACTATCCATAAGGCAAAAGAGACAGAGAGGTAGCAGAGGCAGCAGATGAAACAGAGGAATTAGAGATAGATCAGTAGAGTTAGCAGTAGAGTTGAATTAGGTCTTTAATACAGTTTACAAAGGAGATGGCAAAAGGGAGAGCTGCTAGGAAGAGACAAGGTAATAGATTGAAGGACAAATTGAATATCTAGCCAAGATCTGTATATGTTGATGAAGAACTGTGGAATTGTGTTAAGTATTGTGTTAAGTATGGTTGAGTAAATCTGGAATATATATGACCTGTCTGATCAATTTCATAATGGGTCGTAGCCACAGAGTGCAGAAGAGAAATTGATTATGATGATGGGGAGAGACGTTTTACAATGGAACAAATTTTTCCCGTAGATCTGAACTACGGAGGAGCAGAACTAATTAAAACAGTCATTTCAGGCGTTTAAAGCCCTCAACAACCAAAATGGAGAAAATGTTTTTAAACAGCAGAAAGACTTAAATTTTTTTGAAAAGGGAGGACAAGTGGTCCCTGCCACTTATGCGCTAATCGCAAATTGCAAGTTTCCTTGGCAGTGTCTTGTTGATATGAATTTTCATGACGCGATGCGATCACAATCACAATCGCAAATTGCAAACAACAGAAGTTAAATGTCTTGCAGATGTGGCAGACTTCTGATGTGATGTGATCATCGCAATCGCAAAAGAATGAAGCATTATATATATATATATATATATATATATATATATATATATATATATATATATATATATATATATATATGAGACCGACGTTGAAAGTCGTGATGCGATCGTGCCATTGTGCAATCGCAACATCACAAGTCATTGTTATTCTGCCCTTTTGTTTGATCGCCGATTTGCGATTGTCGCACCATCGCAAATCGCAAATCGCAATGTTGCCAACCGCACTTTTGTTTGTATCGCCGATTGCCGACTGCGATGTGGTCCTCACTCATACATCGCACATTTGATTTTTTAAAAGTGTCGAAATGAAATAATATTATATGGAGGAGATAAATGACTACCTTTGGGACGATTCGTGCATGGAAGAACGAAGGTTGGGGTTTCAATTTGGATTGGCTCAATTTTTAATACGCTGGATTATCTATTTTGACCTTTTCTAGGAATACCATTAGCGGTTCATGGTTTTGAATCATGGTTTTACTAAAGGAAAAACAATATAAGGAGAAGAGAAATAGAGAACGAGGTGTGCATTGTAAGGGTGGCGAATAAAAAAAAATTCTCCAAAGAATATCTGTATAGGCGAGCTTTGTTCTTAACTGAAAAATTTGACACTACGATGCACCCATGAATATAATGATCTGACGATGATGAATCTTTGGTTTGAATGAAGGATGAAAATATGAAGAATTGGTATGATTTTATAGAAAATACATAAATCTGGTGACCGGCAAGGTATGTCGTATGGAAACTGGTGGATTCAGTATGAAAATTGATGAAGCATGATCTGCAGTGGTGCTAAGGGTCAAAGCCTTCAGAGAGGGGGTTGTAGCTCCCTTCTAGTGGTAGCTGGTAAACGAGAGTAGGGGGTAGTAGCTCCCTTCCAGTGATAGCTAGTAAACGAGAGCAGGGGGTAGTAGCTCCCTTCCAGGAGAGGATGGTAAACAACAGAAGGTTGTGGCCTTCTGCAGGTGGGTGACTGCGTGCTGGTATAAGACTGCACCAGCATATATTGTAAGAAGTTTTCTCTATAATAAATATTGAATATTGAGATTACAGAAGCGGTGGTTTTCTCCTGAATTGGGTTTCCACCTTAAATCCTGGTGTTCATATGTGTTTTTCATGTTTTTTGGTTTGTTCTGTTATTTCTGTTCATGCTTAATGCTTATCTGATGCAATGCTCTAAGTAATGACATAATAATATATCTGGACAAATATGTTAGATGTTGTACTATAACATATGGTTTAAGAGAAAGAAAAGAAAAAAATTTCAGCCCTAAATACTGATTCACCCCTCCCCTCTCAGTATTTTTCTCAAAAATTGGTTTCAGATCAGGTCCTTCTGAAAAAAGCTTAGCCGCTAGAAGGAAGATCAAGCAAGATGAGTAACCAATATGGAACAGCATCTATCAGGCCTCCGCTCTTCAATGGAAACAATTTAATCTTCTGGAAAACAAGGATGATATCCTATCTTCGGTCTCTGGGAGAAGATGTATGGGCAATTGTTGAACAAGGATATCAATATCCAGCTGCAGTACCAACGGATTCGACGGAAAGAAAGAATTATGAAACAAATACAAAGGCGATCAATGCTCTATTGGGAAGTCTAACTGAATCATAATTTTTCAAAGTCATGCAGCTAAATATAGCAAAGGCAATATGGGACAAAATCATTCTAAGTTATGAAGGTGATGCAAAGGTAAAAAGTGCTAAACTCCAAACTCTCAGAATTCAATATGAGAATCTAAAAATGGAGAATGAGGAGAGCATTGCCAATTTCTTCTTACGTCTTGATGATATTGTGAATTGTATGAGAAATATGGGAGAAACTATAACCAAATCTACTTTGGTTGAGAAAGTCTTAAGATCACTAACGACAAAATTTGAGTCAAAAGTTTTAGCTCTTGAAGAAAAGTAGGATCTCAAAAATCTTACTGTGGTACAACTTCATGGCATACTAACTACATATGAAATGAGAAGAGGAGGACCATCTGAAGTCAAAGAGGCAGTCTTCAGAACTTCTACAAAAGGGAAGGAGGTACAAAAACCAGAAGGATCAAGATATATCTCAGAAGAAGATGAGATAAAATTTGTAAAGAAACTTCAACTTGGCACAGGACGGTTCAGAGGTAAGCTTCCTTTCAAATGCTTTGATTATGGAAAAGTTGGTCATTATGCTACTAAGTGTCCTCATAAAGAAATACATAATAAGGGGAAGGAAGTTACAAGAAGGAATAAGAATCGCTTTAGCACTAGAAAAAGTTACTATACTCATGAAGACAATGATGGGTTATCTGATAGTGAGGAAGAATGTGAACAAGATCTTAGACTTCTAATAGCATTTGAAAAAGATTATAAAGAAGAAAATGATACGTTTGTGGATTCTCTAGAAGAAAAATATTTTCTTAATGAAAACAATCAACTCAAAATTGGCCTAGAAGAGGGTAAAATAATCATAGAAACTCTGAAAAATCAGCTTGAAGAAAAAGAGAAACACAATGAGAAATTAGAGTGTGAATTAGTAAGTCTAAGAAAAGAAATTGAGAAAGTAAAGACTCTGAATCTTAGATTTTCTAAAGGATCTGAAACCTTAGATGATATTATCAAGGTACAACGTTCTCCTCTTATAAAGACAGGTCTTGGATATATCGGAGAATCTTCTCATGCTTCAGAACCAAATTATCAAAAAGTAGTTACAGTTGGTTTACAACATGCTGTCACTCAGAAAGGAAATAAATAATATTTACAGTTAAAGCATGATCATATCAATTCAAAGAACACTAATAGGAATGTCTTTCAAAGAAACATCAATCAACAAGTAAATTCAAGTAGAAGATTTTATGATCGCAAAAATTTCTTCTTCAACGGACAATGTTTCTCATGTCACAATTTTGGTCATAAAGTTGTTCAATGTGTTGCATATAAAACCATCATGACAAGAGAAGCAAGAAAGAAAAGGATTGATATTGAAACAAAGAAAAATACTTATAAAAACTTTTCTCGTCTTCAAAATGAAGTTGAATGTGCTTATTGCAATAACTTTGGCCATGAAGAATCAGAATGCAGGAGCAAAGTTCAGCCAAAAGAGCATGTTCCTTCAAGCTCCAAAGTATGGAAAAAGAAGGAATTACAGGTTGAAAATTGTGGAATAGCGTTATTTGAAGAATATGAAGAAAACCAATGGTACATTGATAGTGGATGCTCAAGACACATAACAAGTGACAAAAACAAACTTTTAGCATATAGTGCTTTAGAAAAAGAAAAGAATGTTACTTTTGGAAATGATACTCCTGCAGTCATTAAGGGAAAAGGGTCTGCTTTTCTAAAAGAAAAGGTGAAAGCTAATGAAGTTATGTATGTGGATGGATTAAAGCATAACCTATTAAGTGTAAGTCAAATGTGTGATCAAGGAACTGAAGTTGTATTTAGTTCAAAAGAATGTGCGGTACGTGATCTTGATATAGGTAAAGAAATTATAAAAGGAAAAAGAACTCCAAGCAACCTGTATATATTGAAGAACTGCAAAGAACAATGCTACTTGAGTAAATCTTCAAAAAATTGGCTATGGCATAGAAGGTTGGGGCATCTAAGCTTCTCTCCAATCAACAAATCAAGCAGACTTAAAGCTATTCGTGATCTTCCCAATATTGCTCTACTTGAAAATATCATATGCAAATCTTGCCAATTTGGTAAGAAAACCAGAATAAAATTTAATGCCAAGGAAGGATCATCAAGTAAGCCTCTTGAACTCATTCATACTGACATATGTGGACCTATGAGGAAAAATTCACCACGTGGTGACGAATACTATATCTTATTCATTGATGATTTCTCTAGAATGTGTTGGATTGGGCTGCTTAAACACAAAGATGAAGCATTTGAGAAATTTCAGATATTTAAAGCACTAGTTGAAAATGAATTAGATCTAAAAATCAAGTGTCTCAAATCTGATCGAGGAGGAGAATATACATCAAATGAATTCTTTGAATTTTTTGAACAACATGGCATAAAAAGACAGTTTTTTGTAGCTGGCACTCCATAACAAAATGGTGTTGCAGAAAGAATGAATAGAATAGTTCAACAAATGGCTAGAGCTATGCTTGATGATTCCGAAACTCCTGACACATTTTGGGGAGAAGCAGCACATACAGCAGTAAACATTCTCAACAAGGCACATGTTCATGTAAATAGTGATAAAACTCCATATGAACTTTGGTATGGTAATCCTCCCACTATAAAGCATTTTAGAATTTTTGGAAGCAAATGTTTTATCAAAAATAATGATGAAAAACTTGGCAAGTTTGAACCCAGAGTAGACGAAGGAATATTTCTTGGTTACTCCTCTAGGAGTAGGGCATATAAATGTTACAATAAAAGACTTCGAAAGATTGTTGAATGTATATATGTTGTTATTGATGAGTCTCCAGCAGCTCCAAAAGAAGAAAAACAAACAACAAATGAAGACGATGATGATGACATATATCCTTCTACATCAAATAGTAATGATACAAACAGTGAACCCAGTGAAGAACTCAAAGATGATTTTTATGAAAAGGCTCCATCCAGATATGTTAAAAAGAATCATCCAGAATATCAAATTTTGGGAGAAAAGGGATCAGGGGTACAAACAAGAAGGACTCTTGTGGGATCTTCTAGGAATCTGGCATTTTTGTCCACTATTGAACCTCACAATTTCAGTTAAGCTAGCAAAGATGAATGTTGGATTCAAGCCATGAATGAAGAGCTTGATCAAATTGAAAAGAATAACACTTGGGAACTAGTACCAAGACCTCATGAAAAAAATGTCATTGGAACTAAATGGATATTCAAAAACAAGTTAAATGAGAATGGGGATGTTATAAGAAATAAAGCTAGAATTGTTTGCAAGGGGTATGCTCAACAAGAAGGTATAGACTTTGAAGAAACCTTTTCTCCTGTAGCCAGACTTGAAGCCATAAGAATGTTTCTTTCTTTTTCAAGCTTCCAAGAAATCAAAGTTTATCAAATGGATGTTAAATCTGCTTTTCTCAATGGTGATCTAGAAGAAGAAGTTTATATAGAACAACCAAAAGGATTCATTTTGGGAAATGATGAAAAACTTGTTTGTAGACTTAAAAAGGCTCTATATGGTCTCAAACAAGCTCCATGGGCATGGTACTATCGTCTTGACAAATATCTTCATCAACAAGGATTTTCAAAAGGGTCTGCTAATAGCAACTTATACACAAAAACTGAAAATGAAAAACTATTGATTGTGGTTGTATATGTTGATGATATCATTTTTGGAAGTAATAAAGAATCTATGAGTCAAAAAATTTCTTCTGATATGCAGCAAGAATTTGAAATTTCTTTTCTTGGGGAACTAACATTCTTTCTTGGCTTGCAAGTGCAACAAGCAACAAATGGCATATTCTTATCACAAGCAAAATACCTCAAGAAAATCTTGAAGAAGTATGGCATGGAAGATTGCAAACCTGTAAGTACACTAAAGATAACCGAATGTAATCTCATTTCTAATGATGATTCCCCCACGGTGAATCAACCAGAATACAGATCTATGTTAGGAAGTTTACTTTATCTCAATGGGACAAGACTAGACATCATGCATGCAGTTGGGATTGTTGGGCGATTCCAAGCTAATCCAAAAGAGTCTCATTTCAGGCTGTGAAAAGAATATTCAAATATCTACAAGGACTCAAGACTTTGGACTATGGTATCCAAAGAATTCTGATCTTACTCTTCATGCATACACTGATGCAGATTGGGCTGGAAGTGTTGATGATCGGAAACGCACTAGTGGTGGGAAATTCTTTATGGGGCCCCAGTTAGTATCTTGGTTTAGCAAGAAGCAAAGCTCCATTGCCTTATCTACAACAAAAGCAGAATATGTGGCTGTAGCATCATGTTGCACTCAACTTCTCTAGATGATGAAAACCCTACAAGACTTTCAAATAAAATGTTCACCTCCTATCTCCATTATGTGTGATAATACAAGTGCCATCAGTATCTCAAAGAATCTTGTTATGCATTCCAAGACCAATCACATTCCCATCAAATATCACTTCTTACGTGAACAAGTGCTTGAACAAAAAGTGAAATTGGAGTATGTTTCCTCCAAAGAACAAGTTTTTGATATATTTACCAAAACTCTACCCAGATAAGCGTTCAAATATCTCAGACAGAAACTGGGAGTAGTCTCTTCCATGCAGAGGATCAGGTCTACTTAAATACAGAATATTAAATTGGTTGTGAGGTGCTGTTAGGCATCTCTGAATGCACAGGCTACGGGGGAGCATTGGTCATATGAAAAGGATGAATTATTGGTCATATTATGTTTGAAGATGCAGCATGATCTCAGGGGGAGCATGGCATTGTAGGTTCAAAGGATATTGATCAAACTCTTTGCCATTGATGTCAAAGGGGGAGGAAAAGAAACAAAGGGCTTCTATAGGACCATCAAAGGAAGAGTATTGCCATGAATGCCAAAGGGGGAGATTTTTGGAAATGTTGTCATTGATGGAAAAGGAATTGGCAAAGACAGGACCAACACCTAAAATATCCATAAGGAAAAAGAGACAGAGAGGTAGCAGAGGCAGCAGATGAAACAAAGGAATTAGAGACAGAGCATTAGAGTTAGTAGTAGAGTTGAATTAGGGGTTTAATACATTTTTCAAGGGAGATGGCAAAAGGGAGAGATGCTAGGAAGAGACAAGGTAATAGATTGAAGGAAAAATTGAATATCTGGCCAAGATCTATATATGTTGATGAAGAAATGTGGAATTGTGTTAAGTATGGTTGAGTAAATTTGGAATATATATGACCTGTGTGATCAATTTCATAATGGGCCGTAGCCACGGAGTGCAGAAGAGAAATTGATTATGCTTATGGGGAGAGTCGTTTTACAGTGGAACAAAATTTTCTCGTAGATCTGAACTACAGAGGAGCAGAACTAATTAAAACAGTCACTTGAGGCGTTTAAAGCCCTCAACAACCAAAATGGAGAAAATGTGTTTAAACAGCGGAAAGACTTAATTTTTTCTGAAAATGGAGGACAAGTGGTCCCTACCACTTATGCGCTAATCACAAATCGCAAGTTTCCTTGGCAGTTTCTTGTTGATATGAAGTTTCGCGACGCGATGCGATCATAATCACAATCGAAAATTGCAAACAACAGAAGTTAAATGTCTTGCAGATGTGGCAGAGTTCCGATGCGATGCAATCATCACAATCTTAAAATAACGGAGCATTATATATATATGAGACCGCCATTGAAAGCCACGATGCGATCGCGCGATCGCACCATCGCGCAATCTCAACATCACAATTCATTGTTATTCCGCCCTTTTGTTTGATCGCCAATTTACGATTATTGCACCATCGCAAATCGCAAATCGTAACGTCGCCAACCACACTTTTTTTTCTATCGCCGATTGCCAACTGCGATGTGGTCCTCACTCGTATGTCACGCATTTGATTTTTGAAAGTGCCGAAATGAAATAATATTATATGGCAGAGATAAAAGACTACCTTTGGGATGATTCGTGCATGGAAGAATGAAGGTTGGGGTTTCAATTTGGATTGGCTTGATTTTTAATACGCTGGATTATCTATTTTGACCTCATCCAGGAATACCATTAGCGGTTCGTGGTTTTGACTCATGGTTTTACTAAAGGAAAAACTATATAAGGAGAAGAGAAATAGAGAACGAGGTGTGGATTGTAAGGGTGGCGAATTAAAAAAAAATTCTCCAAATAATATTTGTATAGGCGAGTTCTGTTCTTAATTGAAAAATCCGACACTATGATGCACCCATGAATATAATGATCTGACGATGATGATTCTCTCGTTTGAGTGATGGATGAAAATATGAAGAACTGGTATGATTTTACAGAAAATACATAAATCTGGTGACTGGCAAGGTATGTCGTATGGAAACTGGTGTATCTAGTATGAAAATTGATGAAGCATGATCCGCAGTGGTGCTGAGGGTCGAAGCCTTCAGAGAGGGGGTTGTAGCTCCCTTCTAATGGTAGATGGTAAATGAGAGAAGGGGTAGTAGCTCTCATCCAGTGGTAGCTGGTAAATGAGAGTAGGGGGTAGTAGCTCCCTTCCAAGAGAGGCTGGTAAACACCAGAAGGTTGTAGCCTTCTGCAGGTGGGTGCTTGCGTGCTGGTATAAGACTGCACCAACATATATTGTAAGAAGTTTTCTCTATAATAAATATTGAAGACTAAGATTACAGCAGCAGTGGTTTTCTCCCGAATTGGGTTTCCACCTTAAATCCTGGTGTTCATATGTGTTGTTCATGTTTGTTGGTTTGTTCTGTTATTTCTGTTCATGCTTAATGCTTATCTGATGCAATGCTCTAAGTAATGACATATAATAAGATATCTGGACATACATGTTAGATGCTGTACTGTACATATGGTTTAAGAGAAAAAAAATAAAAATTGTTCAACTCTAAATATTGATTCACCCCTCCCCTCTCAGTATTTTTCTCAAAAAATGGTTTGCGGGTACTTCTTGCAAAAACAACTACCTCAAGTGAAAGAATCGTCTTTTCGTTCAATATAATTGAAAAAAATGAATCTTGGAAAGGAATATGGGAGGGTGCATACCTGCTGGCGCTTGAAAAAATATTTCTTTGGAAAGAAAATGTAGAGCATCGCTTTCATTCGTCATGCTATACTGATTATTTTTCAACTTATGGTTTGCAAAATGGACCTTCTGATCTCCTGTTATGGACCTCCAAAGTTCTGGAAAAGGGAGATAAATAAGGGATTATAGCCCTAATCCTATTCATTTGTACTTGCTGAGTTTTGGGAGATTAGAGGTGATAGAAGAGCCTTTCTTGCCATTGCGGTCAGCCTGTGTACTGCGGATTAGTGACACTATGCCAAGGTAACTCTCATGACGTTCTACATTTTAATTTTTTCAGTTTGGTGATGCCGGGGGCCGTACAAATTAGGTTTGTATGGCCCCAAAGGGGATTTTTTCCCTAGATTGCATGGGAGATCTAGGAAAATAGGCACCCCCTTGCTCTCATTTCTCAGGTACAGCCACGTGAGGGCACACTGTTCCTACCTCTTTGCGCGCAAGGGAGCACCTGTGAATGAAACAAGCGTGCAAGGGCAGTGTTTTTGAAAAAAACATGGGTTTTTTTCTATCCCTTACGATTTTTCTCCTTTGTACTGATGGGTGCCTATTTCTTGGTAGGTTGGTGTGGAGAGAACGAGATTGGCCCGAGATCCAGATCGCTTTGGCTGCTGATGCTGGGGTGTGCTGTCAATTGGCCACATGGGGCCTTCTGAAGTTTGTTGAAAACAAGTTCCTTCGGTCGCAGGACCATCTGTTACGTTATATCATATGGCACTGGTGCAGGAGGCACAACAGGTTTGTCCTAAGGGGGACGAACTTGATTTTCTTTCGGGAGACAGATATTTACTTTGTGACCGGATTACTGCCTCAGGGTGAGGCACTGAGGTATCTACTTCCTATTGAGCGAGTGAACAAGGATAGGTTCTAGAGGAGGCATTGCAGTGGTGTGCCTCTTACTGAGGGGTGCATAAATATCACCTCAGTGACAGATGTGGCTGATTGGCGTGCTCTGGCCATTATTGTGTGACTGGCGGGGTCGTTTGCACCTCATCGGGCATCGGGCCCATAGCTGGCGGTTTTACGCCATTTGAGGAATGGGCATTTCTTTGATTTTTCCCATTTCTTCTTTGATGGAATGGTGTCACAAATGAACCGGGTCCAGGGTAGATCCAAATCATTTGCATACACCATCATTTTATGCAGCATCATGTACGAGAGGGTCGTGCTACTGAGGCTCATGGTGGTTGTGCCTATTGGGGGGCTGAGGGAGTCACGTATGAGGAGGTGGGCTCCGGTGATGCCATGCGGCGGTGATGGCAAGGTGGGTCGTTACTGGAATGACACGATGGAGGCCTGCTTCGAGGCCAATCCATATATTTTCTTTCCATACCCTTACGTGGGGATGGACTTTCAGGGTGATCCAGATATTGGTCTCCCTTTTGGTTATGTTTGGGGTCCCACAGGTATGTGTTATATTTCTGCATTTACTCGAGTTTTTTGTGTATTTGAGTGTTTTTCATTGACACTAACATTATTTTGGTTACTTGTGTAGATTTTGGCGATGTGAGATGCCCAGTGGCCCGACTGGTGGGTCACAACCCTCTACCATGACTGCCTGGTGGTCGAGGGGGTGGTGCCATAGATGAAACAGGTGAGGGTGCTGATAGACTTGGTAGGGATGGTGTTGAGATTGAAACAAGATGATGAGCTTCGTGGAAAGAAGTCGCCTTCACTAACTGGGCCCGCAGGCTATTTTTGGCGCAAAGTCTATTTTTAGACATATGGATCATGTTCTATGAGTTGTAGGATGTTATTTGTGGATGGTTGGTCAATTCAAGAAAAATAGATGGACTTCTATTTTTAGACATACTGGGCGGAATCTATTTTTAGATTGCCAGTCTAAAAATAGATATGTCGAATATTATTATCTCTTAATAATATTTAGACTCTAAACATTATCTTATTCTCTTGGAGCACTTCAGTTAAGTGCACAGATGTGGCACAGGAGCTGACAGAAGGAATTACGCTATTCCCGAGGGTTATGTGGAGCTATTGCATGGATACTTCAGTTAGAACTCATGTGACAGAGTTTGGTGGAGTTGATTGAGGAAGTTAGTGGAGTTGTATTCAGTTTAACTAATCTAAACATAGTTGAGCTATTTGTATTCGGTTTAACTAATTGATACAATTAGTGAGAGTGGTGTGAATTAATTATTAATTAATTCACTAATTATAAACTCATTAATCAACTAAAGAATGCATCAGTTAACTTCGGTGCATGGACAGTTTCAGTGGAGACCAGTGCAGAGATAGGTGAAAGAGCAGGTTAACTATCAGTTGTGACTATACTGTTGCTATTTGCAACACACAGATAGGTGGAGTAGCCCATGAGGATTGTGCAGTTCAGTCCAGGTGGTTTATCTATTTAATGAAGCCATCCCATAGCATTGAAAACGCAATAGAGGCTGGCTATCAAGTGGCAAAAGATTGGAGCATGTTTTTTGCTAGATCTAGCTTGATAGTGTGTAGCAATTGAGGGTAGTGTTGAGAGTTTGTGAGGAGCTTTGTACTATGATTGTTACATGAGATACATGAAATATAATATACAGATAGTTGGGGTTTTCATCTTTAATATTTCCCTTGAAATACTGTGTTCATATGTGTGATTGTTCGTGGTTTTAATTTGTGCATGCAATTGATTTTATTTCCGCAATTAATGATCAATGGTAGAAGAGATTTTGTATTATGCATGAAGCTAAAACATTGTGTGATCAGGAGAATCTCGGTGAATAATATAACAATTATTCAAATCTCTACATGGTATCAGAGCGATATTGATCATTGGAGCAATTGCAAAACATTGAAGCGGTTGAGTTTTGTGCTGGTGGAATTCGAATTTATAGCAGTGTTTTCTTGGTGTCAAAGTTGAGATGTATTTCAATGGATTACGATTGGAGTATGCCATTTAGGGCAGCTCAAATTATATTTCATGGAAGGACAGGATGGAGGTGGTGCTAGATGACAATGGGTTGAAGGAGTTCATAGATGCAGAAATTCCAAAGCCTACTTCTAGTGATGTTGACGCTTGGAAAAATAAGACATCAAAGTGTCGAAGGATTCTGTTGGAAGGTGTGAAGGATCACATAGTGTCTAGCCTTCATGGTAAGGCTTCTCCATTATTTATGTGGAAAGCTTTGACAGATTTATTTCAAAGCAAGAGCCACCAGAGGAAGTTGGCGCTCAAGGATAAACTCAGGAACATAAAAATGGAGAAAGGCGACAGTATGCCCAAGTACCTCACAAAGTTCATCCAATGCAGGGATGAGATGGGAAGTGTGGGGGTGAATATTGATGATGAGGACTTGGTGAGATTGGCTCTCCTTAGGCTTCCGAAGAGTTGGCATTCCTATCAGGACTCTGTTAATGGTCGGGAGAAATTGCTAGGATGGGAGCGACTTTGGTCGGATCTTGTGCAAGAGGAGATAAGGCGGAGTACCAGGGACAGATCTTCATCAAAGAACTCTGATGAAGAGAATTTTTCTTTGGCTTCCAAAGAAAATAAGGGGAAGAGCAAGAAATCTTCTCATTCTGGTGCGAAAGGAAAGAAGCAGGACATGTCCAAGGTGGAGTGCTTTCACTGTCACCAACACGGACATTACACCACTAATTGTCCACATAAGAAGAAAAATAAGTAGGTTGTTGGGACTGCAGCTGGAGAGGCCTTAGCCTCATATTTTGAGTTGTATTTTTCACTGATCGCATGCTTGGTTTCAAGTGTGACATGTTCAGTGTGGTTTATTGACAGTGGCGCGTCTTTTCACATGACAGGAGATTGAGATTTGTTTACTGATCTGGATGAGAAGATCTTGGAGTGCACATCGAGATGGGCGATGATGGTAGATACAGTGCAACCGGTATCAGTACCATTTCCTTTGAGAGGGAGTCTGGTAAACCCTTCAGATTGAAGGAAGTGATGCATGTTCCAGGATTGAAGAAGAATCTTATCTCTGTGGCGATGTTAGAAGACAAGGGATATGATGTTGTCTTTAGCGAAGGAAAGGCTTTCTTGCGCAGTAAGGCAACTGGTGAGACCCAGAGGATAGGGGTTCGAGTTAAGAACCTTTATCAATTGCAGGTAGATGGTTGCGCAGCAATGGAAGGCAAGGCAGAAGGAGTGGTGTGTCGAGATGATGGCGAGTTGTGGCACCGAAGATTGGGCCACCTTCACCATGGAGCTTTGAAGATACTGCAGCAGATTTCTACTGGGCTTCCTAAAGGCACTCTTGCGCATTCAGATCAGTGCAAGGGGTGTACCTTGGGAAAAATTTTGAAAGACACCTTTCACGAGAAGGATAGACACGCCATGACGATCCTTGAGAGAATTCACACAAACGTGTGTGGACCTTTCTCAGCAGCTTCGACAGCAAAGAACAGGCATTATGTGATATTTTTTGATGATTTTTCTCATAAGTGTTGTATATTCTTCATGCAGAAGAAGAGTGAGACATACTCAAGGTTCTGTGAGTCCAAGGCACTGGTTGAGAAAGAATCAGGGAAGCAGGTGAAGGCTCTTAGGAGTGACAATGGTGGTGAATTCATCTCTGGCGAATTCAAGGACTTTTGCAGTGCAAAAGGAATTCGAAGAGATCTCATAGCACCTCATAACCCACAGCAGAATGGGGTTTCTGAGTGGAATAATAGAATGATCGTGGGTACTGCATGGGCGATGTTGCATGATCAGGGCCTACCCATTCACTTGTGGGCAGAGGCATGTAATACAACAGTATATGTGCAGAACTGTTGTCCTCACAGGATACTTGGCATGAGTAAACCCAAGGAGGCGTTTTCTTGTAAGAGGCCTGATATTTCCCATTTGAGGATTTTTGGTCCACCTGTCTACATTCATGTGACGAAGGATGCCAGGAAGAAGCTGGAGCTGAATTCAGAGGTTGGAATATTTGTGGGGTAAACTGATACGCCCCACAATTATTGTGTGTATTTTCTAGACAATCGCAAGACTGTTGTGCGACGGGATATCAAATTTCAGGAGGAGAAAGCCATGAAGTGTTTGCTTGAGAGGGAGCCACACTTGCATGCAGATGAGGAGCTATTTGTTCCTAAGGATGGGTATCAGGATGTGGATCAGCCACAAGATGAGGTTCATGGAGTGGAAGAGACCACTCAGGCAGCGCCAACCATCAGAGGGCGGAAGCGCACTACAGAAGCTGAGCGACTGGCTCAAGATGCAGAGAAGGTTGTAGGAGCACCTAAATCACAGCGTAGATAGAGACAGTCACCTAACCAGTATACTAGATACATGGCTCTTATGAGCAAGTGTATCGTGACAGAGCCATCCTATTTCGAGGAAGATGTGGAGGACCTCGCATGGGTAGATGCCATGGTGGAAGAGAATGATTCGATTGTCAGAAACATTGCATGGGAGATTTTCCCAAGGCCGGAAGGGAAATCAATGGTGGGTTCGAGATGGATCTACAAAGTGAAGCAGGCAGCTGACAGGAGTGTGGAGAACTACAAGGCAAGATTTGTTGCCCAAGGCTTTTCACAGATTTAGGGGATCGATTATGAGGATACCTTTGCACCTGTCGCAAGGTATTCTTCCATATGGACGATTCTTGCTCTCTCAGTGCAGATGGGGTGGCACATTCATCAGATGGATGTGAAGACTACATTCCTCAACGGAGTCATTGAGGAGGAGGTGTACATAGAGCAGCCCAAAGGTTTCGAGATATTCAGCAGCGAGTCGCATGTGTGTAGGCTCAAGAGAGCGTTGTATGGGTTGAAACAAGAACCTCGTGCTTCGTACACACAGATAGACGTTATTTCATCGGACTTGGATTCTCCAAGAGTGAGGTGGATCCTAACCTATACCAGATTGTGGTGGAGGGTAAGTTGCTGATCATTTTACTTTATGTAGATGATTTGATTTTGACAGGTGATGAATTGTTGATACACTCATGCAAGGCTAATCTTGCAAAGGAGTTTGAGATGAAGGACTTGGGCCTCCTTCATTATTTCCTGGGATTGGAAATTTGGCAGCGCAGTTATGGACTGTTTGTTTCTCAGGGTAAGTAATCCCAGGAGATACTGGAGAAGTTCAACATGCATGGATGCAAGCCTGTTGATACTCCTCTTCCTGGTGGATGGAGGAAAGAAGATGCTACTTTCGTGGAGGTAGTGGATGCCACTGTTTATCAACAGTTGGTGGGGTCGCTTATGTATCTAGTCAATACACGACCCGACATATGATATGCTGTGAACCAGCTTTCACAAGCTATGGTTAAGCCAACCAAGCTCTTCTGGAAGGCAGGCAATCATGTATTGAGATATCTTAAAGGCACATAGGGATATGGATTATGGTACAAACAGTTGGATGAGGTGAAGCTGTGTGGCTTCAAGGATGCAGATTGGGTAGGGAGCCTAATGGAAAGAAAGAGCACATCTGGAGGGATTTTCAGTATCGGGTCGAGAACAGTTTCTTGGTATAGTAGGAAGAAGAGATCCATGGCACTCAGTTTAGCAGAGGCTGAGTATATGGCAACACGTTTGGCTGCATGCGAGGCTATATGGATGAGGAAGATCCTGGTTGGGTTGTTCGGTTCACACTTAGAGCCTACTGTGATTTATTTTGATAATCAGAGTTGCATCAAACTCTTGGTTAATCCAGTATTTCATGATAGATCTAAACACATTGACATCCGGTATCATCAGATCAGAGATTGTGTGCAACAGAAGATGATGTTACTTTCATACATTCCCACGGAGGATCAGGATGCTGATATCTTGACGAAGGTGCTCACCAGGAGAAAATTCAAATACCACAGGGGTAGGATAGGGGTTGCAGATAATCCTTATATTGTTGAGAGGGAGTGTTAAGATTGCAACAAGATGATGAGCGTAGTGGAAAGAAGTCACCTTCACTAAGTGGGCGCACAGGCTATTTTTGGCGCAAGACTATGTCTATTTTTAGACATATGGATCATGCTCTATGAGTTGTAGGATGCTATTTGTGGATGGTTGGTCAAGTCAGGAAAAATAAATGGACTTCTATTTTTAGACATACTGGGCAGAATCTATTTTTAGATTGCGAGTCTAAAAATAGATATGTCGAATATTATTAGCTCTTAATAATATTTAGACTCCAAACATTATCTTATTCTCTTGGAGCACTTCAGTTAAGTGCACAGATGTGGCACGGTAGCTGAAAGAAGGAATTACGCTATTCCTGAGGGTTATGTGGAGCTATTGCATGGATACTTCAGTTAGAACTCATATGACAGAGTTTGGTGGAGTTGATTGAGGAAGTTAGTGGAGTTGTATTAAATAATCTAAAAATAGTTGAGCTATTTGTATTCAGTTTAACTAATTGATAAAATTAGTGAGAGTGGTGTGAATTAATTATTAATTAATTCACTAATTATAAACTCATTAATCAACTAAAGAATGCATCAGTTAACTTTAGTGCATGGACAGTTTCAGTGGAGACCAGTGCAGAGATAGGTGAAAGAGCAGGTTAACTATCAGTTGTGACAATACAGTTGCTATTTGCAACACACAGATAGGTGGAGAAGCCCATGAGGATTGTGCAGTACAAGCTAGGTGGTTTATCTATTTAATGAAGCCATCCCATAGCATTGATTATGCAATAGAGGCTGGCTATCAAGTGGAAAAAGATTGGAGCATGTTTTTTGCTAGATCTAGCTTGATAGTGTGTAGCAATTGAGGGTAGTGCTGAGAGCTTGTGAGGAGCTTTGTACTATGATTGTTACATGATCTCCATGACATATAATATATAGATAGTTGGGGTTTTTAGCTTTAATCTTTCCCATGAAATACTGTGTTCATATGTGTGATTGTTCATGGTTTTAATGTGTGCATGCAATTGATTTTATTTCCGTAATTAATGATCAATGGTAGAAGAGATTCTGTATTATGCATGAAGCTAAAATAGTGTGTGATCAGGATAATATTAGTGAATAATATAACAGTTATTCAAATTTCTACAGATGGTGCTGGTCCTTCCAGTGAGGGTAGCAGCATGGGTGAAGCTAAGGTAGTGGATGAGAGAGCTTGTGTAGATGCGACTAAGGTGCACATCGCAACACTTATAGCTCAGGTAGAGGCTCTAGAGGACTTTTGGGGTCGAGTGAACCATTTAACCCACAAGATGCCTGCTCGAGGTCTTATGGATGACTTTGAGGAGATATGGCTAGAGATAGTGATGGCACGCAAGAGGGACTACCGGCCTACTCTATGATGGGTAACTATCCCAGTGGTGATAGTAGCTCTAGTGGTGGTACCAGGAGTAGTGGTGGGCTCAGGTGCTCCTCCTGTAAGTACAAGATGGTGCATGGTGCGTCATTAATAGACTGGATGGAGGGATCCTTTTGATAGGATCGCTCGATCACATGTAAGGCGTCATAATACTGTGGTATTTCTGGACAGTGGTGGGTATAATGGCCATAGGTGTCATAGAGGGCGCATGCGTGGTTGGTACGCAGTGGTTTGCCTGTACTTTTGGTGCCAAGTTCCTTTTTATGGGAATTTCATTTTGAGGTGCCTGCCTCACAGTCGAGGAGTGGTTTTAAATCGTCCAAATCTGGGCATCTATGAGTAGGGTGTCCTGTGACATCACATATAGCGCAGGATGATGACTCCCTTTGTATGGTGGGTGTCACCACTTTCTTTCCTTTCTTGGAAATTTTCTTTACCGTGGTTGCCGGTTTTGCAGTGGGGATTTCCCTTGCGGGGGCAGTTTTGGCTGCTACTTGGATAGGTTGGGGCTCCTCAGGACCAGGGGGTTGTAACCCAAACACAGTAACATTGTTAGCTGGCGTTCCTGGGGGGGAACGAGATACCACACTCGGAATGCTAATGATATGTAGGGTAGCACCCGTGTTGCCAATACCTACTGGGAGGTGAAGCCAGGAGGTGGGTATAGGAAAGGAGTTTGGGAGGCGGCATAGACTAGGGATGTTGCAGTAGCTGATGCCTTAGTGTCATTATTTCTTGTGTCTGTGTCCCGACTAACCTCGGTGCTTGATGTGTAAATCATGCATACCAGGGCCCCTGTGGCATCGGGCGATACCTCAGGGATAATAGGAGGATCACCTAGGAATGATCCTAGGATGGTCAACGGTTTGAATTGGCCAGGGCCATATTCTTGATACCATAAAATACCATCAGTGGCTATGTCTACATAGGGTAGAACCATATATGTGTTGGTCAAAGGACGCTTTTCAGTGTGCGTCAGCTGGTCTACTGTAATGATTCGATCCTCATGGGGGAACATCATGATGTGGAAAACAAAGGATGTTATGGTAGACATGGTGTACATGTAACTCTGCCCAAAGAGTATATTGTAATCCAAGTGAGCATCCAAGACTTCGATCTCTACATGGACCTTTTTCCCAGCTAAGCAGACTGGTACATTTTTTAAGAGACTGACGGGGGTCAAGGGACGACCGTCGTATGCTCTGAGAGTGATGATGGAAGGTTTGAGTTATGGGGCTCCTAACTTCTGCCATACATTCTTTGACATGATGCATGTGGATGCACCCTCATTAATGACACATCGGTGAATAGTGATATTTTGTACCAATATTGGTATTTGGAAGGCGACCATGGAGGGAAGCCTAGGGGTGGCTTTGCCTAAATCAAAATCCATCATGCACATGTCCGCAGGGTCAACAGCGCCTAAGGTGGAAAGTAGGGCTTTCTATTGTTTCAGGCATAACTACAGTATCTCCAAAGTGGAAATAGCAGTAGGTGACTGGGCTAAATCATCTACGATGTTGTAATTGTGGGCTTCTTTAGAGTAGCTACCTACTCGCCTATTAGGCCCTTTAACCATTTTTGGCAATGGTTCCAAAGGAATATTTGGAATGGTCAAAGGTGTAGTCGACGCACTTGTGCTAGCCCTTAACGTACCAGTGTTTGGTGGGGTGTTGTAGCTATGATTTCAGGTTTGGAAAAAAAATTATTCCCCATCCATGTAAATTTCATGGCTGTTTTTCTCGGAATCATTGGGGTTTTGCTGCTGAGTGGTGACCGTTCATTAATGGGGGAAGGGTTCTTGCATAACTGTAGTTGTTTGGGAAGATGCTCCTTTTCCTCAGTTACTCTGAAGATTTTTAAGTTTAGGGAGTTTGGGAAAGTGGTGAGTATAGTGCCCGTACTCACCACATATCAAAAAAGAATGGTTTATTCATAGAGGTGGCCACTTACCTTGCTTTTGGGCATTACTTGGCTCCTGGTTCTATTTCCAGTTGGAATTATTTCCCAGCCAGGGCTGCAATGGGCACTGTTGGTTGCTACCCCCTTGTCCAAGGTTCCCTTTGAGTTTGTTTTTTACCTTTCTTTTGACCACGTTAGGAGGGTAATTCTATTGATCATACTGGTGTGGTTGATTTTGGGACGACTGCACAAAGTTCACCTATGCATTATTTTACGTTTGTGGGTTGTGTGCTTGGGTTTGAGCATACTGTCGTCCCATGTTTTCACCTGGCTGTTGGGGGGGAGTTATTCCATTATTTTTTATTCCTGCATACTGGGTCCCCCTAGCCGGAGGGTAAGGTCCTCCTTGGTGATATTCTGGCGGCCAATTAGTCAAATTTTGCTGCTGCATATGATGACTTTGAAATCTGGGTTGAGACATGTTCTAGGTAGACCCATGTGTGTAACCGGGATTCTGACTGTTGCTGCCTAGGTACCCTTGGGTCATTGACCCAATAATTCCGTCTGCAGAGTTCAACGTGCTTGGAAATTATTGATAATATTGCAGGCGCGAGGCGTTAGGAAGGATATTGTATATGTATCCTGATTGCGTATAGATCAGTTCAAGCTGTTGGGATTTATTGATTGTGTCCTCTTCAAATGTGGGGTTTTGTTGCGCCACATCCTTTCAAATCTTCACAGTTAGAGTTTTCAGGAATAAATCTAAAAGGACCTGGTCGTCGAGTTGTGCTTTGCATAAACTGCGATGTCGTCTCCACTCATGGAGATGTTCTGAAATGTGGGTAGAGGGAGATTGTCTGAAATGGGTGAGTAACTGTATTCTCAAATCGTGGTGAATGGGTAACTAAAAGTATGTGAGAAATGCAGTAGCGAGGGCACTAAAGGTTCTATGTGAAGCAAGGGGTTGCTCAATGTACCATTTCAAGGCCACTCCTGTGAGAGTGCGTTGAAATAGCCTCAATTGAATAGTATCTTCAATGATGCTATTCAATGAGCACCATAGGTGAAAGGTCATTATATGATTCCCTAGGTCTTTTGCTTGCTTGCCCTCAAACATTGGTATGTCTAAAGGGAGATTCGTGGGCATGGGAGGCCAATTTGGGTTGTGTGCGATGGGGTCATTAGTGAGCTTGGTTAAATCTAGTAGATTTAGCGCCGCTAAAAAGGGTGACTGAGAGGTTGATTCCATGGCAATGTGTGAAGACACGATGTTCTGGTTAGAATGAGGGTTAGTCTGTGACGTACCCAGTTTGAATTCACCTGGCTTCCCATATGGAATGCACTCTTTTTCCCCGTAGGGGACAAGGGGGGAATGATGTGTGGTGTGGTGTTGGGAGATTGACTATGGTTCCCAACTAAGGTTGCTCCAAGAAATGACGAACCAACCACTGTGGCAATGTTACGTCTTTAACGCCTAAATGGTGAAAGACCTGGAACCCCTCTCGATAATGAGGGGAGGTCCAAAAGACACCTGGACTGACGAGGTTCTGTTGGAACCGTTTGAGGGTCATCTAGGTTGGGTTTTGGAAAAATAATTTGAGGAGATTGAGTTTTTGATCACGACAATTTTATGGCCACATAAATAAGACAAAGCGAAAATGAAATGAATTTTCCTTTAACTTAATCTATGTGAGAAATCAAGAAAAAAATGGTTTTGTTTGTTTGCGCGTGATACTAAAAAAATCCTAGAAGACCTAATAACGTCCTCACACACTTAAAAGTAACTAGGCATTGAGAGTATTTCTTGCAAGTGCTGGCACAACGTCCCGTAAGAGCTGGCGACGTCCCCAGTCAGCCAAAGGGAATCAACCAAGGTAAGGGTAGAGGGTCTGGCGCTTGCCTACAACATCACTTATAGGGTAAAGGATGCCCTATTTTTGGCCACTAAGAACCACTGTGCCACGTGAGCATTCGATTCTTGGGCTTCTTGGTAGTCAGCTAATAGTATCGAGTATCAATCGAGTCAGGTAGCCCCAATTGATACCGCACGCACTGCGCCTAAGCCTAACTCCCTCTGAATCGGGTCTCTTCTGTGATCAGATTTTCTTTTCCATGGGATGATAGGTGGATTTTAAATCTCCATAAAAATTCAACTTCTATGTTTCAAATGTGAAGCATGATCAAGGTGGCTTATTGGATGCCTACCCCCTTCATCCTAACTTAAACTATAATTTCTCTTGTGGCCCCTGTGGGGAGTGTTTAGTGAGTTGGTTTAAGTTATTTTTAGGTGGATTTATTTTTTTAGTGCGTGAATGTGTGAGCATATGGTGAACAATCTCATAATTTGAACATGTGGATATCGGTTATCCTTTACAAAATTCCCCTAGTTAAACTATGTGATGTTGTTCCTTGCTCAAAAAATCATTTGTGGATAATGGGCTGCTTCCAAAAACCTCGTAATTAGTCTATGTGAGTGACTAAATGGAGATGGCGAATCACAAATGTAGAGTTTTCATATGCTTGTCTAGGGTCACCCAATGGCACAAAGACAACAACAATTACTTGCTCTAACTTGCGATTCAATCCTAGTCCCGCAATTTCCTAAATGAAAAAATTGAAATTTAAACTAAACAAATTCTACACTAGCTTATGCATGTGTGGTCGTGAGCCACTTACTTGGACTAGTTAAACTAAGTGTGCATACCAGAGTTTACAAAAAACATAAATTGTTCAGAAAGTAATGGTTAATTTGCCCCCTACTTAAACTATGTGAAAACTTTTTGTAAAAAACCAACTTAAATGAAAACTAACTAAATGCCTACAAAAAGTAGCAAAAATCAGTTTTCAGAAGCTGAGGGGTATCAACATAGGTGTTGGCAGATACATTAGGGGCTGCCCAACACACTTAGAAGCAGAAAAAATGTATAAGATATGGAGAAAAACTCTCTACAAATTGTGCGCAAAAACCTCTGACAGGTGCGCTTTCCTCCACACAAGTCACCTCTGAACGCACACCCTACACGTCTGTGTGTAAAAACTGCATGCGCAATTCCTACAAGTAAAAAAATTAGGAGCTGCCTTCTTCAGTCTGTCACCTCAGTGAGTCTAGTGACTGCAAGATGAGTCAGAGGACTGTTAGCTCCACTCTAGCATATACTAAAGGTCTCCTGAAAAATATGGCACAACCACATAGACTTGAAACACGTCAGTGGAGTCACCAATCCTGTTGTGGTGGATTCAACACATGGGTGTACGAAATCACACGAGTTTAGAAAGTGTGGTCTACTCTCTAAAATATAGGTAACAAGCAGTATCTGGGGAGAGCTTAGAAGTATAAAACTTAAATGAAGTAATATAGTAAAGTATGCTCTGTTAACAAACTAAAAATAAAAACACAAAAGAAGCTATATAGAGAGTTCCAAATAGTAACAAGGTAAACAATGGCTCGATGGCCTCTTCTTATTGAATGCTTGGTATAAAAACAAATCTTACCCACTTGCCAAAGGGCCTAGGCAGTGGCTCTAGGACCCGATGCAAGGATGTTTGTCCTTCAAGTTCTACCTTCTGACACAGTTCAACTCTCTCTCTCTGCTGCAATGGAATAAGATTGTTGGGTGGCCAACAATCCATTCCTCTTCTTCAGCTCCTTGGGTCACACAAACTTCTGGTGTTGCTTGGGAAAATTTGGCCAGCATAAACTTGTGATAACACATTTTTCATCTCTTTGTGGGTTTATATAGGTGAGCTTTCAAACCTCCTTCCCTCCCTTGGCACATGATGGATGGTGACCCAAGGGAGGGGCATGATTCCATTGTGTGCTAAAATATGCCTTTGTGTGCTCACACAATGCCTAAGGGGGCATTGGTGCTATCCTTAGGTAGCTTTCACATAAGGAGAAAATTTCCTTTGCTTTCTTATGGTCCCGGAAAGAGACTTTTTTCCACTTCCACAAATGTGTGCTTATCAGGCTCCAGTGCGCGCAGAAGGCACTCTTTTCGAAGGAAAAAGAGAGCATTTGAGCATTTATGACAAGTTCAAATTTTATTTTCTCAAAACCTTAGAGATTTTAAATACTTTTTGATTCCATAATGTATCCCTGTCCTGTAAATCCTTAGGCTCGACATTAACTGATGTCGTTTTCTGCTGAACAATTTTCCAGTGTTAATAGTTAGGGTTAATTTTAAGGTTAAGGTAAAGGTTAGGTTAAGGTTAAGGTTAAGGTCAACTTTAATGCTAAGATTAACCTTAGTGTTACCTTAAGGTTAAGGTCAAGGTTAAGGTTAGGTTAGAGCTGTCTGCTCAGCTTAGTGTTCCTAAATTGATGTCATAAATTGTCAACCAGGGCTACTAAACTATTGAAGTGAAGTGCACTATATGTGCCTAGGTATCTGTTTCTCACTACATTGTGTTTAGTGTTTTTCCAATGTTTTTGTTTTTGTGTTTTTATTATAAGAGGAAAATAACTAAGTGTTGGTAAAGATAAGTTGTTGGTCACACTAAAACAGAGCAAAACCTATTCTAAACTATGTATGGCACTTGAGAACAGAAAATGCAATACTTTAACAAGAAAAATAACTCATAGCATGAACTCAATAACTCATAACATGAACTCAGTCCAATTCATTCATTAGAAATATGTTGGAATAACTTGAGAAAAGGATAAGTTTAATGAAATGAGGTTCTTCTAAGTAAACAACAATCTACAATATCACAGAGAAAATCTCATCCATGGCTAGAAATTTGTTGGAACACATTTGGAAAAGATAGTCTGCAACATAGTGAAGAATTCTACTCTAAATTAACCTATGACACCGAAATTAATCCATTCTACAACTCAAAATATCACTGTTAAACCTCATTCAAGAATTAGAAATATTTTGGAATAGCTTTGGAAAAGAGGCAGTTTTTGAAATTATGAGAAATTGCAGAACAGTAAAGACTTCAAAATGACATTACCAATTCTTGTTCCTATGATGATGATGTATTAGTAGAAATTAAGAACAAGAGTGGTTTGTAAATAATGAAGGTCGTTAAGTCTAACTTAACAAAACTAAAATACAATTTCCTAATAAAACTAAAAATACAATGGATAGAACTGAACTAGAATGCAATCATTCAAAATTGAAATACAGTGAATATAATTGGACTAGAGTGCCATTAAACTCCGGAGTTTTACAACTAAACTAAAATGCAACTAATCATTGAAATACTACAGCTATATCTCATTCGGTGGTATGGTATTTTGGAACAATTCATAGAACAAGACTGGCTATAACATGTGATGTGAGTGAGCAGAAAAACATAAAGTTAAAAAAAATGCAACTAAGCTCTAAAACACCACAGCTATGTCTCATTCAGTGTTAGTGATATTTTGGAATAATTCATAAGAACAAGACTAGTTGTAACAATTGATGTAAATGAGCATAAAACGTAAAGTTCAGAAAACTATTTAAATTGAGAATGAAACAAGGCTAAAGTTACTTATCTAAAAAATATGCACAGAGCTTCTCGTGCAGTAGGGGCCCTCTACCACTGGATTAGCACACAAATCTACTCAATATTTCTTCATATCTTGTATTAAAGTTGCTCTTCTTTCATTAAAGGAAAACACTTCCAAAAACAGAGTATTACGGTCTTTTGAGATCTAACAACAAAGCATCAATCTAGCTAACTATCTCTCGGTCTCCCGAATCATTCTTATAAAAAAAATACATAAATACCCTTGAGAAGAAATAGGAACAAGTGTCTTTTTCAATCAAAATCAAATTATAACTCTTGTGGAAGCCTCGTACTTTGCTAGAGACATCTGTAGAGTCCCTGTCCTGGTAGGAATCTGCTTCGTAGCTTTGATCTCTTCCACGTGCATAACCACCTGTAGATTCTTGTTCATACTTCGTAGAGAGAAATAAATGATGTGGGAGTGTTGTGGAATTCAACCATATGTGTTTTTCCTTGAAGCGACACCTGTAACTTGTGAGAACATGAAGATAGCTGCGGAATAGGCGACTGGCTACAAAATGGCTGCATTCTGTAGCTGAGTCTAGTCAAAAAATACTACAACAACAAAACCATGAAAATATAGCAAGTCAGTCATTGTATACATTCCTAAAGTGAATTTAATCAATCCTATTGATCATTTAAGCCTGTAATTGATAAGGGACAAAGGAAATGAAGTGGAATTTGGTGAAAGGAAAGGACATATTTGGGGCTCAACAAGAGTTAAGATTAAGATTAAGGTTAAGGTTAGGTTAATGTTAAGGTATGATTAAGGTTAGATTGGGTAAGGGTTAAGTTTAGGTTAAGGTTAAGGTAAGGTTAATGTTAAGGTTAGGTTAGTGTTATGGTTAATGTTAATGTTAAGGTGAAGGTGAAGGTTAAGGTTACGGTTAGGTTAGGTTAAGGTTAAGGTTAAGGTTAGGGTAATATAAAGGTTAAGGTTAAGGTTAAGGTTAAGGTTAAGGTTTAGGTTAAGGTTAAGGTTAAATTTAACAGGTTTAGTTAGGTTAAGTTTAAGGTATAGCTAACATTTAGCTAAGGTTAGGTTAGGCTAAGGTTAAGGTTATGTTTAGGTTAATTTTAATGTTAAGGTCAGGTAAGGCCAACCTTAACCTTAACCTTAACCTTAGCCTAACTTTAACCTTAACATTACCATAACCTTAACATTACCATAACCTTACCTAACCTTAGCCTAAACCTTAACCTTAACCTTAACCTTTAGGTAACACTAAGGTTAAACTTAATTTTAACCTTAACCTTACCCCCTTAACTTTAACCTTAACATAACCTTAAGTTAAACCTTAAACTTAACCTTAACCTAACTAAACCCTTAACTATAACCTAACTAAACCTAAACCTTAAACATAACCTTAACACTAACCTAACCTAACCAAAACCTTTACCTTACCCTAACCCTAACCTTAACCTTAACCCTAACCATAACCGTAACGTTAACCTAAGCTTAGCCTTAACCTAACCTTAACCTTAACCTTAACCTAACCTTAACCTTAACCTTATCCTTACCTTAACTTCACCTTAACCTAAACCTTAACCTAACCTTAACCTTAACGTTAAGCTTAACCTTAGGATAAGTTTAATGTTAATGTTAAGAAGAAGGTTAAGGTTAACGATAAGGTTAACCTTAGTGTTACCTTAACCTTAACATTAACCTTAACCTTAACCCTAACCTAACCTTAATGTTAGCCTTAACCTAAACCTTAACCTTAAGTAAAACCTTAACCTTAAGTTTAACCTTATCCTTAACCCTAACCTGACCTTAAACTTGACCTTCACCTTAAACTTAACTAAACCCTTAACCTTAACCTTAACCTTAACCCTAACCTAACCTTAACCTTGAATGTAACCTTAACCTTAAATAAGCCCTTAACCTTAACCTAACCTTAACCTTAACCTTAAACTTAAACTTAACCTTGACCTTAATCTTAACCTAACCTTACCCTTAACATTAACCTTAACTAAACCCTTAACCTTAACCTTAACCATACCTTAACCTTAACTTTACCCTTAACCTTAACCTAACCTTAACCGAACCTTAACCTTAACCTTACCTTAACCTAATCTTAATCCTAATGTTAACCTAACCTTAACCTGTAACTTACCTTATCCTGACCTTAACCTTAATCTTAACCTTACCCTAACCTTACCCTTAACCTGAAACTTATCCTAAACCTTAACCTTACCCTAACCTTAACCTTAACCTAACCTTAACCCTAACCTTAAAATTAACCTAATATTAACCTTAACATTAACCTTGACCTTAACCTTAACCTTGACCTTGACATTGACCATAACCTCAACCTTAACCTAAACTTAACCTTAACCCTAAGCTTAGACGTAACCTTGACCATAACCTTGACCTTAACCTTAAACATAACCTTAAACTAACCTTAACATTAACCTTAACCTTAACCTTAGCATTAACCTAACCTAACCTTAACTTTAACCTTAACCTTAACCTTAACATTAAACTTAACCTTAACCTTAACCATAAACTAACCTTAAACTTAACTTAACCTAACCTAACCTTAACCTTAACCTAACCTAACTTAACCTTAACCTAACCTAACCTAACTTAACCTTAACTTAACCTAACCTAACTTAATCTTAACCTAACCTAAACTAACCTTAGTGTTAACCTTAACCTTAACAGTAACCTAACCTTAACCTTAACCTTAAGATAACACTAAGGTTAATGCTAGGCTTAACGTTAGTGTTACCTTAAGCTTAAAGTTTATTTTAAGGCTAGGTTAGGCTAGGATTAAGGTTAAAGTTAAGGTTAGGTTAAGGTTAAGGTTAAGGTTAGGTTAAGGTTAAGGTCAAGGTTATGGTTAGGTTAAGGTTAACGTTAGGTTAGAGTTAAGGTTAAGGTTAGGTTAAGGTTAGGGTTAAACTTAGTGTTACCTTAAGGTTAAGGTTATGGTTAAGGTTAAGTTTAGGTTAAGGTTAAGGTTACGTTAAGGTTAATTTTAAGGTTAAGGTTAGGGTTAGGTTAAGGTTAAGGGTTTAGTTAAGGTTAAGGTTAAGGTTAGGTTAGGTTAGGGTTAAGGTTAAGGTTAAGGTGTGGGTTAAGGGTAAGGGTAAGGTTAAGTTGAAGGTTAAGGGTAAGGGTAAGGTTAAGTTTAAGGGTAACCCTAACCTGACCTTAAAATTAACCTTAACCTAACATAACCTTAGTGTTAACCTTAACCTTAACCTTAACCTTAACTAAACCCATAACCTTAGCCTTAACCTTGCCCTTAACCTTAACCTAACCTTAACTTTGACCTTAACCTTAACCTTAACCTAACCTTAACTAAACCCTTAACCTTAACCTTAACATTACCCCTAACCTTGACCTTACCCTTAACATTAACCTTAATGTAACACTAATGTTGACCTTAAACTTAACCTTAACCTTAACCTAACCTTAACATTGACCTTAACTCTTAACCTTAACCTTAACCTTAACCTTGACTGTTGTGGAGGTAAATCCCCTCTACAGACAGAGGCGATCCCACTAGCCCTAGAGTGGCTCTAGCAACAATTGAAACATGAAAAATTATTGATTCCTAGTTACAAAAGATAGAATTGCGATAGATCGCTTACCGTGATTCCTTCGCTGCTATTATCGAAGAAGAAGTGGCACTTCTGTCACTAGATGGACAAGTCATGATTCGTGAGCTCGCTGCTTCCAGATACCTATACACATGCAAAGAAGAGAGACAACATGCAACATAATATTTCACACTTTATAAATATCAATCAGTCAGAGAGGAATGAATGAAATTGCATTATATAATGGAAAAACACAATCATGGGACCAATAGCAGAGTCATGTATATTAATATACGAGAGGATGATTACAACTAGAGCTTTGACGTCATGATCTTCCTCTGACAGGATTCCAGCAGGACATGTCTCACAAAGCTCGTCAGGGATTTGAAAAAAATCTATCTCTCATAGGGTTCTCCTTAGCTCTGCTCTTGTTTATCACTCAGCTATATTTCCTTCCCAAAAGTTTAGCTAGCCAGCAAATGGAGAGGGTAGAATTTTATAGAAGGAGAAGGAGAGGTTAGGATCCCTATAATCATGGGGGAGAGTCCTATCTCTTAGGAAGGTTCCATGAGAGGTGGAAAACCACTTCCTAATCAGGGAGATCCAGAGCCAAAAATCCCAACTTCTTTTTGATGATTCGTTCTAAAGTTGTTAGAATCAAACTTCTGCCTTCTATTATTAAAAAAAAATCCTTAATAGGCTTGGCACGGGCAATACACAGGGACAAAGCGCCAGCTAATGTGCCTACTAGTGCATATTTCCCCCATTTGCATGAGGGATGAACTGGATACACGCACCAATGCAAAAACATGGGTTTTTGGGGCTTTTTCGAGGAAATGTCCTTCAGGAGAATTATTGCCCTTATGTAGAAGGATACCATCAAGGTGTTTTCAGGACATTTTACTATCCACAGGCCATAGGAATAGTCCTCCAATGTACTAGACGAGCGATTGCAGGGACGGTGACAAAATGTTGTGTAACAGATTCCCCCTAAAGCATGAGGTGCGAGAGAGAGGGAGGGGTGAAATACTTTATGAGAACGCATTCAACTAAAAACACTGACATTGGAAGACCTGTGAGTACGAATACAACTGATATCTCTAATAAATGATATGTGGTATGGGCACAGCCATCCATAATAAATTGTACAAAACGAGATCCAAGGTATGGACACAACCATCCAGTAAAATAAGGATCAATAAGTAGAGTCAGGTATGGTCACAACCATCCAATCAAAAGAGTCATGTAATAAATCATAATAATCCACAAAGAACTGGTAGCTTGGATTGTTATTAGACAAAATCCTAGGTCTTGTGCTCCATCTCGACCCGAACAGAGTATAAGTTTGAGCATGTGAATATGTGAGCTGAAGTCGAATATGCAAGAACATCGTCCGATTACCAGCCAATAATGAAAGACGTTAACAAACACGAGAGAAACCACTAATAATGACGATGGCTCTCAAGGTACAAGAGGTACAATCCATGGAATTTGATCAGTGAGTTGGTGTCGAACATCTGCAGAATCATCCATTCGAAGGCCAATAATGAAAACCTTGCGTCGAATGCAAAGAACCTGCCATTGAGGCATGCGGGCTCCAAGGCACCTGAAGGGAGTCTCTAGATCAGCTTCCTAGATAATGAGCTGAAGTCAACAAGAGGTGACTTTGATCGAAGGTGGGCCATAATGTTTCCCAAATCATCGACAAGAGATAGAGGAACATGATGTTTGTGAATTAAGACCAACATAGAATCAGAGGGAGGTTGAAAATTGTAGAGGCCAACTTCTCTTGAACATATCGACGACACGACATTAGGTTTGGCAGTATTTGACATCAAGGGATCTGAGGTCATGGTGACATGGAAAAGAGCAGATGAGCGGTCAAAAGAGATTACCCAAACCCATGGAAGCAAGCAGGTAACAAGATGAGATGTCCCCAACCCAACACGAATGCAGACAAGTGCCATGTTCAAGAGCGACATATTTCCGATACGACTATGTTTTTGGTTCCATTTTCCCCCACCATTTCTGGCAAGTACCCCAATTATTTTTGGAAACAATCTTGAAGGGGGTACAATGTGCTTGCGATATAAGTTTTTCCTTCGGAAAAATCCAACCTAGTACATCTTACGAGCCATACTAAGGAGGAAATCGAGTAACGTCATTACGACGGACTATGATGTCATCAGTTTTTAATGAGTTTGACAAAGGAAGAACTCAGCTTCTTTTTATATTTATAGATTTTGAAAGGACAGTGGAAAAGAAAAATCCAGCAGTCCCTTTTCGTAGGTAGTCCCACAGATCCGAAAAGGTAGAAAACTATGTCTGAGAGAACATCCTAGTCGCAATAGGCTAGGGTATTTGTTTTTTGTAAATAATCTATCTCAGCCCGAAAAAGGGGTAAACGTATACTAGGTAGATGTCATTTCGCAGCCAATTTAACGAGCTCAAAATGACAAGCAACTCGGAAATATTTTCAGTTTTAGAGAGTCGAAAAAGAACTAAAAGGTGACTCCAATAGTTACTTTTTCGTGTTTTTACCAAGTCCGAAAAAGTATAAAATATCACTTGTCTCTTCATCAAAATCACATGAAAAAACCTGTTGCTACAAAAAAAGACACGTGTCAAATATATTCAACAAAAATAATGTAAAAATATATCTAAAAACATGTTAAAAACCCATTTGAGGACTTTGAAAAGCTATAAAAGACCAATAGTGGTAAAAAATATTTACTTTTCACTTTTTACCTCTTTGCAGAGCAATAGTGACCCTTTTGTGCTTCGATCCTCAAGTGTCGAGGGCGACCAATCTAGTAGACCAAATCCACTTCTGTCTGGTTCAGGTAAGAGCCGACCTCTTTGTCCATCTTTTAAGTTACATTTTACTATATTTAATCATTGATTGACTTATTTTAGGGAAGGATTTTCAAATTTTAGGGCTCTGTTGTTGGTGTGAGTTCTAGGCATGGACCCGTGCCAATCCGCTCTGTTTTACATAGAGGCCACGCCAGCTGGCATGACTGTTAGACAAATAGCTGTGCGAACGGCGCAACACAAAATCCAGCTACAATTCCTCAAAAAACAACCAATGAAATGTGATTTTGAATACCCATGGAGGTTTATAACATTCCTATGTTTGATTGATGCAAGTATCCAGCAAAAAGGATGGTTATTGAATGGAAAGAGAGAGAGCATAGCAAAGAGGATGAATTGGCAATGGGAAATTAGCATTGTGTGAATGCTCTTTGAAATTGCGGGCTGAAAAAATTCTTTCTGACACCATGTCTCCGGGCTCAGCCCAAACTACTGTAGTATCTCATCAGCATTTGGGATGAGGATGAGGAGAATTCAAACTTCGAGACCAGGAACTTGAGCTCAAAGTATCAGATGTATAATTCATCACTGGACTGTCACACAGGGGTCTAGTCCCTATTTTGACTAGTACTAGGTCTTCAGGAGAAAACATGGAAATGGTCATGAATAGGGTCTGCCTAGGGGCACGCAAAGGAACATGGAGCGGGAAAGTAGACACTCATACCATCCCTGATCTAGCATTGAAAGTAGTGCTACACACGATTGCGCGAGTTGCAGGATCACAGGCACCACACGAGGCTACAAAGACGCAGCTACTTCTTGCATCAGAGTGTATGAACCCAACAATATTTAACTGGGCCACGACCGTGACCATGAACATTAAATGGAAACTCACAAAATGCAAGAAGACCAAACTGAAATAGTTTGGATATGGGTCGATTCTGGTGTCGTTCTTCCTGGAATGATTACCTATTTTTTAGCACTAGGAGGCCATTGTCTTGGATCCACCACTAAGAGAGCCATGGATGGCTCGATGGGCGGCATTGATGCCCAGGGCAGGGGGCGGCCAGCAGATGTCCTAGCGGCCTGAGTTCTTTGACTGGCTCTGATGATAGTTGATCTTCGTGGAGGACTGGCCCTATGTGGGCACCGATTTTATAGGAGACCCAGATCTTCTGCTCCCAGAGGGAGAGGACTGGGATGAGGAGCTTTGTAATAATCTTTTTTATTTTATGATTTTTATGATTTTTTGGTATACATGCATGTTCTAATAGCTAATCCTATATGTATGCAGATGTTGGCCTAGAGAGGACTGTTGGAATGTCACCAATAGCGAGGAGGACCCCTCTCGTTTATGACCCTCAAGGTGAGGGGGGCGAGGGGGACGAGCTCATACAGAACCTAGAGGGGATCGCTCGTAGAGTTCCAGACTATGCTTATTTAGCTAATGTTCCCTTAGCTTATCATAGGCACACCATATGGGTGCCGACTCGTCTCCACTGCTTACTGAGGCGGTTGGTGTGGGCAGTGATGTGCTACCACGAGCACCATGCCGATTAGTCACCTAGGCTCTCTATTTCCATATTTTTGAGACACATGTTGTCTCTTGATGTAACTGAAATAAACACATATATTTTTGGGTTTTATATGATGCACATGCTGCAAACACTCGACATATGTATATATCTATTTTCTACATGGATCTTGCTTTACATACGTGATGATGTTTTATATGTGTTACACCATTTTTTGGTCATCTAACTTATTATCATTAGATGGACCCAAGTACACCATGTAAGACTAGTTTTACCCTAAGTAAAACCGCTTTCACTATGCTAAAACAGGAAACCCCAAAAGGAAATATTGAACAAACCCATATTTGTTTGATTTTCCTCATGGAATAATTAATTAAATCATAATTTAATGGTTATTCCCAGTCATGTTTAACCCAAAATCAAAGAAATTAATTTGATAAACCTTTATTTATCTTATTAATTTCTAGGAATAATTATTTAAATCTTATTTAGATAATATTCCTTGTTAAATATGACCAAATCACCCACAAATAATTAAATAAGTCATTATTTATTTGATTATCTTCCAACCACTTCCTTAAAAAGATAAATAAATCATTTATTTATTTATTTTTGACTAATCAAGGGATTTGACCCAAGTCAAAGACCCTTTCCCTCCAACAAATATAATAAAATATTCCATAAAAGGTGGATCTAGATTTGGTTAACATTATTTTAATCATGCACCAAGATCTAGAATGACCCAATATTTTGTTATAAATAGGAGGGGTTTTCCCATCATTCTTCACCTTTTGTTGCCTATTAGATCACTCTGGATCTATACACTTGGTCACATATCTCCATCATTTGCTCCCATTGAGCTCTACTCTTTGCATTGGGTTTTCTACATCAACTAGAGAGAGAAAGCTTAGATCTGAAGTGCTGAGGACTACAAAGAACCCATCCCATTGAGGAGATCTGGATACACCTTCTTGTTTCCTCCCAGGTGCCCTGTAATATAGAAATTCATTCAAAAAATCGTGTTCTTGTCTTGTCCGTTGGATGCATGGAGCAAACTCTTTACTTTTCTGCCTAATGTCTTTACATTTATAGATCTGTTTGTTGCAGCATTTTAACTACTAATTGCAGATCTGAAGATGTTTTGTAGCCTCTATTGTTGTTAGGGCTATTAGTTATGCGTAGCTAAAGTGGTTCTTTTTCGTACACTTCGACGAAGAATTCATACTAACAAATGGCGACTCCACACGGGTTTTAAATTACGACCGCTGTCGTTTTTCATATTCCTACATATCCAGCTACTTCAGACCCTAGGGTTTCTTTTCAGCTGTTTATTTTTCCTATTTTTATGTTGTTTTTCTCACATAAAACCCTAAAACATTAAAATTTCTAACTTCCATGTGTTTCTGGCCCTATTGCACAGGTAAGCGACACCAGCCGCAACTGAGACGGCAACTTTTCTGAAAATCTGCCGCCGAGACAACCGGAACAGGGGGTCACACTTTTTGGCCCTAAACCTGTGACCTGGACCTCTAGGTCACACTTTTCAGCCTGTTTCCTGCGACCTGCACTGAAATCAGGTCAGAAACTGCGACCTACCATTTTTTCAGCACTTTTTCTGCAATTTTTCTGGGTTTTGCTGCAGCTTCTGTCAGGGTCCTCCAGCCTCTGTCCCAGCCTATTTTGACCAAGTTCTGATCTTTTTTTACTCATCTAAGTGGGAACCTAGCCCCTTAGGGCTTTAGTACCCTCCACTTTTTGTGGAAGAGTTTTAAGCTGTTTCAGCCGTCTGTTTTTTCAGAGCTTCAGCCTCCTTTTTCCAGATCTGTTACCTCCTTTTCAGATCCTTTGAAATCAGCCTTTCTTCCTTTCAAATCACCTCCTGTCGTTTTTTTTGGACCTCCTTTGAAGGCCTCCGCCTTGCCCCTCTGGTTTTTTGCTGATTTCCTTCCTTTTTCCAGCCACCTTGCCTCTGTCTCTTGGCTGTGATCTGCACCTCTTTTCAGCAGCTTTGTCCTCTAGATCCCTGTCCCCTTTGACCTTAGATCTATTGGCCCCTTTTTCCGTGTGTTTTACATAGTTTTTCCCTTTCTTTTCAGCATAGTTTTGAGAGACCCACCTTCTTGGGTTAGATAGATGCACAAGTAGCTGTTATTTTTCTGTTATTTCAGCATTATATTCTGTTCTCTGTAGGTTTATTTTCAGCTACGCAACACACTTTTTTCTTGCTCTCAAAATGGAAAGGGTTTAAAAATTAAAATTAACGCACACCACACACTGACCCTAAGCGAAGAAGCACCTGGTTAACACCGCCTGGCAAAGACTCTAAAATCAATTGTCACTGCACCTTTTCTGCCCTTGACTATAATTGATTCTGTCCCTTTCTGCCCCTGTCGGTTTCCTTCTTCCTGTCATCATTGCGCCCCCAAGGTGCCTTTCCCGGAGACTTCTTGGCCTTCATCCTCAGTTTTCGGTTGATCGACCTGCTCCGCACCGCCGTCGTCGAGCCAATCCACCTTCGAGTCCGCACTCCGACTCCTCTCCTGATTCATCGGGTCCTCCTTCTCCTCCTGGTTCTCCCCCTGTCACCTTCACTATGTCTGGTCCAGGGCCTAACGCTAGCGGTTCTCCCGGCCCTAATGCCGGCCCTACTACTAGCGGAACCGCCACAGGAACTACCCCGGCCACCCCTGTGCTGCCGTACATTGTAGGCCTCAGCCTCCCCGATTTCCATCAGTTGATCAATGACCCCATTCACCACAATGCTAACTCGCCCGCTATGCCAACCAAGCTCCCCTCAGACATCCCTAAGTTTGAGGGCCTTAATGGAGAAGATCCAACCAACCATGTCCGATCTTTCCACATGTGGTGTTCCTCCAATTCCATTACCGATGACTCCATCCGTCTTCGTTTGTTCCAACGCACGCTTATCGGCGAAGCTTCTAAATGGTATGTTGAACAAGCCACCTCTACCCATACCACCTTTGAGACTCTTGCCCAAGCCTTTTTGTCGTACTTCCAACTCCCTCTCTGATACGATACTGGCACGGAGCTCTTGACTTCCTTTAAGCAAGCCTCTTTAACACGCCTTTCCGCCCATGTTCAAGAATGGCGACGAAGACGGAGCTTATGTCGAGCCCCTCCCTTCGAAGATCGGGTTTACATGGACTAGTTCCTGCACACCCTTCCCACTCCTATCGGCAAAGATGTCGCCTCTCATTTTCCTCAAACTGAAGAAGCCGCCCTCCAAATAGCCTTGAAATATGACCTGATCTATGCTCAATCTGGTTATGTTTATACCGTTCTTCCTGACATCCCCAGGCCCGGTGGCGCTAACGCCCCGGGGGCATCTCATTCCGCCGACGGTATCGTTGGAGCCCTTTCCCATCCATACGCTCAACCTCCTATGGGCTATGGTTTCCCTCAGGGAGGGGCCAGCTCCTCCGGCACTCTTCCCCCTCCCGGTAGCATGTATCCAGGATACGGCATGCCTCCTCCTTTTGCCCAACCTCCTGCTTACCCCAATGTTGCCCAACCCACCCATTACCCTTATCCGCAGCCTGGTGCGCCAGCTCCTCCAGCATATGCGCTTCCTCCTCCCTTGCCTCCTCAACCCCAGCACCAGCACCTACAGCCCCCTCCAGGGCAAGTATTTGCACAGCAGGGCGCGACTAATCCCCCTTCTTCTCAAAGAAGGCGGAGAGGCAACCAAAACCAATCTGCCCCCGGTACCCGAGGACCCAATTCTGGTGTGGACCCTAACACTGGCAACCAGCAACAGGGCAATCAGCCCAAGCCGGACAGGCCGCTTTGCACAAACAAGCCCTGTTCGTGTTGCGGTGTTTATGGTCATTACACCCACGATTTTCCCCTCTTACCCCAGATGCGGAAGATGTGGGAGTCTCAAGCCACATTGCGTGGACAACACGCCTCCCCTCATGCTCCTCCTAATGTGGCCACTACACAGCCAGCTGTGTTTACTGATCCTTTCCCTCAACAAGGATTCATGGCTACCCAACCGCCCGACAGCCAGGTAGCTGCCCCCCTTCCATTTCTGGTTCCTCTGATTACCAGATCCTTATGATGCACTATGATCCTACCCCATCCCTCGATCTTCACCTTCAAACTCGGTCTCGTCAGTACCCCAAGCCTCCTGCTCCGTCTGCCCCCGAGCCTCCTTCTTCAGGTTGTAAAGAGCCTCTTTCAACATCCAGTGGTCCCTTACATATCCCTCAACCCAAAGTTGAGGTCCCTACCAAGATCCCTAAGGGACCATTACGTCGAAATGCTGCTTCTGGTCGAGCTGCTCATTCGTATAGCATAGTAGATGATCTGGCGCAGTCTCCTGCTGCCATTTCCACACTAGAACTCCTCTAGTCGTGCCCTTCCCAAAAGAAGGCTCTATTATCTGCCGTGGGCGCTGTATATCCTGCTGATGACCAAATGATTGTTTTCGATGCCACTCAATCGGACCATCCTCCCCTCCCTCCTTCCGTCGCCTTCCAAATCCCAGTCAAAATCCGGAACGCCAACGTATCCCGGTGTATAATTGACGAGGGGGCATCCACATGCGTGATTTCCACTTTGGTTTGGAAGCAACTCGGATCTCCTGAGCTGGCCCCTTCCACGATCACCCTTCGAGCGTGGGATGGTCATGCCTCCCAGCCCATTGGCCTGTTTCGAAATTGTCCTATCACCCTCACCGGTAAGACTGTTTGCGTTGACGTCGAAGTCATCGACGCCCCGCTAGATTACAACATTCTATTGGGGCGAAGCTACACCTATGCTATGTCTTCTGTCCCATCCGCGGTCTTTCGCAAGATGTCTTTCCCCCATAATGGAAAGATAGTCACCATTGACCAGTTGACATATCATGAGCCAACATCTCAGACCTCCCCTGAGACGACTATCTCTTCTGTAGCCAACAAACAAACCGTTGATTCTTTGACCAGTGTCTCCCCCGGCGTTTACAAAGATTCCTCCCTGCTTGGAACTTTCCCTAACCTTCCTCCCCCTCCCATCACTGATCCCAGCTCCTCGAATGTTTGCATGATGCAATCGTCTCAGGCTGCCCGTAAATGGCCTGCCTCGGCTAGTCAGCAACCTCCCCCTCGCCCTCCGCAACCCGCTCCTAGCCATTCATCTCAGCCAGCCAGACCTCCTCCTCCTGGCCCACCCCCTACAGCTGGTATCCCGTAACCTCTTTATCCTCCCGGATCGGTTCCTCCTGGCCTCAACCATCTCGAAGCCGTCCCTCCTGGTCATTTCCCTGCTGGGCAGATCCCTTTCCTAGCTCCCCCTCTCGGAGTATATTCTGTCCCCGTCATGGCCACCCTCTCTCTCCCTAACTTGACCTTGGGCATACCGGTCTGGTACCTTGATCCCCCAACTGCCACCCCTCCTGGTCACCCCAAGCCCTATATGGCTTTGACACCGGTTCAACCGGTCCCCCTAGCTTCCTCCGTTGCCACCGTGCCCCCAGCACCTCCACAGGACCCTTCTCCTGTCGTGACGACACCCGGGAAGAAAGGCAAAGCCCGCAAGGGGGCACCCAAAGACAAGACTACCACGACTGACCCAGTCCCTCCACCTCCCGCAAAGCCTTGCGCTTTGTGTGATGTCACTGGTCATGCCACCCATGATTTTCCTGAGTTGCCCCATATTCAGCCCATGGTTAAAGTCGCGTTCCCCGAGTCTACGGTCCCTGAAGCCCCCATTCCTTCATCGTCCGTAACCAAGAACCCCAAGGCTCTTCGCACCAATAAGCCTTGTGCTTTGTGCGGCGTTCATGGCCATTACTCCCACCATTGTCCTCACCTGACATACTACCGCGCCTCTTTAGAGGTAATCCGAGAGTATGAGGTTGAACAAAATCAATCCGCCTCTCCTATCCTCGCGCAGTACGCTTCAGGTCAACCTGAGGATCCCCCCGCTCCCCTCGACATTCCCCCCCCCTGATGTTCAGATGACGGAGTCTACTGTAACCATCCTTTACCTATCTTCCTCTGCGAGACACTCGGAGCCTAGCATGTCTGGATCCTCCCGTGTTGTGTCCCTTGATCACCCTGTTCCTCCTCATACCCGAGATCACTCCACTTGTGGCTCTGTTGACCTCCGCAGCCCGAGTCCTCACCATGTTTCTGATAGTCCTCATACACCACCTTGTCTGAGTCTTGGTCATCCTGCCCCTTACACTCCCTCCTGCGGTTGCCGCCCGATGACTTCTGTACACTCACGCTGCCGTCATTCCCTTTCATCCCCTCATTTATTATCTTGTCACACCATTCTACAGGACCCCCCGTCCACACCCTTTATCGGCTACGCCGATGGTGCAAGTCGCTACTCCAGGAATCTAGCCTCGGCAGGATGGGCCATCTTCACCCCCTTGCATGCCCTTGTTCTTTCTAACGGGGTATGCATTGGTTCTGCCACCAACAATCAGGCCGAATATGATGCAGTGCGTGGTCTGTTAGCTGATGCCCTCTTTCATCGCATCCTCCATCTGCACGTTCGATTGGATTCCCTGCTTCTTGTAATGCAACTAAATGGTGTTTATCGTGTGCATAACCCTGTGCTGTTTAGACGCTATTTACGAGTGAAAATATTAATACGTGCGTTTGAAACCATAACTTTCAACCATGTACCTCGAGAACAGAATCACTATGTAGATAATATTGCAAACCATGTTCTAGATTGGCATTTATCACACACATTTCATACAAGACAATAACATTAAATCAACCATCAAAAGACGATGCATATCCATAATATGTGTCGCAAAAAGTATGTTTAGAGTCCATCTACTCTGATACATACGACATGCCCATAGCATGTTACCAGCAAAAAACCCAAAACTGGGGGCACCACCTGCCCCTACATACATCATAGGGGGCACCACATGCCCCTACCCCTAATCACTATCTGGAGGCTCCCGAGCCAATGGCTCTGCCCCTGCAGCATGTAGATCACGCATAGCCTGACCGGCCATCGCCATGCGCCGCATAACACCTCGCCACTCCGAGGGGAGACCAACACATGGCTCTATGTATTGGTCGTCTAAGTCCTGCCACCCGCGCTCTGATACTCCGGTCAACAACCTTTCGCATCTACGGCGGATGTCCTCCAGCAGGGCGGCTGCATCCTCATTCTGCGCCGCTCTCGACCCACTTGGACCTGTAGCTCCAAACGCTGCCGGTCGTCCCATATATCCGGCCGGTTTTACCGGTGCTATATCTGCATACCAAAAGTACATGAATCAGTACCATCAATTACTATTCAAAAAATTTAACATGCCCACACAAGAATAGCAATCTGTCACTTACCATCGGGCCCCCAAACTCGACCAGGCGGAAGTGGCAGATCCGGATCCCCACAGTAGCTCATCCCACTATAGGGATAGTCATCTATGTACAAAGGCATCTGATCCCAATGGGCAAAAAACTCTGGTCGAAACACTCGCCCGACCGCCCCTCCTCCTCCTCTGCACAGTAGCCATCCCCAACGGCGCATCCTGGGCTCTCTCGGGCCCCCATCTGGAAGCTGTACACGAGGCCTCAAGGTCGGGATCTTCTCAAAGAAGAAGGCGCACAACAAAGTCCCATATGAGCAGTCATGATTCACCTGCCGCCTGCATAGCGACAACTGTCGCTTTAGCGACACCAATAACATCTGGGCCCACCCATGGTAGGTCCCACCCAACACACTTTCCACTATCATCATCTTCCCCCCAGTGATGTGATGGAACACCTGGATCTAATACAATGTTATCTAATATATCAGTTGCATAAGTAATGGCCCAATGGAAAAGTTAAAAGTTCTCAAAATGCATCAAACCAACATAGTTTATTTTTAAACAAGCTTAAAAGCACAAATGCAAACTATGCTTGAACATGAATTTTATTTTTTGTGCAAGATTAAAACTAAAATGTAAACTATGCCTGAAGATGGGTTTCATTTTTACACAAGCTCGAAACACAAAGTAAAGTATGCTTGAAATGAGTTTTGATTTTTATGCAATCTTGAAAACACCAAATAAATTATGCTTGAAATGAAAAGGAAAACTGGGCATGCCCCGAGCATGGTGACTCAATTCGAGGTGTACATGCCCCCCAAGATTCAGTCCATATGCAAAGCAGATGCAGTGAAGGTTCGAATTATGAGATTGAGATCATATCAAAGACTCGAATTGAATAGGACCGTGTTTCATTATTTTAATGAGGTTGACACACTAAAAGAACTGTCCTCATGAGATAATTCATTTGTTGAAAAGGTTGACATAGAAAACAAACCATCCTCAAATCTGAATTCATTTTTTAACAAGGTTGACATATTAAACGAACCATCCTTGGAATGACCTTGTTTCATTTTTTAAGGAGCTTGACACAAGAAAAGGAACTCTACTCCGACCAGATTGCTTAATTTTTTAGGGAGCTTGACACAAGAAAAGGAACTATGCTCCGACCATCTTAGAGGTGCAACTTCACGAGAGGAAGAATCAGATGCAAAATGCTCGAGACAATTAGAGGTGGAGTCGCCAAATTGTTGTTCAGGTAAATCCCCTCTGCAGATAGAGGTGATCCCACTAGCCCTAGAGTGGGTCTAGCAACAATCAAAACACGCAAAGCTATTGATTCCTAGTTACAAAAAAAACAATCGTAACAGATCACTTACCGTGATTCCTTCACTGTTGCTATCTCTTACCCCCATAAACTTAACCTTAACCTTAACCTAAACCTTACCCCCTTAAACTAAACCCTAACCTAACCTTAACCTTACCTTAACCTTAACCTTAACCTTACCCTTAACATTAACCTTAAACTTAAACTTAACCTTAAATAAACCCTAACCTTAACCTTAACCTTAACTAAACCCATGGCTTGACCTTAAACTTAATCTTAACTTTAACCTTAACCTTTACCTTTACCTTGACCTTGACCTTGACCTTGACCTTAACCTTAACCCTACCTAAGTTTAACCTTAACCTTAACCTTAACCTTAACCTAACCTAACCTAACCTTAACCTTAACTAACATAACCTTAACCATAACCTTAACCTTAACCTTAATATTAACCTAACCTTAACCTTAACACTAACGTTAACATTAAACTTAACCTTAACATTAACATTAACCTAAACCTTAACTAACCATAACAACCTTTACCTTAAACTTAACTTAACCTTAAATAACCTAAACCTTAACCTTAACTTTAACTGTAACCTTAACATTAACCTTAACCCTAACGTTAACCTTAACATTAACTAAACCCTTAACCTTAAACTTAACCTTACCCTTAGCTTTAAACTTAACCTTGACCTTACCCTTAACCTTAACCTTAACTAAACCCTTACCCTTAACCTTAACCTTGACCTAACTTAACCTTAACTAAACCCTTACCCTTAACCTTAACTCAACATTAAGCTTAACCTTACCTTAACCTTAACATTAACATCAACCTTAACCTGACCTTAACCTTAACCCTAACCTTAAACTTAAGGTTAAGGTTAGGTTAAGGTTAAGGTTAACGTTAGGTCAATGTGAGGTTAAGGATAAGGTTAGGTTAAGGTTAAGGTTAACTCTAGGTCAGAGTTAAGGTTAAGGTTAAGGTTATGGTTAGGTCAGGGTTAAGGTTAAGGTTAAGGATAAGGTTTAGGTTAAGTCAAGGTTAAGGTTAAGGTTAAGGTTAGCGTTAAGGTTAGGGTTAAGGTTAAGGTTAAGTTAGGGTTAAGGTTAAGGTTAGGGTTAGGGTTATGGTTAGGGTAAGGTTAAGCTTATGGGTAACATTAGGTTAGGTATGTTAGGGTTAGGGTTAAGGTTAAGGTTAAGGTCAAGGTTAAGGTATGGTTAATGTTTAGTTTTAGGTTAGGTTAAGGTTAAGGTTAGGTTAGGTTAAGGTTAGGTTAAGGTTGGGTTATGTTAGGGTTAAGGGTAGGTTACGGTAGGGTTAAGGTTAGGTTATGGTTAAGGTTAGCTTAAGGTTAAGGTTAAGGTTAAGGTTAAGGTTAGGGTTAAGGGAAAGGTTAAGGTCAAGGTCAAGGTTAGGTTAGGTTATGGTTAGGTTAGGTTCCTTAAGGTTAAGGTTAAGGTTAAGAGTTAAGGTTAAGGTTAAGGGTTTAGCTTAATGTTAAGGTTAAGGTTATGTTAGGTTAAGGTTAAGATTAACACTGAGGTTAATGGTAAGGCTAAGGTTAAGGTTAAAGTTAAGGTTAAGGTAAGGTTAAGGTAAGGGTTAAGATTAATGATAAGGTTAAGGTAAGGTTAAGTTTAAGGTCAAGGTTAAGGTTAAGGTTAAGGTTAGGGTTAATGTTAAGGTTTTAATTAAGATCAAGGTCAAGGTTAAGGTTAGGTTTAAAGTTAAGGATAGGGTTAAGGTAAGGTTAAGGTCAGGTTAAAGTTAAGGACAAGGTTAAGGTTAATGTTAAGGTTAAGGTTATGGTTAAAGTTAAGTTTAAGGTTAAGGTTAAGGTTAGGGTTAAGGTTAAGGGTTTAGTTAAGATTAAGGTCAAGGTTAAGGATAGTTTAGGGTTAAGGTTAAGGATAAGTTTAGGTTAAGGTTAAGGATAAGGTTAAAGTAAGGTTAAGGTCAAGTTAAGGTTAAAGTTAAGGTTAAGGTTTAGGTTAGGGTTAAGGTTAAAGGTTTAGTTAAGGGTTAAGGTTAGGGTAAGGTTAAGGTTAAGGTTAGGGTAAGGTTAAGTTTAATATTAGTGTTACCTTAAGGTTAAGGTCAAGGTTAAGGTTAGGTTAGGGTTAAGGTTAAGGTTAAGGGTAAGGTTAAGGTTAACGTTAAGGGTTTAGTTAAGGTTAATGTTAAGGTTAGGGTTAAGGTTATGGTACGGTTAAGGTCAGGTTAAGGTCAGGTTAAGGTTAGGTTCTGGTTAAGGTTAAGGTTAAGGTGATGCTAAGGTAAGGTTAAGGTTAAGGTTAAGATTAAGGTTAACATGGAGGTTAATGTTAGGTTAAGGTTAAGGTTAAGGTTAGGGTTAAGGTTATGGTTAAGGTTAACACTAAGGTTAAGGTTAGGTTAAGTTTAAGGTTAAGGTCAAGGTTAAGGTTAGTGTTAAGGTTAGGTTAAAGTTAAGGTTAAGTTTAAAATTAAGGTTAAGGTTATAATTATGGTTAAGGTTAAGGTTAAGGTAAAGGTTAAGGGTGTAGTTAAGGTTAAATTTAAGGTTAAGGTTAGGTTAAGGTTAGTTTACGGTCAAGGTTAAAATAAGGTTAAGGTTAAGGTTAAGGGTGTAGTTAAGGTTAAGGCTAATGTTAGGTTAGAGTAAGGTTAAGGTTAAGGTTAGGTTAGGGTAAGGTTGAGGTTAAGGTTAAGGTTAAGGTTAAGGTTAATGTTAAGTTGTGCTCAAGGTCAAGGTTAAGGTTAAGGTTAAGGTTATCGTTATGGTTAAGGTTCAGGTCAAGGTTAAGGTTCGTTTATGGTTAAGCTTAAGGTTAGGTTAAGGTTAGGTGAAGGTTAAGGTTAAGGTTAGGTTAAGGTTAAGGTTAATGTTAAGGTTAAGGTTAATATTAAGGTTAAGGGTAAGGGTAAGGTTAAGGTAAATGTTAAGGTTAATGTTAAGTTTAAAGTTAGGGGTAAGGTTATGGTTAATTTTAAGGTTACAGATAAGGTTAGGGTCAAGGTTAAGGTCAACGTTAAGGTTAAGTTATGGTTAAGGTTAAGGTTAAGGTTAAAGTTAACCCTAGTTTTACCTTAAGGTTAAGGTCAAGGTTAATTTTAGGTTAGGTTTAAGGTTAAGGTTAAGGTTAATGTTAAGGTTAGGTTAAGGTTAATGTTAAGGTTAAGGTTAAGGGTAAGGTTAATGTTAACGTTAAACTTAAGATTAACCTTAAGGTCAAGGTCAAGGTTAATTTTAAGGTAAGGTTAAGCTTAAGTTTAAGGTTAAGATTAAGGGTTTAGTTAAGGTTAATGTTAAAGTAAACCTTAGTGTTACCTTAAAGTTAAGTTTAAGGTCAAGGTTAAGGTTAGGTTAAGGTTAACGTTAGGTTAGGTCAGGGTTAAGTTTAGGTTAAGGTAAGGTTAAGGTTAGTGTAAGGTGAAGGTTAAGGTTAAGGTTAAGGTTAACACTCAGGTTAGGGTTATGTTTTTGTTAAACTTAAGATTTATTTTAAGGTTTAGGTTAGGTTAAGGTTAATGCTAAGGTTAAGGTTAAGGTCATGGATAAGGTTATGGTTGTGTTAAGGTTAACATTAAGGTTAAGTTTAACTTTAAGGTTAACCTTAGTGTTACCTTAAGGTTAAGGTCAAGGTTAAGGTTATGCTAGGGTTAATGTTAAGGTTAATTTTAAGGTTAGGTTAAGGTTATTGTTAAGGTTAGGGTCAAGGTTGAGGTTAGTTTAGTGTTAAGGTTAAGGTTAAGGTTAGGTTAAGGTTATTGTTAAAGTAAGGTTAAGGTTAATGTGAAGGGTAAGGTTAAGGTTAAGGTTAATGTTAGATCAAGGTTAAGGCTAAGGTTAAGGTTAGCCTTAGTGTTACCTTAAGGTTAAGGGTAAGGTCGAGGTTAAGGTAAAGTTAAGGTTAGGTTAAGGATAAGGTTTCGTTCAGGTTTAGGGTAAGGTTAACGTTAAGGTTAGGTTAGAATTAAGGTTAAGGTTAAGGTTAAGGTTAAGGTTTTAGTTAAGATAAGGTTAAGGTTGGTCTAGGTTAAGGTTAGGTTAGTCTTGAGGTTAAAGTTAACGTTAGGTTAAGGATAAGGTTAAGAGTAAGGTCAAGGTCAAGGTTAAGGTAAAGGTTAAGGTTAAGGTTATCGGTTTAATTAAGGATAGGTTAAGGGTAAGTTTAAATTTAAGGTTAAGATTAATGTCAAGGTTAAGGTTAGTTTAGGGTTAAGGTTAAGGTTAACACTAAGGTTAGGATTAGGTTAGGGTTAGGTTAGGTTAAGGTCAATGTTAAGGTTTAGTTAGGGTTAAGGTTAAGATTAATGTTAGGATAAGGTTAAGGTCAAGGGTAAGGTTAAGGTTAGGTGAAGGTTAATGTTAAGGTTAAGATTAAGGTAAGGGTAAGGTTAATGTTAAGGTTAAGGTTAAGGTTAGGTTAGGTTAAGGTTAATGGTTTAGATGAGGTTAATGTTAAGGTTAAGGTTATTGTTAGTTTAAGTTTAATGTTAAGGCTAAGGGTAAGGTTAAGTTTAAGTTTAAGGTTAATGTTAAGGTGAAGGTTAAGGTTAAGGGTTTAGTTAGGTTATGGTTAGTGTTAAGGTGAAGGTTAGTGTTGACGTTAACCTTAACCTTACCTTAACCTTAACCTTAAGCTAACCTTAACCTTGACCTTAACCTTAACCTTAACATTACCCTTAACTTGAAAATTAACCTTAACCTAACCTTAACCTTAACTAAACCATTAACCTTAACCTTAACCTTAACATTAACCTTACCTTTACCCTTAACCTTAACCTTAACATTAACCTTAACCTTAACCTTAACCTTAACCTTAACTCTAACCTAACCTTAACCTTAACCTTAACCTTAACCTAACCTTAAGTTAAACCTTAACCTTAACTAAACCCTTAACCTTAGCCTTAACGTTAACCTAATCTTAAACTTATCATTATCCATAACCCTAAACTAACCTAACCTTAGAATTAACCTTACCCTAACCTTAACCTTAACCTTACCCTTAACCTTAACCTTAACCTTAACCCTAACCTTAATTTAAACCTTAACCTTAACCTTAACCTTAAGTTTGACTTTAACCTTTACCTTAACCTTAACCATAATATAACTAAACCCTTAACCTTAATCTTCAGTATAACCTAAGTAAACCCTGAACCTTAACCTTACCTTAAACTAACCTTAACCCTATCCTAACCTAAGGTAACCTTAACCTTGACCCTAGCCTTAACCCTAACCTTAACCCTAACCTAACCTCAACCTTAACCTTAACCTTAACCTTAACCCTAACCTAACCTAACTTAACCTAACGTATCCTCAACACTAACCTTACCTTAACCTCAACCTTAACCTTACCTTAACCTTAACCTTAACCTTAAGCTTAACCTAACCTTAACCTTAACCTTAACCTTAACCCTAACCTAACCTAACCTTAACGTTAACCTTACCCTAACCTCAACCTTAAGCTTACCCTTAACCTTCACCTTAACCTTAACGTTAACCTTAACCTTAACCATAAGTTAAACCTTAACCTTAACATTAATTTTAAACTTAACGTTAACCTTAATCTTAATGATAACCTAAATAAAACCTTAAATTTAACCTTAACTATAACCTAACTAAACCCTTAACCTTAACCTTAGCCTTACCTTAACCTATCCTTAACCCTAACCTAACCAAACCTAACCATAACCTTGACCATAACCTTATCCTTAACATTAACCATAGCCTTAACCCTAACCTAACCTTAACCTTAACCTTAACCTTAGCCTTCACCCTAACCTAACCTAACCTAACCTAACCTTAACCTTAAATTTAACCTTAACCATAACCTAAATTTAACCTAACCTTAACCTTAACCTTAACCTTAACCCTAAGGTAAACCATAACCTTAACCTTGACATTAACCTAACCTTTAACCTTAACATTAACCCTAACCTTAACCCTAACCTAACCTTAACCTTAACCTTAACCCTAATCTAACCTAACCTAACCTAACCTTAACCTTAAACTTAACCTTAACCATAACCTAAAGTTAACCTCAACCTCAACCTTAACCTTTACCTTAACCTTAACTAAACCCTTAACCTTAACCTTAACCATAACCTAACCTAACCTAACGTTACCTAACCTTAACCTAACCTTAACCTTAACCATAAATTAACCCTAACCTTAACCTTGACCTTAAACATAACCTTCACCTTACCTAACCCTAACATGAGTGTTAACCTTAACCTTAACCTAAACCCGAACCTTAACTTCAGTGTTAACCTTGACCTTAACCTTAGTGTTAACGTTAACCTTAACCTTAACCTTAACCTTACCCTTAACCTTAAAAGGTTAAGGTTAAGGTTAAGGTTAAGGTTAAGTTTAAGGTTATGGTTAAGGTTAAGGTAAGGTCAAGGTTAAGGTTACGGTTAAGGTTTTTGGGCCTCAAAATAGTCCCTATTCTCACTCCATTATTCACTACTACCTTCACATTACTTCCATATTACCTTCATGTCACCTTCATTCCACCTCCACATCATCAAATTTACCTCATCGTTGTTTTATAACTATGTTTTTCCAAAGTTTATTAATTCTTAACATTTTTAAGTGCATTTGTGGTTAAAATTTAGAAAATAATATGCTTATACTTTTACCTAACAATTAGAATGAGTTTGTTGACATGTGTAGGTACAAAAGAAGCTTCCTAGGCACCCTTATGTGGCACTCTATGTTCAAATTCGAATTTTAGGAGATCATGGACCTCATGGAGGAGATCATGGAGGATAGGGTTATGTGTCACCATTGGTTGAGAAATATGTGGGTCAAAGGAGGGAATAGTGGATTTACATTTATGAGTTTGTTATCATAGATTTTGTATAGATAGGAGTGTTATCTCCTTCATTTTTAATCTTAATCTTAATCTTATTCTTCATTTTGTAATCTTAGTATCTTATAGGTTGGTAGTGAGAACTTAGATTGGAGAATCAATGTAATGGTTGCAATTGCAATTTGCAATTGATGATAAATAAGACGGAGCTTCTTTTATCCTCTATATTTGACTTTTCTTTTGGTGTGCTTGTGAATCCTTGGAAGCATCCCCATTGCCTAGCAAGTACACTTTTATTTTAGTAGGCTTTATTTTATGTTTCTTTGTGAATTTCATTAGATTAAATTATTAGGTTCATATGTTTGGAATATTAACGAATGACCTATCGTAAGAAAGTAATAATGATTCCTTCAATGAATCTGATTTGTTATTTAATGTTTGATTTCATTAGTTTAAGTTTTTGATTTATATGCTTGAGATATAAATGAATAGTCTTTTGTAAGAGAGCTTTAACATTTCATGAAATCAATCAGAATTAGGTTTAAGTGCTTTAATTTCATTATTTTAAATAGTTTTTTTATTAAGATGATTACAAATATTAATAAAAAGTCTCTTGTAAGGGAACCTTAATACTTCTTACACTTGTCACAATGTATTCAGATTTCATTTTCTTAAATGACTAAAAAGGTGTTGGAGATCCTAATGAAAGACCTCCTATAAGGGAACTTTGGAATTTCTTCACCCATCTTAGTTTATTTTGTCTCTAAGTCCATATATATTCGATGAGCCTCAAAGTTTACTTTCCCGGATTGATAGTAAAATGAAACTCTAATTTGCATCTGCATTTTAGACCAAGCAAAGGTTATGTTAGGTTAAGGTTAACGTTAAGGTTAACGTTAAGGTTAAGGTTAAGGTTAAGGTTAGGGTAAGTTACAGGTTAAGGTTAAGGTAAAGATTAAGGTTAGGTTAAGGTTAAGTTAGGTTAAGGTTAACGTCAAGGTTAAGGTTAGGTTAAGGTTAAGGTTAAGGTCAGGTTAAGGTTAAGGTTAGGTTAGGGTTAAGGTTAAGGTCAAGGTTAAGGTTAGGTTAAGGTTAAGGTTAAGGTTAGGCAAAGGTAAGGTTAAGGTTAAGGTTAAGGTTAGGGTAAGGTTAAGGTTAATGTTAAGGTAAAGATTATGGTTAGGTTAAGGTTAAGTTAGGTTAAGGTTTAAATCAAGGTTAAGGTTAGGTTAAGGTTAAGGTTAAGGTTAGGTTAAGGTTAATTTTAGGTTAGGGTTAAGGTTAAGGTCAAGGTTAAGGTTAGGTTAAGGTTAAGGTCAGGTTAAGGTAAGGTTAAGGTTAAGGTTAGTGTGAGGTTAAGGTTAAGGTTATGGTCAAGGTTAAGGTTAAGTTAGGGTTAAGATTAAGGTTAAGGTTAAGGTTAATGTTAACATTAAGTTTTAACTTAAGTTTAGCGTTAAGGTTAAGCTTAAAATTAGGGATATGGTTATGGTTAATTTTAACCTTAATCTAAAACTTAACCCTAACCTTAACCTTAATGTTAAACTTAACATTAACCTTAACCTAACCCTAACCTTGAACCAAACCTTGACCTTAACCTTAACCTTAACCTTAACCTTAACATTAACATTACCATTACCCTTAACCTTAACCTTAACCTTAATCTTAACATTAACCTTAACCTTACCCTTAACTAAACCCTTAACCTTAACCGAACCTTAACCTTAACCTTAACATTGACATTAACCTTACCCTTGACCTTAACATTATCCTTAACCCTTGACCTTAACATTAACCTTACCCTTACCCTTAACCTTAACCTTAACCTTAAATTTAACGGTTAGGGTAAGGTTAAGGTTAAGATCAAGTTAAGGTTAAGGTTAAAACTGAGGTTAGCATTAGGTTATGATTAAGGTTAAGGTTAAAGTTAAGGTTAAGGTTAAGGTGAACATTGAGGTTAGCTTTAGGTTACGGTTAAGGTTAAGGTTAAGGTTAAGGTTAAGGTTAAAGTGAAGGTCAATGTCAAGGTCAAGTTCAAGGTTAAGGTTAAGGTTAAGGTTAAGGTTAAAACCTTCACATTACCATTAACCTTAATCTTACCCTTTCCCTTAACCTTAAACTTAACATTAAACATTATGTAACATTAACCTTACCCTTAACCTTAACCTTACTCTTAACCTTAACACTAACCTAAACCTTAACCCTAAACCTTAAGGTAACACTAAGGTTAACCTTAACCTTAACTTAACCTTGACCTTAACTGTAACCTTAACCTTAACCTGAACCTTTACCTTAACCTTGACCTTAACCTTGACTTTGACCTTGACCTTAACCTTAACCTAACCCTTAACATTAACCTTAAGCTTAAGCTTAAATTTAACCTTAACCTTGACCTTAATCTTACCCTTAACCTTAACCTTAACCTAACCTTAACCCTAACATTCACCCTAACATAACCTTAACCTTGACCTTTAACCTAACCTAAACCTAACCTTAACCTTAACATTAACCTTAACCTAACCTTAACCATAACCTTAACTTTAACCCTAACATAACCTTAACCTTAACCTTAACCTTAACCCTAACCTAACCTTAACCCTGACCTAACACAACCTTAACCTTGACCTTAACCTTACCCTAACCTTAACCTTAACTAATCCTTTAACCTTATTCCTAACCGAAGCCTAACCTGACGTCAACCTTTACCTTAACCTCAACCTTAACCCTAACCTTAACCTTACCCTTAACCTTAAACTTAAACTTAACATTAACCTTAACCCTTAACCTTAACCATATCCTAAATTAACCTTAACTTTAACCTTAACTAAACCCTTAACTTTAATCTTAAGTTTAACCTTAACCTTAACCATAACCTAACCCTAACCTTAACCTTAACATTAACCTAACCATAACCTTAATCTTAACCTTAACCTTAAGGTAACACTAAGGTTAACCCTAGCCTTAACCTAACCTTAACCTTAACCCTAGCCTAACCTTAACCTTAATCTAACCTTAAACTTAACCTAACCTTAACCTTAACCTTAACCTTAACCTTAAATTTAACCTCAAGGTTAATGACAAGGTTAAGGTTAACACTGAGGTTTAGGTTAGGTTAGGTTAATGTTAAGTTAAGGTTAAGGTTAGGTTATGGTTAGGGTAAGGTTAGGGTTAAGGTTAAGTTTAGGTTATTGTTAGGGTTAAAATTAGTGTTACCTTAAGGTTAAGGTTAAGGTTAAGGTTAGGTTAAGGTTAGAATAATGTTAAGGATCAGGTTAAGGTTAAGGTTAGGTTAAGGTTAGTTTAAGGTTAAGGTTAAGGGTAAGGTCAAGGTTAAGGTTAAGGTTAGGGTTAAGGTTAACTTTAGGTTAATGTTAGGTTAAGGTTAAGGTAAAGGTGAAGGTGAAGGTCAATGTCAAGGTCAAGGTTAAGGTTAAAATTAGGTTAAGGTTAAGGTTAGGTTTAAGGTTAGGTTAGGTCAGGGTTAAGGTTAGGTTAAGGTTAGGGTTAGGGTAAGGTTAAGGTTTATGATAAGGTTCAGGTTAAGGTTAAGGTTAGGTTAACCTTAACCTTAACCTTAACCTTACCTTAACCTTAATGTTGGAGAGGTAAATCCCCTCTGCAGACAGAGGCAATCCCTACTAGCCCAGATCAGGTCTAGCAATAATCAGACATGCAGTGACGCAGGTTTCTAGTTACAAAAATGACAAAACATGATGAGTTTCCTGCCTCAGGTCCTAGGCAATGGTCGTCGAAGAAAGGATGACGCTTCTTGTCATCCGCTTTGGCAGATCATGATCCTTCTGCTTAACACGTGTGAACACTTACACACATGCAAAGAAGCACAATGATACAAAACATATAATCTAAATCGTGTAACCATACATTAGTCAAAGAGGATGTAATTCATTGCATCAAATACAAAGACACATGAAAGAAACCATAATAAAAGTCGCTTATCATTAATCATAATAAAATAAAGATACAACCCAAAGCTCTGACATTGGATCTTCCTTCGACAGGGTTGACAATGGAGCACGTCTCAATGAAGCTCGTCAGGAATGGGACAAAGCTCTCTCTCTTCGGTGTGGCTCTCAAAGGTTGTCTGGCGATAGTCTCCTTGCTATAGATTTAACTCTTCTCTAATTCTATTAGGACTAGTAGCTTGCTAAGGGAAAATGGCAATCTTATATAGATGGTGGAAGGGGAGTTGGGATCCCTACAATTGTGGGATTGGCCCTATCCTCAAGGAAAATTCCATGATAGGTGGAAAACCACCTCCCCTACATGGAGATCCGGACCCAAACTTCCCAAATCATTTTAGAGACACGTTCAAGAGTTGGTTGGAATCAAACTTCTCCCATTTTTTTTTTTTTTAAATCCTTATTAAGCTTGGTGCTAGCAATACACTGGGATAGAGCACCAGTTGGCGCACCCTCTTTGGTGGATTTTCCCCATTGGCGCGAGGGGTGAACTAGCTAGTCGCGCCAAGGCAAAAAGATCAGTTTTCAGGGGTTTTCAAAGGAAAATTTTTTGATAGGAATGATTTTACTTGTCTATGGGGATGCCATGAAAGTGGTTTCAGGATATTTCACTGCTCACAGGTCATGGAAAAGGCCCTCCAATGTGTAGGATGGGGGATTGTAGGGATCATGAAAAATTACTGTGTAACAGATGCCCCCTAAAGCATGAAACCCGAAAGAGAGAGAGGGGTGAAATGGTTTAAGAGAACATGTCCAACTGAAAACACTGCCGTCAGAAAACCCGCATAGACAAAGACAACTGATATCTCAAATACATGATATGTGGTATGGGCACAGCCATCCATAACAAAGTATACAATAATCAAGATCCAAGGTATCGATGTAGCCATCCATAAAGGATCAATAATCAGACTCAGGTATGGTCACAACCATCCAATCAATGGGTCACGTGACCGATCATGATAATCCACAAAACTCGCATCCTGGATTCCATCAGAAAAAACCCAGGGTCTTGTGCTCCACCTCGACCCGTACAGAGTACAATTCCTAGCATGTGAATATGTGAGCTGAAGTTGAACATGCAAGAACATCATCTGATTACCATCCAATGATGAAAGCCGTTAACAGACATGAGAGGAACCACCAATAATGAGGATGGCCCTCAATGTACTATAGGTACAATCCACAGAATGTGAATAGTGAGTTGGTGTCATACACCTGCAAAATAATTTGATCGATGGCCAATGATGAAAACCTTACGTCGAATGCGAAGAACCTGCCATTGAGGCATGCAGGCTCTAAGGTACCTAAAGGGAGTCTCTAGATCAGCTTCCTAGATAATGAACTGAAGTTGACAAGAATTTACCTTGATCAAAGGTGAGCCATAGTGTTTCCCACATCATTGACGCGAGACAAAGGAACATAATTTTTGTGAATCAGGGTTAGTAGAGAATCAGAGGAGGGTTGAAACTGCAGAGGTCAACTTCTCTTGAACATATCGGTGGTGCCACACTGGATTTGGTAGTATTTGACATCAAAAGATCTGAGGTCATGATGACAAGGCAAAGAGAATATGAGAGGTCAAAAAAGGATAACCCAAACCCATGGAGGCAAAAAAATAGCGAGATGAGATGTCCACAACCTGACACGAATGCAGACAAGTTCCATGTTCAACAACAACATACTGCCGACACAACGATGATACTGGTTTCATTTTTCCCCACCATTTCTAGTGAGTACCCTAATTATTTTTGGAAACAAGCTTGAAGGGGATAGCATATGCTTGTGATATAAGTTTTTCCTTTGGACAAGTCTAACCTAGTACATTTAACGAGCCTTAGGAAGGAGGAACTCGAGTATCATCATTACAACAGAATCCGATGTCATTAGGTTTTAACGAGTCCGACAAAGGAAGAACTCGACGTATTTTCATATTTAGAGAGTTTTAAAAGATAGCAGAAAAGTAAACTCCTACAGTCCCTTTTCATAGATAGTTCCTCAAATCCGAAAAGGTAGAAAACTATGTCTGAGAAAACCTCCTAGTCGCAATAGGCTAGGCTATTCCTTTTTCGTAAATAATCTATCTTAGCTCGAAAAAGGGGTAACCATATGTTGGGAAAAATACTGAGAGGGGGGGGGTGAATAGTATTTAGTGTAGACTGTAAAACTTTTTACTTCTTCCTTGCTAAAAACCCATACACTACTTTACTGAAGTAAACTAGCGTATATATGCAGATATCTTTCATACAAATCGCGTATACTCAGAGATGCAATTAAATATTTACTTGATCAATGCAAAATTCATTCTTCAGATGCCTAGTTAATAGTAAAACATGCACAGAAATAACAGAATAAACCAGCACACAAAAGCATCACACATGAACACCAGGATTTAAGGTGGAAACCCAAGTGAGGAGAAAACCATCGCTGTCGTCGTCTCAGTATTCAATATTTATTATATAAAGAAAACATGTTACAATCATGTACTAGCACAGACTCATACCAGCACGTAGGCTCCTACCTGCAGAAGGCTGCAACCTTCCCTCGTTTACCAGCCTCTCTTGGAAGGGAGCTACAACCCCCTGGACTTGTTTACCAGCCTCACGTGGAAGGGAGCTACTACCCCCTGATGTTAACACCAACCTCTACTGGCAGAAAGCTTCTTCTTTCAGACTGAAGGCTTCAACCCTCAGATCCACTGTAGACCACGTTTTATCAATTTTCAAACTGGATCAAACAGCTTCAACACAACCCTTTACTTATCAACAACTTTACTTTTCCTATTGCTTTAAACAGAACAGTGAAACCACTGTAACCAGAATATCAGAGATAACCCAAACTTCAGAATAGATATGCAGAGACACATTCCACCTTAAGCAACCATCAATTCAGAAACCATACGCGCTTTCATTGAATCAGACACGCGTATACACGCTCTTTATATGAGGCGAACCCGCGTATACATCTGTGCACTCTTCAGAGAAACCCTAACTGGCCATACGTGCTTTTCTTTAAGAGTATCCGCGTATACACGCACTTTTAGTGAACTGAACCTACGTATGTATTTAAAAAAGATAAGCTTTGTAGAACAGAACATTACTATGGACTTACTCAGATTTCTTCAACTTTCTTCAACCGATTTGTGCCAAGTCTTCATCACTTTATTTCAGATCATCCTTGAGATTCACCATTTTCAGATCTAGAGATTTTGAACCTTCATCATATTCATAGGTGCATCATAGATTTAGATCTATCGATTAAGAACAGAGTTCAACCATACAGATAAACTTCAGTGTGAGATCTTCATTAAAGCACCAACACTTGCCCCCCCATTTTGCACAATGAATTTCTTCTCCTTATATAGATTTAGCCTTTGTCAATACCATGAGTCAAAACCACATCACATCCGATGGTATTCCTGGAGGGGATCAAATAGACAATCCAGCGCTCAATACAATGGGTCAATACCATGGTAGTAACCCATGGTTTTACCAATTTAGAGCGCAAATGGCCATACGCTACTTGGAACGTTATTTCCCGCGTGCATACGCGACTTAAATTAAACAAACCCACGTATGCCTTGTGACATACACGTTTCATCATTGTTCTGGAACACACTGGAATTCCTTTCATCATTACTTCTGAGCTGCTTTGTAGACACATCAGATTTACATCATTAACAAGTCAATCAAGTTAAGAACAACTTCATCATGTAGGTTGCCATCATCTTCATCAAGTGGGTTGCCATCAAGGACAACACATTGCCAACAATCTCCCCCTTTCGACTTGATGGCAACCACGATGGTGTTTGATCACTACAACAGATAGATATGATATTCTTCCCTTATTCAACCACCATGTCACTCTCCCCCTTTGACATCAAGGGCAAAGGACGGACCACCACAAGGTTTTTCTCCTTATGTCGAAAGAAGAGCGCTGTCAAAAGAAGAGCGTTGTGCATTGAAGTTACCATGCTCCCCCTGAAACTGTGCATCCAATGCATCCTTTTCATGTGACCAAAGCTCCCCCTTTTCTTGTACATCCTGAACACTTTGAACAACAAATCATCAAGGCATCTTCATCCAATAACAGAGAATGAAATAGAAATATAAGAACTGGAACACCACCAAAGACACCAAAAATCATCAGAGATACCAATCAGCACTGCAGCTGTGCCGAAAAATGCTGACCCGAAACAAAAATTGTCAGCAACCAACCATATGCGGTTTTCTGTGTATAAAATCACGTATATATGCGAATATCTTTCAGGAAACCTGCGTATCAAATTTAATCTTCTGAAATTAATCAGATCTGATCTTCTGAGAGGCAGATACAACACCCAGCTTCTGTCTGAGATATTCGAACGCTTCCCTGGGCAGAGGTTTGGTAAATATATCAGTAACTTGTTCTTTGGAGGGAACATACTCCAACTTCACCTTTTTTTCAAGCACTTGTTCACGTAAGAAGTGATACTTGATAGGAATGTGCTTGGTCTTCAAATGCATAACAAGATTCTTTGAGATACTGATGGCACTTGTATTATCACACATAATGGAGATAGGAGGTGTACATTTGATTAGAAAATCTTGCAAGGTTTGCATCATCCAAAGGAGTTGAGTGCAACAAGATGCGGCAGCCACATATTCTGCTTCTGCTGTCGATAATGCAATATAATTTTGCTTCTTGCTGAACCAAGATACTAACCGGGGCCCCATATAGAATGCACCACCACTAGTGCTTTTCCGATCATCAACATTTCCAGCCCAATCTGCATTAGTGTAAGCATGAAGAGTAAGATCAACATTCTTTGGATACCATAGTCCAAAGTCTTGAGTTCCTTGTAGATATTTGAATATTCTTTTGACAGCCTGAAGGTGAGACTCTTTTGGATTAGCTTGGAATCGTCCAACAATCCCAACTGCATGCATAATGTCCGGTCTAGTCCCAGTGAGATAAAGTAGGCTTCCTATCATAGATCTATATTCTGGTTGATTCACCGTGGGAGAATCATCATGAGAACTGAGATTACATCCGGTTATCATTGGTGTACTTACAGGTTTGCACTCTTCCATCCCATACTTCTTCAAAATTTGCTTAAAGTATTTTGCTTGAGATAAGAATATACCTTCTGTAGTTTGATGCACTTGTAAGCCAAGAAAGAATGTTAGTTCCCCAAGTAAAGAAATTTCAAATTCTTGCTGCATGACAGAAGCAAATTTCTGACTCATAGATTCTTCATTACTTCCAAAAATGATATCATCAACATATACAATCACAATCAATAGTTTATCATTTTCAATTTTTGTGTATAATTTTCTATCAGCATACCCCTTTGAGAATCCTTGTTGATGAAGATATTTGTCAAGACGATAATACCATGCCCTTGGAGCTTGTTTGAGACCATATAGAGCCTTTTTAAGTCTACAAACAAGATTTTCATCATTTCCCAAAATGAATCCTTTTGGTTGTTCTATATAAACTTCTTCTTCTAGATCACCATTGAGAAATGCAGATTTAACATCCATTTGATAAACTTTGATTTGTTGAAAACTTGAAAATGCAAGAAACATTCTTATGGCTTCAAGTTTAGCTACATGAGCAAAAGTTTCTTCAAAGTCTATACCTTCTTGTTGAGTATACCCCTTGCAAACCAGTCTAGCTTTGTTTCTTATAACATCCCCATTCTCATTTAACTTGTTCTTGAATATCCATTTGGTTCCAACGAAATTTTTATCATGTGGTCTTGGTACCAATTCCCAAGTGTGATTCTTTTCAATTTGATCAAGCTCTTCATTCATTGCTTGAATCCAACATTCATATTTTCTAGCTTGATTGACGTTGTGTAGTTAAATTGTGGATAGGAATGTTAAATAGCTAGAATATCCCATAAGAGTCCTCCTTGTTTGTACACCTAATTCCTTGTCTCCCAAAATTTGAGATTCAGGATGATTCTTTTGAACATATCTAGATGGAGCCTTTTCAGATAAATCATCCTCAGGTTATTCATTGGATCCACTGTCTATATCATTTCTATTTGATGTAGAAGAACAAAAGTCACCATCATATTCATCTGTTATTTGTTTTTCTTCTTTAGGGGCTGTAGGAGACTCATCAATAACAACATCAATACACTCAACAATCTTTCGAAGCCTTTTATTGTAACATTTATATGCTCTGCTTGTAGAAGAGTAACCAAGAAGTATTCCTTCATCTGATCTGGGTTCAAACTTGCCAAGCTTTTCATCATTATTTTTGATAAATCATTTACTTCCAAAAACTCTAAAATGCTTCACAGAGGGAGAATTACCATACCAAAGTTCATATGGAGTTTTGTCACTATTTACTCGAACATGAGCTTTGTTAAGAATATTTTCTGCTGTGTGAGCTGCTTCTCCCCAAAATGTGTGAGGTGTTCTGGAATCATCAAGCATAGCTCTAGCCATTTGTTGAATTTTTCTATTCATTCTTTCTGCTATGCCATTTTGCTGAGGAGTGCCTGCTACAGAAAACTATCTTTTTATGCCATGTTGTTCACAGAATTCAAGAAATTCATTTGAAGTATATTATCCTCCTCGATCAGATCTAAGACACTTTATTTTTAGTTCTAATTCATTTTCAACCAGAGCTTTGAAGATCTGAAATTTCTCAAATGCTTCATCTTTGTGTTTGAGTAGCCCGATCCAACACATTCTAGAGAAATCATCAATAAATAAAATATAGTATTCTTCACCACGTGGTGAATTTTTCCTCATAGGTCCACATATGTCAGTATGAACGAGTTCAAGAGGCCTACTTGATGATCCTTCCTTGGCATTAAATTGCACTCTGGTCTGTTTACCGAATTGACAAGATTTGCATATGATGCTCTCTGGTAGAGTAATATTGGGAAGACCACGAACAACTTTGAGTCTGCTTGATTTGTTGATTTGAGAGAAGCTAAGATGCCCCAGCCTTCTATGCCATAGCCAATTTTCTGAATATTTTCTCAAGTAACATTGATCTTTGTATTTCTTCAATACATACAGGCTGCTTGGAGTTCATTTTCCTTTTATAATTGTTTTACCTGTATCAAGATCATGTACCACACATTCTTTTGAACTAAAGACAACCTCAGTTCCTTGATCACACATTTGACTTCCACTTAACAGGTTATGTCTTAATCCATCCACATACATGACATTATTAGCTTTCACCTTTTCTTTTAGAAAAATAGACCCTTTTCCCTTAATTACAGCAGGTGTATCATTTCGAAAGGTAACATTCTTTTCCTTTTCTAGGGAATTATATGCATGAAGCTTTTTTTTGTCACCTGTCATATGTTTTGAACATCCGCTATCGATATACCATTGATTTTCTTCACCTTCTACAAATAAAGCTATGCCACAATTTTCAACCTGTTTTTCCTTCTTTTTCCATACCTTGGAGCTTGAAGGAACATGTTCTTTTGGCTGGATTTTTCTCCTGCATTTAGATTCTTCATGGCCAAAGTTATTGCAATAAGCACACTCAACTTCATTTTGAAGAGGATAAAATTTGTTATAGGTGTTCTTATTTGGTTCAATATCCATCCTTTTATTTCTTGCTTCTCTTTTCATGATGGTTTTATATGCAACACATTGAACAGCTTTATGACCAAAATTGTGACATGAGAAACACTGACCATTGAAGTAGAAATTTCTGCGATCATGAAATATTCTATTTGAATTTACCTGTGGGTTGTAGCTTCTTTGAAAGATATCCATGTTAGTGTTTCTTGAATTGAGATGATCCTGCTTTACCTGTAAAGAATATTTATTTCCTTGCTAAGTGGCTGAATGTAGTAAACTAGTTGTAGCTGCTTTTAGATAACTTGGTGCTGAAGCCTGAGAAGATTCTCCGGTATATCCAAGACCTGTGTTTATAAGAGGAGACCATTGAACCTTGATGATCTCATCTAAGGTTTCAGATCCTTTGGCAAATCTGAGATTCAGAGTCTTAACTTTCTCCAATTCTTTTCTTAAACTTACCACTTCACATTCTGTTTTCTCCCTATGTTTGTTTTCTTCTTCAATCTGATTTTTCAGCGTCTCTATGCTTATTTTTCTTTCTTCTAAGCATAATTTGAGTTGATTATTTTCATCAAGAAAATCATTTTCCTCTAGAGCATCCATAAAGGTATCCTGATCTTCTTTATATTCCTCTTCAAAGGCCATAAGAAGTCTAAAATCTTGTTCACATTCTTCCTCACTATCAGATAGCCCATCACTGTCTTCATGAGTATAGTAACTTTTCTTAGTGCTAGATCGGTTCTTATTCCTTCTTGCTAATTCCTTCCCTTTAGCAGGTGATTCTTTATGAAGACACTTAGTAGCATAATGACCAACTCTTCCACACTCAAAACATTTGAAAGGAAGCTTACCTCTCAACCGTCCTGTGCCTAGTTGGAGTTTCTTGACAAAATTTGCCTCATCTTCTTCTGAGATATATCCTGAACCTTCTGCTTTTGGAACTTCTTTCCCTTTTGTAGAAGCTTTGAAGACTGCCTCCTTGACTTCAGATGGTCCTCCTCTTCTCATTTCATATGCAGTTAGTATGCCATGAAGTTGCACCATATAAAGATTTTGAAGATCCTTTTTTTCTTCAAGAGTAGAAACTTTTGACTCAAAATTTTCCGTTAACGATCTTAAAATTTTCTCAACCAATGTAGATTCGGTTATTTTTTCTCCCAGATTTCTCATACAGTTTACAACATCATCAACACATAACAATAAACTGGAAATATTCTCATCACTATGCATTCTTAAATTTTCATATTCAATTCTGAGAGATTGAAGTTTTCCACTTTTTACCTTTGCATCAGCTTCATAACTTAGAATAATTTTGTCCCATATTTCCTTCGTTGTATTCAGCTGCATGAATTTGAAAAATTATGCTTCAGTTAGAGTTCCTGTTATAGCATTGACCGCTTTTGCATTTGATTCATAATTCTTTCTTTCAGTTGGATCTGTTGGTGTAACAGCTGGATATTGATATCCTTGTTCAAAAATGGCCCATACATCTGCTCCCATAGACTGAAGAAAGGCTCTCATCCTCATTTTCCAGAATATTAAATTTCTCCAGTTGAAGAGTGGAGGCTTGATAGATGTTGTTCCCTCTTGATTGCTCATCTTGCTTGATCTTCCTTCTTGCGGTTAAGCCTTTTCAGAAGGACCTGCTCTGATACCAATTTTTGGGAAAAATATTGAGAGGGGGGGGGGGGTGAATCAGTATTTAGTGTAGACTGTAAAATTTTTTACTTCTTCCTTGCTAAAAACCCATACGCTACTTTACTGAAGTAAACTAGCGTATATACGCGGATGTCTTTCATACAACTTGCGTATACTCAGAGATGCAATTAAATCTTTACTTGATCAATGCAACATTCATTCTTCAGATGTTTAGTTAACAGTAAAACATGTGCAGAAATAATAGAATAAACCATCACACAAAATCATCACACATGAACACCAGGATTTAAGGTGGAAACCCAAGTCGGGAGAAAACCGCTGCTGCCGTCGTCTCAGTCTTCAATATTTATTATATAAAGAAAACATGTTACAATAATGTACTGGCGCAGACTCATGCCAGAACGCAGGCTCCTACCTGCAGAAGGCTGCAACCTTCCCTCGTTTACCAGCCTCTCCTGGAAGGGAGCTACAACCCCCTGGACTTGTTTACCAACCTCACCTGGAAGGGAGCTACTACCCCCTGATGTTAACACCAGCCTCTACTGGAAGAAAGCTTCTCCTTTCAGACTGAAGGCTTCAACCCTCAGATCCACTGTAGACCACGTTTCATCAATTTTCAAACTGGATCAAACAGCTTCAACACAACCCTTTACTTATCAACAACTTTACTTTGCCTATTGCTTTAAACAAAATAATGAAACCACTGCAACCAGAATATTAGAGATAACCCAGACTTCAGAATAGATATGCAGAGACACATTCAACCTTGAGAAACCATCAATTCAGAAACCATACGCACTTTCATTGAATTAGACGCGCATATACACGCTCTTTATATGAGGCGAACCCGCGTATACATCTGTGCACTCTTCAGAGAAACCCTAACTAGCCATATGCGCTTATCTTTAAGAGGATCTGCATATACACGCGCTTTTAGTGAACTAAACCTACATATGTATTTACAAAAGATAAGCTTTGAAGAACAGAATAGTACTATGGACTTACTCAGATTTCTTCAACTTTCTTCAACAGATTTGCGCCAAGTCTTCATCACTTTATTTCAGATCATCCTTGAGATTCACCATTTTCAGATCTAGAGATTTTGAACCTTCATCATATTCATAGGTGCATCATAGATTCAGATCTATCGATTAAGAACAGAGTTCAACCATACAGATAAACTTCAGTGTGAGATCTTCATTAAAGCACCAACACTTTCCCCCCCATTTTGCACAATGAATTTCTTCTCCTTATATAGATTTAGCCTTTGTCAATACCATGAGTCAAAACCACATCACATCCGATGGTATTCCTGGAGGGTATCAAATAGACAATCCAGCGCTCAATACAATGGGTCAATATCATGGTAGTAACCCCTTGTTTTACCAATTTAGAGGGAAAATGGCCATACGCTACTTGGAACGTTATTTCCCGCGTGCATACGCGACTTAAATTAAACAAACCTGCATATGCCTTGTGACACACACTTTTCATCATTGTTCTGGAACACACTGGAATTCCTTTCATCATTACTTCTGAGCTGCTTTGTAGACACATCAGATTTACATCATTAAAAATTCAATCAAGTTAAGAACAACTTCATCATGTAGGTTGCCATCATTTTCATCAAGTGGGTTGCCATCAAGGACAACACATTGCCAACACCATATACTGGGTAGACGTCGTTTCGAAGCCAATTTAACGAGATAAAAATGACAAGTGACTCGACAATCTTTTCATGTTTTAGAGAGTAAAAAAAGAGCTGAAAGATGACTCTAGTAGTGACTTTTTCGTGTTTTACCGAGTCCAAAAAAATTATAAAATACAACTCGTATCGTCGTCCTAGTTGTGTGAAAACCTGTTACTGCACAAGAAAGCAAGAGTAAAACCCATTTTTTGATGAAATATAATACAATAATGGAAAAATAAGCTTCAAAACCTAATTTGATCTTGAAAATTTATAAGTATGCCAAAAATGGTAAAAACATACTTAATTTTACTTTTTACCTCTTATGGAGAACAACAGTGAGTTTTTCCTGCGTGAACTTGCGGCGACGATTACGGACGATCCAGTGCATCATTTTAGTTCTCGTTTCTTATAGGTAAGAGGTGCTTCCCTTAGCCATGTTTCAATCCATTTTTTATAGAATTCCACTGTGATTTTTTATCCCTTAAGGGAAATTTTCAAATTTAGGGCATGCCCAATTAGCATGGGTATCGGGCACGGACCTGCACCAATTGGCTCCTTTTTGCAAAGGGTTCATGCCAGTTGGCACGAATGTTAGAAAAAAAATCGCGCCAATGGCGAAACCTAAATTTCGGCTCAATTTTTTCAAAAAATGAACCAATCATCCAGATTTTTTAGAGTTCAAGGGATCTAGTAAAGTGTTTGTGACCATTTTGGTGTAGTTGCACAGTGACAATGGTTATAGAATGGAAAGAAAGGGAGCATAGTGAAGAAGATGAAATGGCCATGGAGAATGAGGCATGTATGAACATTCTCTGGGATTGCGGCTTAAAAAAGTTCTTCTTAACACCATGTCTCAGGGCACAACCTGAATTACTGCAGTACTTAATCAACATTTGGGACGAGAACGAAGATAAGTTTAGGCTTTGGGACCAAGTGTTGGAGCTCGAAGTATCCGATGTTTACTTCATAACTAGACTGTCTCGTAGAGGTCCAGTCCCAATCTTGACAGGTACTAGGCCATCTGGTGAGAAAATGTCAATGGTAATGGAAAGAGTGTGCCCAGGGGCACAAACCGGATCAGGTAATGGGAAGGTTGATATCCACACATTTCCCAATCTAGCACTCAGGGTGGTGCTCCATACCATTACAGGAGCTGTGGGATTGCAGGCACCGCATGAGGCTACTAAAACTCAACTCCTCTTAGCATCTGAATGCATGAACCCGACACTATTCGATTGGGCCATTGATGTAACAATGAACATCAAATGGCAATTGACAAATTGTAAGAAGTCAAAATTGAAGAAGTTTGGATACAAATCTATCCTAGTATCATTCATCCTCAAAAAGTTACCAATCTTCCAGGGCCAGGGGGCGATAGTTGCCGAGCCACCATTAAGGGAGCCATGGATGGCTCAATGGCCAACACTCATGTCGAGATTAGGAGGGGTCCAGTAAATTTTATGGAGGCCAGAGTTCTTTGTATGGCTTCAGCGACAACTGATTCTCATAGAGGACTGGCCTTATGTAGGTACTGACTTCACAGGAGACCCAGATCTTCCAGTCCCGGAGGGAGAAGACTGGGACGAGGGGATGGGTAAGACTCTTTTTTATTTTGTGTATTTTATGATTTTTTTGAGTATACATGCATGTCCTAACAAAAAATCCTATGTGTATGCAGATGTTGGCCCAGAGAGGCCTGCCGGGATGTCGCCCATTGCACAGAGGACCCTACTTGCCTATGACCCTCAAGGCGAGGGTGGCGAGGAGAGTGAGTTAGTCTAGAACCTAGAGGGAATTTCCTGTGGGATCCTAGATTATGCTCGCCTAGCAGATGTCCCAGTAGCTTATCAGAGGCACATCGTGGGGGTGCCTGGTCGCCTTCATTGTTTACAGAGGCAATTGGTGTGAGCAGTGACATGCTACCATGAGCACCATGCTAATTAGTCATATAGGCTTTTCATTTTCACATTTTTGAGAGACATGTTGTCTCCAGCTATTATTAAAACAGACATGTATATTTTCTGAATTTTATGTGATGTATACAAACTGCAAAAATTCCGACATATATATATATATATATATATATATATATATATTTCTGGATGGATATTTTTACATATGATGATGTTTTTCACAAGTTGCATAAATGTCTATCTAAAGCCATGTTAGCTACTGCATCTGTTAACGCATTCATATGTCTGGGTATATGTTGATATGTAATGTATTCAAAATTTCTTTCTAGTAAACGAATACATAGATACAGTCATAAAATGGATGGGTTTATAACTGAATAATGACCATTGAGTTGTAACACTACAATCTATGAGTCTAGATATACAAGTAATGCACAAATACCAAGGTTAACAGCCTCAATTAATAATTCTAGAATGGCACTGTACTCCGCGACGTTATTTGTGGTAGACCCTAAACAAACACCTTGCAAATTGACTAACTCACCAGTAGGATTGTATATTACCTAGGTTGCCGAGGACAGATCCCTGGTATTGCAGGAGGCACCATCCGCGAAATCGAAAAAAGGAGTAATAGACATCTGCACAATCAGGAAGACCCTGTTACACCATTTTTTGGTCATCTAACCTATTATCATTAGATGGACCCAAGTACACCATGTAAGACCAATTTTACCCTAAGTAAATTTGCTTTCACTATGTAAAATAATTTAATAAAACAAATATATTAGGTTGTTTATGGTCTAAACAAGAAAACCCCAAAAGGAAATATTAAACAAATCTATATTTGTTTGATTTTCCTCATGGAATAATTAATTAAACAATAATTTAATTATTATTCCTGGTTATATTTAACCCAAAACAAGGAAATTAATTAGATAAATCCTTATTTATCTTATTATTTTCTAGGAATAATTATTTAAATCTTATTTAAATAATATTCCTTCTTAAATATGACTAAATCATTTATAAATAATTAAATAAACCATTATTTATTTAATTATCATTCAACCACTTCCTTAAAATAATAAATAAATCATTTATTTATTTATTATTTACAAATAAAGGGATTTGACCCAAATCAAATACCTTTTCCCTGCAACAAATATAATAAAATATTCCTAAAAGGTGGTTCTAGAATTTGGTTAATAATATTTTATTCATGCACCAAGTCCTAGACTACCCTAATATTTTGTTATAAATAGAAGGGTTTTCCCATTCATTTGTCACCTTTCATTGCATTAGATCACTCTGGATCTATACTGTTGGTCTGACTTTGAGCCATTATCATTTTCACATTCTCCATTATTTTCTTTGTGAGCTCCCTTTGAGTTCTGTGTTTGTCTGGGTTTTCTACACCAACAAGAGAGAGAAATTCTAGATCTAAAGTGCTGAGGACTTTCAAGAACCCATCCCATTGAGGAGAATTGGAAACACCTTTCTTGTTTTCCTCTCAGGTGCCCTTTAATATAAAAAATTCTTTCAAAAATATTGTTCTTGTCTTGTCTATTGGATGCATGGAGCAAAATTTCATTTTTACTGCTTAATGTCTTTTTATGCATAGATCTGGATTTGTGCAGCTTTCTTTGGATCAACTAACTGCAGATTTGAAGATATTGGCAGCCATAATTGATGTTAGGGTTATTTTTTATGCATAGCTAAAGTGGTATTTTTCTGACAAAATATTCATACTAACAGACCCAATCAGCAGAAAGACGCTTACAAAGCACACCACACCACACATGCACAAAAATGAAATCACTCACTTATGTACACACACCACACAAGAATAATTCAAGCGTAGTACTTCTTGAGGTACAGCCCATTTCTAGGCTGTACCAGAGGAATACCTTCATAGTCGATTAGCTCATAGGCCCCATTTTTTAATACTCGTTTAACAATATAGGGTCCATGCCACATGGGATGCAACTTTCCTGCTCCAAGTTTATCATGTGCTTGCCCGTATAAGAGGACAAAGTCCCCTTCAATGAAAGAACGTGGAGAAACCGATTGATCAAAATGGGCTTTAACCCACTTTTTCTGTGCCTCGATAACCAAAGCAGCCAAACAGTGGGTTTCATCCAGTCATTCCAGATACAGGAGATGTTCTTCCTCCATGGAAGTGTCGGGAAATAATTCCACAACTAACTTCAGTGAAGGGATCTCACATTCAACTGGGAGAGTCGCTTCTAGACCATACACTAGCTGGAAAGGTATGAATCCAGTGTGCTCTTTATAGAATTTCGATAGGCCCAGAGAGTTGAGAACAATTCGAGATACCAATTGGATTTGTGAATACCAATCGTTCATTGAAGCATCATGCCAGTACCTTGTTAATGGCCTCATCCTAGCCATTCGCTTGAGGGTAGAGAGCAGATAAGATCATAAAAAACCAATGATTTTGTCGATTTTGTGGTTGTGAACTCCAAATCGAACTCCTGGAGGATTACAATCCATTTGGAGTACTTTCCCCCCAGCAACTGTCGAGACAAGATATATGTCATGGGGTTACAGTCAGAAATCACGGTTGCCACACACAATAGGATGTAATGGAAAAATCGCTAAACAGCCTGAACCATGGCAAGCACCAAATTCTCGACGTGGGAATATCGCATTTCAGTGTTGAGAAGATTTTGAGATAGATAGTAAACTACATGTTTATTCCCGTCGTCGTCATCCTATACTAGAACCATGCATATTGTACTAAAAGCGGCAGCCAAATAAAGAGTGAAATTGCGATGATAGTCGGGAGGACGTATTAACGGAGCATTGACAAGCAACATTTTAAGTTTATTGAAGGATTTCTAAGCAATCTCATCCCAATGGAAGGGAATGTCCTGTTTCAAAAGTTGCATAAACCCCTTGTCCACTTCCGCATAGTTCAAAATAAAGCGACGTAAGAAGTTAGCTTTCCCCTGAAGACTCCACAGTTGATGCAACGAGGATGGGGATGGGAGGTTAACGATGGCCTCGACCTTGAGGAGGTCAAGGTGAATTCCATATTTGGAGACGATGAATCCCAAAAGACGACCAAAATCTACACAGAAGACACACTTGTGAGGGTTGAGCCTAATATTGTAATGTCTGTAGCAGAGAAAAATTTGGCGAAGGTGTTCAGGATAGTCCTCACACCGAGCGTAATGGGCTGGCAAATCATCCAGATACAGCTGAACAATATGACTTATGTCATGGAAAGCATAGGACATAGCACGCTGGAAGGTAGCTCCAGTGTTTTTTAAGCCAAACGGGAGATTCTTGTAAGAAAAAGTACCCCACGGACAGATAAAGGCAGTCTTATGTTGATCATCAGATAAAATATTAGTTTGATTGTAACATGAGATGTCATCCATGAGGGAATAGATCTCACTCCCGGCATAGTCATCGATGATATGATCTATAAAAGGAGTGGGATAATTTTCCTTAGGAAAAGCCCGATTAATGTCTCAGTAGTCAACACAAACCCTTATAGCGCCTTCCTTCTTATCTACAGGGACAATATTAGAAACCCATTCTGTGAGGGGAATTGGATATATGAAGCCTTTGTTAATAAGTTTTTCAACTTCTCCCTTTATAGCTGCAAATTTTGGGGGATGTACTGGGCGTAGACGCTGACACATGGGCTTCGCACCTAGATAGGTAGGAATTTCATGCACGACTATACTGGGATCAATCCCAGGCATCTCTTCATAGGACCATGCGAAAACATCTCTGAATTCGCGAAAAAGGCTCGTGTATACTTGAATCTCTTCAGGAGAAAAAGTAACTCCCACGTGAATGTTCTCGACTACCCCCAATTTGATGGAGATTTCGATAGGCATGGTTTGTGTGATGTTACTTATATTTCCCTCCGAAATAACCTCATTAGTCAATATCGATGTTTGAAGAGGAAGAGTGGGAACCTGAGATGCAAAGCGCTCTAGACAATTAGACATTTCCCCCAGGCCAGGCATGAACAAGGAACGATGATGGCCATCGCTCCATGGCAGATATTCAAGAGACATCGTTTAAACGATAGCTTCATCAAAGGGGAAGACTTCTCTTAAAGTATCGGGTGAATCTGCACACCAAACCAAGGGGATTGAGAATATACATCCAGAGCCATGCTCGAAGAAGCATGTTCAGAAGGAGGAGGATCTAATGCAGCTACGATCTTGCAGTAATTGATCTCAACTGGAGTTAAAGGCATCAATTCTCCAAAAGAGGTCACCTGTTCAGGCGAAGGGATGATCCAAGGGTCTTCTGACCTAGAGATCATGTTAACTTGAATGGTGTGCGGTGGTGGTGCAGGAAAAATACCCATGAGGAAGGGGCCTTTGAAAAGACCAGGTCCTACACTATTGGGGGGATTTGGGATCTGATCCATGTAAGGTACATTTTTCTCGGAGGATGAGGTGAAGAAAGACAACTAATCAACAGTAATTATTTTTCCCTCATGAGGAAACATCAAAAGTTGGAAGAGGGTGGACAGAACGCATAGCATGGCGTGAGTCTAGCTGCAACCAAGAAGAATATTGTAGTTGAGCTTGGCGTCAACCACTTCTACTTCTACATTGATCGTCTTACCCTGTAACATGATCGGTAAACTCTCGAGAACACCCAGGGCTTTTGATTCACTACCATCAAATTCCTCTAGGGCATTGGGAGATGAAGTAAGAGCTGGAGAGCCAATGGCCTTCCAGCAGGCAGATGACATAATACAGGTGGAAGCACCTTCATCCACAATGGCTCTATGGATGTTGAGGCCATTGATACTGACTTTTATAATGAGAGAAATTTGATGTGGAAGTCGGGGGACAAAATTTTTCAGGTCGAAGGTGAGAAGACTATAATCGGTAGGATCAATTCCATCGATTGAGGACAGTAGAGCATTCCATTGCAATGGGAAAATTTGAAGCACTTCCAATGCAGGCATTGTGGAAGGTGCTTGTGCCAAATCCTCAACAATGTTGTAGTGCTAAGTGGCACGAGCATTTGGATTATAGGAAGATTCTCGCAGAACACCTTTAGAAGGTGGCCTTACAACGGGTTCAGTGCTGGGTTTCTCAATTTCTAAAGGACTAGACATAGGTGGGGGAGGTGGGACATCAACGAATTCCTTCCCAACTACTTGGCATGACCTAACATAATCCTTCGAGCATGTAGCAATCGAAACAGGTGCAGCACCATTCATCATAAAAACTTGGGACCCAAATGGTACAGATGGTGAAGGATGCTCAACCATCTGGGTTTGCTGAGATGGAAAGGGTTCTTTGAGAACTACTAGAGTCCCTTTGGAGCCTTTCAAAAGTTGAATAACTTTATATTGCTGGGGACAATATTTGGTATAATGATCTCCTTCATAAATAAGGCAGGGGTACTTCGTTTTTCATTGAGAACCATCATCAACACAACGTTTAGAAGACTCTGGTTTTGGGGCATCGGGTTTGGATTTTCCTTTGCCCTTCTTCTTCCCTTTAGAGGACTTTTCTGTAGGATTGGCCTGAATGGCATTGACCTCCACAGTCTTCAAGAATCTGGAGGGGCGAGAAGAGCAGAATTATTGGAATAATTTGACTTATGCTTCCCATCAGAGGACTTTCGAGAAGTCTGAGAAATGGAACCAATAACACCATCCACCAATGGGGTGGCTAGTGCTTTAGTGGTCCCTGGCCGCAGGGCATTATTCAAGATATCATATAGCGTGTCGGACTGATAGTATACCAAATCAAGGTACTGGGAACGAGCGATAGCTTGTTCTTTAGTCACACATGCCCCCATAGCAATATCTTGAGCGATCTTGTTAACAAAGGAGGTAGTGAACCAATGAGTTAGAAGTTGATCAGGTATATAAAACTTGATCAGTCTATGATGACATCGCCACTCATGAATATGATCAGATATGTGGGTGGCTTTATCCCACTTGAGAGAATTCCCAGATTCTTAATGAACCGATAGCTAGAAATGTGTCAGAAAATCCATAGCTAATGTATTGAAGTCTTGAAAGATACCGCGGGGTAATTCTATATACCACTTAGCGGTAGCACCGGTAAGAGTGCGTTGGAAAAGATGCAGACGAATTGAATCATCCACCCAAGAGTTCGAAGAACACCACAGATGGTAGGTCATGAAATGAGCTTGGGGGTCCTCTCCAGCTTTACCTTCAAATTTAGGACAGTCACCAGGCACCTTGGTTGGAACCAGAGGCCAATAAGGATTGTGAAGAATTGGATCATTGGTCAATTTAGATACGTCCGACAATTCCAACGTGACAAGGAAAGGTAACTGAGGATTGAAAGGCATGTTAGGCCCTCGATAAGGACCTATACCTGTACTCCACCCTGGTTGAGAATAAATTTTCCCCCATTGGTTCTGTCCTGGAGGATTTTGACCATAGGGGGATAAACCGTATAATTGAGTTGATATGATTGCTGATAACTAGTGTAAGGTGGTTGATAACCAGGGTACTGACCTTGATTATATGTAGGCCCCATTTGAGCAGTGTATGGATTTGCATGCTGAGTATAGGTATAGCCTGGTTGTTGAAGGTAATAACTAGAACCTTTGGGTGGGTTGTAAACTGGTCGAGACTGACCTTAAAGGAAATAACCACCTTGGGGTCGAGCGAGCTATTGGTAAGTGGGGCCCTGCTGAGCTTGATGATTTGGGCATACAGGTGGATTCAGCTGTGGCATGGAATAAATCAGTTATTGAGCAGGGTTGAATAGATGTGAAGGTTGGCCTAGTTGAATAGGTTGACCCGACTGAGCGGGCTGCCCTGGTTGAACAGGTTGACCCAGGTGAACAAGTTGTCCTAGTTGAACAGGTTGACCCGGCTGGTAAAGGACACTAGGTTGGCTTGGCTGAGCCAATTGGCCTGATGGCAGGATGGGGCCAAGTTGTGCCTGATAACTAGGTTGACCTATGGCAGGACCATAAGATGGCCCTGGCTGTGCAACATTTGGACTGATGGGAAACTAAGGTTGCTGAGGTTGCACCATAGGTTGGGAAGGGTGGATTTTCCCCCCAAGACCGTACAACAGTCCAAGTTGATAACCCGGTTGGCCTATGGGTCCTTGAGGTTACCCTGGCTGGACCATAGAGTGAGGCTGTAAAGGTTGACCTTGAGGGTTGTAGGATGGCCCTTGCAGACCATACAACAATCCCTTCTGGCTCGAAGGTTGGCCCTTTAATGGTTGTCCTTGCGATTCATATAGATAACCAGGCTGGCCTAAAGGTTGGCCCTGGAAGGGTTGTCCTTACGGGTTAGAAGGTTGCCTAGCCTGGGCAGATAGAAAACCTTGAACATACTGATAAGCTTCTGGAGCAGGAAAACGTAGAGGGTTTCCCTGCTCATCATACTGGTATGGAGAAATGTAAATAGGGGTACTATCCAGTCCATAATGGGAAAAATAAGGATGGTTGGGATCTTGGGAGGACTGACCAACCTTGGAGTTCGAAGGATGTAAAGACAACTAATACTCCTTAGGAGAAATATTTTCCAGAATAGCAGATGCTATGTAGACGTCTTGAGGAAGTGACGCGGTCGTGATAGATTGAGTAGTAACAGCGGGTGTAGATGCAACTACGCAGATGGTAGGCCTAAAAGATACTGATGTGACCTGAGGAGATGACATGAGAGGTGTCGATGGAGACATCCCTAATGAAGGTATAACGGGCCTTGTGGATGGAGTCGACACTCCTATGGAGGCCACAGTGGCCACAATCTAACTTAAAGACCTATATCCCACTGGAAGAGAAGGAGCAGGTGAAGACGTGACAGAAGACTCGGGGTTGTTTTCTGGAAAAAGCTGGTAATATTCACCAGATGTAGGAATTTCCTCACTAGGAGAAGGACTGGGTGAGTCCATATCTGACCCTGCCGCAAGACCTTCCAAAAGACTGCAAGGACTAGGAGGTATAATAGTAGCTAAAAAGGGCGAACCCGATGTAAGAGGAGGGAAATATTACCCTACTCCAAATCCAAACCAAGCATTGGATAAGGGCCAATTGAACTCAACTGGTCCACCAAAGGGAAGCTCAGATAGAACCAGACCCCCGTTAGGAAACTCAGAGACAATAGGCTGTTGAGGTTCAGGAAAGGACTGAGAGACCTCTGACGAATCGTCTGTGTAAAGAATACCACTAGACGAAATTGAAGGTTCTGCCACTGTGACAATAATGAAAAGAGGAAGAGATCAAAACAAAAGCACAGAGGCTAAAACCAAGAAAACAATCAAATGGCCAACAAACAATCTCTAAAAGGGCGTGTGATCGTAGGTAATTAAATTCACCACATTGAAACTTGAAAATTTTACCGTTTCATGTTTTAAGAGTCAAGAAACGAGTAAAAGGTGACTCTATCTCTTTCAAATTGGAAACAAGTGTGAAATGACAAGCGCTTGATGATCCTTTAAAATTTAATAAGTCAGAAAAGATCAAAATGACCACTCTAGAACTCTAGGAAAAAGGGTGTACTAGATATCCGTGAACTACAATATACACCTTGGTTAAAAAATGAAAGAGAAATCAATCAAGGACTTGATGTACGTGCATACAATCTCCCCGAATGCTATGTCCCATGTATCACGGGTATAAGGCAATAGACTTGGCTTCCTACAGATAAAGGATAGCAACCTAATGGGGTCTCCCATTACATACGTGACGGTACGGGGAGCACAAGTCCGTACTAGTGCTATCTAAATCCAAGAGGCAAACGACAACTACTAGGTTTAACGATGCCAGAACATGTCACTAGCCTATACCTCTAGATATTTCGTGAATGTTTCAATGTTGCCTTAAGGTAAATTGAATAAATTTTAGAGTTGATCTTCAATTATGTTTCAGTTTCAGGCCCTATCGAATGTTATGTCTCAAAATCCTCTAAATGCACACTACATGCCACTACAAATCACTTTGTTTGATGAATAGCTAACAAGGGGAAGGTTGAGAGCTTTTCAAACAATAACAAAATGATCACAAAACAACCACTAGTGTCTCTAATGCATGCTAATGAAACTAAAAGCTTTTCCTTTAGAGTTATATAACACTAATAATGCAGAAAAGTTTTCAATTTTCACTAACTAATCAAAAGCAAAAAGAATTGTTTTTTTATTTTTATTTTCAATGTTTTAGAGAAAAATGCACCATAAAAAATGAAAACCAATAAGAGACCAATATGAGAAATAATAACGAAAGAGTAACATGCAAGTTCACTCAAGACACAATCAGACCTCAAATTGACAGAGAAATCCTTCAAATCAAAGAGGAATCCCAAAAAAACTCATACGAACTGTGTGATATACGCTCGAAATAAGACAAAGAGAAACTTGAATGAGAAAAAGAGAAATCACTCAAATGGCGTAATGATACGATAAAAACCAACCAAACGAATGCAAGGAAGCAAAAACGAAGTTGACCGAACAAGCGAAAACCGAAAACTCCTACAGGAGGCTCAGCACACAATAGCACCTAGATGCCCTAGGGCTAGAATGTAAAACTAAAAGTAGAGGGAAAACGACTGGAGGATGGAGGTCAAACACAGTCAACAAGGAATTCAACGCACTCATACAGTCAGAAAAACAACACCAAAACAGAAAATCAAACTCAAAGGGCTAAAAAACAAGTAAACCCTAGCACCACACAGGGTTGGCGCAACTGTTTGGCTGCATCTAGCACCAAAACAGGGTTGGCGTGGGTGCCTAACTAGCAACAAGCACCAAATGGTGTGACTTTCAGGCTAAAAAGTGTGCCAATCAAGTTTTCTAATGACAGAAATGAAAAAGAGCAAGCAAATAGTAGATCAAGTATGTTGGGAGCTGAACAGAGGTTCTACACCAGAAAGAGACAAACTAGAAGAGAAAATCAAGCAGTCAGAAGCCAAAAGAAATCAAAAGAGACAAGACAAACTCCAATCAAGTCCCCAGTGTAATTTCCAATTTTTTGGAGAGGTAAATCTCCTCTGCAGACAGAGGCGATCCCTACTAGCCTAGATTGGGTCTAGCAACAATCAGACACGCAGTGACGCAGGTTTCTAGTTACAAAAATGACGAAACATGATGAGTTGCCTACCTCAGGTCCTAGGAAATGGTCGTCGAAGAAAGGATGACGCTTCCTGTCATCTGCTTTGGCAGATCATGATCCTTCTACTTAACACGTCTGAACACCTACACACATGCAAAGAAGCACAACGATACACAACATAGAATCTAAATCTTGTAACCATACATTAGTTAGAGAGGATGTAATTCATTGCATCAAAGACAAAGACACATGAATGAAATCATAATCAAAGTTTCTTATCATTAATCATAATAAAGGAAAGATACAACCCAAATATCTGATGCTAGATCTTCTTTCGGCGGGGTCAACAACGGAGCACGTCTCAATGAAGCTCGTCGGGTGTTAGCCACCTCTGAAATATTTGACAAGAAAACAGGTGGATAAAATGTTTCTGAGCCTTCAAGAAATACATTTCCTCTGAAAATATATCATTCTTGAAGCCTCGTGTGTCTTTAGCCCTTTGAAGTATCCTCACTACTGTTTCTAGTTAAAAAGCCTCTCTGTTTGTGGAAGAAAATGCTTAGAAGACCTCCATTTCCCCTTATTTCATTCCCACAGACCCTCTGTTTTCATCACCTTTTCCCCCTTTGAAATTTCCTCCAAAACCTCTCATTAACCCTCTAAATCACCCTAACTCCCTTTTAAACCTTACTAATAACATTTGCTTGGTTTAGTAGCCCCTTATTCCGTCTACTGAAACCTCATTTTGGCCTTACAAAGCTTTAAAATTAAGCCAAAAACCCACTTTTACTTTATAATAGGCTTAAGCCCCTTTCAGCCAGCCTCTTAACAACTTCCCCACATATGCCCCGCGCCCAAGACCAAGAGCTAAAGCCCCGAGCACTTATCGCAATCGAGACTTTCAATATGTGACATCCCCTTGTTTCCTGTAATTTCCTGATGCGAGAAAGTATTTTCTCTATCGGCCCCCGATCACTTATCGATCGTTGATCTTTTAAGATCTAATGGTCCATGCTAATTCTACAATGCACCCATCGCTTCTCCCCTTTCACCCTTCTGATAATACATGAGCCGTCGATCTGTCTCTAGATCAGACGACGGTCGCTTAATCGCATTGTCACAGTGCCCAATCCCATCGCATTTGACCTTCGCCAATTGGTGAGTCCCGATTTGATCTGAGTCATCCATCCCGCATGATCCTACAGTCTAGATTACTCCTCACTCCACTCATTTTCCCCCATCTTTCCCCTTTAGGTCAGATCTCTGTCGTTGATCCCTGTGAATCCAACGACCCTCATTCTTTTCGCCCATTCATTTAACCATTTACCTTCCCTCTGCCTCTTTAATCCTGACCATCCATTCTTTAGATCCGACGGCCAGGATCGAACCCACCTTTGACTTTCCACCACTTACCGCCAGCGCATCTTTCCTTTTCTCGCTGCCTCCTCTGTCGTCTAATCTCCCACCCCTCCATCTGGCAGTCAGCATGCATATCGCGTTATTTTGGCATCTGGGCTTTAACGCTCCAAATTTATGGGATGAAAGCGGTTTTATTCTTCCACGTGTCTTGTAGCGATCTATATCGCATTTTTTCAGAGTTTTTTCAAAACCATCCTAAAGGCATGTGACATCGGTGGTTTTCGTCCTAAAACCATTTTCCTCCACTTTGCTCCCGCAACCTCCATAATCAACCTCAGTTGTCCGTTGATCCAGATCTACGACCCATATTGCATCGTGAATTTCATTCATATTCCTTCCATCGTACTTTCATAGAGTTTCATTAGATGATCCCATTCCGGCCGGTTTTACCGGTGCTATATCTGCATACCAAAAGTACATGAATCAGTATCATCAATTACTATTCAAAAAATTTAACATGCCCACACAAGAATAGCAATTTTTCACTTACCATCGGGCCCCCAAACTCGACCAGGCGGAAGTGGCAGATCCGGATCCCCACAGTAGCTCATCCCACTATACGGGTAGTCGTCTATGTACAGCGGCATCTAATCCCAATGGGCAAAAAACTCCAGTCAAAACACCCGCCCAACCGCCCCTCCTCCTCCTCTGCACAGTATCCATCCCCAACGGCGCATCCTGGGCTCCCTCGGGCCCCCATCTAGAAGTTGTACACGAGGCCTCAAGGTCGGGATCTTCTCAAAGAAGAAGGCGCACAACAAAGTCCCATATGAGCAGTCATGATTCACCTGCCACCTGCATAGCGACAACTGTCGCTTTAGCGACACCAATAACATCTGGGCCCACCCATAGTAGGTCCCACCCAACCCACTTTCCACTATCATCATCTTCCCCCCAGTGATGTGATGGAACACCTGGATCTAATACAATGTTATCTAATATATCAGTTGCATAAGTAATGGCCCAATGGAAAAGTTAAAAGTTCTCAAAATGCATCAAACCAACATAGTTTATTTTTACACAAGCTTAAAAGCACAAATGCAAACTATGCTTGAACATGAATTTTATTTTTTGTGCAAGATTAAAACTCAAATGTAAACTATGCCTGAAGATGGGTTTCATTTTTACACAAGCTCGAAACACAAAGTAAAGTATGCTTGAAATGAGTTTTGATTTTTATGCAATCTTGAAAACACCAAATAAATTATGCTTGAAATGAAAAGGAAAACTGGGCATGCCCCGAGCATGGTGACTCAATTCGAGGTGTACATGCCCCCCAAGATTCAGTCCATATGCAAAGCAGATGCAGTGAAGGTTCGAATTACGAGATTGAGATCATATCAAAGACTCGAATTGAATAGGACCGTGTTTCATTATTTTAATGAGGTTGACACACTAAAAGAACTGTCCTCATGAGATAATTCATTTGTTGAAAAGGTTGACATAGAAAAAAAACCATCCTCAAATCTGAATTCATTTTTTAACAAGGTTGACATATTAAACGAACCATCCTTGGAATGACCTTGTTTCATTTTTTAAGGAGCTTGACACAAGAAAAGGAACTCTACTCCGACCAGATTGCTTAATTTTTTAGGGAGCTTGACACAAGAAAAGGAACTATGCTCCGACCAGCTTAGAGGTGCAACTTCACGAGAGGAAGAATCAGATGCAAAATGCTCGAGACAATTAGAGGTGGAGTCGCCAAATTGTTGTTCAGGTAAATCCCCTCTGCAGATAGAGGTGATCCCACTAGCCCTAGAGTGGGTCTAGCAACAATCAAAACACGCAAAGCTATTGATTCCTAGTTACAAAAAAAACAATCGTAACAGATCACTTACCGTGATTCCTTCGCTGTTGCTATCTCTTACCCCCATAAACTTAACCTTAACCTTAACCTAAACCTTACCCCCTTAAACTAAACCCTAACCTAACCTTAACCTTACCTTAACCTTAACCTTAACCTTACCCTTAACATTAACCTTAAACTTAAACTTAACCTTAAATAAACCCTAACCTTAACCTTAACCTTAACTAAACCCATGGCTTGACCTTAAACTTAATCTTAACTTTAACCTTAACCTTTACCTTTACCTTGACCTTGACCTTGACCTTGACCTTAACCTTAACCCTACCTAAGTTTAACCTTAACCTTAACCTTAACCTTAACCTAACCTAACCTAACCTTAAGGTTAAAGTTAAGGTTAAGGTAAGGGTTAAGATTAATGATAAGGTTAAGGTAAGGTTAAGTTTAAGGTCAAGGTTAAGGTTAAGGTTAAGGATAGGGTTAATGTTAAGGTTTTAATTAAGATCAAGGTCAAGGTTAAGGTTAGGTTTAAAGTTAAGGATAGGGTTAAGGTAAGGTTAAGGTCAGGTTAAAGTTAAGGACAAGGTTAAGGTTAATGTTAAGGTTAAGGTTATGGTTAAAGTTAAGTTTAAGGTTAAGGTTAAGGTTAGGGTTAAGGTTAAGGGTTTAGTTAAGATTAAGGTCAAGGTTAAGGATAGTTTAGGGTTAAGGTTAAGGATAAGTTTAGGTTAAGGTTAAGGATAAGGTTAAAGTAAGGTTAAGGTCAGGTTAAGGTTAAAGTTAAGGTTAAGGTTTAGGTTAGGGTTAAGGTTAAAGGTTTAGTTAAGGGTTAAGGTTAGGGTAAGGTTAAGGTTAAGGTTAGGGTAAGGTTAAGTTTAATATTAGTGTTACCTTAAGGTTAAGGTCAAGGTTAAGGTTAGGTTAGGGTTAAGGTTAAGGTTAAGGGTAAGGTTAAGGTTAACGTTAAGGGTTTAGTTAAGGTTAATGTTAAGGTTAGGGTTAAGGTTATGGTACGGTTAAGGTCAGGTTAAGGTCAGGTTAAGGTTAGGTTCTGGTTAAGGTTAAGGTTAAGGTGATGCTAAGGTAAGGTTAAGGTTAAGGTTAAGATTAAGGTTAACATGGAGGTTAATGTTAGGTTAAGGTTAAGGTTAAGGTTAGGGTTAAGGTTATGGTTAAGGTTAACACTAAGGTTAAGGTTAGGTTAAGTTTAAGGTTAAGGTCAAGGTTAAGGTTAGTGTTAAGGTTAGGTTAAAGTTAAGGTTAAGTTTAAAATTAAGTTTAAGGTTATAATTATGGTTAAGGTTAAGGTTAAGGTAAAGGTTAAGGGTGTAGTTAAGGTTAAAGTTAAGGTTAAGGTTAGGTTAAGGTTAGTTTACGGTCAAGGTTAAAATAAGGTTAAGGTTAAGGTTAAGGGTGTAGTTAAGGTTAAGGCTAATGTTAGGTTAGAGTAAGGTTAAGGTTAAGGTTAGGTTAGGGTAAGGTTGAGGTTAAGGTTAAGGTTAAGGTTAAGGTTAATGTTAAGGTGTGCTCAAGGTCAAGGTTAAGGTTAAGGTTAAGGTTATCGTTATGGTTAAGGTTCAGGTCAAGGTTAAGGTTCGTTTATGGTTAAGCTTAAGGTTAGGTTAAGGTTAGGTGAAGGTTAAGGTTAAGGTTAGGTTAAGGTTAAGGTTAATGTTAAGGTTAAGGTTAATATTAAGGTTAAGGGTAAGGGTAAGGTTAAGGTAAATGTTAAGGTTAATGTTAAGTTTAAAGTTAGGGGTAAGGTTATGGTTAATTTTAAGGTTACAGATAAGGTTAGGGTCAAGGTTAAGGTCAACGTTAAGGTTAAGTTATGGTTAAGGTTAAGGTTAAGGTTAAAGTTAACCCTAGTTTTACCTTAAGGTTAAGGTCAAGGTTAATTTTAGGTTAGGTTTAAGGTTAAGGTTAAGGTTAATGTTAAGGTTAGGTTAAGGTTAATGTTAAGGTTAAGGTTAAGGGTAAGGTTAATGTTAACGTTAAACTTAAGATTAACCTTAAGGTCAAGGTCAAGGTTAATTTTAAGGTAAGGTTAAGCTTAAGTTTAAGGTTAAGATTAAGGGTTTAGTTAAGGTTAATGTTAAAGTAAACCTTAGTGTTACCTTAAAGTTAAGTTTAAGGTCAAGGTTAAGGTTAGGTTAAGGTTAAGGTTAGGTTAGGTCAGGGTTAAGTTTAGGTTAAGGTAAGGTTAAGGTTAGTGTAAGGTGAAGGTTAAGGTTAAGGTTAAGGTTAACACTCAGGTTAGGGTTATGTTTTTGTTAAACTTAAGATTTATTTTAAGGTTTAGGTTAGGTTAAGGTTAATGCTAAGGTTAAGGTTAAGGTCATGGATAAGGTTATGGTTGTGTTAAGGTTAACGTTAAGGTTAAGTTTAACTTTAAGGTTAACCTTAGTGTTACCTTAAGGTTAAGGTCAAGGTTAAGGTTATGCTAGGGTTAAGTTTAAGGTTAATTTTAAGGTTAGGTTAAGGTTATTGTTAAGGTTAGGGTCAAGGTTGAGGTTAGTTTAGTGTTAAGGTTAAGGTTAAGGTTAGGTTAAGGTTAATGTTAAAGTAAGGTTAAGGTTAATGTGAAGGGTAAGGTTAAGGTTAAGGTTAATGTTAGATCAAGGTTAAGGCTAAGGTTAAGGTTAGCCTTAGTGTTACCTTAAGGTTAAGGGTAAGGTCAAGGTTAAGGTAAAGTTAAGGTTAGGTTAAGGATAAGGTTTCGTTCAGGTTTAGGGTAAGGTTAACGTTAAGGTTAGGTTAGAATTAAGGTTAAGGTTAAGGTTAAGGTTAAGGTTTTAGTTAAGATAAGGTTAAGGTTGGTCTAGGTTAAGGTTAGGTTAGTCTTGAGGTTAAAGTTAACGTTAGGTTAAGGTTAAGGTTAAGAGTAAGGTCAAGGTCAAGGTTAAGGTAAAGGTTAAGGTTAAGGTTATCGGTTTAATTAAGGATAGGTTAAGGGTAAGTTTAAATTTAAGGTTAAGATTAATGTCAAGGTTAAGGTTAGTTTAGGGTTAAGGTTAAGGTTAACACTAAGGTTAGGATTAGGTTAGGGTTAGGGTAGGTTAAGTTCAATGTTAAGGTTTAGTTAGGGTTAAGGTTAAGATTAATGTTAGGATAAGGTTAAGGTCAAGGGTAAGGTTAAGGTTAGGTGAAGGTTAATGTTAAGGTTAAGATTATGGTAAGGGTAAGGTTAATGTTAAGGTTAAGGTTAAGGTTAGGTTAGGTTAAGGTTAATGGTTTAGATGAGGTTAATGTTAAGGTTAAGGTTATTGTTAGTTTAAGTTTAATGTTAAGGTTAAGGGTAAGGTTAAGTTTAAGTTTAAGGTTAATGTTAAGGTGAAGGTTAAGGTTAAGGGTTTAGTTAGGTTATGGTTAGTGTTAAGGTGAAGGTTAGTGTTGACGTTAACCTTAACCTTACCTTAACCTCAACCTTAAGCTAACCTTAACCTTGACCTTAACCTTAACCTTAACATTACCCTTAACTTGAAAATTAACCTTAACCTAACCTTAACCTTAACTAAACCATTAACCTTAACCTTAACCTTAACATTAACCTTACCTTTACCCTTAACCTTAACCTTAACATTAACCTTAACCTTAACCTTAACCTTAACCTTAACTCTAACCTAACCTTAACCTTAACCTTAACCTTAACCTAACCTTAAGTTAAACCTTAACCTTAACTAAACCCTTAACCTTAGCCTTAACGTTAACCTAATCTTAACCTTATCATTATCCATAACCCTAAACTAACCTAACCTTAGCATTAACCTTACCCTAACCTTAACCTTAACCTTACCCTTAACCTTAACCTTAACCTTAACCCTAACCTTAATTTAAACCTTAACCTTAACCTTAACCTTAAGTTTGACTTTAACCTTTACCTTAACCTTAACCATAATCTAACTAAACCCTTAACCTTAATCTTTAGTATAACCTAAGTAAACCCTGAACCTTAACCTTACCTTAAACTAACCTTAACCCTATCCTAACCTAAGGTAACCTTAACCTTGACCCTAGCCTTAACCCTAACCTTAACCCTAACCTAACCTCAACCTTAACCTTAACCTTAACCTTAACCCTAACCTAACCTAACTTAACCTAACGTATCCTCAACACTAACCTTACCTTAACCTCAACCTTAACCTTACCTTAACCTTAACCTTAACCTTAAGCTTAACCTAACCTTAACCTTAACCTTAACCTTAACCCTAACCTAACCTAACCTTAACGTTAACCTTACCCTAACCTCAACCTTAAGCTTACCCTTAACCTTCACCTTAACCTTAACGTTAAACTTAACCTTAACCATAAGTTAAACCTTAACCTTAACATTAATTTTAAACTTAACGTTAACCTTAATCTTAATGATAACCTAAATAAAACCTTAAATTTAACCTTAACTATAACCTAACTAAACCCTTAACCTTAACCTTAGCCTTACCTTAACCTATCCTTAACCCTAACCTAACCAAACCTAACCATAACCTTGACCATAACCTTATCCTTAACATTAACCATAGCCTTAACCCTAACCTAACCTTAACCTTAACCTTAACCTTAGCCTTCACCCTAACCTAACCTAACCTAACCTAACCTTAACCTTAAATTTAACCTTAACCATAACCTAAATTTAACCTAACCTTAACCTTAACCTTAACCTTAACCCTAAGGTAAACCATAACCTTAACCTTGACATTAACCTAACCTTTAACCTTAACATTAACCCTAACCTTAACCCTAACCTAACCTTAACCTTAACCTTAACCCTAATCTAACCTAACCTAACCTAACCTTAACCTTAAACTTAACCTTAACCATAACCTAAAGTTAACCTCAACCTCAACCTTAACCTTAACCTTAACCTTAACTAAACCCTTAACCTTAACCTTAACCATAACCTAACCTAACCTAACGTTACCTAACCTTAACCTAACCTTAACCTTAACCATAAATTAACCCTAACCTTAACCTTGACCTTGAACATAACCTTCACCTTACCTAACCCTAACATGAGTGTTAACCTTAACCTTAACCTAAACCCGAACCTTAACTTCAGTGTTAACCTTGACCTTAACCTTAGTGTTAACGTTAACCTTAACCTTAACCTTAACCTTACCCTTAACCTTAAAAGGTTAAGGTTAAGGTTAAGGTTAAGGTTAAGTTTAAGGTTATGGTTAAGGTTAAGGTAAGGTCAAGGTTAAGGTTACGGTTAAGGTTTTTGGGCCTCAAAATAGTCCCTATTCTCACTCCATTATTCACTACTACCTTCACATTACTTCCATATTACCTTCATGTCACCTTCATTCCACCTCCACATCATCAAATTTACCTCATCGTTGTTTTATAACTATGTTTTTCCAAAGTTTATTAATTCTTAACATTTTTAAGTGGATTTGTGGTTAAAATTTAGAAAATAATATGCTTATACTTTTACCTAACAATTAGAATGAGTTTGTTGACATGTGTAGGTACAAAAGAAGCTTCCTAGGCACCCTTATGTGGCACTCTATGTTCAAATTCGAATTTGAGGAGATCATGGACCTCATGGAGGAGATCATGGAGGATAGGGTTATGTGTCACCATTGGTTGAAAAATATGTGGGTCAAAGGAGGGAATAGTGGATTTACATTTATGAGTTTGTTATCATAGATTTTGTATAGATAGGAGTGTTATCTCCTTCAATTTTAATCTTAATCTTAATCTTATTCTTCATTTTGTAATCTTAGTATCTTATAGGTTGGTAGTGAGAACTTAGATTGGAGAATCAATGTAATGGTTGCAATTGCAATTTGCAATTGATGATAAATAAGACGGAGCTTCTTTTATCCTCTATATTTGACTTTTCTTTTGGTGTGCTTGTGAATCCTTGGAAGCATCCCCATTGCCTAGCAAGTACACTTTTATTTTAGTAGGCTTTATTTTATGTTTCTTTGTGAATTTCATTAGATTAAATTATTAGGTTCATATGTTTGGAATATTAACGAATGACCTTTCGTAAGAAAGTAATAATGATTCCTTCAATGAATCTGATTTGTTATTTAATGTTTGATTTCATTAGTTTAAGTTTTTGATTTATATGCTTGAGATATAAATGAATAGTCTTTTGTAAGAGAGCTTTAACATTTCATGAAATCAATCAGAATTAGGTTTAAGTGCTTTAATTTCATTATTTTAAATAGTTTTTTTATTAAGATGATTACAAATATTAATAAAAAGTCTCTTGTAAGGGAACCTTAATACTTCTTACACTTGTCACAATGTATTCAGATTTCATTTTCTTAAATGACTAAAAAGGTGTTGGAGATCCTAATGAAAGACCTCCTATAAGGGAACTTTGGAATTTCCTCACCCATCTTAGTTTATTTTGTCTCTAAGTCCATATATATTCGATGAGCCTCAAAGTTTACTTTCCCGGATTGATAGTAAAATGAAACTCTAATTTTCATCTGCATTTTAGACCAAGCAAAGGTTATGTTAGGTTAAGGTTAACGTTAAGGTTAAGGTTAAGGTTAAGGTTAGGTTAAGGCTAAGGTTGAGGTCAGGTTAAGGTAAGGTTAAGGTTAAGGTTAGGGTAAGTTACAGGTTAAGGTTAAGGTAAAGATTAAGGTTAGGTTAAGGTTAAGTTAGGTTAAGGTTAACGTCAAGGTTAAGGTTAGGTTAAGGTTAAGGTTAAGGTCAGGTTAAGGTTAAGGTTAGGTTAGGGTTAAGGTTAAGGTCAAGGTTAAGGTTAGGTTAAGGTTAAGGTTAAGGTTAGGCAAAGGTAAGGTTAAGGTTAAGGTTAAGGTTAGGGTAAGGTTAAGGTTAATGTTAAGGTAAAGATTATGGTTAGGTTAAGGTTAAGTTAGGTTAAGGTTAAAATCAAGGTTAAGGTTAGGTTAAGGTTAAGGTTAAGGTTAGGTTAAGGTTAATTTTAGGTTAGGGTTAAGGTTAAGGTCAAGGTTAAGGTTAGGTTAAGGTTAAGGTGAGGTTAAGGTAAGGTTAAGGTTAAGGTTAGTGTGAGGTTAAGGTTAAGGTTATGGTCAAGGTTAAGGTTAAGTTAGGGTTAAGATTAAGGTTAAGGTTAAGGTTAATGTTAACATTAAGTTTTAACTTAAGTTTAGCGTTAAGCTTAAGCTTAAAATTAGGGATATGGTTATGGTTAATTTTAACCTTAATCTAAAACTTAACCCTAACCTTAACCTTAATGTTAAACTTAACATTAACCTTAACCTAACCCTAACCTTGAACCAAACCTTGACCTTAACCTTAACCTTAACCTTAACCTTAACATTAACATTACCATTACCCTTAACCTTAACCTTAACCTTAATCTTAACATTAACCTTAACCTTACCCTTAACTAAACCCTTAACCTTAACCGAACCTTAACCTTAACCTTAACATTGACATTAACCTTACCCTTGACCTTAACATTATCCTTAACCCTTGACCTTAACATTAACCTTACCCTTACCCTTAACCTTAACCTTAACCTTAAATTTAACGGTTAGGGTAAGGTTAAGGTTAAGATCAAGTTAAGTTTAAGGTTAAAACTGAGGTTAGCATTAGGTTATGATTAAGGTTAAGGTTAAAGTTAAGGTTAAGGTTAAGGTGAACATTGAGGTTAGCTTTAGGTTACGGTTAAGGTTAAGGTTAAGGTTAAGGTTAAGGTTAAAGTGAAGGTCAATGTCAAGGTCAAGTTCAAGGTTAAGGTTAAGGTTAAGGTTAAGGTTAAAACCTTCACATTACCATTAACCTTAATCTTACCCTTTCCCTTAACCTTAAACTTAACATTAAACATTATGTAACATTAACCTTACCCTTAACCTTAACCTTACTCTTAACCTTAACACTAACCTAAACCTTAACCCTAAACCTTAAGGTAACACTAAGGTTAACCTTAACCTTAACTTAACCTTGACCTTAACTGTAACCTTAACCTTAACCTTAACCTTAACCTGAACCTTTACCTTAACCTTGACCTTAACCTTGACTTTGACCTTGACCTTAACCTTAACCTAACCCTTAACATTAACCTTAAGCTTAAGCTTAAATTTAACCTTAACCTTGACCTTAATCTTACCCTTAACCTTAACCTTAACCTAACCTTAACCCTAACATTCACCCTAACATAACCTTAACCTTGACCTTTAACCTAACCTAAACCTAACCTTAACCTTAACATTAACCTTAACCTAACCTTAACCATAACCTTAACTTTAACCCTAACATAACCTTAACCTTAACCTTAACCTTAACCCTAACCTAACCTTAACCCTGACCTAACACAACCTTAACCTTGACCTTAACCTTACCCTAACCTTAACCTTAACTAATCCTTTAACCTTATTCCTAACCGAAGCCTAACCTGACGTCAACCTTTACCTTAACCTCAACCTTAACCCTAACCTTAACCTTACCCTTAACCTTAAACTTAAACTTAACATTAACCTTAACCCTTAACCTTAACCATATCCTAAATTAACCTTAACTTTAACCTTAACTAAACCCTTAACTTTAATCTTAAGTTTAACCTTAACCTTAACCATAACCTAACCCTAACCTTAACCTTAACATTAACCTAACCATAACCTTAATCTTAACCTTAACCTTAAGGTAACACTAAGGTTAACCCTAGCCTTAACCTAACCTTAACCTTAACCCTAGCCTAACCTTAACCTTAATCTAACCTTAAACTTAACCTAACCTTAACCTTAACCTTAACCTTAACCTTAAATTTAACCTCAAGGTTAATGACAAGGTTAAGGTTAACACTGAGGTTTAGGTTAGGTTAGGTTAATGTTAAGTTAAGGTTAAGGTTAGGTTATGGTTAGGGTAAGGTTAGGGTTAAGGTTAAGTTTAGGTTATTGTTAGGGTTAAACTTAGTGTTACCTTAAGGTTAAGGTTAAGGTTAAGGTTAGGTTAAGGTTAGAATAATGTTAAGGATCAGGTTAAGGTTAAGGTTAGGTTAAGGTTAGTTTAAGGTTAAGGTTAAGGGTAAGGTCAAGGTTAAGGTTAAGGTTAGGGTTAAGGTTAACTTTAGGTTAATGTTAGGTTCAGGTTAAGGTAAAGGTGAAGGTCAAGGTCAATGTCAAGGTCAAGGTTAAGGTTAAAATTAGGTTAAGGTTAAGGTTAGGTTTAAGGTTAGGTTAGGTCAGGGTTAAGGTTAGGTTAAGGTTAGGGTTAGGGTAAGGTTAAGGTTTATGATAAGGTTCAGGTTAAGGTTAAGGTTAGGTTAACCTTAACCTTAACCTTAACCTTACCTTAACCTTAATGTTGGAGAGGTAAATCCCCTCTGCAGACAGAGGCAATCCCTACTAGCCCAGATCAGGTCTAGCAATAATCAGACATGCAGTGACGCAGGTTTCTAGTTACAAAAATGACAAAACATGATGAGTTTCCTGCCTCAGGTCCTAGGCAATGGTCGTCGAAGAAAGGATGACGCTTCTTGTCATCCGCTTTGGCAGATCATGATCCTTCTGCTTAACACGTGTGAACACTTACACACATGCAAAGAAGCACAATGATACAAAACATATAATCTAAATCGTGTAACCATACATTAGTCAAAGAGGATGTAATTCATTGCATCAAATACAAAGACACATGAAAGAAACCATAATAAAAGTCGCTTATCATTAATCATAATAAAAGAAAGATACAACCCAAAGCTCTGACATTGGATCTTCCTTCGACAGGGTTGACAATGGAGCACGTCTCAATGAAGCTCGTCAGGAATGGGACAAAGCTCTCTCTCTTCGGTGTGGCTCTCAAAGGTTGTCTGGCGATAGTCTCCTTGCTATAGATTTAACTCTTCTCTAATGCTATTAGGACTAGTAGCTTGCTAAGGGAAAATGGCAATCTTATATAGATGGTGGAAGGGGAGTTGGGATCCCTACAATTGTGGGATTGGCCCTATCCTCAAGGAAGATTCCATGATAGGTGGAAAACCACCTCCCCTACATGGAGATCCGGACCCAAACTTCCCAAATCATTTTAGAGACACGTTCAAGAGTTGGTTGGAATCAAACTTCTGCCATTTTTTTTTTTTTAAATCCTTATTAAGCTTGGTGCTAGCAATACACTGGGATAGAGCACCAGTTGGCGCACCCTCTTTGGTGGATTTTCCCCATTGGCGCGAGGGGTGAACTAGCTAGTCGCGCCAAGGCAAAAAGATCAGTTTTCAGGGGTTTTCAAAGGAAAATTTTTTGATAGGAATGATTTTACTTGTCTATGGGGATGCCATGAAAGTGGTTTCAGGATTTTTCACTGCTCACAGGTCATGGAAAAGGCCCTCCAATGTGTAGGATGGGGGATTGTAGGGATCATGAAAAATTACTGTGTAACAGATGCCCCCTAAAGCATGAAACCCGAAAGAGAGAGAGGGGTGAAATGGTTTAAGAGAACATGTCCAACTGAAAACACTGCCGTCAGAAAACCTGCATAGACAAAGACAACTGATATCTCAAATACATGATATGTGGTATGGGCACAGCCATCCATAACAAAGTATACAATAATCAAGATCCAAGGTATCGATGTAGCCATCCATAAAGGATCAATAATCAGACTCAGGTATGGTCACAACCATCCAATCAATGGGTCACGTGACCGATCATGATAATCCACAAAACTTGCATCCTGGATTCCATCAGAAAAAACCCAGGGTCTTGTGCTCCACCTCGACCCGTACAGAGTACAAGTCCTAGCATGTGAATATGTGAGCTGAAGTTGAACATGCAAGAACATCATCTGATTACCATCCAATGATGAAAGCCGTTAACAGACATGAGAGGAACCACCAATAATGAGGATGGCCCTCAATGTACTATAGGTACAATCCACAGAATGTGAATAGTGAGTTGGTGTCATACACCTGCAAAATAATTTGATCGATGGCCAATGATGAAAACCTTACGTCGAATGCGAAGAACCTGCCATTGAGGCATGCAGGCTCTAAGGTACCTAAAGGGAGTCTCTAGAAGAGCTTCCTAGATAATGAACTGAAGTTGACAAGAATTTACCTTGATCAAAGGTGAGCCATAGTGTTTCCCACATCATTGACGCGAGACATAGGAACATAATTTTTGTGAATCAGGGTTAGTAGAGAATCAGAGGAGGGTTGAAACTGCAGAGGTCAACTTCTCTTGAACATATCGGTGGTGCCACACTGGATTTGGTAGTATTTGACATCAAAAGATCTGAGGTCATGATGACAAGGCAAAGAGAAGATGAGAGGTCAAAAAAGGATAACCCAAACCCATGGAGGCAAAAAAATAGCGAGATGAGATGTCCACAACCCGACACGAATGCAGACAAGTTCCATGTTCAACAACAACATACTGCCGACACAATGATGATACTGGTTTCATTTTTCCCCACCATTTCTAGTGAGTACCCTAATTATTTTTGGAAACAAGCTTGAAGGGGATAGCATATGCTTGTGATATAAGTTTTTCCTTCGGACAAGTCTAACCTAGTACATTTAACGAGCCTTAGGAAGGAGGAACTCGAGTATCATCATTACAACAGAATCCGATGTCATTAGGTTTTAACGAGTCCGACAAAGGAAGAACTCGACGTATTTTCATATTTAGAGAGTTTTAAAAGATAGCAGAAAAGTAAACTCCTACAGTCCCTTTTCATAGATAGTTCCTCAAATCCGAAAAGGTAGAAAACTATGTCTGAGAAAACCTCCTAGTCGCAATAGGCTAGGCTATTCCTTTTTCGTAAATAATCTATCTTAGCTCGAAAAAGGGGTAACCATATGTTGGGAAAAATACTGAGAGGGGGGGGGTGAATAGTATTTAGTGTAGACTGTAAAACTTTTTACTTCTTCCTTGCTAAAAACCCATACACTACTTTACTGAAGTAAACTAGCGTATATACGCAGATATCTTTCATACAAATCGCGTATACTCAGAGATGCAATTAAATATTTACTTGATCAATGCAAAATTCATTCTTCAGATGTTTAGTTAATAGTAAAACATGCACAGAAATAACAGAATAAACCAGCACACAAAAGCATCACACATGAACACCAGGATTTAAGGTGGAAACCCAAGTGAGGAGAAAACCATCGCTGTCGTCGTCTCAGTATTCAATATTTATTATATAAAGAAAACATGTTACAATCATGTACTAGCACAGACTCATACCAGCACGTAGGCTCCTACCTGCAGAAGGCTGCAACCTTCCCTCGTTTACCAGCCTCTCTTGGAAGGGAGCTACAACCCCCTGGACTTGTTTACCAGCCTCACCTGGAAGGGAGCTACTACCCCCTGATGTTAACACCAACCTCTACTGGCAGAAAGCTTCTTCTTTCAGACTGAAGGCTTCAACCCTCAGATCCACTGTAGACCACGTTTTATCAATTTTCAAACTGGATCAAACAGCTTCAACACAACCCTTTACTTATCAACAACTTTACTTTGCCTATTGCTTTAAATAGAACAGTGAAACCACTGTAACCAGAATATCAGAGATAACCCAAACTTCAGAATAGATATGCAGAGACACATTCCACCTTAAGCAACCATCAATTCAGAAACCATACGCGCTTTCATTGAATCAGACACGCGTATACACGCTCTTTATATGAGGCGAACCCGCGTATACATCTGTGCACTCTTCAGAGAAACCCTAACTGGCCATACGTGCTTTTCTTTAAGAGTATCCGCGTATACACGCACTTTTAGTGAACTGAACCTACGTATGTATTTAAAAAAGATAAGCTTTGTAGAACAGAACATTACTATGGACTTACTCAGATTTCTTCAACTTTCTTCAACCGATTTGTGCCAAGTCTTCATCACTTTATTTCAGATCATCCTTGAGATTCACCATTTTCAGATCTAGAGATTTTGAACCTTCATCATATTCATAGGTGCATCATAGATTTAGATCTATCGATTAAGAACAGAGTTCAACCATACAGATAAACTTCAGTGTGAGATCTTCATTAAAGCACCAACACTTGCCCCCCCATTTTGCACAATGAATTTCTTCTCCTTATATAGATTTAGCCTTTGTCAATACCATGAGTCAAAACCACATCACATCCGATGGTATTCCTGGAGGGGATCAAATAGACAATCCAGCGCTCAATACAATGGGTCAATACCATGGTAGTAACCCATGGTTTTACCAATTTAGAGCGCAAATGGCCATACGCTACTTGGAACGTTATTTCCCGCGTGCATACGCGACTTAAATTAAACAAACCCACGTATGCCTTGTGACATACACGTTTCATCATTGTTCTGGAACACACTGGAATTCCTTTCATCATTACTTCTGAGCTGCTTTGTAGACACATCAGATTTACATCATTAACAAGTCAATCAAGTTAAGAACAACTTCATCATGTAGGTTGCCATCATCTTCATCAAGTGGGTTGCCATCAAGGACAACACATTGCCAACAATCTCCCCCTTTCGACTTGATGGCAACCACGATGGTGTTTGATCACTACAACAGATAGATATGATATTCTTCCCTTATTCAACCACCATGTCACTCTCCCCCTTTGACATCAAGGGCAAAGGACGGACCACCACAAGGTTTTTCTCCTTATGTCGAAAGAAGAGCGCTGTCAAAAGAAGAGCGTTGTGCATTGAAGTTACCATGCTCCCCCTGAAACTGTGCATCCAATGCATCCTTTTCATGTGACCAAAGCTCCCCCTTTTCTTGTACATCCTGAACACTTTGAACAACAAATCATCAAGGCATCTTCATCCAATAACAGAGAATGAAATAGAAATATAAGAACTGGAACACCACCAAAGACACCAAAAATCATCAGAGATACCAATCAGCACTGCAGCTGTGCCGAAAAATGCTGACCCGAAACAAAAATTGTCAGCAACCAACCATATGCGGTTTTCTGTGTATAAAATCACGTATATATGCGAATATCTTTCAGGAAACCTGCGTATCAAATTTAATCTTCTGAAATTAATCAGATCTGATCTTCTGAGAGGCAGATACAACACCCAGCTTCTGTCTGAGATATTCGAACGCTTCCCTGGGCAGAGGTTTGGTAAATATATCAGTAACTTGTTCTTTGGAGGGAACATACTCCAACTTCACCTTTTTTTCAAGCACTTGTTCACGTAAGAAGTGATACTTGATAGGAATGTGCTTGGTCTTCAAATGCATAACAAGATTCTTTGAGATACTGATGGCACTTGTATTATCACACATAATGGAGATAGGAGGTGTACATTTGATTAGAAAATCTTGCAAGGTTTGCATCATCCAAAGGAGTTGAGTGCAACAAGATGCGGCAGCCACATATTCTGCTTCTGCTGTCGATAATGCAATATAATTTTGCTTCTTGCTGAACCAAGATACTAACCGGGGCCCCATATAGAATGCACCACCACTAGTGCTTTTCCGATCATCAACATTTCTAGCCCAATCTGCATCCGTGTAAGCATGAAGAGTAAGATCAGCATTCCTTGGATACCATAGTCCAAAGTCTTGAGTTCCTTGTAGATATTTGAATATTCTTTTGACAGCTTGAAGATGAGATTATTTTGGATTAGCTTGGAATCGTCCAACAATCCCAACTGCATGCATAATGTCTGGTCTAGTCCCAGTGAGATAAAGTAGGCTTCCAATCATTGATCTGTATTCTGGTTGATTCACCGTGGGAGAATCATCGTGAGAACTGAGATTGCATCCGGTTACCATTGGTGTACTTACAGGTTTACATTCTTCCAAGCCATACTTTTTTAGAATTTGCTTAAGATATTTTTCTTGTGACAAGAATATACCATTTGTAGTTTGATGCACTTGTAAGCCAAGAAAGAATGTTAGTTCCCCAAGTAAAGAAATTTCAAATTCTCGCTGCATGACTGAAGCAAATTTCTGACTCATAGATTCTTCATTACTTCCAAAAATGATATCATCAACATATACAATCACAATCAATAGTTTATCATCTTCAATTTTTGTGTATAAGTTGCTATCAGCAGACCCCTTTTAAAATCCTTGTTGATGAAGATATTTGTCAAGACGATAATACCATGCCCTTGGAGCTTGTTTGAGACCATAAAGAGCATTTTTAAGTCTACAAACAAGATTTTCATTATTACCCAAAATGAATCCTTATGGTTGTTCTATATAAACTTCTTCTTCTAGATCACCATTGAGAAATGCAGATTTAACATCCATTTGATAAACTTTGATTTGTTGAAAACTTGAAAATGCAAGAAACATTCTTATGGCTTCAAGTTTAGCTACATGAGCAAAAGTTTCTTCAAAGTCTATACCTTCTTGTTGAGTATACCCCTTGCAAACCAGTTTAGCTTTGTTTCTTATAACATCCCCATTCTCATTTAACTTGTTCTTGAATATCCATTTGGTTCCAACAAAATTTTTATCATGTGGTCTTGGTACCAATTCCCAAGTGTGATTCTTTTCAATTTGATCAAGCTCTTCATTCATTGCTTGAATCCAACATTCATATTTGCTAGCTTGATTGACGTTGTGTAGTTAAATTGTGGATAGGGATGTTAAATAGCTAGAATATCCCATAAGAGTCCTCCTTGTTTGTACACCTAATTCCTTGTCTCCCAAAATTTGAGATTCAGGATGATTCTTTTGAACATATCTAGATGGAGCCTTTTCAGATAAATCATCCTCAGGTTATTCATTGGATCCACTGTCTATATCATTTCTATTTGATGTAGAAGAACAAAAGTCACCATCATATTCATCTGTTATTTGTTTTTCTTCTTTAGGGGCTGTAGGAGACTCATCAATAACAACATCAATACACTCAACAATCTTTCGAAGCCTTTTATTGTAACATTTATATGCTCTGCTTGTAGAAGAGTAACCAAGAAGTATTCCTTCATCTGATCTGGGTTCAAACTTGCCAAGCTTTTCATCATTATTTTTGATAAATCATTTACTTCCAAAAACTCTAAAATGCTTCACAGAGGGAGAATTACCATACCAAAGTTCATATGGAGTTTTGTCACTATTTACTCGAACATGAGCTTTGTTAAGAATATTTTCTGCTGTGTGAGCTGCTTCTCCCCAAAATGTGTGAGGTGTTCTGGAATCATCAAGCATAGCTCTAGCCATTTGTTGAATTTTTCTATTCATTCTTTCTGCTATGCCATTTTGCTGAGGAGTGCCTGCTACAGAAAACTATCTTTTTATGCCATGTTGTTCACAGAATTCAAGAAATTCATTTGAAGTATATTATCCTCCTCGATCAGATCTAAGACACTTTATTTTTAGTTCTAATTCATTTTCAACCAGAGCTTTGAAGATCTGAAATTTCTCAAATGCTTCATCTTTGTGTTTGAGTAGCCCGATCCAACACATTCTAGAGAAATCATCAATAAATAAAATATAGTATTCTTCACCACGTGGTGAATTTTTCCTCATAGGTCCACATATGTCAGTATGAACGAGTTCAAGAGGCCTACTTGATGATCCTTCCTTGGCATTAAATTGCACTCTGGTCTGTTTACCGAATTGACAAGATTTGCATATGATGCTCTCTGGTAGAGTAATATTGGGAAGACCACGAACAGCTTTGAGTCTGCTTGATTTGTTGATTTGAGAGAAGCTAAGATGCCCCAGCCTTCTATGCCATAGCCAATTTTCTGAATATTTTCTCAAGTAACATTGATCTTTGTAGTTCTTCAATACATACAGGCTGCTTGGAGTTCATTTTCCTTTTATAATTGTTTTACCTGTATCAAGATCATGTACCACACATTCTTTTGAACTAAAGACAACCTCAGTTCCTTGATCACACATTTTACTTCCACTTAACAGGTTATGTCTTAATCCATCCACATACATGAAATTATTAGCTTTCACCTTTTCTTTTAGAAAAATAGACCCTTTTCCCTTAATTACAGCAGGTGTATCATTTCGAAAGGTAACATTCTTTTCCTTTTCTAGGGAATTATATGCATGAAGCTTTTTTTTGTCACCTGTCATATGTTTTGAACATCTGCTATCGATATACCATTGATTTTCTTCACCTTCTACAAATAAAGCTATGCCACAATTTTCAACCTGTTTTTCCTTCTTTTTCCATACCTTGGAGCTTGAAGGAACATGTTCTTTTGGCTGGATTTTGCTCTTGCATTTAGATTCTTCATGGCCAAAGTTATTGCAATAAGCACACTCAACTTCATTTTGAAGAGGATAAAATTTGTTATAGGTGTTCTTATTTGGTTCAATATCCATCCTTTTATTTCTTGCTTCTCTTTTCATGATGGTTTTATATGCAACACATTGAACAGCTTTATGACCAAAATTGTGACATGAGAAACACTGACCATTGAAGTAGAAATTTCTGCGATCATGAAATATTCTATTTGAATTTACCTGTGGGTTGTAGCTTCTTTGAAAGATATCCATGTTAGTGTTTCTTGAATTGAGATGATCCTGCTTTACCTGTAAAGAATCTTTATTTCCTTGCTAAGTGGCTGAATGTAGTAAACTAGTTGTAGCTGCTTTTAGATAACTTGGTGCTGAAGCCTGAGAAGATTCTCCGGTATATCCAAGACCTGTGTTTATAAGAGGAGACCATTGAACCTTGATGATCTCATCTAAGGTTTCAGATCCTTTGGCAAATCTGAGATTCAGAGTCTTAACTTTCTCCAATTCTTTTCTTAAACTTACCACTTCACATTCTGTTTTCTCCCTATGTTTGTTTTCTTCTTCAATCTGATTTTTCAGCGTCTCTATGCTTATTTTTCTTTCTTCTAAGCATAATTTGAGTTGATTATTTTCATCAAGAAAATCATTTTCCTCTAGAGCATCCATAAAGGTATCCTGCTCTTCTTTATATTCCTCTTCAAAGGCCATAAGAAGTCTAAAATCTTGTTCACATTCTTCCTCACTATCAGATAGCCCATCACTGTCTTCATGAGTATAGTAACTTTTCTTAGTGCTAGATCGGTTCTTATTCCTTCTTGCTAATTCCTTCCCTTTAGCAGGTGATTCTTTATGAAGACACTTAGTAGCATAATGACCAACTCTTCCACACTCAAAACATTTGAAAGGAAGCTTACCTCTCAACCGTCCTGTGCCTAGTTGGAGTTTCTTGACAAAATTTGCCTCATCTTCTTCTGAGATATATCCTGAACCTTCTGCTTTTGGAACTTCTTTCCCTTTTGTAGAAGCTTTGAAGACTGCCTCCTTGACTTCAGATGGTCCTCCTCTTTTCATTTCATATGCAGTTAGTATGCCATGAAGTTGCACCATAGTAAGATTTTGAAGATCCTTTTTTTCTTCAAGAGTAGAAACTTTTGACTCAAAATTTTCCGTTAACGATCTTAAAATTTTCTCAACCAATGTAGATTCGGTTATTTTTTCTCCCAGATTTCTCATACAGTTTACAACATCATCAACACATAACAATAAACTGGAAATATTCTCATCACTATGCATTCTTAAATTTTCATATTCAATTCTGAGAGATTGAAGTTTTCCACTTTTTACCTTTGCATCAGCTTCATAACTTAGAATAATTTTGTCCCATATTTCCTTCGTTGTATTCAGCTGCATGACTTTGAAAAATTATGCTTCAGTTAGACTTCCTGTTATAGCATTGACCGCTTTTGCATTTGATTCATAATTCTTTCTTTCAGTTGGATCTGTTGGTGTAACAGCTGGATATTGATATCCTTGTTCAAAAATGGCCCATACATCTGCTCCCATAGACTGAAGAAAGGCTCTCATCCTCATTTTCCAGAATATTAAATTTCTCCAGTTGAAGAGTGGAGGCTTGATAGATGTTGTTCCCTCTTGATTGCTCATCTTGCTTGATCTTCCTTCTTGCAGTTAAGCCTTTTCAGAAGGACCTGCTCTGATACCAATTTTTGGGAAAAATATTGAGAGGGAGGGGGGGGGGTGAATCAGTATTTAGTGTAGACTGTAAAATTTTTTACTTCTTCCTTGCTAAAAACCCATACGCTACTTTACTGAAGTAAACTAGCGTATATACGCGGATGTCTTTCATACAACTTGCGTATACTCAGAGATGCAATTAAATCTTTACTTGATCAATGCAACATTCATTCTTCAGATGTTTAGTTAACAGTAAAACATGTGCAGAAATAATAGAATAAACCATCACACAAAATCATCACACATGAACACCAGGATTTAAGGTGGAAACCCAAGTCGGGAGAAAACCACTGCTGCCGTCGTCTCAGTCTTCAATATTTATTATATAAAGAAAACATGTTACAATAATGTACTGGCGCAGACTCATGCCAGAACGCAGGCTCCTACCTGCAGAAGGCTACAACCTTCCCTCGTTTACCAGCCTCTCCTGGAAGGGAGCTACAACCCCCTGGACTTGTTTACCAGCCTCACCTAGAAGGGAGCTACTACCCCCTGATGTTAACACCAGCCTCTACTGGAAGAAAGCTTCTCCTTTCAGACTGAAGGCTTCAACCCTCAGATCCACTGTAGACCACGTTTCATCAATTTTCAAACTGGATCAAACATCTTCAACACAACCCTTTACTTATCAACAACTTTACTTTGCCTATTGCTTTAAACAAAATAATGAAACCACTGCAACCAGAATATTAGAGATAACCCAGACTTCAGAATAGATATGCAGAGACACATTCAACCTTGAGAAACCATCAATTCAGAAACCATACGCACTTTCATTGAATTAGACGCGCATATACACGCTCTTTATATGAGGCGAACCCGCGTATACATCTGTGCACTCTTCAGAGAAACCCTAACTAGCCATATGCGCTTATCTTTAAGAGGATCTGCATATACACGCGCTTTTAGTGAACTAAACCTACATATGTATTTACAAAAGATAAGCTTTGCAGAACAGAACAGTACTATGGACTTACTCAGATTTCTTCAACTTTCTTCAACAGATTTGCGCCAAGTCTTCATCACTTTATTTCAGATCATCCTTGAGATTCACCATTTTCAGATCTAGAGATTTTGAACCTTCATCATATTCATAGGTGCATCATAGATTCAGATCTATCGATTAAGAACAGAGTTCAACCATACAGATAAACTTCAGTGTGAGATCTTCATTAAAGCACCAACAATTTCCCCCCCATTTTGCACAATGAATTTCTTCTCCTTATATAGATTTAGCCTTTGTCAATACCATGAGTCAAAACCACATCACATCCGATGGTATTCCTGGAGGGTATCAAATAGACAATCCAGCGCTCAATACAATGGGTCAATATCATGGTAGTAACCCCTTGTTTTACCAATTTAGAGGGAAAATGGCCATACGCTACTTGGAACGTTATTTCCCGCGTGCATACGCGACTTAAATTAAAAAAACCTGCATATGCCTTGTGACACACACTTTTCATCATTGTTATGGAACACACTGGAATTCCTTTCATCATTACTTCTGAGCTGCTTTGTAGACACATCAGATTTACATCATTAAAAATTCAATCAAGTTAAGAACAACTTCATCATGTAGGTTGCCATCATTTTCATCAAGTGGGTTTCCATCAAGGACAACACATTGCCAACACCATATACTGGGTAGACGTCGTTTTGCAGCCAATTTAACGAGATAAAAATGACAAGTGACTCGACAATCTTTTCATGTTTTAGAGAGTCAAAAAAGAGCTGAAAGATGACTCTAGTAATGACTTTTTCATGTTTTACCGAGTCCAAAAAAATTATAAAATACAACTCGTATCGTCGTCCTAGTTGTGTGAAAACCTGTTACTGCACAAGAAAGCAAGAGTAAAACCCATTTTTTGATGAAATATAATACAATAATGGAAAAATAAGCTTCAAAACCTAATTTGATCTTGAAAATTTATAAGTATGCCAAAAATGGTAAAAACATACTTAATTTTACTTTTTACCTCTTATGGAGAACAACAGTGAGTTTTTCCTGCGTGAACTTGCGGCGACGATTACGGACGATCCAGTGCATCATTTTAGTTCTCGTTTCTTATAGGTAAGAGGTGCTTCCCTTAGCCATGTTTCAATCCATTTTTTATAGAATTCCACTGTGATTTTTTATCCCTTAAGGGAAATTTTCAAATTTAGGGCCTGCCCAATTAGCATGGGTATCGGGCACGGACCTGCACCAATTGGCTCCTTTTTGCAAAGGGGTCATGCCAGTTGGCACGAATGTTAGAAAAAAAATCGCGCCAATGGCGAAACCTAAATTTCGGCTCAATTTTTTCAAAAAATGAACCAATCATCCAGATTTTTTAGAGTTCAAGGGATCTAGTAAAGTGTTTGTGACCATTTTGGTGTAGTTGCACAGTGAAAATGGTTATAGAATGGAAAGAAAGGGAGCATAGTGAAGAAGATGAAATGGCCATGGAGAATGAGGCATGTATGAACATTCTCTGGGATTGCGGCTTAAAAAATTTCTTCTTAACACCATGTCTCAGGGCACAACCTGAATTACTGCAGTACTTAATCAACATTTGGGACGAGAACGAAGATAAGTTTAGGCTTTGGGACCAAGTGTTGGAGCTCGAAGTATCCGATGTTTACTTCATAACTAGACTGTCTCGTAGAGGTCCAGTCCCAATCTTGACAGGTACTAGGCCATCTGGTGAGAAAATGTCAATGGTAATGGAAAGAGTGTGCCCAGGGGCACAAACCGGATCAGGTAATGGGAAGGTTGATATCCACACATTTCCCAATCTAGCACTCAGGGTGGTGCTCCATACCATTACAGGAGCTGTGGGATTGCAGGCACCGCATGAGGCTACTAAAACTCAACTCCTCTTAGCATCTGAATGCATGAACCCGACACTATTCGATTGGGCCATTGATGTAACAATGAACATCAAATGGCAATTGACAAATTGTAAGAAGTCAAAATTGAAGAAGTTTGGATACAAATCTATCCTAGTATCATTCATCCTCAAAAAGTTACCAATCTTCCAGGGCCAGGGGGCGATAGTTGCCGAGCCACCATTAAGGGAGCCATGGATGGCTCAATGGCCAACACTAATGTCGAGATTAGGAGGGGTCCAGTAAATTTTATGGAGGCCAGAGTTCTTTGTATGGCTTCAGCGACAACTGATTCTCATAGAGGACTGGCCTTATGTAGGTACTGACTTCACAGGAGACCCAGATCTTCCAGTCCCGGAGGGAGAAGACTGGGACGAGGGGATGGGTAAGACTCTTTTTTATTTTGTGTATTTTATGATTTTTTTGAGTATACATGCATGTCCTAACAAAAAATCCTATGTGTATGCAGATGTTGGCCCAGAGAGGCCTGCCGGGATGTCGCCCATTGCACAGAGGACCCTACTTGCCTATGACCCTCAAGGCGAGGGTGGCGAGGAGAGTGAGTTAGTCTAGAACCTAGAGGGAATTTCCTGTGGGATCCTAGATTATGCTCGCCTAGCAGATGTCCCAGTAGCTTATCAGAGGCACATCGTGGGGGTGCCTGGTCACCTTCATTGTTTACAGAGGCAATTGGTGTGAGCAGTGACATGCTACCATGAGCACCATGCTAATTAGTCATATAGGCTTTTCATTTTCACATTTTTGAGAGACATGTTGTCTCCAGCTATTATTAAAACAGACATGTATATTTTCTGAATTTTATGTGATGTATACAAACTGCAAAAATTCCGACATATATATATATATATATATTTCTGGATGGATATTTTTACAAATGATGATGTTTTTCACAAGTTGCATAAATGTCTATCTAAAACCATGTTAGCTACTGCATCTGTTAACGCATTCATATGTCTGGGTATATGTTGATATGTAATGTATTCAAAATTTCTTTCTAGTAAACGAATACATAGATACAGTCATAAAATGGATGGGTTTATAACTAAATAATGACCATTGAGTTGTAACACTACAATCTATGAGTCTAGATATACAAGTAATGCACAAATACCAAGGTTAACAGCCTCAATTAATAATTCTAGAATGGCACTGTACTCCGCGACGTTATTTGTGGTAGACCCTAAACAAACACCTTGCAAATTGACTAACTCACCAGTAGGATTGTATATTACCTAGGTTGCCGAGGACAGATCCCTGGTATTGCAGGAGGCACCATCCGCGAAATCGAAAAAAGGAGTAATAGACATCTGCACAATCAGGAAGACCCTGTTACACCATTTTTTGGTCATCTAACCTATTATCATTAGATGGACCCAAGTACACCATGTAAGACCAATTTTACCCTAAGTAAATTTGCTTTCACTATGTAAAATAATTTAATAAAACAAATTTATTAGGTTGTTTATGGTCTAAACAAGAAAACCCCAAAAGGAAATACTAAACAAATCTATATTTGTTTGATTTTCCTCATGGAATAATTAATTAAACAATAATTTAATTATTATTCCTGGTTATATTTAACCCAAAACAAGGAAATTAATTAGATAAATCCTTATTTATCTAATTATTTTCTACGAATAATTATTTAAATCTTATTTAAATAATATTCCTTGTTAAATATGACTAAATCATTTATAAATAATTAAATAAACCATTATTTGTTTAATTATCATTCAACCACTTCCTTAAAATAATAAGTAAATCATTTATTTATTTATTATTTACAAATAAATGGATTTGACCCAAGTCAAATACCTTTTCCCTCCAACAAATATAATAAAATATTCCTAAAAGGTGGTTCTAGAATTTGGTTAATAATATTTTGTTCATGCACCAAGTCCTAGACTACCCTAATATTTTGTTATAAATAGAAGGGTTTTCCCATTCATTTGTCACCTTCATTGCATATTAGATCACTCTTGATCTATACTCCTGTTCTGACTTTGAGCCATTATCATTGTCACATTCTCCATTATTTTCTTTGTGAGCTCCCTTTGAGTTCTATGTTTGTCTGGGTTTTCTACACCAACAAGAGAGAGAAATTTTAGATCTGAAATGCTGAGGACTTTCAAGAACCCATCCCATTGAAGAGAATTGGAAACACCTTTCTTGTTTTCCTCTCAGGTGCCCTTTAATATAAAAAATTCTTTCAAAAATATTGTTCTTGTCTTGTCTATTGGATGCATGGAGCAAAATTTCATTTTTACTGCTTAATGTCTTTTTATGCATAGATCTGGATTTGTGCAGCTTTCTTTGGATCAACTAACTGCAGATTTGAAGATATTGGCAGCCATAATTGATGTTAGGGTTATTTTTTATGCATAGCTAAAGTGGTATTTTTCTGACAAAATATTCATACTAACAGACCCAATCAGCAGAAAGACGCTTACAAAGCACACCACACCACACATGCACAAAAATGAAATCACTCACTTATGTACACACACCACACAAGAATAATTCAAGCGTAGTACTTCTTGAGGTACAGCCCATTTCTAGGCTGTACCAGAGGAATACCTTCATAGTCGATTAGCTCATAGGCCCCATTTTTTAATACTCGTTTAACAATATAGGGTCCATGCCACATGGGCTGCAACTTGCCTGCTCCAAGTTTATCATGTGCTTGCCCGTATAAGAGGACAAAGTCCCCTTCAATGAAAGAACGTGGAGAAACCGATTGATCAAAATGGGCTTTAACCCACTTTTTCTGTGCCTCGATAACCAAAGCAGCCAAACAGTGGGTTTCATCCAGTCATTCCAGATACAGGAGATGTTCTTCCTCCAGGGAAGTGTCGGGAAATAATTCCACAACTAACTTCAGTGAAGGGATATCACATTCAACTGGGAGAGTCGCTTCTAGACCATACACTAGCTGGAAAGGTATGAATCCAGTGTGCTCTTTATAGAAGTTCGATAGGCCCAGAGAGTTGAGAACAATTCGAGATACCAATTGGATTTGTGAATACCAATCGTTCATTGAAGCATCATGCCAGTACCTTGTTAATGGCCTCATCCTAGCCATTCGCTTGAGGGTAGAGAGCAGATAAGATCAGAAAAAACCAATGATTTTGTCGATTTTGTGGTTGTGAACTCCAAATCGAACTCCTGGAGGATTACAATCCATTTGGAGTACTTTCCCCCCAGCAACTGTCGAGACAAGATATATGTCATGGGGTTACAGTCAGAAATCACGGTTGCCACACACAATAGGATGTAATGGAAAAATTGCTAAACAGCCTAAACCATGGCAAGCACCAAATTCTCGACGTGGGAATATCGCATTTCAGTGTTGAGAAGATTTTGAGATAGATAGTAAACTACATGTTTATTCCCGTCGTCGTCATCCTATACTAGAACCATGCATATTGTACTAAAAGCGGCAGCTAAATAAAGAGTGAAATTGCGATGATAGTCGGGAGGACGTATTAACGGAGCATTGACAAGCAACATTTTAAGTTTATTGAAGGATTTCTAAGCAATCTCATCCCAATGGAAGGGAATGTCCTGTTTCAAAATTTGCATAAACCCCTTGTCCACTTCCGCATAGTTCAAAATAAAGCGACGTAAGAAGTTAGCTTTCCCCTGAAGACTCTACAGTTGATGCAACGAGGATGGGGATGGGAGGTTAACGATGGCCTCGACCTTGAGGAGGTCAAGGTGAATTCCATATTTGGAGATGATGAATCCCAAAAGACGACCAAAATCTACACAGAAGACACACTTGTGAGGGTTGAGCCTAATATTGTAATGTCTGTAGCAGAGAAAAATTTGGCGAAGGTGTTCAGGATAGTCCTCACACCGAGCGTAATGGGCTGGCAAATCATCCAGATACAGCTGAAAAATATGACTTATGTCATGGAAAGCATAGGACATAGCACGCTGGAAGGTAGCTCCAGTGTTTTTTAAGCCAAACGGGAGATTCTTGTAAGCAAAAGTACCCCACGGACAGATAAAGGCAGTCTTATGTTGATCATCAGATAAAATATTAGTTTGATTGTAACATGAGACGTCATCCATGAGGGAATAGATCTCACTCCCGGCATAGTCATCGATGATATGATCTATAAAAGGAGTGGGATAATTTTCCTTAGGAAAATCCCGATTAATGTCTTAGTAGTCAACACAAACCCTTATAGCGCCTTCCTTCTTATCTACAGGGACAATATTAGAAACCCATTCTGTGAGGGGAATTGGATATATGAAGCCTTTGTTAATAAGTTTTTCAACTTCTCCCTTTATAGCTGCAAATTTTGGGGGATGTACTGGGCGTAGACGCTGACACATGGGCTTCGCACCTAGATAGGTAGGAATTTCATGCACGACTATACTGGGATCAATCCCAGGCATCTCTTCATAGGACCATGCGAAAACATCTCTGAATTCGCGAAAAAGGCTCGTGTATACTTGAATCTCTTCAGGAGAAAAAGTAACTCCCACGTGAATGTTCTCGACTACCCCCAATTTGATGGAGATTTCGATAGGCATGGTTTGTGTGATGTTACTTAGATTTCCCTCCGAAATAACCTCATTAGTCAATATCGATGTTTGAAGAGGAAGAGTGGGAACCTGAGATGCAAAGCGCTCTAGACAATTAGACATTTCCCCCAGGCCAGGCATGAACAAGGAACGATGATGGCCATCGCTCCATGGCAGATATTCAAGAGACATCGTTTAAACGATAGCTTCATCAAAGGGGAAGACTTCTCTTAAAGTATCGGGTGAATCTGCACACCAAACCAAGGGGATTGAGAATATACATCCAGAGCCATGCTCGAAGAAGCATGTTCAGAAGGAGGAGGATCTAATGCAGCTACGATCTTGCAGTAATTGATCTCAACTGGAGTTAAAGGCATCAATTCTCCAAAAGAGGTCACCTGTTCAGGCGAAGGGATGATCCAAGGGTCATCTGACCTAGAGATCATGTTAACTTGAATGGTGTGCGGTGGTGGTGCAGGAAAAATACCCATGAGGAAGGGGCCTTTGAAAAGACCAGGTCCTACACTATTGGGGGGATTTGGGATCTGATACATGTAAGGTACATTTTTCTCGGAGGATGAGGTGAAGAAAGACAACTAATCAACAGTAATTATTTTTCCCTCATGAGGAAACATCAAAAGTTGGAAGAGGGTGGACAGAACGCATAGCATGGCGTGAGTCTAGCTGCAACCAAGAAGAAGATTGTAGTTGAGCTTGGCGTCAACCACTTCTACTTCTACATTGATCGTCTTACCCTGTAACATGATCGGTAAACTCTCGAGAACACCCAGGGCTTTTGATTCACTACCATCAAATTCCTCTAGGGCATTGGGAGATGAAGTAAGAGCTGGAGAGCCAATGGCCTTCCAGCAGGCAGATGACATAATACAGGTGGAAGCACCTTCATCCACAATGGCTCTATGGATGTTGAGGCCATTGATACTGACTTTTATAATGAGAGAAATTTGATGTGGAAGTCGGGGGACAAAATTTTTCAGGTCGAAGGTGAGAAGACTATAATCGGTAGGATCAATTCCATCGATTGAGGACAGTAGAGCATTCCATTGCAATGGGCAAATTTGAAGCACTTCCAATGCAGGCATTGTGGAAGGTGCTTGTGCCAAATCCTCAACAATGTTGTAGTGCTAAGCGGCACGAGCATTTGGATTATAGGAAGATTCTCGCAGAACACCCTTAGAAGGTGGCCTTACAACGGGTTCAGTGCTGGGTTTCTCAATTTATAAAGGAATAGACATAGGTGGGGGAGGTGGGACATCAACGAATTCCTTCCCAACTACTTGGCATGACCTAACATAATCCTTCGAGCATGTAGCAATCGAAACAGGTGCAGCACCATTCATCATAAAAACTTGGGACCCAAATGGTACAGATGGTGAAGGATGCTCAACCATCTGGGTCTGCTGAGATGGAAAGGGTTCTTTGAGAACTACTAGAGTCCCTTTGGAGCCTTTCAAAAGTTGAATAACTTTATATTGCTGGGGAAAATATTTGGTATAATGATCTCCTTCATAAATAAGGCAGGGGTACTTCGGTTTTCATTGAGAACCATCATCAACACAACGTTTAGAAGACTCTGGTTTTGGGGCATCGGGTTTGGATTTTCCTTTGCCCTTCTTCTTCCCTTTAGAGGCCTTTTCTGTAGGATTGGCCTGAATGGCATTGACCTCCACAGTCTTCAAGAATCTGGAGGGGCGAGAAGAGCAGAATTATTGGAATAATTTGACTTCTGCTTCCCATCAGAGGACTTTCGAGAAGTCTGAGAAATGGAACCAATAACACCATCCACCAATGGGGTGGCTAGTGCTTTAGTGGTCCCTGGCCGCAGGGCATTATTCAAGATATCATATAGCGTGTCGGACTGATAGTATACCAAATCAAGGTACTGGGAACGAGCGATAGCTTGTTCTTTAGTCACACATGCCCCCATAGCAATATCTTGAGCGATCTTGTTAACAAAGGAGGTAGTGAACCAATGAGTTAGAAGTTGATCAGGTATATAAAACTTGATCAGTCTATGATGACATCGCCACTCATGAATATGATCAGATATGTGGGTGGCTTTATCCCACTTGAGAGAATTCCCAGATTCTTAATGAACCGATAGCTAGAAATGTGTCAGAAAATCCATAGCTAATGTATTGAAGTCTTGAAAGATACCGCGGGGTAATTCTATATACCACTTAGCGGTAGCACCGGTAAGAGTGCGTTGGAAAAGATGCAGATGAATTGAATCATCCACCCAAGAGTTCGAAGAACACCACAGATGGTAGGTCATGACATGAGCTTGGGGGTCCTCTCCAGCTTTACCTTCAAATTTAGGACAGTCACCAAGCACCTTGGTTGGAACCAGAGGCCAATAAGGATTGTGAAGAATTGGATCATTGGTCAATTTAGATACGTCCGACAATTCCAACGTGGCAAGGAAAGGTAACTGAGGATTGAAAGGCATGTTAGGATCTCGATAAGGACCTATACCTGTACTCCACCCTGGTTGAGAATAACTTTTCCCCCATTGGTTCTGTCCTGGAGGATTTTGACCATAGGGGGATAAACCGTATAATTGAGTTGATATGATTGCTGATAGCTAGTGTAAGGTGGTTGATAACCAGGGTACTGACCTTGATTATATGTAGGCCCCATTTGAGCAGTGTATGGATTTGCATGCTGAGTATAGGTATAGCCTGGTTGTTGAAGGTAATATCTAGAACCTTTGGGTGGGTTGTAAACTGGTCGAGACTAACCTTAAAGGAAATAACCACCTTGGGGTCGAGCGAGCTATTGGTAAGTGGGGCCCTACTGAGCTTGATGATTTGGGCATACAGGTGGATTCAGCTGTGGCATGGAATAAATCAGTTATTGAGCAGGGTTGAATAGATGTGAAGGTTGGCCTAGTTGAATAGGTTGACCCGACTGAGCGGGCTGCCCTGGTTGAACAGGTTGACCCAGGTGAACAAGTTGTCCTAGTTGAACAGGTTGACCCGGCTGGTAAAGGACACTAGGTTGGCTTGGCTGAGCCAATTGGCCTGATGGCAGGATGGGGCCAAGTTGTGCCTGATAACTAGGTTGACCTATGGCAGGACCATAAGATGGCCCTGGCTGTGCAACATTTGGACTGATGGGAAACTAAGGTTGCTGAGGTTGCACCATAGGTTGGGAAGGGTGGATTTTCCCCCCAAGACCGTACAACAGTCCAAGTTGATAACCCGGTTGGCCTATGGGTCCTTGAGGTTACCCTGGCTGGACCATAGAGTGAGGCTGTAAAGGTTGACCTTGAGGGTTGTAGGATGGCCCTTGCAGACCATACAACAATCCCTTCTGGCTCGAAGGTTGGCCCTTTAATGGTTTTCCTTGCGATTCATATAGATAACCAGGCTGGCCTAAAGGTTGGCCCTGGAAGGGTTGTCCTTACGGGTTAGAAGGTTGCCTAGCATGGGCAGATAGAAAACCTTGAACATACTGATAAGCTTCTGGAGCAGGAAAACGTAGAGGGTTTCCCTGCTCATCATACTGGTATGGAGAAATGTAAATAGGGGTACCATCCAGTCCATAATGGGAAAAATAAGGATGGTTGGGATCTTGGGAGGACTGACCAACCTTGGAGTTCGAAGGATGTAAAGACAACTGATACTCCTTAGGAGAAATATTTTCCAGAATAGCAGATGCTATGTAGACGTCTTGAGGAAGTGACGCGGTCGTGATAGATTGAGTAGTAACAGCGGGTGTAGATGCAACTACGCAGATGGTAGGCCTAAAAGATACTGATGTGACCTGAGGAGATGACATGAGAGGTGTCGATGGAGACATCCCTAATGAAGGTATAACGGGCCTTGTGGATGGAGTCGACACTCCTATGGAGGCCACAGTGGCCACAATCTAACTTAAGGACCTATATCCCACTGGAAGAGAAGGAGCAGGTGAAGACGTGACAGAAGACTCGGGGTTGTTTTCTGGAAAAAGCTGGTAATATTCACCAGATGTAGGAATTTCCTCACTAGGAGAAGGACTGGGTGAGTCCATATCTGACCCTGCCGCAAGACCTTCCAAAAGACTGCAAGGACTAGGAGGTATAATAGTAGCTAAAAAGGGCGAACCCGATGTAAGAGGAGGGAAATATTACCCTACTCCAAATCCAAACCAAGCATTGGATAAGGGCCAATTGAACTCAACTGGTCCACCAAAGGGAAGCTCAGATAGAACCAGACCCCCGTTAGGAAACTCAGAGACAATAGGCTGTTGAGGTTCAGGAAAGGACTGAGAGACCTCTGACGAATCGTCTGTGTAAGGAATACCACTAGACGAAATTGAAGGTTCTGCCACTGTGACAATAATGAAAAGAGGAAGAGATCAAAACAAAAGCACAGAGGCTAAAACCAAGAAAAAAATCAAATGGCCAACAAACAATCTCTAAAAGGGCGTGTGATCGTAGGTAATTAAATTCACCACATTGAAACTTGAAAATTTTACCGTTTCATGTTTTAAGAGTCAAGAAACGAGTAAAAGGTGACTCTATCTCTTTCAAATTGGAAACAAGTGTGAAATGACAAGCGCTTGATGATCCTTTCAAATTTAATAAGTCAGAAAAGATCAAAATGACCACTCTAGAACTCTAGGAAAAAGGGTGTACTAGATATCCGTGAACTACAATATACACCTTGGTTAAAAAATGAAAGAGAAATCAATCAAGGACTTGATGTACGTGCATACAATCTCCCCGAATGCTATGTCCCATGTATCACGGGTATAAGGCAATAGACTTGGCTTCCTACAGATAAAGGATAGCAACCTAATGGGGTCTCCCATTACATACGTGACGGTACGGGGAGCACAAGTCCGTACTAGTGCTATCTAAATCCAAGAGGCAAACGACAACTACTAGGTTTAACGATGCCAGAACATGTCACTAGCCTATACCTCTAGATATTTCGTGAATGTTTCAATGTTGCCTTAAGGTAAATTGAATAAATTTTAGAGTTGATCTTCAATTATGTTTCAGTTTCAAGCCCTATCGAATGTTATGTCTCAAAATCCTCTAAATGCACACTACATGCCACTACAAATCACTTTGTTTGATGAATAGCTAACAAGGGGAAGGTTGAGAGCTTTTCAAACAATAACAAAATGATCACAAAACAACCACTAGTGTCTCTAATGCATGCTAATGAAACTAAAAGCTTTTCCTTTAGAGTTATATAACACTAATAATGCAGAAAAGTTTTCAATTTTCACTAACTAATCAAAAGCAAAAAGAATTGTTTTTTTATTTTTATTTTCAATGTTTTAGAGAAAAATGCACCATAAAAAATGAAAACCAATAAGAGACCAATATGAGAAATAATAACGAAAGAGTAACATGCAAGTTCACTCAAGACACAATCAGACCTCAAATTGACAGAGAAATCCTTCAAATCAAAGAGGAATCCCAAAAAAACTCATACGAACTGTGTGATATACGCTCGAAATAAGACAAAGAGAAACTTGAATGAGAAAAAGAGAAATCACTCAAATGGCGTAATGATACGATAAAAACCAACCAAACGAATGCAAGGAAGCAAAAACGAAGTTGACCGAACAAGCGAAAACCGAAAACTCCTACAGGAGGCTCAGCACACAATAGCACCTAGATGCCCTAGGGCTAGAATGTAAAACTAAAAGTAGAGGGAAAACGACTGGAGGATGGAGGTCAAACACAGTCAACAAGGAATTCAAGGCACTCATACAGTCAGAAAAACAACACCAAAACAGAAAATCAAACTCAGAGGGCTAAAAAACAAGTAAACCCTAGCACCACACAGGGTTGGCGCAACTGTTTGGCTGCATCTAGCACCAAAACAGGGTTGGCGTGGGTGCCTAACTAGCAACAAGCACCAAATGGTGTGACTTTCAGGCTAAAAAGTGTGCCAATCAAGTTTTCTAATGACAGAAATGAAAAAGAGCAAGCAAATAGTAGATCAAGTATGTTGGGAGCTGAACAGAGGTTCTACACCAGAAAGAGACAAACTAGAAGAGAAAATCAAGCAGACAGAAGCCAAAAGAAATCAAAAGAGACAAGACAAACTCCAATCAAGTCCCCAGTGTAATTTCCAATTTTTTGGAGAGGTTAATCTCCTCTGCAGACAGAGGCGATCCCTACTAGCCTAGATTGGGTCTAGCAACAATCAGACATGCAGTGACGCAGGTTTCTAGTTACAAAAATGACGAAACATGATGAGTTGCCTACCTCAGGTCCTAGGAAATGGTCGTCGAAGAAAGGATGACGCTTCCTGTCATCTGCTTTGGCAGATCATGATCCTTCTACTTAACACGTCTGAACACCTACACACATGCAAAGAAGCACAACGATACACAACATAGAATCTAAATATTGTAACCATACATTAGTTAGAGAGGATGTAATTCATTGCATCAAAGACAAAGACACATGAATGAAATCATAATCAAAGTTTCTTATCATTAATCATAATAAAGGAAAGATACAACCCAAATATCTGATGCTAGATCTTCTTTCGGCGGGGTCAACAACGGAGCACGTCTCAATGAAGCTCGTCGGGTGTTAGCCACCTCTGAAATATTTGACAAGAAAACAGGTGGATAAAATGTTTCTGAGCCTTCAAGAAATACATTTCCTCTGAAAATATATCATTCTTGAAGCCTCGTGTGTCTTTAGCCCTTTGAAGTATCCTCACTACTGTTTCCAGTTAAAAATCCTCTCTGTTTGTGGAAGAAAATGCTTAGAAGACCTCCATTTCCCCTTATTTCATTCCCACAGACCCTCTGTTTTCATCACCTTTTCCCCCTTTTAAATTTCCTCCAAAACCTCTCATTAACCCTTTAAATCACCCTAACTCCCTTTTAAACCTTACTAATAACATTTGTTTGGTTTAGTAGCCCCTTATTCCGTCTACTGAAACCTCATTTTGGCCTTACAAAGCTTTAAAATTAAGCCAAAAACCCACTTTTACTTTATAATAGGCTTAAGCCCCTTTCAGCCAGCCTCTTAACAACTTCCCCACATATGCCCCGCGCCCAAGACCAAGAGGTAAAGCCCCGAGCACTTATCACAATCGAGACTTTCAATATGTGACATCCCCTTGTTTCCTGTAATTTCCTGATGCGAGAAAGTATTTTCTCTATCGGCCCCCGATCACTTATCGATCGTTGATCTTTTAAGATCTAATGGTCCATGCTAATTCTACAATGCACCCATCGCTTCTCCCCTTTCACCCTTCTGATAATACATGAGCCGTCGATCTGTCTCTAGATCAGACAACGGTCGCTTAATCGCATTGTCACAGTGCCCAATCGCATCGCATTTGACCTTCGCCAATTGGTGAGTCCCGATTTGATCTGAGTCATCCATCCCGCATGATCCTACAGTCTAGATTACTCCTCACTCCACTCATTTTCCCCCATCTTTCCCCTTTAGGTCAGATCTCTGTCGTTGATCCCTGTGAATCCAATGACCCTCATTCTTTTCGCCCATTCATTTAACCATTTACCTTCCCTCTGCCTCTTTAATCCTGACCATCCATTCTTTAGATCCGACGGCCAGGATCGAACCCACCTTTGACTTTCCACCACTTACCGCCAGCGCATCTTTCCTTTTCTCGCTGCCTCCTCTGTCGTCTAATCTCCCACCCCTCCATCTGGCAGTCAGCATGCATATCGCGTTATTTTGGCATCTGGGCTTTAACGCTCCAAATTTATGGGATGAAAGCGGTTTTATTCTTCCACGTGTCTTGTAGCGATCTATATCGCATTTTTTCAGAGTTTTTTCAAAACCATCCTAAAGGCATGTGACATCGGTGGTTTTCGTCCTAAAACCATTTTCCTCCACTTTGCTCCCGCAACCTCCATAATCAACCTCAGTTGTCCATTGATCCAGATCTACGACCCATATTTCATCGTGCATTTCATTCATATTCCTTCCATCGTACTTTCATAGAGTTTCATTAGATGATCCCAACCGTTGATCTCCTCCTGAGATCCAATGGTCCAAAGCTAATCACCCTCCGCCCGCCGGGTCCCACTACTTATGATCTCTCCTTTCATTCATTTTTCATGATTTTTTTTGTATTTGCCCAAAGTTAAAACTTTGGTTTTTCAATGCTAAAGTTTTTTTTCTCTTCATAACTTCGTGTTAACACCACCGTTCGTGAATCCTGACCGTTGATTTCCATTTCCATATCTAATCGAACGACCTGTGACCATTTTCACACCAAACCTTCATTTACTCTATTCTTCACCATTTTTTAGCATTCTTCCACCTATTTTCACCTGCATCCATCATTCCTCCAGGCCTCTGCAACATTTTTCCGCCAATCCCCTGGATTTTATAATCAGTTCATTTCATTGTGCAGGGATTACAGAGCGAAGAAATTCACTCTGGCTCCACAGTCGCAGCCGCTGTAATTGGGAGCGTAGGGAGGACATTACAGCAATGAAAAAGTGTGTCAGCAAAGATGGATTAGAGGATATAAGCCCGTAATTGAATATTTAATGCTTTAATCCTTGTCCAAAGGAAGAAGACACGGTTTGAAGACTAAAGAGCACATGAAACAAGCCATATCTGTGCTTCAGCATCAGTAGTACATTTTCTCAGAAAATACACCTCTCGATGATGTTCTCCATGCTTCCTCGAGCCATTAAAGATGTTGCACTGACAGAAGCTTCTTAAATACTGTCAAGACCATAGTAACGGAAGTATGGAGACCTAAAGACCTTTCTGACCATGTCACTTATTTCAGAAGGCTACCGCAGAGTACCATCAGTCGGATTTCTTCAGTAGAACATACTTGAAGTTATTAACAAGACTTCTGGACCATGCTTTAGAGCACACACAGTTAATGAAGAGCCATTTTGCGGAATGGGCACTCGACCTCCTTCTCCTCTTTCTTAACGAGTCAATTTAATTCACATCTACTCATGTTATTATTGATCCTCTTATAAGAACTCCTAAAGAACATATTGTAAAGGTTTTTGTTGTTGCTGTTAGTTGTAGGGATTCATTTAATTGTCAGAACAATTGTTCGGGGAAGTAGCTGAGTATTTTGTAATTTAGTAGGTTGGGAGGTGAAAGTTTGGACTGTATGAGCCATTGAGCTTAGTGTATGTGACTAGTTTTTCACATCAATTAATCAAGTGAATTTCACAAGATCCTGGTCTATATTACGGGTGAGGTTTCCTGTCTTATTTCATTTTAATCATGTTGTTCATATTTCTCTGATAAGAATCAGTAAATCAGGCTTAGGATATACCCTTGCATGGTACCCTAATGCCCATTTCTCTTCTTGTCTTTGATGTTTTCTACTTAATGTGTATCTGAGAGAAAATTCATGTAATTTAACCAGTTAAAGATGTTGGTCTAGCCCATGCTTAATGATGTGTGAGTTTGAGGTTTGCTGCTTAGATGTTCTTGTTGGGTTTGAGTTGGAAGAATTGGGATACCAGGAATTTAGTGTGAGCCCTATCCACTGGGGTCCTTTTCCAATAGATTGGCCTTTCTAAGATCCCTTGGAGCTGGTGTCAAAAGAATTGAAGGTTAAAAGCCCTTCTCTGATCTTAGGCCTAGTTCTGTGTTAAATCTTAACTCTATTTTTCCCTTGGAATATGCTGAAGAAGGCCTGGAGTTAAATGGCCTCTAACCTGATCTTAAGCTACCCTTTGATTCTTTCCTTTTCACTCCTTGATGTTCTGTTTCACCGTCTATGTAAAAGATCCTTTAGTATAAATGACTTTCCCTTTGGAAAGCCTTGGCTAGTTGTTTTGTAAGTAATTCCCTTTCACGACTCCATAGCCCAATAGATAACACTTTCTTGACTTATCTTCTTTTGTCAAAACATCCTGCTACTTTGTTCCTTTCTTTCTTTAGCCTTCTTAGTTAATGATCTCCGACCAACCCAACAACCAACCAAATAATTTAAAAACCCATGTTCTTCATACCTAGCCTCATACCTCATTTAAAGCTTTCAAAGATATATCATTCTTTTCTTTATGGAGAGATCCCTCTCCAAATCCAGGAGGGATAGATCCTACGATCCCAAAGTGGCTTTGATGTTGTCTAGTCTTTTGATCTTGCTAATCTGGGTAGGTAGTTGTTTGCGAGAGTATTACTGCTGATATGATGTCTTCATGATTTATGGCATCTGATCCAAATAAGTAAAAGGATGTGTCAAATACTAGGCATCTGGCCTACTCCAAATATTGTTTTCTGAATTCTTGACAACTTCAAGAAGATGCCACCCCCTTATGGAGCCACTGTTAGCCACCTTTGAAATTTTTGACAAGCAAACACGTGGCTAAAATGTTTTTGAGCCTTCAAGAAATACATCTCCTCTGAAAACATATCATTCTTGAAGCCTCCTATGTCTTTAGACCTTTGAAGAATCCTCACTCTTGTTTCTAGTTAAAAAGCCTCTCTGTTTGAGGAAGAAAATGCTCATAAGACCTCCATTTCCCCTTATTTCATTCCCACAAACCCTTTGTTTTCATCACCTTTTCCCCCTTTTCAATTTCCCCCAAAACCCCTCATTAACCCTCTAAATCACCCTAACTCCCTTTTAAACCTTACTAATAATATTTTTTTGGTTTAATAGCCCCTTATTCCCTCTACCGAAACCTCCTTTTGGCCTTAAAAAGCATTAAAATTAAGCCAAAAACCCACTTTTACTTTATAATAGGCTTAAGCCCTTTTCGACCAGCCCCTTAACCCCTTCCCCACATATGCCCCATGCCCAGGACCAAGCGCTAAAGCCCCAGGCGCTTATCACAATCGGGACTTTCAATATGTGCCATCCCTTTGTTTCTTGTAATTCCCCGATGCGAGAAAGTATTTTCTCTATCGGCCCCCGATCACTTATCGACCGTTGATATTTTAAGATCTCATCGTCCATGCTAATTCTAAAATGTGCTCATCACTTCTCCCCTTTCACCCTTCTAATCATACATGAGCCATCGATCTGTCTTCAGATTGGATGGCAGTCGCTTAATCACACCGTCGCAGCGCCCAATCCCATTGCATTTGACCTTCTCCGATTCGCGAGTCCCAATTTGATCTGAGCCATGCATCCCGCATGATCCTATGGTCTAGATTACTCCTCACTCCACTCATTTTCCCCCGTATTTCCCCTTAGGGTTAGATTTCTACCATTGATCCCTGTGACTCCAATGACCCTCATTCTTTCTGCCCATTCATTTAACCCTTTGCCTTCCCGCTCCCTCTTTAATCCTAAACGTCCATTCTTTAGATCCAACGGCCAGGATCAAACCCGAATTTGACTTTCCACCACTTACTGCCAGCACATCTTTCCTTTTCACATTGCCTCCTCCACCATCCGATCTCCCACCCCTCCATCTGATGATCAGCATGCATGTTGTGTTATTTTGGCATTCAGGCTTTAACACTCCAAATTTACGCAATGAAAGCGGTTTTATTCTGCCATGTGTCGTGCAATGATCTATATCATATTTTTTCAGAGCTTTTTCAAAACCATCCTAAAGCCACATGACACCATTGGTTTTCCTCCTAAAACCATTTTCCTCCACTTGACTCCCGCAACTTCCATAATCAACCTTAGTCATCCGTTGATCCAGATCTACAGCGCATATCGCATCGCAAATTTCATTCATATTCCTTCCATCAGACTTTCATAGAGTTTCATTGGATGATCCCAACCATCGATCTCTTCCTGAGATCCAACGGTCTAAAGCTAATCGCCCTCCACGCTCCGTGTCCCACTACTTACGGGCTCCGCTTTCATTCATTTTTCATGATTTTGTAGAAATGGAAGACTCTGAACAGTTTGTATAAATGCATCCAAGTTTCATAGCAGAGTGTCGTGATATAATGTCAAGGGACTTGGAAGAAATGCAATGGGAGGACCTTCCTGGGGCTATCCTTCTTAGATCAAAATTCAAACCCGTGCTCAAGAAAATTTACCTAGAATTGGTGATTGAAAGATATGAAGGTGAGATTGAAATATTGAATTCACAAGAAAAATCATATCAGTTCAGAGACACCAGAGCATTTTTGGAAAGTATCCCTCCTCCTAAGAAGGAATAAATTCCACTATTTGTTGAAGTACAAGAAGAAGATAATCAGGCTTTCAAAAGCCACACTAAAGATGCAGTGCAAGATATAGTAATCAAAGCTGCCCAGGATGAAGATAGCCTACCAGTCATGCGAGGCCTGAAAGAAGAAAGTGTATATCACGTGTTCATTGATCCTGTGGCAGAGTATATGGAGGCCTTGATTAGCTTGAATTCTCCAGCATTGATCCTTCGCAGGGGTTGGATTCATCAGGAGTGGTCACCACTGATGGTGACCTCAGTTTTGAAGAACCACATGTAGAGCACCTTGTGGTTGTCTCTGATGAGAAGTCAGTTTTTCTGCCCTTTTTTTGCTACTGCTTGACTGGCTGCACTGGCATTATTGTATCACCTAGAACATCAGAGATTTCCAAGTAGAGTAGGGTAGGTAGGAAATATAAATAGAGCTCAGTCTGTGAGAATTTATTCAGTTGTTTTCAATTTTTGCAAAGTCCAGCAAGCCAGACAGTCTAATCCTAGCTTGACTGTTTTTCAATTTCTGTTTTAGAATGTAGAGAAAGAAGTCTGCTAGACAGTTTAATCCTAGCAGATATTAGTGTAGGTAGAGAAGCTATGAGGCCAATTTTTTAATCTGGTCTCATGGAGTAATAAGGGTAGCAGTAGAATAGGTTTATTTTCCTATTTGTAAAAAATAGATGATCTAAAGGGTCTCCAAGTCCAAATGCACCCAGAAGAAAAAATGTTAGGACATTCGTATGGGTAGGTAGTTTTTTGGAAGAGTATTACTGATAATATGATGTCTTCATGATTTGTGGCAGCTGATCCAAAGAAGTAAAAGGATGTGTCAAATACCAGGCATCTGGCCTACTCCAAATATTTTTTTCTGAATTCTTAACACCTTCAAGAAGATGGCATCCCCTTGTGGAGCCACTGTCAGCCACCTCTAAAATTTTTGACAAGCAAATAGTTGGCTAAAATGTTTTTGAGCCTTCAAGAAATACATTTCCTCTAAAAACATATCATTCTTGAAGCCTCCTATGTCTTTAGCCCTTTGAAGAATTCTCACTATTGTTTCTATTTAAAAAGCCTCTCTGTTTGTGGAAGAAAATGCTCATAAGACCTCCATTTCCCCTTATTTCATTCCCACAAACCCTTTGTTTTCATCACCTTTTCCCCATTTTCAATTTCCTCCAAAACCCTCATTAACCCTCTAAATCACCCTAACTCCCTTTTAAACCTTACTAATAATATTTTTTTGGTTTAATAGCCCCTTATTCCCTCTACCAAAACCTCCTTTTGACCTTAAAAAGCATTAAAATTAAGCCAAAAACCCACTTTTACTTTATAATAGGCTTAAGCCCCTTTTGGCCAGCCCCTTAACCACTTCCTCACATATGCCCCACACCTAGGACCAAGCGCTAAAGCCCCAGGCGCTTATCGCAATCGGGACTTTCAATATGTGCCATCCCTTTGTTTCTTGTAATTCCCCGATGCGAGAAAGTATTTGCTCTATCGACCCCAGATCACTTATTGACCATTGATATTTTAAGATATGATTGTCCATGCTAATTCTACAATGCACCCATCGATTCTCCCCTTTCACCCTTCCTATCATACATGAGCCATCGATCTATCTTCAGATCGGATGGCTGTCACTTAATCACACCGTCGTAGCACCCAATCCCATCGCATTTGACCTTCGCCAATTAGCGAGTCCCAGTTTGATCTGAGCCATGCATCCTGCATGATCCTATGGTCCAGATTACTCCTCACTCTGCTCATTTTCCCTCGTATTTCCCCTTTGGTTCAGATGTCTACCATTGATCCCTGTGACTCTAATGACACTCATTCTTTCATCCCATTCATTTAACCCTTTGCCTTCCCGCTCCCTCTTTAATCCTGACCATCCATTCTTTAGATCTAATGGCCAGGATCAAACATGAATTTGAATTTCCACCACTTACTGCCAGCGCATCTTTCCTTTTTGCACTGCCTCCTCCGCCGTTCGATCTCCCACCACTCCATCCGACAGTCAGCATGCATGTTGTGTTATTTTGGCATCCGGGCTTTAACACTCCAAAGTTACGCAATGAAAGTGGTTTTATTCTGCCATGTGTCGTGCAGCGATCTATATTGCATTTTCTTAGAGTTTTTTCAAAACCATCCTAAAGCAACGCGACACCAGTGGTTTTCCTCCTAAAACCATTTTCCTCCACTTTACTCCCGCAACCTCCATAATCAACCGTAGTCGTCCGTTGATCCAAATCTACGGTGCATATCGCATCACGCATTTCGTTCATATTCCTTCCATCGGACTTTCATAGAGTTTCGTTGGATGATCGCAACCATTGATCTCCTCCTGAGATCCAACGGTCTAAAGCTAATCGCCCTCCACGCTCTGGGTCCCACTACTTATGGTCTCCTCTTTCATTCATTTTTCTCGATTTTGTAGAAATGGAAGACTCTGAACAGTTTTTAGAAATGCATCCAAGTTTCATAGCAGAGTGTCGTGATATAATGTCAAGGGACTTGGCAGAAATGGAATGGGAGGACCTTCCTGGTGCTATCCTTCTTAGCTCAAAATTAAAACCCGTGCTCAAGAAAATTTTCCTAGAATTGGTGGTTGAAAGATATGAAGGTGAGATTGAAATATTGAATTCATAAGAAAAATCATATCAGTTCATAGACCCCAGAGAATTTTTTGAAAGTCTCCCTCCTCCTAAGAAGGAAGAAATTCCACTGCCTGTTGAAGTACAAGAAGAAGATAATCGAGCTTTCAAAAGCCACACTGAAGATGCAGTGCAAGATATAGTAATCAAATCTGCCCAGGATGAAGACAGCCTACCAGTCATGGGAGGCCTAAAAGAAGAAAGTGTACATCACGTGTTCATTATTCCCATGGCAGAGTATATGGAGGCCCTGATTAGCTTGAATTCTCCAGCATTGATCCTTCACAGGGGCTGAATTCATTAGGAGTGGTCACCACTGATGGTGACCTCAGTTTTGAAGAACCACATGCAGAGCACCTTGTGGTTGTCTCTGATGAGTAGTCCATTTTTCTACCCTTTTTTGCTACTACTTGACTGGCTGCACTAGCATTATTGTATCACGTAGAACATAAGAGATTTCCAAGTAGAGTAGGGTAGGTAGGAAATCTAAATAAATCTCAGTCTGTGAGCATTTATTCAGTTTTTTTCAATTTCTGTAAAGTCCAGAAAGCCAGACAGTCTAATCCTGGCTTGACTGTTTTTCAATTTCTGTTTTAGAATGTAGAGAAATAAGTATGCTAGACAGTTTAATCCTAGAAGATATTAGTGTAGGTAGAGAAGCTATGAGGCAAACTGTTTAATCTGGTCTCATGGAGTAATAAGGGTAGCAGTAGAATAGGTTTATTTTCCTATTTGTAAAAAATTGACGATGTAAAGGGTCTCCAAGTCCAAATGCACCCAGAAGAAAAAAAGTTAGGACAATCATATGGGTAGGTAGTTGTTTGGGAGAGTATTACTGTTGATATGATCTCTTCGTGATTTTTGGAAACTAATCCAAAGAAGTAAAAGGATGTGTCAAATACCAGGCATTTGGCCTACTCCAAAGATTATTTTCTGAATTCTTGACACCTTCAAGAAGATGCCATCCCCTTGTGGAGCCACTGTTAGCCACCTCTGAAATTTTTGACAAGAAAACAGGTGGCTAAAATGATTTTGAGCTTTCAAGAAATACATTTCCTCTAAAAAAATATCATTCTTGAAGCCTCCTATGTTTTTAGCCCTTCGAAGAATCCTCACTGTTGTTTCTAGTTAAAAAGCCTCTATGTTTGTGGAAGAAAATGCTCATAAGACCTCCATTTCCCCTTATTTCATTCCCACAGACCCTTTGTTTTCATCACCCTTTCCCCCTTTTCAATTTCCTCCAAAACCCCTCATTAACACTCTAAATCACCCTAACTCTCTTTTAAACCTTACCAATAACATTTGTTTGGTTTAATAGCCCCTTATTCCCTCTACCAAAACCTCCTTTTGGCCTTAAAAAGCATTAAAATTAAGCCAAAAACCCACTTTTACTTTATAATAGGCTTAAGCCCCTTTGGCTAGCCCTGTAACCACTTCCCCACATATGCCCTATGCCCAGGACCAAGCGCTAAAGCCCCGGGCGCTTATCGCAATCGGGACTTTCAATATGTGCCATCCCTTTGTTTCTTGTAATTCCCCGATGCGAGAAAGTATTTGCTCTATCGGCCCCCGATCACTTATCGACCATAGATATTTTAAGATCTGATCATGCATGCTAATTCTACAATATGCCCATCGCTTCTCCCCTTTCACCCTTCCTATCATACATAAGCCATCGATATGTCTTCAAATCGGATGGCGGTCGCTTAATCACACTGTCGTAGCACCCAATCCCATCGCATTTGACCTTCGCCAATTGGCGAGTCCCAATTTGATCTGAGCCATGCATCCCGCATGATCCTATGGTCCAGATTACTCCTCACTCCACTCATTTGCCCCCGTATTTCCCCTTAGGGTCAGATTTCTACCATTGATCCCTATGACTCCAATGACCCTCATTCTTTCCGCCCATTCATTTAACCCTTTTCCTTCCCGCTCCCTCTTTAATCCTAACTGTCCATTCTTTAGATCCAACGGCCAGGATCAAACCCGACTTTGAATTTCCACCACTTACTGCCAGCGCATCTTTCCTTTTCGCACCGCCTCCTCCGCCTTCTGATCTCCCACCAGTCCATCTGACATTCAGCATGCATGTTGTGTTATTTTGGCATCCGGGCTTTAACACTCCAAAGTTACACGATGAAAGCGGTTTTATTCTGCCACGCGTCATGCAGCGATCTATATCGCATTTTTTCAAAGTTTTTTCAAAAACATCCAAAAGCCACGCGACACCAGTGGTTTTTCTCCTAAAACCATTTTCCTCCACTTTACTCCCGTAACCTCCATAATCAACCTTAGTCGTCCGTTGATCCAGATCTATGGCGCATATCGCATCACGCATTTCATTCATATTCATTCCATCAGACTTTCATAGAGTTTCATTGGATGATCCCAACCGTTGATCTCCTCTTGAGATCCAACGGTCTAAATCTAATCGCCCTCCACGCTCCGGGTCCCACTACTTATGGTCTCCTCTTTCATTCATTTTTCATGATTTTGTAGAAATGGAAGACTCTGAACAGTTTGTAGAAATGCATCCAAGTTTCATAGCAGAGTGTCGTGATATAATGTCAAGGGACTTGGTAGAAATGGAATGGGAGGACCTTCCTGGGGCTATCCTTCTTAGCTCAAAATTCAAACCCGTGCTCAAGAAAATTTTCCTAGGATTGGTGGTTGAAAGATATGAAGGTGAGATTGAAATATTGAATTCACAAGAAAAATCATATCAGTTCAGAGACCCCAGAGCTTTTTTGGAAAGTCTCCCTCCTCCTAAGAAGAAAGAAATTCCACTGCCTGTTGAAGTACAAGAAGAAGATAATCAGGATTTCAAAATGCACACTGAAGATGCAGTGCAAGATATAGTAATCAAACTGCCCAGGATGAAGACAACCTACTAGTCATGGGAGGCCTGAAAGAAGAAAGTGCACATCACGTGTTCATTGATCTCGTGGCAGAGTATATGGAGGCCCTAATTAGCTTGAATTCTCCAGCATTGATCCTTCGTAGGGGCTGGATTCATCACGAGTGGTCACCACTGATGGTGACCTTAGTTTTGACGAACCACATGCAGAGCACTTTGTGTTTGTCTCTGATGAGAAGTTAGTTTTTCTGCCCTTTTTTGCTACTGCTTGACTGGTTGCACTGGCATTATTGTATCACCTAGAACATCAAAGATTTCCAAGTAGAGTAGGGTAGGTAGGAAATCTAAATAAAGCTCAGTCTGTGAGCATTTATTCAGTTTTTTTCAATTTCTGCAAAGTCTAGCAAGCCAGACAGTCTAATCCTGGCTTGACTGTTTTTCAATTTCTGTTTTAGAATCTAGAGAAAGAAGTCTGCTAGACAGTTTAATCCTAGCATATATTAGTGTAGGTAGAGAAGCTATGAGGCCAACTGTTTAATTTGGTCTCATGGAGTAATAAGGGTAGCAGTAGAATAGGTTTATTTTCCTATTTGTAAAAAATTGATGATGTAAAGGGTCTCCAAGTCCAAATGCACCCAGAAGAAAAAATGTTAGGACAATCGTATGGGTAGGTAGTTGTTTGGGAGAATATTATTGTTGATATGATGTCTTCATGATTTGTGGTAGCTAATCCAAAGAAATAAAAGGATTTGTCAAATACTAGGCATCTAGCCTACTCCAAATATTATTTTCTGAATTCTTGACACCTTCAAGAAGATTCCATCCCCTTGTGGAGCCACTGTTAGCCACCTTTGAAATTTTTGACAAGAAAACAGGTGGCTAAAATGCTTTTGAGCCTTCAAGAAATAAATTTCCTCTGAAAACATATCATTCTTGAAGCCTCCTATGTCTTTATCCCTTTTAAGAATCCTCATTGTTGTTTCTAGTTAAAAAGCCTCTCTATTTGTGGAAGAAAATGCCCATAGGACCTCCATTTCACCTTATTTCATTCCCACAGACCCTTTGTTTTCATCACCTTTTCCCCCTTTTCAATTTCCTCCAAAACCCCTCATTAACCCTCTAAATCACCATAACTCCCTTTTAAACCTTACTAATAACATTTTTTTGGTTTGATAGCCTCGTATTCCCTCTACTGAAACCTCCTTTTGGCCTTAAAAAGCATTAAAATTAAGCCAAAAACCCACTTTTACTTTATAATAGGCTTATTAAGCCCCTTTCGGCCAGCCCCTTAACCACTTCCCCACATATGCCCCGCACCTAGGACCAAGTGCTAAAGCCTTGGGCGCTTATCACAATTGGGACTTTCAATATGTGCCATCCCTTTGTTTCTTGTAATTCCCCGATGCGAGAAAGTATTTTCTCTATTGGCCCCCAATCACTTATTGACCATTGATCTTTTAAGATTTGATCATGCATGCTAATTCTACAATGCTCCCATCACTTCTCCCCTTTCACCGTTCCTATCATACATGAGCCATCGATCTGTCCTCAGATCGGATGCCGGTCACTTAATCACACCGTCGCAACGCCCAATCCCATTGCATTTGACCTTTGTCGATTGGGGAGTCCCAATTTGATGTGAGCCATGCATCCTGCATGATCCTATGGTCCAGATTACTCCTCACTCCACTCATTTTCCCCCATATTTCCCCTTAGGGTCAGATGTCTACAATTGATCCCTGTGACTCCAATGACCGTCATTCTTTCTGCGCATTCATTTAACCCTTTGCCTTCCCGCTCCCTCTTTAATCCTGACGGTCCATTCTTTAGATCCAATGGCCAGGATCAAACCCGACTTTGACTTTCCACCACTTACTTCTAGCACATATTTCCTTTTCACACTGCCTCCTCTACCGTCTGATCTCCCACCCCTCCATCCGACAGTCAGCATGCATGTTGTGTTATTTTGGCATCCGGGCTTTAACACTCCAAAGTTATGTGATGAAAGCGGTTTTATTCTGCCACGTGTCGTGCAGCAATCTATATCACATTTTTTTAGAGTTTTTTCAAAACCATCCTAAAGCCACGTGACAATGGTGGTTTTCTTCCTAAAACCATTTTCCTCCACTTTGCTCCCTCAACCTCCATAATCAACCTTAGTCGTCCGTTGATCCAGATCTACGACGCATATTGCATCGTGTATTTCATTCATATTCCTTCTATCGGACTTTCATAGAGTTTCATTGGATGATCCCAACAGTTGATCTCCTCCTGAGATCCAACGGTCTAAAGCTAATCTCCCTACACGCTCCGGGTCCCACTACTTACAGTCTCCGCTTTCATTCATTTTTCATGATTTTCTTTGTATTTTCCAAAAATTAAAACTTTGGTGTTTCAACGCTAAAGTTGTTTCTCTCTACCCAAATTCGTGTTAACACCACCGTTCGTGAATCCTGACCGTTGATTACCATTTCCATATCTAATCGAATGGCCTGCGACCATTTTAACACCAAACCTTCATTTACTCTATTCTTCACCATTCTGTAGCATTCTTCCACCTATTTTCCCTTGCATCCATCATTCCTCCAGGCCTCCATAGTAGTTTTCTGCCACTCCCCTGGATTTTATAATTAGTTCATTTCATTGTGCAGGGATTACAGAGTGAAGAAATTCACTCTGGCTCCACATTCATAGCCACTATAATTGAGAGCATAGAGAGGCCATTACAGCAGCAAAAAAGTGTGTCAGCAGAGACATATTAGAGGATTTAAGCCCGTAATTGAAGATTTAATTCTTTAATCCTTGTCCAAAGGAAGAAGGCGTGGTTTGAAGACTAAAGAGCACAAGAAACAAGCCATATCTATGCTTCAGCATCAGCAGTACATTTTCTCAGAAAGGACACCTCTCGATGATGTTCTCCATGCTTCCTTGAACCCTTAAAGATGTTGCACTGACATAAGCTTCTTAGAGACCGTCAGGACCATAGTTACAGAAGTATGGATACCTGCAGACCTTTCTGACCATGTCACTTATTTCAGAAGGCTACTGCAAAGTACCATCAGTCGGATTTCTTTAGTAGAGCATACTTGAAGTTATTAACAAGACTTTTGGACCATGTTTCTGAGTACACACAGTTAATGAGAGCCATTTTGTGGAATGGGCACTCGACCTCCTTCTCCTCTGTCTTAATGAGTCAATTTAATTCACATCTACTCCTACTATTATTCATTCTCCTATAAGAACTCCCAAAGAACATATTGTAAAGGTTGTTGCTGTTGCTGTTAGTTGTAGGGATTCATTTAACTATTAGAATAGTTGTTGGGGGAATTAGCTGAGTAGTTTGTAATTTAGTAGGCTGGTAGGTGAAAGTTTGGACTGTATTAGCCATTGAGCTCAGTGTATGTGACTAGTTTTGCACATCAATTAATTGAGCGAATTTCACAGGATCCTGGTCTATATTACGGGCAATGTTTCCTGTCTTATTTCATTTTAATCATGCTATTCATATTTCTATAATAAGAATCAATAAATCAGGCTTAGGATATACCCTTGCATGGTACCCTAATGCCCACTGCTCTTCTTGTCTTTGATTTTTTCTGCTTAATGTGTATCTGAGAGAAAATTCATGTAATTTAACCAGTTAAAGATGTTGGTCGGTCCCATGCTTACTGATATGTGACTTCGGGGTTTGCTACTTAGATGTTCTTGTTGGGTCTGAGCTGGAAGAATTGGGATACCGTGGATTTAGTGTGAGGCCTGTCCATTGGGGTCCTTTCCCAACAGATTGGCCTTTCTAAGATCCCTTGGAGCTAGTGTCAAAATAATTGAAGGTTAAAAGCCCTTCTCTAATCTTAGGCCTAGTTCTGTGTTAAATCTTAACTCTGTTTTTCTCTTGGAATATGCTGAAGCAGGCTTGGAGTTAAATGACCTCTGACCTGATCTTAAGCTACCCTTTGTGTCTTTCCTTTTCACTCCTTGATGTTCCATTTCACCATATATCTAAAATATGCTTTAGTATAGATGACTTTCCCTTTGGAAAGCCTTGGCTAGTTGTTTTGCAACTAATTCCCTTTCATGACTCCATAGCCCAATGGATAACACTTTCTTGACTTATCTTCTTTTTCCGAAACATCCTGCTTCTCTGTTCCTTTATTTCTTTATCCTTCTCAGTTAATGATCTCCAAACAACCCAAAAACCAACCAAATCATTTAAAAACCCCTGTGCTTCATACCTAGCCTAATACCTCATTTAAATCTTTCAAAGATATATCATTCTTTGCTTTATGGAGAGATCCCTCTCCAGATATAGGAGGGCTAGATCCTAGGATCCCAAAGTGGTTTTGATGTTGTCTAGTCTTTTGGTCTTGCCAATCTGGCCAAAACATTTGAACCCCAACATCGGGAATGGGACAAAGCTCTCTCTCTTTAGCTTGGCTCTCAAAGGTTTTCTGGTGATAGTCTCCTTGATATAGATTCAACTCTTCTCTAATGCTATTAGGAATACTAGCTTGCTAAGGGAAAATGGCAAGCTTATATATATGGTGGAAGGGGAGTTGGGATCCCTACAATTGTGGGATTGGCCCTATCCTCAAGGAAGCTTCCATGATAGGTGGAAAACCACCTCCCCTACATGGAGATCTGAACCCAAACTTCCCGACTCATTTTAGAGACTTGTTCAGGAGTTGGTTGGATTCAAACTTCTGCCATTTAATTTTAAAAAACAATCCTTATTAAGCTTGGCATGAGCAATACACTGGGATAGAGTGCCAGTTGGCATGCCCTCTTTGGTGGATTTTCCCCATTGGCGCGAGGGCTAAACTCGCTAGTCACACCATGGCCAAAAGATCAGTTATTAGGGTTTTTCAAAGGAAACTTTCTTCAGAGGAATGATTGTCCTTGTCAAGGGGGATGCCATGAAAGTGGTTTCAAGTTATTTCATTGCTCACAGATCATGAAAAAGGCCCTCCAATGTGCAGGACGAGGGATTGAAGGGACGGTGACAAATTACTGTGTAACACTTAATCTTAACCTTAACCCCTTAACCTTAACCTTAACGCTAACCTTAACCTTAACCTTACCTTAACCTTGAATTTAACCTTAACCTTAACCTTACCTTAACCTTGAAATTAACCTTAACCTTAATCTTAACCTTAACTAAACCTTATTCATAACCATATGCTAACTTTAACCTTAACCTTGACCTTAAATTTAACCTTAACTAAACTCTTAACCCTAACATTAACCTACCTTAACCTTAACACAACCTTAACCTTACCCTCAACATTAAACTTACTCTTAACCTTAACCTTAACCTTAACATTAACCTTAACATTAACCTTACCCTTAAACTTAACCTTAACCTTAACCTTAACATTACCTTAACCTTAACCTTAACCTTACCCTTACCTTAACCTTAACCATAAACTAACCCTAACCTCAGTGTTAACCTTAACCTTAACCTTAACCTGGTCTTAACCTCAGTCTTAACATTACCTTAACCTAACCTTAACCTTAACCTCACCTTAACCTCAACCTTGACCTTACCTTAACCTTATCTTAACCTGATGCTAACCTCATTGTTACCCTTAACCTAACCTTAAGTTAAAACTTAACCTTAACCTTAACATTATCCTTAAACCCTTAACCTTAACCTTACCCTTAACCTTAACATTAATCTTAACCTTATCCTAACCTAACCCAACCTAACATAACCTTAACCTTAACCTTACCCTAACCTTACCCTTAACCTCAACCTAACCTTAAGTTAAACCTTAATCTTAACCTTAACCTTAAGGTTAGGTTAAGCTTAGGTTAAGGTTAAGGTTAAGGTTAATTTTAAGATTAAGGTTAAGGTTAGGTTAAGGTTAGGTTAAGATGAAGGTTAGGTTAGGATTAAGTTTAAGGTTAAGGTTAACGTTAAGGTTAGGTAAGGTTAGGGTAAGGTTAGAGGGTTAAGGTTAAGATTAGGTTAGGTTAAGGTTAAGGTTAGGTTAAGGTTAAGGTTAATTCTAAGGTTAAGGGTACCGTAGGTTAGGGTTAAGTTTAAGGGTTTAGTTAGGTTATGGTTAAGATTAGGTTAAGGTTAAGTTAAGGTTAAGGTTTAGGTTAAGGTTAAGGTTAAGGTTAAGGTTAAGTTAACGTTAATGTTAAGGTTAAGGTTAAGGTTAAGGTCAAGGTTAAGGTTAGGTTAGGGTTAAGGTTAAGCTTAAGGTTAAGTTAAGGTTAATGTTAAGGTTAAGGATTACACTAAGGTTAATTTATGGTTAATGTTAAGGTTAAGGGTAACACAAAGGATAAGTTGAGGTTAAGGGTAAGGTTAAGGTTAAGTTCAAGGTTAAGGTTAGGTTAGGGTTAAGGTGAAGGTGAAGGTGAAGGTGAAGGTTAAGGCTAAGGTTAAGGTTAGGTTAAGGTTAAGGGGGAAAGGTTAAACTTAAGGTTAAGGTTAAGGTTAAGGTTAGGGTTAAGGTTAATGTTAAGGTTAAATTTAAGGTTAGGTTCAGGTTAAGGCTAACCTTAGTGCTACCCTAAGGTTAAGGTTAAGGTTAGGTTAAGGTTAATGTTAAGGTTAAGGTTAAGGTCAAGGTTAAAGGTTAAGGTTAATTTTAAGGTTAAGGTTAAGGTTAAGGTTAAAGTTAAGGTTAAGGTGAAGGTCAGGGTTAAGGTTAAAGTTAAGGTTAAGGTCAAGGTTAGGTTAGGGTTAAGGTTAAGTTCAAGTTAAGGTAAGTTTAATGTTAAGGGTAGGTTTAACTTAAGGGTAAGGTTAATCTCAAGGTCAAGGTTACAATAAGGTTAAGGTTAAGGTTAGGGTTAAGGTTAAGATCAGGTTAAGGTTAGGGGAAATATCAGGTTAAGGTTAAGATCAGATTAAGGTTAGGGGTAAGGTTAAGGTTACATTTAATGGTTTAGTTAAGGTTAGGTTAGGGTCAATGTTAAAGTTAAGGTTAAGGTTAAGGTTAAGGGTAAGGCTACAGTTAAGGTTAGGGTTAAGGTTAAGGTTAAGATTAAGGGGGTAAGGTTAAGGTTAAGGTTAAATTTAATGGTTTAGTTAGGTTATAATTAATGTGAAGGCTAATGTTAGGGTTAAACTTAGTGTTACCTTAAGGTTAAGTTCAAGGTCAAGGTTAGGTTGGGGTTAAGGTTAAGGTTATGTTAAGGTTAAGGGTTTAGTTAAGGTTAACGTGAAGGTTAAGGTTAACGTCAAGGACAAGGTTAAGGTTAAGGTCAGGTTAAGGTAAGGTTAAGGTTAAGGTTAATATTAGGTTATGTTAATTAACGTGAAGGTTGAGGTTAAGGTTAAGATTAACGTCAAGGTTGAAATTATGTTTAGGTTAGGTGAAGGTAAGGTTAAGGTTAGGGTAAGGTTAAGGTTAAGGTTAAGGTAAGGCTAAGGTATGTTTAATTTTAAGGTTAGGTTAATGTTAGGGTTAAGGCTAGGTTAAGGTATGATTAAGGTAAAGTTTATGTTAAGGTCAGGTTAAGGTTAAGGGTAAAGTTAATGTTAACGTATGGTTAAGGTTAAGGTTGAGGTTAAGTTTAAGTGTTTATTTAAGGTTAAGGTTAAGGGTAAGGTTAGGTTAAGATTAAGGTCAAGGTTAAGTTTAAGGTTAACCTTAAGGTTAAAGTTAAGGTTAAGGTTAGGTTAAGGTAAAGGGTTTAGTTAAGGTTAAGGTTAAGTTAAAGGTTAATGTTAGGTTAGGTTTAAGGTTAAGGTTAAGGTTAAGAGTTTAGTTAAGGTAAAGGTTAAGGTTAGTTTCAGGTTAAGGTCAAGGTTAAACTTAAGGTTAAGGGCTTATTTAAGGTTAAGTTTTAGGTTAAGGTTAAGGTTAAGGTTAGTTTTGGGTTAAGTTTAAGGTTAAGGTTAAGTTTAAGTTTAAGATCAAGGTCAAGGTCAAGGTTAAGGTTAAGGTTACAATTAAGGGGAAGGTTAAGGTTAATGTTAAGGATAAGGTTAAGATTAAGGTAACTCTAAGGTTAACCATAAATTTAACCTTATCCTTAACCTTAACCTTAAAACTAAACTTATCCTAAGGTTAAGTTTAAGGTTAAGGTTAAGGTCAGGTTAAGGTTAAGGTTAAGGTCAAGTTAAGGTAATGTTAAGGTTAAGGTTAGGTTAAGGTTAAGGTTAAGGTTAGGTTAAGGGTAAGTTAAGGTTAGGGTTAAGGTTGTGGCTAGGGTTAAGGTTAAGGTTAGTGTTAGGGTAAGGTTAAGCTTTAGGTTAGGTTAGGTCAGGGTTAAGGTTATGGTTAAGGTTTAGTCTTAGTTAGGTTATAGTTAAGGTTAAGGTTAAGGGTTTATTTAGGTTAAGGTTAAGGTTAAGGTTAAGGTAAGGTTAAGGATAGGTTAATGCTAAGGTTAAGGTTAAGATTAATATTAAGGTCAATGTTAAGGTTAGGTGCTTAACTTTAACATTAACCTTATCCTAAAGCTAACTTAACCTAACCTTAACTTTATCCTTAACCTTAACCTTAACCCTAATCTAACCTTAACCTTAACTTTAACCTTAACCTTACCCTTAACCTTAATCCTAACGTTAACCTCAACCTTAACCTAACCTTAACCTAACCTTAATCTTACCCTTAACCTTAACCCTAACCTTAACCTTAAACTTAACCTAACCTTAACCTGACCTTAACCTTAACCTTAACCCTAATCGTAACCTTAGCCTTAACCTTAGACATAACCTTACCTTAACCTTAACCTTAACCTAACCTTAACTTTAACTTATCCTAACCTTAACCTTAACCTTAACATTAAGGTAACATTAACCTTGACCTTGACCTTGACCTTAACCTTAACCTTAACCTTAACCTTAATCTTAACTTTAACCTTAACCTAACTTAATATTAACCTAACTTTACTCTTGACCTTAACCTTAACCTTATGTTAGGTTAAGGTTAAGGTTAGGTTAGGTGAGTTTAACTTTAATCTTATCCTTGTCCTTAATCTTAACCTTAACCTTAACCGTAACCTTAACCTAACCTTAACCTTAACATTAACATTAACATTAACCTTGACCCTTACCTTAACCTTAACCTTAAGCTTAAATTTAATCGTAACATTAACCTTAACCTTACCCTTAACCTTAACCTTTACCTTAATCTTAACCTAACCTTGCCCTTAACCTTAACCTTAACCTTACCCTTAACCTTAACCTTAACCTTAACTATAACATCTTAGGGTCCCATGATTTGATAGATTGGTAGACCAAATGCACATGGTAACATCAGACCAATCTTTGGAGTCCTAGGACCTAGCCTTCCTAGGGTCAGAGAGGGATCTCTCTATTATATGCAAAGTATCTGAACTTGTTAGCTTTAAATGGTTGATTTTAGGCTAGTTGTTAACTGTAGGGTTTGTTGTTTGTTTGGTTGGGTAAGATGATCAAGTAGAATAGGTGGGGGGAGAGGTATTCAAATCATTGGGCTATGGAGTCTATGAAAGTTATGGATATCTCAACAATAAAACAAGATGCATAACAGGGAAAATCTAGCATGGTCAAATGGATCTTTAAGGCATGTGTGAAGTGAAATGAACATATAGTTTGTGAGCATAGTAGGTGTGTAAGGGTAGTGAAGAATCCTTAAACAAGTACTTTTTAAACAAGATGGTCTCAAATATTCATCAAAATAAGGACATAATCATAAGACAGGGAAAAACTATAGCTTTTTTATTATACTTAAGCAAACAAGCATTCAAGATGAACCAATCAGTGAACCATAGAAAGCAAGAAACTTATCTAACTTCTAGTGATTTCACCTTCAAGGTTTAGAAAACATACAAGATAAAATATAACTTTAATGAAAGAAGAGGGAACTCCTAAGCATCTATGATCAAGCTACAAAGAAATTTAAGGAAACTTCTCAAGCATGGACAAAGGGCATGATCAGAGCATGTCCTCTTTAGCTAAAACCTAACAAGTAGTACTTTAAAGAGAGATTCTAAAATAGAGTTTAAATAGCATAAAATAAGAAAGGTTAACCATGGAACATATTTGAAAACTACTATATTGAACCATTAATGGAATAAACAAGCATAGGTAAGTCTAAGAAGCAACTAACAATTCCTTAAACTAACCCACCAGAGGAAAACATAAAGACAATATAAAATAGGAAGGACTAAGGTGCCTTAAACAACATTTCTTAGCCTATACTCTTCTGTTCTACTACAGCGTAGAAGGATGTAACAAAATGATACATAAGGAAACAAGAAATAAATAGAGACACATCACCATTAATCATGCTCAGGGATCTTGCAAGCTATCCTCCTTCATCATCCCAAAGTAGCCCATTCACAAACTCCACAAGACCAATTTCTTCTTTAAACTCAAGAAAACCATGTATTTCTCTCAAAAATCATCAAATGCCAACATTTACAATGAAACCATCATTCTCTATTTATCTATAAAAGGAGGGAAAATACCTATATAGGGTTGGAAAATGTCAAAATCACTCATAAATGTCATAAATTCCCAAGAGACCATGCAAGGCCCAATGCACAAAATATCCCATGAAATAAATGCCAAAATAACTTCTAGCACCTAATTATAGAGTGATTTTCCTTAGAAAAACATAAAATATCATTTTTCAATAAATGAGTGTATTTTGTTGACTTCTAGCCAAAAACACATAGTGTTGTCTATAAGCGCAACACCAGCATAGGAAGAAAATAGGTCCTGTTGCAGCCAAGTTTTTGGGACCTTCCCAATGTCATATTTTGCTCTGTGATGTCCCGTTGGAAATACTATTGAGTCTTCTTTCCAGATATACCTTTTTTTTCTGATTGAGCACCTTTAACCTATTCAAAAATTCAAATTTTCAAAACTGCTTTGAGTGCAACGCAAGGCCTGAAAATGATGCAGAATGGTGAAAAATGAGGTGTTTTTTGACCTTTTGAGGGGTCAAAATTGCTCCAAATTCTCTAAAATTTTGTGAGAATAGTGTACAAGGCATGATAAATCTAAAAATTTAAAGTTATACCTATGAGGATTCCTGAGGGAAAAGAGTAGCGCCAGTGGCGCTGTGCTTATAGGCCTCCAAATTCACAAAAAACAAAAACTTGTCAAACTTTCTTCAAAATTGGTCGATGTTTCTCTCATGGGGTTTGAGAGACATGTAGAGAAGCGTGTGAAAAAATTCCAAGTATAGCTTGGCCTTTTGCTTCTTTTAGTGTCTGGATCTTGGTTTGGGCCTTCTTCAGTTTGGCCCTTGCAACTTGGTTTCTCTCGGCATAATGCTTAGTCATCCTTCTTAGGAGGTCAAGATTTTTGTTAGCCTTCTCCAATTTAGACTCCAAGTGTATGTTGGCTCTTTCCAACCAAGGCTCCCAATATTGTGCTATTTCCATAGCCAACAACTCATCTAGAAGGAGTTGTTCTACTAGGGCATCTTCTTGTTCTTTTTTCTTAGCCAATGCCTTCTTCAACCCCATGGTTCTAGGCCTCCTCCTAGATTGACCTTCCTCATCCTCACTCTCTTCATAAGTGCCCATGAACTATTATAGTTTCACCTGTGCCCTTTGGGCTTATTTCTAAGCCTTAATGGCTCTAGCCTCATAAATAGCAATTCGTGCTCCTAGCTTCCTGTTTTCCAAGTCAAGGGCATCAACCACACTTTTGTCCCTATTCAGATTGGCTTGGAGGTCTTCAATGAGTGCATTTTTCTTTTGGATGAGAAAGTTTGAGTTCCTTGCCTCCTCCTCCTCATCACTATCCACCTGAATGATTTGAAACTCCCTTTCCACCTCATGATATTCTTCTTCTTCTTTTACCTTTTTTTTGCCTTTGTCTAGTGGCTAAGCTAAGGTGGATGGCATAGTCCCTTGCCTTTTGGAGGCAGCAAACACAAGCCTTGACCCTCTCTGGTATGTGAGTAAAAGAGGTGTGATTATGGTCTTTTTGGTGTCTTTATCATGGTTTTGATCCTTGTTGCTATCATCAACTTCTTCATCTTCATTATTGGTATCATCAGTCATCATATTTTCTACCTCATCATTGTCTTCTACATCATCACCATCTATCTCCATGTTTTCACTATTTTGCTCACTGTCATGCTCATTGTTTTCATATTCATAATTGTCATGCTCACTTCCATTTTCTTCATCATCATTTCCTTATTCCTCTTCATTAATTTCTGTCTCTGCCTCATCATCTTTTTATTCCTCTTCCTCATTATTTTCCACTTCTTCATCACCTGCCTCTGCCTCACTTTGGATTGATTTATTGTCACTCTCACCCTCTTCATTTTGATTTGAGTCATTATCATTATCTCCCTCATTTTCACTTGATTCATCATTGCCACTTCCTTCTTCATTTGATACATCAAGAGAAGGGGAGGAAGGTAGGTTTTCTTGAGGTGAGGACACTTGTGTAGATGATGAGGGAAAGTTTGGTTGATGAGGAAGTTGTGGGCTTGTTTAGACTTCATGGGCTATGAACACATCCCAAGGAATGCATTTTTGCTCCATCTGATGTAATACCACCATCTTGATTAAGGAATGGTGGAATATACTATGAATTTTTTGGGTATAGGTCCTCTCTAGACAACAGATGACATCTTGTCAATGCTTCTATACAAGTAGTAAGGTAAATGAAGCCTTTTAACCCTTGTGAAATGCATGAGGAGTATAACATGGTAGGAATAAAGTCTGGAGTACCTCCATTCGCAGGTAAAGTACTTCATGATAACCCTCATCAAGGGTGAAAATATCTATTTTAGGCGTGAGAAAGGGAAGATAGCCCTACAGCCTGCCATGCAACCTAGTTTTGACAAATGGCTCATAATGGCTCACGTCCAACCTTGACTTCTTGAACCATTTCTCACCAACAACAGGTATTCTTGTAGAATTAGAGATGGCATCTGCTGATAGTTCAAAATCCACCCCTGCAAGATTCACCTTTTTATTGTGGAGGCTGAGGACAAACAACCTTGTAAGCTTTGGGTGGTTTTGTACTTGTTTGACTTTCTCAAAAAATTGAAAATATCCCACATTCTAGAAACATGAGAGGATCATGGGAGATGAGGTGATATCCACTATTATCTAGGGTTCAAATCTGTTCACTTTCCCTCCTTTGTGGTTTTGCCTCATAGGCCCTTGGCCTCTTTCACTGATGCTACTTTTTTCTACTCCTGACATGGTGATTAGGGTTTTTTATGGAAAAACTTGGGTAAGAGGAGTAAAATGAAAATTATGGTGGGAAGCTCAAATGAGTGATATGAAGGTGAGGTATATTACTGAGGGCTAAATGACAATCAATTTCTCATAGGTCGAAAACAGAGGTTTTCTTGTTAATAATACCTAGGGCTTGAAAACGCTAGAGTTTAATCAATTTTTAATTACCTAATCATGAAAATACTTGAAGGATAAGGAAGAAAAGGCCACCTACCACTTTAGCTTGCTTGCAAGGTTTTGAAAACATTCTGGAGGGCTTCCCTTGAGCTGGTGGAAATTTTTTGTGCAATTTGGATGACCTTCTACATTAGCGTAGTGTCGGGCCTGTCGTGTGCCTCTAAGCATATGTTACACAACATTTTGTCACCATCCCTGCAATCCCTCGTCTCGTACATTGGAGGAATATTCTCGTGACCTGTGGACGGTAAAATGTCTTGAAAACACCTTGATGGTATCCTTCTACATAAGGGTGAGAATTCCCCTCAAGAACATTTCCTCTAAAAAACCCTAAAAACCCATGTTTTAGCATTGGTGCAAGTAGCCAGTTTATCCCTTGCGCCAATGGGGAAAATGTACACTAGTGGGCACGCCAGTTGGTGCTTTGTCCCTGTGTTGTGCCTGTGCCAAGCCTATTAAGGAATGTTTTTTAACAATAGAAGGCAGAAGTTTGATTCTAACAACTTCAGAACAGATCATCAAAAGAGGTTGGGTTGTTTGCCTCCAGATCTCCCTAATTAGGAAGTGGTTTTCCACCTCTCATGGAACCTTCCTAAGAGATAGGACTCTCCCCCATGATTATAGGGAGCCTAACCTCTTCTTCTCCCTCTATAAAATCTTGCCCTCTCGATTTTCTAGCTAGTTGAACTTTTGGGAAGGAAATTATAGATTAGTGACAATCAAGAGCAGAGCTAAGGAGAACCTTGTGAGAGAGAGAGTTCTATCAAATCCCTGACAAGCTTTGTGAGACACCTCCCATTGGAATCCTGTCGAAGGAAGATCACGATGTCAAAGCATTGGTTGTAATCGTTCTCTTTTATCTTAACATACATGACTTTGCTATTGGTTCCATGATTGTGTTTGTGCATGATATAATGAAATTTCATTCATTCCTCTTTGACTGATCGATAGTTATAAAGTGTGAAATATTGTGTTCCATATTGTCTCTCTTATTTTTATGTGTATATGTATCTGGATTCTACAAGCTCATGGATCGTGACCTGTCCAGATAGGAATGGAAGCGCCACTTCTTCTTCGACGATAGCAGCGAAGGAATCACGGTAAGTGATCTATCACGATTCTACTCTTTGTAACTAGGAAATAAAATCTTTGCGTGTTTCGATTGTTGCTAGACTCACTCTAGGGCAAGAGGGATCACCTCTATCCACAGAGGGGATTTACCCCCACAACAATTTGGCGACTCCATTGGGGATCAGTGGGAGTTGGTCCTTCCTCCATTGGGTTATTTTTTTGCTTTTTGTTTGATTATTCTACTTTTCTGGTTCACCTTCCTTGGTGTTAAACCCTTGTTCAGCCCCCAGAAGACCAGATCTAGCCCCTGTTAGTCCATTTTCATCATTTTTCTAGGGTAAAATTTATTTGTGCGGCTATACCTCTGACAGTCACGCCAACTGGCACTAGTTGCTAGTTAGGCACCCACACCACTCCCTGTTTGGTGCATATTATAGCTAAACAACTGTGCCAACCCTACTTGGTTTTAGGGTTTTCCTGTTCTTGGACTCTCTGAGCTTGAGTTCTGGTCTAGGTTCATTTTTTTTGACTTATTGAGTGATTTGAAGTCATTTTTGAATGTGTTTAGCCCTTTTCCTCCAGTTGTATGCCCTTTTTTGTCAGTTTTGCATTTTATCCCTAGGGCTTCTAGGTGCTTCAGTGTGCTGAGCCTCCCATGGGAGTTTTGGGTCTTTTCTTTCCCAGTCAAATTTTTTTTGGCTTCCTTGCATTCATCTTGGTGAATCCCATTGAATCATTAAATTTATTGAGTGATTTTCCTCTCTTTCTGTTAGAGAGGTAAATCCCCTCTGCAGATAGAGGTGATACCTACTAGCCCATATTGGGTCTAGCAATAATCAGGTCACGCAGTGATGCAGGTCTCTAGTTACAAAATGACAAAAACATAATGAATTGCCTACCTCAGGTCCTACGCAATGGTCGTTGAAAGGATGACACTTCCCGTTCCTTGCTTGGCAGATCACGATCCTTCCTCTTGACTCTTCTGAACACCTACACACATGCAAAGAATACAATGATACACAGCGTAAAATATAAATCTTGTAACCATACATCATTCAAAGAGGATGTAATTCACTGCATCAAAGAAAAAGACACATGAATTAAACCATAATCAAATTCGCTTATCATTAAAATAACAAAGGAAATATACAGCCCAAAGCTCTGACGCTTGATCTTCCTTCGACAGGGCTGATAGTAAAGCACATCTTAGTGAAGCTTGCTAGAAATGGGAAAAAGCTCTCTCTCTTTGGCTTGGCTCTCAAAGGTTGACTGGTGATAGTCTCCTTGCTACTAGTTCAACTCTTAGCTTGCTAAGGGAAAAGGCAAGCTTATATAGATGGTGGAAGGGGAGTTGGGATCCCTACCATTATGGGATTGACCCTATCTCTAAGGAACCTTCCATGATAGGTGGAAAACCACCTCCCATACGTGGAGATCTGGAGCCAAACTATTGGAAATGTTGCCATTGATGGCAAAAGAGACAGCATAGAAAAGCAGAGAGAGAAAAAAGGCAGCAAGATGTAGAGAGAGTCGAGCAGTAGCAAAAGAATCAAGGCAGTACAAGACAGAGGTTTCAGAGAATATAGAGGCAAAGCCATTAACAAACCGACAGTGAAATGATTGTAGGAGATGCATAACCATGCAGAAAGGGCGGAACCGAGAATCTAGATAACAGCGGGGTTCCGTGTATATGGGTGAATACACAATCGGTAATTTTAAACGAAGAATATAGGTTAAAATAAAACTTTGACGTGAAGTTATAAAATACTGGAACTCGGAGTCAAGAGCGGAACCATAAGTAAACAGTGAAATCGGCGCTCAAAAACCAGTGGGTTCGCATGTTGGTTGAAGTGGTAAGTAGTATTGCCAAAATGAACGCGATATATGTCATTGATGGCCACATGTCCTAAAGTTGTTTTCAAATACAACTTTTTTCGTGTAATTTTGGAGAATTATGTGACAAGCATATAAGTTGCACGATATTGCACGTTGCCCATCAAATGGGGGTCCAAAGCTCAGCTGGTGCGTGAGAGAAGATTGACCTTCTGATCAAAGGATAAGTTTAGGGGAAAAGAACCAATACTATGGGCCCAAGTTTAGTTAGATGAAGTGTTGAGTTAATGTTATAAGCCTTGGTTGAAAGGTTATAAACACTTGCGTGTTTAATAAAAGGCATCAAATCCATTGTTATAACGTTAACTGATAAGGTTGGGAATATGCAACTGTTTATTAGGTTCAAACCTTAGAGAGTGGGTTAATAAGGTTATGTGTCGGGTTAATACACTTGACATAATAAACAAAGGAAGGGGTCCAATATAATATGTGCACAGTATTAATATAGGGCTTTTAAAACATTGTATATGGGGATACAAGTTGTGGTGGGCCCAGTTGGAGTATTATGTTAATGGTTAGTGATTAACCATTGGAGAAAATATTGAATGGTTGAATTGTTTATATATATTAACTATGGACCCCAATTATGTTGTGGATTGATGAAGAGGTAACCCAAACTTTAGATAGTACATTATATCATTACAAACAAGACGAGTTAAAATAACTCTAGAGCCTGAAAGGTTATATTACTACATATATTAGCATTGGGTTTAATTCTGAGTCAAAGTCTTAATATAATGTTGATGGAGGATATTATATGTGTAGTGTGAGACACACCCATAAAATTCTGAGAATCTTAACCCTATCTAGAGGATCCATAAAAGCTGAAGCGGAAAAGTATATATATGCAACACTTTATATATGTAGCGCTTTATATACAAGGGACCAAAGTATATATATGTGTAGAGCTCCACTATTCGGGTTTAATACAAAAAAATTTCTATAATGTGGGACCCTCACAAATCACATTGAAGAAAGGTGTGGCAGCAGAGCATGGCAATAAACGTTCCGATTATGATTGCGATGAAGATGCGGACCCGATGTGTGTGTGAACTGTGATTCATACGTGTTTGAGTTCCGATAGCATAGTGAACCATCGCATCGAAGTGATTCATCGCATCGGCACAGTGAAGTCCAGTGAATAGTGAATCATCAGATCGGATTTAGAGCATCGGAGCATCAGAGCATCGAAACATACAACTAGAAGTTGAGATTGCGATTAATTGCAATCGGAAGAATTCCGGAGGTGACACATCGCATCGGAGAATAGAGCAAGCTCGGTGAGTGGGCCCGAAAGGGCATTTTATGTATTAAAAGGTTTTATTTAGTTCTCCAAGAGTTTATTATCATTACATAAAGGGGTAGTTTATATGTTAAAAGAACTTCATTATCATGCCGAGAGTTGAATTGCGCCAAAAAGGACAAACACAGTCACAGAAAAGACAAACACAGTGATCCAAAACTGAATGATTTGATTTGTAATCCTCATTGTAACTGAATGTATATGCTTTTGATTAGTTTATATTGTTTGTGATGCACTAGCAAGTCTCCGTAGGAAATAAAACTCCACTGTGAAACTGAAAGTTATATAAATTGTTGAGATTTTCTGAATGAGATGGAAAAAGAAGTGAGGAGGCAGAATCCAAAGAGTCAGGGCTATTCACTTTGAATTCCCTGTGGAACACAAATTGTTATGAGGCAAACTGTATAAAGAATATCACATTGATATGCATAGAGGAGGTTAGAGAGTGAGGTGAGAGAATGCAGAGTATGAAAAGTTGAGGTAGAGAATATAAGAAAGAGAGGATGAGAAAGAGATGCTACAGAACAGAGCTGATATCTGAGGCAAATCAAAAAATATTTTATTTTCATTGAATAAGGAAGTTGGAGCTTCCTTGTCAAGTTGAATCTTGATAGATGTCAGTTGTAGCTGATTGAGTTTGGAGCCTCCTGTAGGTTGGTGCCTGTAAAAAATTAGTGGTGAGAGGGAGTTGGAGTTTTCCTTTGCATCAAAACAATAATAAGATGTGGTTTTCTCCCTTTATGGGTTTCCACTTATAACTACTGTCTCTGTGTGTGTTGCCTATGTGTTGATATGATCTACCCAATTTGCTTAATGTTTTTTGCTCTCATAATAAGTTTGGTGTCACATTAATTTAATACCTGTTGCAACATATTAAGATTGTTCACATATTAAAGTTGGTTATAAAATTAAACTGTATATAAGCTTGATGAAAAGTTTAAAAAGCTTATGTATGTGTTAAACTGATTCACCCCCTCCCTTTCAGTTTAACTAAGGATTCAACAATTGGTATCAGATCCAGTTCCTTTAGTACCAGTTTAACCACTGAAAGGAGATCCTAGGTCCAAAGGATGACTAGTCAAGAAGAAAGCTCAACCAATAAAGCCGCTTTTTTCATCGGTGCTAATTATGCCTTTTGGAAAACCAGAATGAGAGCATAAATAATGTCTCTAGGAGTAGAAGTTTGGGCTGCTATGGAATTTGGATATGCCCCAAAGGCAACTAACCCATAGAGAGAAGCTAAACAAGAATTTGTAGCCAATGCAAAGGCCATGAATGAAATCTTAAATGGACTATGTGAGACTTAATTTATCAAAGTAATGCACAAAAATACCGCCAAAGAAATGTGGGATACTCTTGAAAACATCCATGAGGGAAATAAAAAGGTAAAGACAACCAAACTTCAAGTATATAGAGCTCAGTTTGAAAATTTAGAAATGAATGATGATGAAGATGTTGGCATCTTATTCTTAAGAGTTGCAAAAATTGTTAACAATATGAAAGCTCTTGGAGAAACCATACCAGAATGTGTAATTTTTCAAAAGATTCTAAGATCTCTTCCACCCAGTTTTAACCCCAAGGTGTCTGCCATAGAAGAAACAGCTGATTGCAAAACATGGACCATGAACCAGTTACTTGTAAATCTAACAGCCTATGAGATGAGACTCCCACAGAAGAAGCCAACTACGAGGGAGGCAGCTTTTAAAACAGAAAAGAAGAAAGAAGAAAATGAAGATATATGTTCTTGCTTTGATGAAGAAAAGGCCAAGTTTGTCAAGAAACTGGATAGAGGCTCAGGTAAATATAAAGGTAAAATCCCATTCAAAAGCTTTAACTATGGAAGAGTTGGAAACTATGCTGCTAAGTGTCCTCATAAGAAACCAAGGAATCAGGCTCATGAATCAGAAAAAACTACATCAAAGAACTGGCAGAAAGGAGAGAAATTCAATAAAAAATATTTCTATGCTCAACAAGACAACAGTGCATTTGAAGACTCAGATGAACCCTCAAGTGAAGAAGGAACCTTTGAATTTTTGTTGATGGCCATAGAAGAACTTGAAGGACTCCTTCTAGAAGATGAAGAAGAAGGTGAAGTTGACCTTAAGAGGGAGCGAAGAAGTGCCCTCGAGGAGATTGACAAACTAAAACTGAAGTGCAGAAAATAAAAATACATTCTCCTCAATTATGTAAGAGAAGAGAAAAATTTAGAAGTCTTCATGCAGCTGAAGGTAGAGATTGAAGAAGCCAAGAAGATAGAAGACATGTTACTTAAGCAAATCAAGGATAAAACTTAGGAACAAGAGAAGTTGGAAGAAGAAGTAGTATGTCTGAGGAAGAAATTAGAAAACTATCAAAGGAAAGTGTCTATAAATTCTTCTCAAACAACAAGCTTTGGTAAGTTGAACAAAATTATGTATGCTCAAATATCTCCTTTGATAAAAACTGGGATAGGATATGAAGGAGAATCAAGTAAAGGCAAAGAAAAAGAAAACAAAAATATTATTTTTGTAAAAGCAAAGAAGGTTGATGAAGCAGCTCAAATAACTCCTACAAAAGAAGAAACATGCAATGAAGGAGACAGAAACCAGAAGAAACCTCTAATAACAAAGAATGAGATAAATACTCAGACAACAGAAAATGGATCATATACCCGTCGGTATATCAAATTTGGAAGCCATCAAAGGAGATTATTCTCTCATATGAAAAATGCCACTTGTTATTCCTGCCACAAGCTAGGAAACATTGCTACATACTTTCATACAAGGAGGAGTAATTCAAACCAGCAAAGGATGCAAACAGTGAAGAGATTGTCTCAGGAAAACAAATGGAGAAGACAACCTCACATCAGGTATGAAAATTGTTTCTATGGTTACTATTTTTATTGTAAGGAATTTGGCCATAAAATCATTGAGTGTAGAAAATATGGACAAAAATTGATGTTCAACACCTCAAGGAGGTTTATGAATCAAGAATATTTTACTCATACTCACAATTCTGCGAAAATTATGATCAAATGCTGCGTATGCAATAAAATTGGACATATGCCTTGAAAATGTCCTCTCAGAGGATGTGGTTCATCATCTCACAAAAGATACCAAACAAAAGGATGCTTCCAGTGGAAAAAGAAGGTGAATAAATGTGACCTAGCTCTAATTTCTCAAGACTTGAAATGCCAATGGTATTTGGACAGTGGCTACTCAAAACATATGACGGGAGACAGAAGCAAGCTTATAAATATTGATGAAAAGAAATCTGGTAATGTTACTTTTAGCAATGATAAATCAGGAAAAATCAAAGGAAAAGGCTCAGTCAGCCTAGATAATGGCATAGGAAAGGCCCAAGATGTACTATTTGTATATGGGCTAAAAGAAAATTTGTTGAGTGTCAGTCAAATGTGTGATAAAGGCTGTGAAGTTCTTTTTAGAGCACAAGATTGTGAAGTCAGATCAAGCACCATAGGAAAGACTCTACTCAAAGGGGTTTGAACAGAGAGTAATGTTTGCATAGTGAAAGAGGAAGATGAAGCATGCCATCTTAGCAAACTTGAGAAGTCATGGTTATGGCATAAGAGATTGGGACATCTTAACTTCGACCATATCATCAGACTGAGCACGAAGAAAGTTGTTAGAGATATGCCAGAAATAAAAAGGCCTTCAAATACCATATGAAAATCTTGTTAATTGGGCAAACAAACCCGCACATCCTTTAAGACCAAAGATGAGCTATCAACAAGAAGACCACTCCATCTTGTGCACATGGACCTGTGTGGACCTGCAAGAACTAAAAAACCAAGTGGAGAATCCTATTTCATGCTGATAATAAATGATTTCTCTAAAATGACATGGGTTGCATTTCTCAAGAATAAATTGGAAGCACTGGAGAAATTCAAAATATTCAAAGCATTAGCAGAAAATCAAACAGGATGAAAGCTAAAATGCATTAGATCAGACAAAGGAGGTGAATTCATAGATTATTACTTTGTAGACCTATGCAATGAACATGGGATAAAGCAACAATTTACTATTGCAAGGACACCTCAATAGAATGGAGTAGCAGAGAGACAAAACAGGTTTGTACAACAAATTGCCAGAGCCATGATGCAAGAGAGTAATATTCCTCAAACCTTCTGGGCAGAAACAGTACACACAACCGTGCAATCCTTAACAAATCTCATCTAAGGCCAAGAAGTGAAAAGAATCCCTATGAACTATGGCATGGTAAACCAGCTTTAATCAAGCATTTTAGAGTCTTTGGAAGCAAGTGTTACATAAAGAATAATGATGAAAATCTGGGGAAGTTTGATGCAAGAGCAGATGAAGGGATATTTCTAGGATATGCATCCAAGAGTAAATGGTACTGGTGCTACAACAAGACTCTTTGAAAATTTTTAGAAACCATTGACGTAATATTTGATGAAGAACTTCCAAACAAGACAAGAAGTATAGACTATAGTAGTCCTTTAGACAATCATGAAGAAGAAAACCAAGATGATGATGAAACAAGAAAGAAAATAGAAGATGCTGAATTGAGCTCGAAAGCCCCCTCAAGATACACTCAAAAGAACCATCAAGAAGATCAGATCATTGGAGACAAGAGTGTAGGAGTTCAGACACGAAGGTAGCTAACTCAACAAACAGAAGAGGTATATATAGCCATGCTATCACAAATAGAGCCAAATAAGTTTGAAGAAGCCAACAAAGAAAAGTATTGGGTGAATACTATAAATGAAGAATTGGACCAAATTGAGAAGAAAAATACCTGGGAATTAGTTCCAAGTCCCACTGAGAAAAATGTCATAGGCTCAAAATGGGTATTCAAGAATAAAATGAATGAGCAAGGACAGGTAATCAGGAATAAAGCCAGACTTGTTTGCAAAGGATATTCACAAATCGAAGGACTTGATTACGATGAAACATTTTCCCCTGTAGCCAGAATGGAAGCTATCAGAATGTTTCTGGCCTTTGCATGCTACCATGACTTCAAGGTATATCAAATGGATGTGAAATCTTCTTTTCTGAATGGAGATATAGAAGAAGAAGTCTACATGGAACAACCAGAAGGATTCTCATTAACAGATAAGGAAGACTATGTGTGCAGACTAAAGAAGGCTCTATATGGATTGAAACAGGCTCCTCGTGATTGGTACTCAATGCTGGATAAGTACTTTCAAAAACAAGGCTTTAAAAGAGGAGGAGTAGACAACAATATATACATAAAATCCCATGAAAATGAACTCCTGATTGTTGTAGTATATTTTGATGAAATTATGTTTGGAAGCAACAAAGATGAGCTAGCAAAAGGATTTGCTGAAGAGATGAAATTAGAGTCTGAGATGTCTATGATTATAGAGCTCACTTTCTACTTAGGACTTCAAATTCAACAAAAGAACATAGGTACATTCATCTCACAGGAAAAATACTTAAAAGAGATGTTGAAAAAGTTTAAAATGGAAGACTGCAAACCTGTGTCAACCACCATGTTAACTGGATGCAAGCTATGTGCTGATGATGGATCTGCTGATATAGATCAAAGAATTTACATATCCATGATAGGAATTCTGTTGTATCTAACAACATCAAGACCAGACATCATGTTGGCAGTAGGACTTGTGGCTAGATATCAAGCAGCACCAAAGAAAAATCACTTTCTAGTAGTCAAAATAATCCTTATATATCTACAAGGAACTGTACAGTATGGGCTATGGTATCCAAAAGGCAAGAGTTTCACTTTGACAGCATATACAGATGTAGATTGGGCCAGTTGTGTGGATGACAGGAAAAGCACAAGTGGAGGTGCGTTGTACTTGGGAAATATTCTGGTGGCATGGCTAAGCAAGAAACAAACATCTATCTCTCTATCTATAGCAGAAGAAAATTACATAGCAGCAGCAGTATGCTGCACACAATTCATGTGGATGAAGCAAACCCTCCAATACATGAAGGTAAGCATTGATGAACCTATCTCTATCAAATGTGATAATACAAGTGCTATAAGTATTTCAAAAAATCCTGTACTTCATTCAAAAACTAAACCCATCCTAATCAAGTACCGTTTCCTAAGAGAACAAGTAGCACAGAAGGTAGTGAAGTTGGAATATGTGCCAACAAAAGAACAAACAACGGATATATTCACAAAACCTCTTTCTAGAGAGTCATTCGAATATTTAAGAAACAAACTAGGGGTAGTGTCTTCAAATACTACTCTCTGAAATAAAAGGAAAGCTTCATTCCAGAGGGAGAAAAAAAAAGAGGACATCATTCCAGGGGGAGATCAGTCAACAAAGAGAGCTATAAAAAGGCCAAAGCAACTAAATAGAGCCTGAAACAAGTCCTCAAGATCAGAGCAACATGGATGAGATTTAAAAGCACACTAGGAAATAAGCAACCCTTTGCCATTGATGTCAAAGGGGGAGGAAAAGTGAGCACCAGAAGAAAGGGTCCTAAAAGACAAGTAGAGGAAGTGTATTGCCATTAATGCCAGAGGGGGAGACTATTGGAAATGTTGTCATTGATGGCAAAAGAGACAACATAGAAGAGCAAAGAGAGAAAAGAGGCAGCAAGATGTAGAGAGAGTCGAGCAGCAGCAAAAGAAGCAAGGCAGTACAAGACAGAGGTTGCAGAGAATATAGAGGCAGAGCCGTTAACAAACCAACAGTGAAATGATTGCAGGAGATGTGGAACCGTGCAGAAAGGGTGGAACCAAGAAGCTAGATAGCAGCGGGGTTCTGTGTATATGGGTGAATACACAATCGGTACTTTCAAACGAAGAATATAGGTTAAAATAAACCTTTGATGCAAATTTATAAAATGGAACCCAGAGTCAAGAGCAGAACCCTGAGCAAACAGTGAAAGCGGCGCTCAAAAACCAGTGGATTCATGCTTTGGTTGAAGTGGTAAGTAGTATTGCCAGAATGAACGCGATATATGTCATTGATTGCCATGTGTCCTAAAGTTGTTTTCGAATACAACTTTTTTCGCGTAATTTTAGAGAATTATGTGACGAGCATATAAGTTGTGCGATACTGCGTGTCGCCTGTCGGATGGGGGTCCAAAGCTCAGCTGGTGCGGGAGAGCAGATTGACTGTCCGATCAAAGGAGAAGTTGCGGGGAAAAGAACCAATACTATGGGCCCAAGTTTACTTACATGAAGTGTTGGGTTAATGTTATAAGCCTTGGTTGAAAGGTTATAAACACTTTTGCGTTTAATAAATGGCATCAAAACCATTTTTATAACGTTAAGTGATAAGGTCGGGAATATGCAAGTGTTTATCATGTTCAAACCTTAGAGAGTGGGTTAATAAGTTTATGTGTTGGGTTAATACACTTGACATAATAAACAAAGGAAGGGGTTCAATATAATATGAGTGCAGTATTAATACAGGGCTCTTAAAACATTGTATATGGGGATACAACTTGCGGTGGGCCCAGTTGGAGTATTGTGTTAATGGTTAGTGATTAACCATTGGAGAAAATATTGAATGGTTGAATTGTTTATATATATTAACTGTGGACCCCGATTATGTTGTGGATTGATGAAGAGGTAACCCAAACTTTAGACAGTGCATTATATCATTACAAACAAGACGAGTTAAAATACCTCTAAAGCCCGAAAGGTTATATTACAACATATATTATTTCTGGGTTTAAGTCTGAGTCAAAGACTTAATATAATGTTGATGAAGGATATTATATGTGTAGTGTGGGACCCCCCCCCCCCCCCACATAAAATTCCAAGAATCTTAACCCTAGCTGGAGGATCCATAAAAGCTAAAGCAGCAAAGTATATATATGCACCACTTTATATATGTAGTGCTTTATATACAAGGGACCAAAGTATATATATGTGTAGCACTCCATTATTCGGGTTTAATACAAAAAAAGTTCTATAATGTAGGACCCTCACAAATTGCATCGGAGAAAAGTGTGGCAGCAGAGCATGGCCATAAACGTTCCGATTGCCATTGTGATGAAGATGTAGACCCGATGGGTGTGTGAACTGTGATTCATACGTGTTTGAGTTCTGGAAGCATAGTGAACCATTGCATCAGAGCTATTCATCACATCGACACAGTGAAGTGCAATGAACAGTGAATCATCGGATCAGAGTGAGAGCATCAGAGCATCGAAGCATTGGAACATACAACTAGAAGTTGTGATTGCAATTAATCTCAATCGGAAGAATTCAAGAGGTGACACTTCGCATCGGAAAATAGAGCAAGCTCGGTGAGTGGGCTCGAAAGGGAATTTTATGTATTAAAAGATTTTATTTAGTTCTCTGAGAGTTGATTTGCGTTACATAAAGGGGTAGTTTATATGTTAAAAACACTTCGTTATCATGTCGAGAGTTGAATTGCGCCGAGAAGGACAAACACAGTCACAGAAAAGACAAACATAGTGATCCACAACTGAATGAGTTGATTTGTATTCCTCATTGTAACTGAATGTATACACTTTTTATTGGTTTATACTGTTTTTGATACACTGGCAAGTCTTTGTAGGAAATAAAACTCCACTGTAAAACTAAAAGTTATATAAATTGCTAAGATTTTCTGAATGAGCTGGAAAAAGAAGTGAGGAGGCAGAATGCAAAGAGTCAGGGCTATTCACTTTGAATTCCCTGTGGAATATGAACTATTATGAGGAAAACTACATAAAGCATATCACATTGATATGCATAGAGGAGGTTAGAGAGTGAGGTGAGAGAATGCAGAGTATGAAAAGTTGAGGTAGAGAAGATAAGAAAGAGAGGAGCAGAAAGAGATGCTACAGAACAGAGCTGATATCTGAGGTAAATCAGCAAATATTTTCTTTTGCTTGAATAAGGAAGTTGGAGCTTCCCTATCAAGTTGAAGCTTCATATATGTCAGTTGTAGCTGACTGAGGTTGGAGCCTCCTATAGGTTGGTGCCTGTAGAAAATCAGTGGTGAGAGGGAGTTGGAGCTTGCCTTTGCATCACAACAATAATAAGATGTGGTTTTCTCCCTTTATGGGTTTCCACTTATATCTGTTGTCTCTCTGTGTGTTGCCTATATGTTGATATGATCTACCCAATATTCTTAATGCTTTCTGCTCTCATAATAAGTTTGATGTCACATTAATTTAATACTTGTTGCAACATATTAAGATTGTTCACATATTAAAGTTGGTTATAAAATTAAGTTGTAAATAAGCTTGATGAAAAGTTTAAAAATCTTATGTATGCGTTAAACTGATTCACCGCCCGCCCCCCCCCCCCCTTCTCAATTTAACTAAGGATTCAATAATTGGTATCAGAGCCAGTTCCTTTAGTACCAGTTTAACCACTGAAAGGAGATCATATATCCCCGGGACGGCTAGTCAAGAAGGAAGCTCAATCAATAAAGCCCCTTTTTTCACCAGTGCTAATTATGCCTTATGGAAAATCATAATGAGAGCATACATAATGTCTCTAGAAATAGAAGTTTGGACTGATGTGGAATTTGGATATGCCCCAAAGGCAACTGACCCAGAGAGAGAAGCTAAACAAGAATTTGTAGCCAATGCAAAGGCCATGAATGCAATATTAAATGGACTATGTGAGGTTGAATCTATCAAAGTAATGCACAGCAAGACTGCCAAAGAAATGTGGGATACTCTTGAAAACATCCATGAGGGAAATAAGAAGGTAAAGACAGCCAAACTTCAAGTATATAGAGCTCAGTTTGAAAATTTAAAAATGAATGATGATAAAGATGTTGGCAGCTTCTTCTTAAGAGTTGCAGAAATTGTTAACAATATGAAATCTCTTGGAGAAACCATACCAGAATGTGTAATTGTTCAAAAGATTCTAAGATGTCTTCCACCCAGTTTTAACCCCAAGGTGTCTTCCATAGAAGAAACAGCTGATTGGGAAACCTTGACCATGAACCAGTTACTTGGAAATCTAACAGCCTATGAGATGAGACTCCCACAAAAGAAGCCAAGTGCTAGGGAGGCAGCTTTTAAAATAGAAAAGAAGAAAGAAGAAAAGGAAGATATATGTTCTTGCTCTGATGAAGAAAAGGCCAATTTTGTCAAGAAACTAGATAAAGGCTCAGGTAAATATAAAGGTAAACTTCCATTCAAATGCTTTTACCATGGAAGAGTTGGACACTATGCTGCTAAGTGTCCTTATAAGAAAGCAAGGAATCAGGCTCATGAATTAGAGAAAACTACATCAAAGAACTGGAAAAAGGGAAATAAATTCAATAAAAAAGCTTTCTATGCTCAACAAGATAGCAGTGCATCTGAAGACTCAAATGAACCCTCAAGTGAAGAAGGAACCTCTAAATTTTTATTGATGGCCATAGAAGAACTTGAAGGAATACTTCTATAAGATAAAGAAGAAGGTTAAGTTGACCTTGAGGGGTAGCTAAGAAGTGCCTTGGAGGAGATTTACAGACTCAAACTAAAGTGCAAAAAACAAAAAGACATTCTCCTCAAGTATGTAAGAGAAGATAAAAATTCAGAAGTCCTCATGCAGCTGAAGGTAGAGCTTGAAGAAGCCAAGAAGATAGAAGACATGTTACTTAAGCAAATCAAGGATAAAACTCGGGAACAAGAGAAGTTGGAAGAAGAAGTAGTATGTCTGAGGAAGAAATTATAAAATGCTCAAAGGAAAGTGTCTATAAATTCTTCTCAAACAACAAGCTCTGGTAAGTTGAACGAAATTCTGGATGCTCAAAGATCTCCTCTGATAAAAACTGGGATAGGCTATGAAGTAGAATCAATTAAAGGCAAAGAAAAAGAAAACAAAAATATTATTTTTGTAAAAGAAAAGAAGGCTGATGAAGAAGCTCAAATAACTCCTACAAAAGAAGAAACATGCAATGAAGGAGACAGAAACCAGAAGAAACCTCTAATAACAAAGAATGAAATAAATACTCAGACAATAGAAAAAGGATCATATAGCACTGGGTATATCAAATTTGGAAGCCATCAAAGGAGATTCTTCTCTCCTATGAAAAATGCCACCTGTTATGCCTGCCACAAGCTAGGACACATTGCTGCATACTGTCATACAAGGAGGATTAATTCAAACCAGCAAAGGATGCAAACAGTGAAGAGATTGTCTGAGGAAAACAAATGGAGAAGAAAACCTCACATCAGGTATGCAAATTGTTTCTATGGTTACTATTTTTATTGTAATGAATTTGGCCATAAAATCATTGAGTGCAGAAAATATGGACAAAGATTTATGTTCAACACCTCAAGGAGGTTAATGAATCAAGGATATTTTACTCATACTCACAATTCTGTAAAAATTATGATCAAATGCTACGTATGCAATAAAATTGGACATATGCCTTCCAAATTTCCTCTCAGAGGATGTGGTTCATCATCTCACAAAAGATACGAAACAAAAGGATGCTTCTAGTGGAAAAAGAAGGTGAATAAATGCAACCTGGCACTAACTTCTCAAGACCTAAAAAGCCAATGGTATTTGGACAGTGGCTACTCAAAACATATGACGAGAGACAAAATCAAGTTTATAACTTTTGATGAAAGGAAATTTGTTAATGTTACATTTGGCAATGATAAATCAGGAAAAATCAAAGGAAAAGGCTTATTCAGCCTAGATAATGGCAGAGGAAAGTCCCAAGATGTACTATTTGTAGATGGATTGAAAGAAAATTTGTTGAGTGTCAGTAAAATGTCACAATTTTGACATTCTTGACCAGCTTCTAACTCACTGGTTCACGACCTCTTTTGTCAATAATATTTCACAAGACATTGCTAGGGGGCATGTGTAACAAGGAACAAGCGATTGTTCACGCCCAGTACCTCGATTCCGGATACTCTCAGTTCGGCACATTATGCGACATCTTGACTGATGCCCCGCGACCAAGGACCTCTAAAGCACCAACTAACCCATCAGTTGATGGTGTTATGGGTTTCGTCTCTCAGACTTCTCGCAAGTCTTCCAATGGGAAGAAAAAATTGAATTCTTCTAACAATGCTACTCCTCAACCTGCTCCAGATTTTGGTAAGACTGTGGAGGTCAACACCATCCAGGAAAATCCTGTAGATAAGACCACCAAAGAGAAACATAAGGGCAAAGTCAAAGCCAAATACGATGCCCCAAAACGAAAATCACCCAAACCATGTGCTGATGATGGTTCAAAGTGAAAACCAAAGTACCCTTGCCTAATTTGTGATGAAGACCACTACACCAAAGATTGTCCTAGATGATCCAAAGTTAGTCAACTTATTAAGGGCTCTAAGGGAACTCCAACAATTCTTAAGGAACCTTTTCCATATCAACAAACCCAGATGGCTGAGCAGCCTTCACCATCTGCACCATTCAGGTCTCAGGTTTTCATGATGAATGGTGTTGCACCTGTTTCTATACCCACTCGATCGAAGGATTATTCCAGATCATGCCAGGCAGCTGGGAAGGAAGTTGTTGATGGCCCTCCTCCCCCACCTGCCTCTAGTCCTCTTGAGATTAAGAGGCCCAATTTTGAACTCGGTGTACGACCACCTTCCAAAGGTGTTCTCCGAAAATCTTCCTATAATCTGAATGCTCGTGCTGCTCAGTATTACAACATTGTTGAGGATTTGGCACAGGCACCTTCCGTGATGTCCACGTTCGAAGTACTTTAGAGTTTTCCATCTCAACAGAAAGCTTTGTTATCTGCAATCGGTAGAATTGACCCTACCAATTCTAGCCTTCTCACCTTCGATCTAGAGAATTTCGTCCCCTGTCTTTTGCACCAGATTTCTCTTGTTATACAAGTCAGCATTAGCGGCCTCAATATTCACAAATTTTTTGTGGAAGAAGGTGCATTTACATGCATTATATCATCTTCTTGCTGGAAGGCCATCGGCTCTCCAGCCCTCACTCCATCTCCCAATTCCCTTGAGGCATTCGATGGAAGGGATTCAAAACCCTTGGGTGTTCTCGTGAGTCTACCGATTACATTACAAGGAAAGACTGTCAATGTTGAGGTGGAATTCGTTGATGCAAAACTCAACTATAATCTCCTACTCGGTCATAGTTGGACCTACGCCATGTTGTGTGTTCCATCCACCCTCTTTTGACTTTTGAAGTTTCCACATGAGGGCAAGATTATTACTGTCGATCAATTGTCTTTCTTTACCTTGTCCTCCGAGAACAATGTACCGTACATGGATCAAATTCCTAATCCCCCCGATAGTATAGAACCAGGTCTTTTCAAGGAACCCATTCTCATTGGTATTTTCCCCATTCCACCACCGAACACTGTTCAAGTCAATATGATCTCAAGGTCAAATGACCCATGGATCATCCCTTCTCCTGAACAGGTTGCCTCTTTTGGAGAATCAATGCGTCTGACCCCAGTTGAAATCAATTGTTGTGAGATCATTTCCGCATAGGATCCTCCTCCTACTGATAATTCTCCTTTGAGCATGGCTCTTGATGTTTATTCTCAATCCCCTCGGCTCAATGATGCAGATTCACCAGATCCTTTGAGAGAATTTATTCTGTCAGATGAAGCTATCATGGAGGCTTTGTCTCTCGAAGATCTACCGTGGAGTGATGGGCATCATCGTTTCTCATTTATGCACGGCCCAGGGACAATGTCTACTTGTCTTGAGCATTTTGCATCTGTTTCTCCCTCTCCTAAAGCTACTCCTTTGAGCTCGTTGGAGCATAGTTCTTTTTCTTGGGTCAAGCTCCCTAAAAAATGAAACAAGATAGTTTGAGGACAGTTCTTTTACGTGTGTTAACCTCGTTAAAATAATGAAACACATTCCCTGTTCAATTCTAGTCTTTGATTAGATTTTGTAAAATTCAAGTTGAGACTCTCTTACTCTTTTGTTTTGAACCTTCACTCCATTTTCTATGGATTGAAGCTTGGGGGGCATGTACACCTCGAATTGAGTCACCATGCTGGGGGGCATACCCAGTTTTCCTTGTCATTTCAAGCATAGTTTATTTGGTGTTTTCCAGCTTGCGTAAAAATGAAAACTCATTTAAAGCATACTTTACTTTGTGTTTTGAGCTTGTGTAAAAATGAAACCCATCTTCAAGAATAGTTTACATTTGTGTTTTAATCTTGTGTAAAAATAAAACTCATTTTCAAGCATAGTTTGCGTTTGTACTTTTAAGCTTGTGTAAAAATAAAATATGTTGGTTTGATGCATTTTGCGAACTTTTAACTTTTCCATTGGGTCGTTAGTTATGCAGATTATTTAGCTGATACATTAGATAACATTTATTAGAGATTTCCATAACATATAAAAAATCATCATATGTAAGTAAGATCCATGTAGAAAATAGATGTGTATATATATATATATGTCAAGTGTTTGCAACATGTGCATAATATAAAACCAAAAAATATACATGTTTGTTTTAGTTACATCCGGAGATGACATGTCTCTCAAAAATATGTAAATAAAAAGCCTATGTGACTAATCGGCATGGTGCTCATGGTAGCACGTCACTGCCTGCACCAACTGCCTCAGCAAGCAATGGAGACGACTCGGCACCCTTTCGGTGTACCTCTAATAAGCTAGGGGAACATTAGCTAAATAAGCATAATCTAGAATTCCGTGAGTGATCCCCTATAGATTATGTACAAGATCGTCCCCCTCACCCGCCTCATTATGAGGGTCCTAAGAGAGAGGGGTCCTCCTCGCTATTGGTGACATTTCGACGGGATCCTTTGGGCCAACATCTATATACATATAGGATTAGCTGTTAGAACATGCATGTATACCAAAAAATCATAAAACTCATAAAATTAAAAAGAGTCTTACAAAGATCCTCGTTCCAGTCCTCTCCCTCTAGGAGTGGGAGGTCCGAGTCTCTAGTAAAATCTGTGCCAGCATAGGGCCAGTCCTCCACGATGATGAGCTATCCTTGGAGCCACCCAAAGAACTCAAGCCTCTAAGACATCTGCTGGCCGCCCCTTTCCCTCGGCATCAGTGCCACACATCGAGCCATCCGTGGCTCCCTTAGTGGTGGATCTGGGACTATGGCCTTCTGGCGCTGGAAGATAGGTAGTCATTCTAGGAAGAATGACACCAAAATGAAACCATATCCAAACTTTTTTAGTTTGGTTTGTTTGCATTTTGTCAGTTGCTGCTTGATATTCATTGTTACAGCCTCTGCCTAGTTGAAACTGGTGGGGCTCATGCACTTTGAATCAAGTAGCAGTTGCGTCTTGGTGGCTTCGTGTGTTGCCTGCGACCCTGCAGCCCGCGTAATGGTGTGTAGCACCACTCTGAGTGCTATATTGGGGATAGTATGAATGTCTACCTTGCTGCTTCCTGTTCCCTTTCGTGCCCCTGGGCACACCCTGTTCATGACCATTGTCATGTTCTCTCTAGAAGGTCATGTACCGGTCAAAATAGGGACTGCACCTTTGCGTGACAGTCTGGTGATGAAATATATGTCTGACACTTCGAGTTCAAGTTCCTAATATCGAAGTCTGAACTTCTCTTGATCCTCATCCTAGATACTGATAAGATATTGTAGTAATTCGAGCTGGGCCCGAAGACATGCTGTCATAAAGAATTTCTTGAGCCTGCAATTCTTAAGAGCACTCATACATTGTTCATTCCCCATTGTCTGCTCATCTTCTTCACTGTGATCTCTTTCCTTCCATTCAATTACCATTTTTGATTTGTACCTACATCAATTTGGTCATAAACACATTATAAGATCCCTTGGGTACTTAAAATAACAAATTTATTGGCTGTATTTTTGTTAAATTTAAACGGAATGTTCGGTTGTGCGGTTGGCACAGTTGTTTTGATAATAGACATGCTAAATGGCGTGACCCCTATGTGAAAAAGGGTTGGCTGGCGTGGGTCCGTGCCTGAAACCCGTGCCAACCGTGGAGGCTCTAATTTTGCAATTCCTCACCTTAGGAATGCTAAATGTCAATTAAAAGCTATGAAATATGACTTAAATGATGGCTAATGGAAGTGGCTCTTACCTAAATAATAAGGAATCTGGATTAGTCCACTGTATTTTTCAAAATCGTAGCCTCAAGATCGCAAAGGAAATGGCTCACTATTGCTCTGCAAAGAGGTAAAAAGGTGAAAAGCGAATAATTTTTTACTATTTGTAATATTTATAAATTTTCAAATCAAAATTAGGTTTTAAGACTTGTTTTTTTTAATTTTTATTATATTTTTTTCGAAAAATGGGTTTTACACTTGTTTTTTGTGCAGCGACAAGTTTTCACGTGATTAGGACAAAGATACGAGTTGTATTTTATACTTTTTTGGACTCGGTAAAAACACGAAAAAGTCACTACTAGAGTCATCTTTCAGCTCTTTTCTGACTCTCTAAAAATGAAAATATTACCGAGACGCTTGTCATTTTGAACTCGTTAAATGGATGCAAAATGACATCTACCCAGTATACGTTTACTCCTTTTCAGGCTGGGATAGATTATTTATGAAAAAGGAATACCTTAGCATATCGCGACTAGGAGGTTCTCCTAGACATAGTTTTCTACCTTTTCGGATCTATGGGACTATCTACGAAAAGGGACTACTGGAGTTTTTCCTTTTCACTGTCTTTTCAAACTCTTTAAACATGAAAAGACGTCGAGTTTTTGCTTTTTTAGACTCGTTAAAAACTGATGACATCGGACTCCATCGTAATGACGTTACTCGAGTTCCTCCTTCTTAGGGCTCGTAAAATTTACTACATTGGATTTGTCCGAAGGATAAACTTATATTGCAAGCATATGTTATCCCCTTCAAGCTTGTTTTCACAAATAATTGGGGTACTCACTAGAAATGGTGGGGGAAAATGGAACCAGTATCATAGTCGTGTTAGCAATATGTCTCTCTTGAACATGGCACTTGTTTGCATTCGTGTCGGGTTGGGGACATCTCATCTCGTTATCTTATTGCCTTCATGGGTTTGGGTAATCTCTTTTGAATGCTCATCTGCTCTTTGCCACGTCACCATGACCTCATATCCTTTGATGTCAAATACTGCCAAATCCAATGTCGTGTCCTCGATATGCTCAAGAGAAGTTGGCCTCTACAGTTTTCAACCTCCCTCTGATTCTCTGTTGGTTTTGATTCACAAACATCATGTTCCTCTGTCTCATTTCGATGATGTCGGAAACAATATGGCCCACCTTTGATCAAGGTCACTTCCTATTGACTTCAGCTCATTCTCCAGTAAGTTGATCTAGGGACTCCCTTTAGGTGCCTTGGAGCCTGCATGCCTCAATGGCAAGTTCTTCGCATTCGACGGAAGGTTTTCATTACTGGCCTTCGATCAGATGATTCTGCGAGTGTTTGACCCCAGATCACTGTTCACACTCTGTGGATTGTACCTCTTTTACCTTGAGGTCCATATTCATTATTGGTGGCTTCTCTCGCGTTTGTCAATGGCTTTCATTATTGGCTGGTAATCAGACGATGTTCTTGCATGTTCGACTTAAGCTCACATATTTGCATGCTTGAACTTGTACTCTATTCGGGTCGAGATGGAGCGCAATACCCTGGATTTTGTCTGATAAACATCCAGGCTACAGGTTCTTTGTGGATTATTATGATTTATTACATGACTCTTTTGATTGGATGGTTGTGACCATACCTGAGTCTACTTGTTGATCCTTAGTTTACTAGATGGCTGCGTCCATACCTTTGATCCTAGTTTTTGTACACTCTATTATGGATGGATGCGTCCATACCACATATCATGTATCAAAGATATCAGTTGTATTTGTATTCGTAGGTCTTATGATGAAAGTGTTTTCAGTTGGACGCTTTCTCATAAAGAATTTCACCCCTCCCTCTCTCTTAGACCTCATTCTTTAGGGGGCATCTTTTACATAGCATTTTTTCACCATCCCTGCAATCCCTCGTCTCGTACATTGGAGGAATATTCCCATGACCTGTGAACAGTAAAATTTCCTGAAAACACCTTGATGGTATCCTTATGTATAAGGGAAAGAATTATCCTCAAGAACATTTCCTCTTAAAAACCCTAAAAACCCATGTTTTAGCATTGGTGTGGGTAGCCAGTTCATCCCTCGTGCCAATGGGGAAAATGTACACTAGTGGGTGTGCCAGTTGACACTCTGTCCCTATGTTGTGCCCGTGCCAAGCCTATTAAGGAATTTTTTTTAACAATAGAAGGTGAAAGTTTGATTCTAACAACTTCAGAACGGATCATCAAAAGAGGTTGGGTTGTTTGGCTCTGGATCTCCCTAATTAGGAAGTGGTTTTCCACCTCTCATGGAGCCTTCTAAGAGATAGGACTCTCCCCCATGATTATAGGGAGGCTAACCTCTCCTTCTCCCTCTATAAAAGCTTGCCCTCTCCATTTGCTAGTTAGCTGAACTTTTGGGAAGGAAACCATAGTTAAGTGACAATCAAGAGCAGAGCTAAGGAGAACCTTGTGAGAGAGAGAGTTCTGTCAAATCCCAGACGAGCTTTGTGAGACACATCACATTGGAATCCTATCAAAGGAAGATCACGATGTCAGAGCATCGATTGTAATCATTCTCTCGTATCTTAATATACATGACTCTACTATTGTTTCCATGATTGTGTTTGTCCATGATATAATGCAATTTCGTTCGTTCCTCTCTGACTGATAGATAGTTATAAAGTGTGAAATATTTCATTGCATGTTGTCTCTCTTATTTACATGTGTACATGTATCTGGATGCTACAAGCTCACGGATCGTGACGTATCCAGCTAGGAATGGAAGCGCCACTTCTTCTTCGACGATAGCAGTGAATGAATCACACTAAGCGATCTATTGTGATTATACTCTTTGTAACTAGGAACCAATAGCTTTGTGTGTTTCGATTGTTGCTAGACCCACTCTAGGGCTAGTGGGATTGCCTCTGTCCGTAGAGGGGATTTACCTCCACAACAACGTAGTACTGGGTGATTCGAGCACTCTGTGCATAGCAATGCCTTCTTGTGTAGGCCTTCCAGCCCTTAGGCATAGCATCAGGCCTGTCTAGTTCTCTGTGTGTGCAGCGCTGGGCTTTAAACTGGCTGTCGATTCAGCCTGTGGGTTCAGCGCCAAGCTTGGGCGTGTCGGTTTTGCCTGAGCACAACATTGGTTTATTCATGTAGTGCCATTCGCTATATGCACAGTGCAGAGTAAAAACTGCTCTATGAAGACCCCTATTCATGTAGCACCAGGGTTTGTGAGCGCAACGCTAGGTTATTCGTGCAGCGCCAGTGACTTGGCCCAAATTTTCTCAAAAACTCAGAATTTTCTTCTGGAAGCTCCTTTCTCTCCTTGCAAATGAAAAATAAGCTAAATAATGATAACTAAGATGCCTTTATACCCTTTTAAAAATAAATTAAAATCATAAAACCCACTTTTGCTAAGTTTTTGTCACTTTATCATTTTTACTGATATCTTTTTTTAATATTTTGTAGGGGGTTTGAAAACATTTCAAGGTAGCTTTTCTTCATTTGGTGGTAGCTTTTTGGAGAAATAACAAGGTCTCTTTTAACTTTGAGGGTCTTGGCATCTTAAACCTCCTTTTTTTGCACATAAGAAACTAAGAAACAGTTTTTTATCCCTTTTGGCATCTCTAAGTGTTAGTGAACCTAAAAACATGCGTTTATTACCTTTTTACTAATTTTGACAGTGATGTATCCATTTTGACAAAGATTATAGATCATGCCTGCTATGTCTCTTCTTGGCCACTTTTGATTTGTTGTAGGTGCCATGACACTGTTGTTTTGGTCCCCTTTGTCATTATTTGGAGTTTGACAACCTCAATTACTCAACACTAAACTCATTCTCAACTTGGTCTTCCAGTTTGAAGCCTAACCCTGTGCCTTCTTTCCTTTGACCATTTTGAGGGAAAATGACTGCATAACGGAGGCTTGATCTCCCTCACATTGATACTCTTTACATTTTTTCCTTTTGATGTAGTGAAGCACCATTGCCTTTGCCAACCCTAGGAATCACCTTCAATATATTTTTGGAAGCATTCTGTTGTTGTGATGGAGGGCCATCATCTTCATTTCACCTAATTTTCCTCTCTTTAAAAAATCTTAGGTTTTAGGGCTGTTAGAGAAGAATAATTAGTGTTATCTTCTAAGTCCTCTATAGCCCTTTCAAGTTCATTCATTTCTATTCAGTTCACCTCACTTTTTTGCCTTCTTCATTTATAACTTAAAAATGCTCAAATTATGCTTGATTGTGTTGATGTGCCTGTGTCTTTGTGGTCCTTTGCATTGGCTTCTTTTTTGGCAATTTTCTGTTCTAATTAGTCCTAGAAAGCCTAATTTTCTTTGAACAAAGGCATGCTTCCTCTTCTTCTTGCTTGAGTGTATCTTTCAATGAGGGGCAGGCCTCTTACCTTACCTATTTTTCTACTGATAGCCACCTTGACACTCCTGCAGAAATGTCAACATGGAAAACTATCTTTTACAGAATTTGTGCTTGATCAAGGAAGCCTTCCTTGGAGAACTTTGACCTACTTTGGAAAATCATATGTTAACCCTCCTTTCCATTTGATTTCATCTTCTTGGCACAATAAAAACAATGATTTAGAACATAAAAACAATCCTACAACTTATAAAACCCTAAATGAGCTAGTGGGAGGCTCTTTGGGCTTATCTTAGAATGAAAGCTTGGCTTTGAGGTCTTCAAGTATGAAAAACAGATTTTTTGACAATTTGATGTATTGAAGGTCCAAAATCCAATGTACTTGATTTATATAAAGAGCCTACAGAGATATTTTTGAGACCATAAATGCTTGATGTATCTGGGAAACACAATAATGAGTAGGTTGGTTGCTAATCCTAGGTGGCAAGTGAAGGGGTTAGGCAAGGTAAAACAAAGTACTAAATTCATAGGTAACAAAATATGATGAATACAAGTGGCATGAGCCCATAGTGGGTCTTCTTATGAGTGATAGGATGACCAGGGAATGGTAGAGTAGTGAGATAGTGAAAACTTTATCCTAAGGATAATGAAGGTAGTGAGTTTTCTAAAACTCACAATATTCATGAATTTTGTTTTTAGAAATCTAGGAAAAGTATTTAGTCATCTATAAATAGAAAAAATTACTGATGAATAACATAACCTAATTAAACCCTTAACCTTAACCTTACCCTTAACCTTAACCTTAACCTTACCCTAACCCTTACCCTTAACCCTAACCTAACATAACCCTAAACTTAACCTTCACCTTAACCTTAATCTTAACCTTAAACTAAACCCTAACCTAACCTTAACCTTAACCTTAACCTAACCTAACCTTTACATAATCCTTAACCTAACCTAACCTAACCTTAAAATTAACCTTAACCTAACCTAAACTTAACCTTAACATTAATCTTAACCTTCACATTAACCTTACCCTTAACCTTAACCTCAACCTTAACCTAACCTAACCTGAACCTTGACATTAACCTTAACCTTAATGTTAACCTTAACCTTAACAGTAACCTTGACCCTAAGCTAACCTTAACCTTCACCTTAACCTAACCTTAACATTAACCTTAACCTTAACTTTAACTTGACCTTAACCTTAAACTTAATCTTAACCTTAAACCTAACCTAAGGTTAAGGTTAAGGGTAAGGTTAAGGTTAAGGATAAGGTTAAGATTAAGGTTACGTTAGGTCACAATTAAGGTTAGGCTAATGCTAAGGTTAAGGTTAAGGTGAATGTAAGGTTAAGGATAGTTTAAGGTTAAGGTTTAGATTAAGGTTAAGTTTAAGGTTAAGGCAAAGATTAAGGTCAAGGTTAAGGTTAGGACCTTAACCTTAAAATTAACCTTATGCCTAACCTAACTTAACCTTACCTTAACCTTAACCTTAACCTAACCTTAACGTTACCTTAACCTAACCTTAACCTTAACCCTAACCTTAACCTTAACCTTAACCTTAACCTTAACATTAAGGTAACATTAACCTTGACCTTGACCTTAACCTTAACCTTAGCCTTAATCTTAAACTTAACTTTAACCTAACCTTAATCTTAACCTAACCTTAATCTTGACCTTAACCTTAACCTTAACCTTACATTAGGTTAAGGTTAAGGTTAATGTTAAGGTTAGGTTAAGGTTAAGGTTAAGGTTAAGGTTGACGTTAAGTTAGGGTTAAGTTTAGGTTAAGGTTAGGGTTAAGGTTGAGGTTAAGGGTGAGGATAAGGATAAGGTATAGCATTTAGGGTAAGGTTGAGGTTAGGTTAGGTTGGGTTTAATGTTATGGTTAGGTTAGGTGAGGTTAACCTTAACCTTACCCTAACCTAACCTTAACCTTAACCTTAACCTAATCTAACCTTAATATAAACATTAACCTAACCTAACCTAACCTTAACATTAACCGTAACCTAACATAACAGTAACCTTTACATTAACCTTAACCTTCACATTAACATTACCCTTAAACTTAACCTCAACCTTAACCTAACCTAACCTTAACATTAGCCTTAACCTTAACAGTAACATTAACCTTAACCTAACCTTGACCCTAACCTTACCTTAATCTTCATCTTAACCTAACCTTAACATTAACCCTAACCTTAACCTTAACCTTAAGTTTAACTAGACCTTAACCTTAACCCTAACCTAGGTTTAAGGTTAGTGTTAAGGTTAAGGGTAAGGATAAGGTTAAGGTTAAAATTAAGGTTAGGTTAGGTCATAGTTAAGGTAAGGTTAATGTTAAGGTTAAGGTTACGTTAAGGTTAAGGTTAAGGTGAATGTAAGGTTAAGGATAAGTTAAGGTTAAGGTTAAGGTTAAGGATAAGACTAAGGTCAAGGTCGAGGTTAGGATGTTAACCTTTAAATTAACCTTATGCCTAACCTAACCTAACCTAACCTTAACCTTAAACTTAACCTTACCCTTTACCTTAGCCCTAACCTTAACCTTAAACTTAACCTAACCTTAACCTAAACTTAACCTTACCCTTAACCTTAACCCTAACCTTAACCTTAAACTTAACCTAACCTTAACCTAACTTGACCTTAAGCTTACCCTTAACTTTACCTTAACGTTAACCTTAACGTTAACTTAACCTTATCATTAACCTTAACCTAAATGTAACTTTTACCTTAACCTTAACCTTAACCTTAACCTAACCTTAACCTTAAGGTCATCTTAACCTTGACATTAACCTTAACCTTAGCATTAACATTAACCTTAACTTTTACCTTTACCTTAACATTAACCAAACCTTAACCTTAACCTTAACCATAACCTAACCCTAACATATCTTACCCTTAACCTTAACATTAAACTTATCCTTAACCTTAACCTTAACCATAACCTAACCTAACCTAACCATAACCTTAACCTAAACCCTTAAGGTAAGATTAAGGTTAAGGTTAGGTTAAGGTTAATGTTAAGGCTAAGGTAAGGTTAAGGTTAAAGGCTAAGGTTAAGTTTAATCTTAAGATTAAGGGTTTAGTTAAGGTTAAGTTTAAGGTTAAGGTTATGTTCAAGGTTAAACTTAAGGTTAAGGTTAAGGTTAGGTGAACGTTAGGTTAACCTAAGGTTAAGGTTAAGGTTAAGGTTAATTTTAGGTTAAGGTTAAGGTTAGGTAAACCAAAGGTTAAGGTTAAGGTTAGGGTAAGGCTAAGGTTAAGGTTAAGGTTAATATTAAGGTCAAGGTTAACATAACCTTAACCTTAACCCTAACCCAACCTTAACCTAACCTAACCTTAAGATTAACCTTAACCTAACCTTAAGCTTAACATTAACCTTAACCCTAACCTGACCTTACCTTACCCTTACCCTAATTTTAACCTTAACATTACCTTAACCTGACCTTAACCATAACCTTAACCCTATATTATCCTTAACCTTAACCTTAACCTTAACATTACCTTAACCTTAATATAACCTAACTTGAACCTTGACCTTAACCTTATCCTTAACCTTAACCTAACCTTAACCTTGACCATAACCTTAACCTAAAATAATGTTAACCTAACCTTAACATTGACCTTAAACTTAACTTAACATTAACCCTAATCTTGACCTTAACCTTGAACTTAACCTTAACCTTAACCTTAACACAACCTTAAGCTAACCTTAAAATCATCCTTGACCATAACCTTAACATAACCTTAACCCTAACCTAACCTTAACCTTGACCTTAACCTTAACCATAACCTAACCCTAAATTTAGAGTTAACCTTAATATTAAACTCAACCTTAACCTTAACCCTAACCTAACCTAACCTAACCTTAACCTTAACCTTAAGGTAACAATAAGGTTAACCTTAACATTAACCTAAAGCTTAACCTTAACCTTAAACTTAACCTCACCTAACCTTAACCTTAACCTTAAACTTAACCTTAACCTTATCCTTACCCTAACCTTAATCTTAACCTTACCTTAACCTTACCTTAACCCTGACCTAGCCTAACCTTAACCTTAACCTTAACCTTAAACTAACCTTAACCCTAACCTAACCATAACCTTACGTTTTACCTAACCTAACCTTAAGATAAACCTTACCCTAACCTTAACCTTAACCTTACCCTTAACCTTAAAATAACCTTTACCTAACCTTAACCATAAGCTTAACCTAACCTTAACCTTAACCTTAACCTAACCCTAACCTCAGTGTTAACCTTAATCTTAACCTTAACCCTAACCTAACCTAACCTAACCTTAACCCTAACCTTACCTTAACCTTACTTAACCCTGACCTAACCTAATCTTAACCTTAACCTTAACCTAACCTTAACCCTAACCTTAATCTAACCTTAACCTTAACCCCAACTTAATCTAACCTAACCTTAACCTTAACCTTGACTTTAACCTCACTTAACCTTAACCTTAACCTTATGCTTGACCTAACCTAACCTTAACCTTAACCTTACCTTAACCTAAACTTAACCCTAACCTAACCTAACCTTAAACTTAACCTAACCTTAACCATAACCTTAACCTTATCCTTAACACAACCTTAACCTTAACCTAACCTTAACATTAACATTAAGTAAACCCAAACCTTAACCTAACCTTAACCTTAGGCTAAACCTTAACCTTAAGCTTACCCTAACCTTAAAATTTACTTAATCTAACCTCAGTGATAACCTAAACCTTAACCTAACCTTAACTGTAACCATAACCATAACCCTTAACCTTACACATAACCATAACCCTTATCCTTACCCTTAACCATAACCAAACCTTAACCTTAACCTTAACATTAACACAACCTTAACCTAAACATAACATTAACCTTGACCTTAACCTTAACCTAACCTTAACCCTAACCTAACCTAACCTTAACCTTGACCTTAACCTTAACCTAACCTTAACCTTAACCTTAACTAAACCCTAACTTGAACTAAACTTAACCTTAGCGAAAACCTTAACCTTAACCTTAACCTTAAGTTTAACCTAAGCCAACCTTAAGCTCAACCTTGAAATTAACCTTAACCTTGACTTTAATCTTAACATGTCCTTAACCTTAACCTAACCTTAACGTTAACCTTAACTAAACCCTAACCTTAACCTAACCTTAACCTTAGCCTAAAGCTTTACCTTAACCTTACCCTAACCTTAACCTTAACCTAACCTAACCTCAGTGATAACCTAAACCTAACCTTAACCTTGACCTTAACCTTAACCTGAACCTAACCTTAACCTTATCCTAAACCTTAACCTTAACATTACCCTAACCTTATCATTAACCTAACCTAACCTTTGTGATAACCTAAACCTTAACCTTGACCTTAAGGTAACACTAAGGTAACCTTAACGATAACCTTAACCTTAACCTTAACCTTGCCTTAAACTTAACCATAACCATAACCCATAACCTTACCCTTAACCATAACCTAACCTCAACCTTAACCTTAACCTTAACCTTAACCTTACCCTAACCTTAACCTTAACCTTAACCTTAACCATAACACAACCTTAACCTAAAATTAACATTAACCTTCACCTTAACCTTAACCTAACCTTAACCCTAACCTAACCTTAACCTTGACCTTAACCTTAACCTCAACCATAACCTAACCCTAAGCTCAGTGTTAAAATTAACCTTAACCCTAACCTACCCTTAACATTAACTTTATGGTAGAACTAAGGTAACTTTAAGGTAACATTAACTTAATCTCACCTAACCTTAATCTTAACCTTAAGTTTGACCTAACCTAACCTTTACCTTAACATTAACCATAACCTTAAGCTTACCCTAACCTTAACCTTAACCTTACCTTAACTTAACCTTAACCCTAACCTAACCTAACCTTAACCTTGACCTTAACCTAAACTTAACCTTAACCAAACCTTAATCTTAACCTTAACCTTAACCTAACCTTAAACTTAACCTAACGTTAACCTAAACCTTAAACGTAACCTAACCTTAACCTTAAGTTTGACCTAACCTAACCTTAACCTTAACCTTACCCTAACCTTAACCTTAACCTTAAGCTTAACCTAACCTTAACCTAACCTTAACCTTAATCTTAACCTAACCTTAACCTTAACTAAACCCTTAACCTTAACCTTAACCTTAACATTAACCCTAACCTAACCTTGACCTTAACATTGACCAAACCCTTAACCTTATTCTTAAACTTAACATTAACCTTGACCTTGACCTTAACCTTAACCTTGAACTTGACCTTAACTTGAACCTTATCCTTACCCTTAAGCTTAACCTAACCATAATCTTAACCTTACCCTAACCTTAACCTTAACTTTAACCCTAACCTAACCTTAACCTTGACCTTAACCTTAACCTTAACCTTAACACAACCTTAAACTTAACCAAACCTTAACCTTAACCTTACCTAAACCCTAACTTTAACTTATCCTTAACCTTACCCTAAACCTTAACCTTAACCTTACCCTAACCTTAACCTTAACCTAACCTAGCATTAGTATTAACCCAAACCTTAACCTTAACCTTAAGGTAACACTAAGGTAACCATAACCTTAACCTTAACCTTAACCTTACCCTAACCTTAACCTTAACATGACTTTAACTTAACCTTACCCTTAACCTTAACATTAACCTTGCCCTTAACTTTTACATTAACCTTATCCTTAACCTTAACATAACCTTAACCTTAACCTTAACCTTAAAATTCACCTTACCCTTAACCTTAACCATACTCTAACCTTAACCTAAACATTAACCTCAACGTTAACTTTAACCATTCCTTAACATTAACCTTAACCATAACCTAACCTTAGCCTTAACCATAACCTAACCTTAACCTAACGATAACCTAACCTAAACCCTAAACCTAACCTTAACATTAACATCAACCTAATCTAGCCTTTACCGTATCCTTAACCCTAACCTTAACCTAACCTTAACCTTAACATTCACATTAACCTTAACCTTATTCCTAACCTTAACCTTGACCTTAACCTTAACCTTAACATTAACCTTAACATAACCTAACCTTAACCTATCCCTTAACCTAACCTTAAATTTAGCCTTAACATTTCCTTAACCTAACCTTAACCTTAACCTTAACCTTAACCATAACCTTAACATTAACCTAACTTTAAACTTAAACTAACCTTAACCTTAACCTTAAGGTAACCTTGACCTTGACCTTAACCTTAACCTTAACCTTAACCTTAAGATTAACGTTAACATTAACCTTAACCTAACCTTAACCATAATCTAAGCCTAACCTACCTACCCTTAACCTTAACATTAACATTAACCTTAACCCTAAACTTAACCCTAACCTAACCTAACCTTAACCTTAACCTAAACCCTTAATGTAAGGTTACGGTTATGGTTAGGGTAAGATTAAGGTGAAGGTTAAAGTTAAGGTTAATTTTAAAGTAAACACTAAGGTTAGGGTTAACCTTAAGCTGAACCTTAACCTTAATCTTAAACTTACCTTAACCTTAACCTAACTTTAACCTTACCTTAACCTAACCTTAACATTAACCCTATGCTTAACCTCAACCTCAACCTTAACCTTAACCTTAACCTTAAGGGAACATTAACCTTGACCTTAACCTTAACCTTAACCTTAACCTTAATCTTAACTGACTTTAACCTTAACATTAACCTTAACCTTAACCTTAATCTTAACTTACCTTAACCTTAACCTTAACCTAACCTTAACCTAACCTTAACCTTAACCTTAACATTAACCTTAACCTTAACCATAACCTTAAAATTAACCGAACCTTAACCTTAACATAACCTTAACCTTAACCTTAACCTTAAGGTAACCTTAACCTTGACCTTAACCTTAACCTTAACCTTAACATTAACCTTAACTTTAACCTTACCCTTAACCTTAACATTAACCTTAACCAAACCTTAAACTTCACCTTAACCTTAACCTTAACCACAACCTTATAATTAACCTAACCTTAACCTTAACCTAACCTTAACCTTAACCTTAAGGTATCCTTAACCTTGACCTTAACCTTAACCTTAATATTAACCTTAACCTTAACCTTACCCTTAACCTTAACATTAACCTTAACCAAACCTTAACCTTAACCACAACCTAACTCTAACCTACCTTACCCTTAACCTTAACATTAACTCTAACCCTAACCTAACCTAACCTTAACCTTAACCTTAACCCTAACCTTAAGCTTAAGCTTAACCTTATCTATAACCTAGTTAAACCCTTCACGTTAACTAAACCCTTAAACTTAACCTTAAACTTACCCTTACCCTTACCCTTACCCTTGTCGTTAACCTTAACCCTAGCTAACCTAACCCTAACCTAACCCTAACCTTGACCTTGACCTTGACCTTAGTCTTAACCTTAACCTTAACCTAACCCTAACCTAACCTTAACCTTAACCTAACCTAACCTTAAAATAAACCTTAACTTAAACTAAGATAACCTTAACATTAACCTTAACCTAACCTAACCTTAACCTTAACATTAACCTTAACCATAAGCAATTAACCTACCTTACCCTTTGTTAGCCATTAGTAAATTTTGTCATAAGCAAATGATGGCTAAAAATAGGTCTTGAGCCTTCAAGAGATTATTTTCATAAGAGAATTACTCATTCTTGAAGCCTTATGATCCCTAATAGTGTTGTTTCCTATCAATTTTATTCCCTAACAGTGTTGTTCCCTAACAATGTTGTTCCTTAAGAGTTGTTCCCTTCGAAATATTGTTGTTCCCTTAGAAGAAATCCACCAAGTTAAGCCTTATGTTCCCTTTGAAAACTGTTTCCTAAACAACCCCATTTTCATCATTTGATTCACTGATTTTTTCCCTTATTCATCCTCCATTTTTTTCCCTAAAAATCCCCTTTCCTCCTTCTAATTTTCCCTTCATTCTTCTCAAAAAACCTTCAAAATCCCTTTTTAACCATAAAACCCTTTATTATGGTTTAATAACCATCCCTTATAGCTTTCAGGACTACAAAAGGCCATGAAAAACCCACAAATTTCGATTTTATATTAAATAGCAGGCTCTAAGCCCCTTAGGGCTTAAAGCCTTAGCATTTTTCGGTCATATGACCTAGCCTTGCAACTGGGTGCCTAAGAACCTTTAAGCCCCTTCGTCGCATCGGATTTTTCTTTTCAAAACCCGCTTTTTCTTTATAAAATTTCTCCCTGCTGATGCGATTAACCCCTCTAGCCTTGTCCCCTAGTCATTTCTCGGCCATGAGACCACGCCCCTACCTAATCCCTACCCTCCCGATGAAAAATCTCCACCGTCGATCTGGGAGATCCAACGGTGGAAGTTCACCCTGCCATCTTTCTTTCCTTTTGCTTATTTCCCCTTTCCCCCACCTTATCACTCCATCATGTGATCTCTATCATAGATTTATCAAAATCTAATGGTTCTTGCTCATCTCGTCCACCCAAATCCCCTCCATTCCAGCATTCCACTACCCGATCCTCTCTTCAAATCATGCCCTGAAACCTATCCCCCACTACAGTGCTCACTGTGCAACTTTCCGTCGCGCCCCGATTCACACCATCAGATCTCTTCCCCATCATCCGACGGTTGACATCACAGATCGCACGATTTCACTGTTTGGAGTTTAACAATAAAAAATAACGTGATACCAGTGGTATTAGAAAAGGCCATGTGGTACGTTTTGGTTGGATCGCGTTCACTTCGGGGAACACCACTTACCACCCGAGGGTTGCGCGAAAACCACTAGTGGTTTTCCATAAACTGCCAAGCCAAATTCATGCCAAAATCCATTTTGAACCACATTCTCTTCGGGTTTTCCTCAATAAAACTCCTCCGCCTACATAATCATCCCCTCCGCATTGCTCCTCTGCTCTGACAGCCTCTGAAGCAATCAAACCCTTCCATCACAGGTTTTTATAACGTTTTTTGTTGTTTGTTGCAGGTTTTTATCATGGTTTTCTAGAGCGTAAACTCTGTCCATGGCTCACAAAGCGATAGAACCAAATTTTTCTATCTGCAGGGCTAAAACACGAAGGAAAATGCTACCAGTCTTCGTCAAATGATTTGATCAGTGCTGTGTAAGCACTGTTCATGCCATAAAAACCCTTCAACGCACTAAAAACCTCCTATCCACAGTATTAAAGGAAAATACACTAAAGGCTAAAGATTAAAAGATTAAAGAAGTTCTAATGCGAAAGATCGAAGGTTGACAGGTTCAAATCCTATGGTTTTAAGGATAAAACATAGTGTAAAGGTGGATACAGTCAGCAAAAGCACAATTGAAGACCAAAAAAGAATAAAGAAGGCATGATCAGCCTTAAAACACAAAATCACAGTTAAATCAATGTTTTAAGGTATTAAGACAGATGGATTAGTAAAGGAGCTTCCAAATGCCACATCATTGAGGCCATTACTCCTCAGAATGCCACCTACAGTTTTATTTCCATTAAAAGACTAAAAATTAATTGCACAGTCAGATATATTTCTAAAGACAGCTCATAATTAACTACCATCCTACCAAAAGTCCCCAAAGTCAACAAAAGTGACTAAATATGATGAAATTTAATGTAAAATTGATTAAAAAAGAGATGAACATTTGAAATCTTCTCCCTTAGGCCTCCCAAAGGTTGAGAAACCATTACTCTATATTAATTGCACAAAGGACTCTTCTTTACACTCCACCTCCTCATTCTTCTATAAATACTTTTGTACAAGACAATATAGAGGTTGGTCTTTGAATACTCTTTAACTGTAAATAGCTTTTGATGTTGCTGAAGCTCTATATTGTAATAGAAGAAAGATAGGATGAGATGAGAATTTTGAATTTGTAAAGACCCATTAGACTTGAAGATTGTAACTGGTTTGAACATAAAATACACAAGTCGATTCATGGGATCCTGGTCTATGTCAATGGTGATGTGTTTCTCACTATAATTGTTAATTTCTTTATGTTTTCATTCTGTCCACTTTTCTTTGATGAAGAACAGAAAATATAGATTAGGATTTACCGTTAAGTACCCTAAATCTCACTGAAAAATCTTTATCTTTATGTTTTCTGCTGAACTGTGTATTTAAGGAGAAATCAATAGAGTGTAATCAGTCAAAGAATGTTTGTAAGCCCATGTTTTGTTGAGTGTAGCTTGAAATACTATCGTTAAAAGTTCTTGAAGATTTTTCTAAGTAAAGTTGAATTATGGAAGTCTATGGTTAGCCCTGTCCTCTAATTTCTTCTCCAAAAGTTACTCTGAAAAGTTCCCTTAAGAGTATGTTGAAAGCAGGCAAGTTTAAAAGTACTTAACTAATCTTAGACTACTTTTTATGTTCATCATAAATGTTTTCCTATGAGAATATGCTGAAAGCAGGCTAAGTTAAAAGTCTTTACTTGATATTAATCTATTCTTTGTTTTTAATGTTTTCTCTTGAAAGTATATCAAAAGTAGGCTAGTTTAAAAGTACTTACCTGATCTTAGGTTACTTCACGTCTTTCTGTTAAGTGCATATCAAAAACATGCAAGTTTAAAAGTACTTACCTGATCTTAGGCTGTCATTTTTTTTCTTGTGTGTTTGCTTCTCTCACAACACTTTTTATGTTTCCATATCATCAAATCAATCTAAAGAATCATTTGACATAGATGACTTGCCCCATGGACCACTTTTGAAACTTGTTGTACAATTAAATCCTTTATGACTCCATAGCCCAATGGATTGAAGTTGTCTCTTGCTTATCTTATCATATGAACCGTTTTCAACCTACTTACACCTTTACCCCTCATAATACTTCATTTATTTTGATGAGGTTCATCCCAACCAAAACAAAGAAAACCCTTGTGCCTTATAACTAGCCTAATATCGTATCATAAGCCTTAAATATTATATCTTTGAAAATATTCATGTAGAGAGATCCCTCTTTGAATCTAGGATGGCTAGATCCTCAGATTCCAAAGTGATTTTGATGTAGGCTCTATAATGTTTTTACTTGCCAATCTTGCAAGCTACGGAGACCTAACATACTACCGAACAGACTGGGAATCTTCTAAGTGAAAATCCCTTAAACAAACACTCAACATTCATTTGAGAATATAAAATTTCTTTAGCCACTACTAAGCATATTGGTAATCATGATAGGACTTATCTAAATCAAACCCTTATCAAACCTTGGAGAAATAATCCAGTGAGCCATAGAGTAGACTCGGTTTGTCTCATCACCGTAGCTAAGTGTTGAAGCGGATATAGGACACTCTCATAACCACAGGACTATAAAAAACTCAGAAAAACCCAAAACATTTTAGATTGGTATTCAGACCAATTAGTGGTGGTCGACCATAAAATTTTTTACCTCCCAAAGCTAAAAAATTTCACCTGGCAACTCCACAATTATGAATTAACTTAAAGACTCCACTGGGAAACCCATTTCTATCATAACTTAAGGAAACTTTGAGGATTAATTTTTCTTCTTAAAAGATCAGTTAGCCTATTAAATATTGTCATACTTGGTTAAAATTTTCTTATCATTTGGGTTTGAAAACACAACATAGTGGCTTCTAGAGGAATTTATACTAGAGTCTGTCCTGACCCAAATCCTCCTAAGAAAGTTGATAATCCAGAAAGTATACTTAGGAAATCTCCTAAGTCTAAAACACTAATTGTTATCAGACCAGTTCATAGAGCTAATTATGTCCCCAAAAACCTCTTAGCTCTACAAAATACACAAGTTTAATTAAGAAACCCATCCAGAACTAAGTCACTTAGTGATATAGATTAGATATACATTGAGTCTCCACACTCACCCCAACATAGTTGTGAACAGCCTAGTAGTAGAGAAATCACTCCATCTAACCTTCATTTCATTCATAACTTTGTTTTTTCTCACCCTAGATCTACTCAACAGTCTTTTGCTAGTCCAAATACCACTGTTACCCATACACCCACTGTTCAAACCACTCCATTCCATCAACCCCCTCCTATCTTACATCCTCCACCTGTAAAGCCCCCATTTTTCCACAACCTCCTATCATGGAAACATGGTATGCTCCCCTAGTCCTTCCTTTACCTTTATTCAATCTACCACAGGACTATCAGTCTAAAATTCCATTATATGATGCCAGTGATGCTACTATTGCTTCAAAACATGTGGACAAGATGAATGATTATTTTTATAGAAATGAGATAGATGATGAAACTGTCAAACTCAGATTATTTTCTCAAGGTTTAGGGGGAGAGGCAAGAAAATGGTTTAAAATCTTAACCCCTAACAATATTAATGACATCTAAGCTCTCCATAAGTCATTCCTAAACAAATGGGAAGTTAGAAAAAACCCTCTCCAAATACTTTCAGATTAAAACAACCTCAAAAGAAACTCCGGGGAAAGTGTTCAAAATTATTGCACCAGATTCAATAGTGTTTATAATGCACTACCCCCAGACTTGAAACCTCCACAAGGCTTAGCTTTGGCCAAATTCCCTGAAGGATTTGATCCTGAAATGGAATATTAGCTAAGAGAAAGTATCCCTTTACTTTGGAAGACATGCAGAATGGAGCTCTTGCCATGGAAATAACTTTCATTGAAAAAATAGCTAGGACGAGGAATGAAAAGAAAGTATCTTTTAGGGAGGAAACTGCACCTTCCACATCTAGCTCAAAAATGGAGATAATGATGGAGGAAATGATGAGTAAAATGAGCATACTTGAGAAAGAAAAATCTAGAGAAAATCAATCATCTCCCCAGAACAAAAATCAATCTCTAAATCAGAATCAAAAGTTTAGGAGAAATCAACCTCAAAACAGACAAAGAGAGGATGATCAACAGATCAGACCTCCTTTCCAAGAAACTATGTGAATGAGGATGACGAAACCAATGAACTAACAGAGGATGACAACATAAACATGCTGGGTGTAAGCAATGAGGATTATGATTTCCTCCATAGAAGAAAACAAGGTCTATATACACCTTATGATGACAGAAGACCACAAACCGATTATTATGAACAATACTATGAAAATTCAATCGTAGGATCACCTAAGAAATATGACCTAGAAAGTAAAAATAATCAAGAAATTCCCAGGAACAAAACCTCTGATAAATCTGCCAAAAATAACCCTGAAAATGTTCCCGAAAAGACAGCAGAAATTCATAAAATAGTGGCTGTAAATTATAATTCAAACAAAGGAAAAAACACCCAAGCCGATCAAAAATAGAGTTTCAACCCTAGTAGCACTATCATCTTAGCTAATGCTCCTGAAAAAACTATTTTAACTGTTGTAAATAATAAAAATCAACAAGCTGATTTTGCTGATGAGTCAGTGACCAAGAAGGTTGAATCAAACATTTTGAAAAATCAGATTCCTTTTAGCCTAGAGAATGAAATATCCAAAATCAAAATCTCCTTCCCACTCACTGAATTAGTCACTAAAAATTTATATAGAGGTCATATTCTGAAATATTTGAACATAGAAGATGTTCATGACACAATTAACTTAAATGATGATACCCCAGAGCTCATATTTGGACCAAAAATTGAAGGAAAATTTCAAGAAGGAACCACCCCTCCATTCTATATCAGCTTAAACATCCATGACAATATTTTGCACAATGCCATGCTTGACTGAGGAGCATCACACAACCTCATGCCCAAGGTGATAATGGAAAGATTAGGCTTAGAGGTGACTAGACCCTAAAAAGATTTATATTCCTTTGATTCAAGTAGGGTGAGATGCTTAGGCTTAATCAAAGACCTCTGTGTTAACTTAGCCCAAATACCAGCCAAGAGTTTAGTGATGGAAATTGTAGTGGCTGATATACCCCCCAAATATGGCATGCTTCTTTCAAGGTCATGGGGTGCTAAGTTACAAGGTACTATGCAGATGGATATGACTTATGCCACCATCCTTGTCTTAAGTCAACATAGAAGACTCTATAGGGAAACACACATGAAATACATGGTGAGTAGCTAAGAAAGACCGAAAAAATCTCCTCTTGACTCCATACACACTGACCTTGACTCTTTCATTCTTTTTAATGATGATATTCCTAAAGAGCGACAGTTAGTTAATGAAAAACCATCAAATGTTGTAATTAGCTCACATGCAAACATAGTTGCAGAAATTAATAAAGAGGAAAATAAAGAGGAAATTAAAAAACAGTTTGTTGATTCAGAAATTTACAGCAAACAGAGTAGAGGTCTTGAGGTTCAGAATAGTCATAAGCATAATGCAGATCATGAAAATCAAGAAGTAACACCTCAAAACATTGAAAAACTTGAGGAACAAAACTCAGAAAAACGTAGTGCAGACCCTTGTACAGAACAAAATAATGAAAAAGATAGAGAGAACAGCAATGAAATAAATCTCAAATCTGAAAACAGTCCTCTTTGGAGCATGAATTTTTATGGGTCTTGCACTAGATATGATGCAAGAGTAGGCATATGGTTACACAACACTGAAAACAATGATGCTAAAGGGAATTCCTACAAGTTAAATTTTCAATCTACAAACAACATAGCTGAGTATGAAACTCTTCTTTTAGGCTTGCATTTATTGAAAAAATTAGCGGCCAAAAGGATAAAATTTCATGGGTATTTTGAGTTGATTATTAGGCAAGTAAATGGGGAGTACAGTGCTAAACATCCCAGACTTAGAGCCTATAGAAATGATGCCATGGATTTTTTAAAAACATTTGATGAATTCCAACATATCTTTGTCCCAAGAAACCAAAATGTCCTTGCCAATGGTTTAGCCTTTGCTGCTAGAACTTGTATTACACCTTATGAAACCAAGCAATGCACCACCTAAGAAAAATTTAGACCAGCTGTCCCAGATAATGAAAAATATTGGCAAGTTTTTGATGGAGATAAACAAATAGAAGACTTCCTATAGTCCAAAAATAAATTTGAAACATCAAGCTCAAATTAAAATTATGATAAAGACTGTACTAATGAAGAAAACCAAATTACTGAAGAAGAAAAGTCTCCTGAGATTGCAAAAATAAATATGTTAACAAATGAACTCCAACATATAATAGAAAATAGCACAAATTTAGAAAACGAAGACTTAGAAGTGCTGCAGTCCAAAGACCAAAGCTTGCCAAAAGGGCTGGTCCCTTTATAAGAACTATTTGACTTGAATGATGTGGCCAAGAAGCCAAAACTAGAACCCATAGAATCTGAAGTAGAAGAATGCAACATAAGCAGTGAAGAAAAGCGCAAAATAATCAAATTATCCAAGACACTGCCAACTCACATTAAACTGAAATATATTGAGTTGTTTAAAGAATTTTCTGATATGTTTGCATGGAGTTATGAAGATTTGAAATCATATGATACAAAAATAATTCAGCATAAGATACCCCTTAGAGAAAACCATAAACCTTTTAAACAAAAATTGCACAGAATCAACCCTGTTCAATTACCTCTGGTAGAGAAAGAAATTAGGAAAATGTATAATGTTGGGATTATAGTCCCTATGTATCAGTTAGGAAGAAAACAAGAGAGATAAGACTTTGCATTGATTTTAGAAACTTAAACAAAGCCTCATTAAATGAAAATTATCCCTTACCCAAAATGGATCATAATTTACAAAAGGTAGTTGGTTCCAAAAGAATTTCTTTGCTAGATGGATTCTCAAGTTACAATCAAATTTTGGTATATCCTGATGATCAACTTAAAACGGCCTTTACTACACCTTCAGGTACTTTCATGTATTTGAAAATTCCCTTTGGTTTAATGAATGTCGGTGCCACATTTCAAAGAGCCTTGGATATTGAATTTTCAAAAGAAATAGGTTACTTCATTGTGATTTACCTTGATGATATATCTGTTTATTCTAACACAGATGAAGAACACCTAATACACTTTAGAAAGGTCTTTGAAAAGTGCAGAAAATTTGGACTATCCTTAAATCCAAAGAAAACATTGTTTGGTCTCTAGGAAGGTAAACTTCTTGGGCATATCATATCAGAAGAAGGAATAAGGATAAACCCAAAAAGGATTTATGGCATATTGCAAATCAGCCATCCCAGAAACGTCAAGGAACTTCAATCCTTCATTGGAAAGATTAATTTCTTGAGAAGGTTCATACCTAATTTAGCTGAACTGCTTAGGAACATAACAAACATGTTGAATAAAGAAGAGGGAGTCAAATGGACCTTAGAAGCAAAGAAATCATTTGAATTGGTAAAATAAGCACTCACCAAAATACCAGTTCTTATCAGTCTTGATTTTTCAAAAAAATTCTTAATTTTTTCATTTGCATCAAAACACACAGTAGTTGTTGTCCTATTACAGAAAAATTTGAATGGACAAGAGCAACCCATTGCATTTTTCAGCAAGGCATTGAGAGATGCACCACTAAAGTATAACATAATGGAAAAACAAGACTTTTTCTTAGTCAAAGCCTTTAAATACTTTAGAGTTTACATTTTACATTCCCACACCATAGCATTTGTGCCTCATTTAGTTGTGAAAGACATATTGACCCAAGATCCAGATGGAAAAAGAGGAAAGTGGATTGTTGTGATTTTGGAATATGATTTGGAAATCAAACCCACTAAGCTCATAAAAGGTCAAGGACTAGAAAAACTTATGGCTGGATCCAACTTTCAAGCCCTTGATATAAACTTGTATAATGCATTAGATGAACAAGAGGAGTTTTCAACTCCAATTATTGAAGATCATTTTCTAAATTCATCTTGGTATGCTGATATTTTGTATGTTTTTCTCAATATTAATGTTCCTCATGGTTTGTCTAAAACAAAGGAAAGATTCTTAAATTTGAAAGTTGTAAATTACTGCATTTTGAATAAATGTTTATATTGGAAAAATGCTAGTGGATTATTACTTAAATGTTTACCTGGGGATGATGCAGATAAGATCAAGCATGAGTTTCATGAAGGGGAATGTGGAGGCCACCTCTACTAGAAATAAACTGCCAACAAAATCCTTAGAGCTGGATATTACTGGCCCACCCTTTTTCAAGATATCCATAGAATGAATATTGCCTATCATAGATGCCAAATCTTTGAAGGCAAAAGAAAGATGTTTCTCTTACATCTGCAACCAATCACTATTGAAGCTCCTTTTTAGCAGTGGGGTATAAACTTCATTGGGGAAATCTATCCTCCCTAATCTGCCCAACATAAATGGATCCTCATAGCAACAGATTATTTTACCAAGTGGATAGAAGCCATCCCCTCTAGAAATGCCACGGATTTTGTTATCATTTCATTCCTTGAAAACCATATATTGTCCAGAATTGGCTATCCTAGAAAGACCATAACTAACAATGCTGATGCATTTGGATCTAAAAGGATGGTTGAATTCTATCATAAATATCAGATCATATTGATTCATTCCACAACTTATTACCGTCAGGGTAATGGGCTGGCAGAGTCCTCAAATAAAATTTTGGTAAACGTTATCAAGAAGTTGCTGGAAGATAACAAGAAATCATGGCACAATAAGTTAGTAAATTCATTATGGTTAGACAGATTGACAATTAAAAAATCCATTGGAATGTCTCCCTACCAGCTAGTTTATGGAACTGATGCAATATTTCCAACCAGTTTAGGAGTGCTAGTCATGAAGTTGATCCAAGAAGTTCAGTCTGAAGATAATGATATAACAAGAAGAATAAATAAAATTATTCATCTACAACAAACCAGGGAGGAAGTATACATCAGAGCGCAGCAACTACAAGAAAATATCAAGAAGTTGTTTGACAAAAGAACCAAGGCAAGTAATTTGAAGATTGGTGATGAAGTTTTTAAATGGGATTCAAGAAGCTAAGATAAGGGAAAACATGGAAAATTTGACAATTTATGGCAAGGCCCTTATCTCATTCAATCTACCATTGGAAACAATGCATTCTTTCTGGAAGAAATGGATGGATCTAAATACTTTGGAGGTCTTGTCAATGGTATGGTTCTCAAGCATTATTTTTTTTAACTGATATTTTTTAGTTTCAAAGCTTTTTTTCATTATATATAACACTGCTTTTGAATTTGAAAAAAGAAAAATAGAAAAAAAATAAAAAGAGAAAAAGAGGGCAAACATAAAAAATAAAGGTACAACCCCATACCAAAAAAGAGAAAAAATCTGAAAGTGTGCAAGCTTAAAAGCCACTACAAAAAACAACACTGCTATTTTAGTCATACAACCTAATCATGACTAAGACAAATTTCAATTTTCTTCTGATAGATTAGTGAAGAAGATTTTCCAAATTGTTCAATCTTGGCTTATCAGTAGAAATAGATTAGGATAGAAAAAGTGGTTCAAACAAGTTTAAAACCTGAACCTGTAAAGTGTGATGAAAAATTGGTTCTTATATGCTCAAAATTTGAACCAAGAGAAAAGAAAAAACAAATCTAATAGGTCAAATCTAGGGCTGAAAGAAATAATGAAGGATGTCTTTTATTTTTCAAATCTTAAGCCTTCATAGTTTTGTTTTAAATTTCTGCAAATAAAGTCTATGTGCAGCTTGTACATACAACCATAGACACCACAACAAATAAAAATGTTTAATCCTAATTTGACTGTGTTTTAAATTTCCGTTTTAGAAAATAGAAAATAAAACCTGCCAGATAGTTTAATCCCGGAAGATAACAGCTTAGTTAGAGAATTTATGAATTCAACAGTCTAATCTGAACTCATGGAAGAAATAAGGGCAGATTTAGATTAGTTTTTCCTGCTTTCGAAAGAATAAAATATTGATGTTTAAGGTTTGCAAGTCCAAATGCACCATATGAAGATAAAATTTTAGGAAAAATAGGCTGTATAGGTAGAATGATTGGGAGAATTTGTTTTGCTGATATGAAATATTGATCATCTTTTCTAAAGTAGCATGATAAACGAAGAAGAGGCTGTCATGGATAAGGCACATCCCAGAGATCAAATTATGAAAACTCTTGAGACCTCCAAGGAGCTTCCATCCCCAAGTGGAGCCACTATTAGCCATCAGTAAATTTTTTCATAAGCAAATGATGGCTAAAAACAGGCCTTGAGCCTTCAAAATATTATTTTCATAAGAAAATTACTCATTCTTGAAGCCTGTTGTTCCCTAACAGTGTTGTTCCCTAACATTTTTGTTCCCTAACAGTGCTGTTCCCTGACAATGTTGTTCCTTAAGTGTTGTTCCCTTCGAAAAATTGTTGTTCCCTTAGAAGAAATCCACCAAGTTAAGCCTGTTGTTCCCTTTGAAATTTTTTTCCTAAACAACCCCATTTTCATCATTTCATTCACTGATTTTTGCCCTTATTCATCCTCCATTTTTTTCCCTGAAAATCCCCTTTCCTCCTTCTAATTTTCCCTTCATTCTCCTCAAAAAACCTTAAAAATCCCTTTTTAACCATAAAACCCTTTATTATGGTTTAATAATCCTCCCTTATAGCTTTTAGGACTACAAAAGGCCATGGAAAACCCACAAATTTTTCTTTTATATTAAACAGCAGGCTCTAAGCCCCTCAGGGCTTAAAGCCTCGTCCTTTTTCGGTCATATGACCTGGCCCTACAACAGGGTGCCTAAAAACCTTTAAGCCCCTTCATCGCATTGGATTTTTCTTTTCAAAACCTACTTTTTCTTTATAAAATTTCTCCCCGCCGATGCGATTAACCCCTCTAGCCTTGGCCCCTAGTCATTTCTCATCCATGAGACTGTGCCCCTACCTAATCCCTAGCCCCTTCCCTTTCTGTCTGTACTCACCCTCCTGACGACAGATCTCCACCATCGATCTGAGAGATCCAACGGTGGCAGTTCACCCTGCCATCTTTCTTTCCTTCTCCTTCTTTCCCCTTTCCCTCACCTTATCAATCCATCATATGATATCTGCCATCGATTTATCAAAATCCGATGGTTCTCGCTCATCCCATCACCCAACTCCCCTCCTTACCCGCATTCCACTACCCAGTCCTCTCTTCAAATTACGCCCTGACACATGTCCCCCACTACAGCGCCTGCCGTGCAACTTTCTGTCGCACCCCAGTCCGCACCGTAAGATCTCTTCCCCATCATCTGATGGTTGACATCACATATCGTGTGATTTCACTGTCCAGAGTTTAACAATAAAAAATCACACAATATCGGTGGTATTGCAAAAGGCCACGTGACACGTTTCGGTTTGATCCTGTTCCCTCTGGGAAAAACCACTTACCGCCCGAGGGTCGCATGAAAACCATCGGTGGTTTTCTAGAAACCACCAAGCCAAATTCGCACCAGAATCCATTTGGAACCACATTCTTGCCAGTTTTCCTCAATAAAGATCCTCCGCCTACATAATCATCCCCTCCGTAGCGCTCCTCCACTCAGCCAGCCTCCTAAGCAATCAAACCCTTCCATCATAGGTTTTTATAACATTTTTTGTTGTTTTTTGCAGTTTTTTATCATGGTTTTCTAGAGCGTAAACTCTGTCCATGGCTCACAAACGGACAACACCAAATTTTTCTATCTCCAGGGCTAAAACATGAAGGAAAGGCTGCTAGTCTTCGTCAAATGATTTGATCAGTGCTATGTAAGCGCTGGTCATGTCATAATAACCCTTCAATGCACTGAAAACCTCCTGTCCACAATAATAAAGGAAAAGAGAGTAAAGGCTAAAGATTAAAAGATTAAAGAAGTTCTGGTGCGAAAGATCGAAGGTTGAGAGGTTCAAATCCTATGGTTTTAAAGATAAAACATAGTGTAAAGGTGGATACACTCAGCAAAAGCATATTTGAAGACCGAAAAAGAATAAATAAGGCATGATCAGCCTTAAAACACAAAATCACAATTAAATCAGTGTTTTAAGGTTTTAATACAGATGGATAAGGAAAGGAGCTTCCAAATGCCACATCATTGAGGCCATTACTCTTCAGAATGCCACCTATAGTTTTATTTCCCTTAAAAGACTACAAATTAATTACACAATTAGAGATATTTCTAATGACAGCTCAGAATTAACTACCAGCCTACCAAAAGTCCCCAAAGTGAACAAAAGTGACTAAAGATGAAGAAATTTAACATAAAATTGATTAAAACAGAGACAAACATTTAAAATATTCTCCCTCCGGCCTCCCAAAGGTCGAGAAACCATTACTCTGTATTAATTGCACAAAGGACTCTTCTTTACACTCCACCTCCTCATTCTTCTATAAATACTTCTATATAAGGCAGTATAGAGGTTGGTATTTGAATACCCTTTAATTTTAAATAGCTTTTGAGGTTGCTGAAGCTTTTTATTGTAATAGAAGAAAGATAGGTTGAGATGAGAAGTTTGAAGCTGTAAATATCCACTGCACTTAAATATTGTAACTAGTTTGAACATCAAATACACAAGCTAATTCATGGGATCATGGTCTATGTCAATGGTGATGTGTTTCTCACTATAATTGTTATTTTCTTTATGTTTTCATTCTGTCCACTTTTCTTTGATGAAGAACAACAAATATAGATTAGTATTTACTGTTAAGTACCCTAAATCTCACTAAATAATATTTATCTTTATGTTTTCTGCTAAACCGTGTATTTAAGGATAAATCAATAGAGTGTAATCAGTCAAATAATGTTGGTAAGCCCATGTTTTGCTAAGTAAAGCTTGAAATATTGTCTTTAAAAGTTCTTGGAGAGTTTGCTAAGTAAAGTTTAATTAGGGAAGTCTATGGTTAGCCCTATCCTCTGATTTCTTCTCCAAAAGTTACTCTAAAAAGTTCCCTTAAGAGTATGTTGAAAGCATGCTAGTTTAAAAGTACTTACCTGATCTTAGACTAATTTTTAATTTCATCATAAATGTTTTCCTTTGAGAATATGCTAAAAGAAGGCTAAGTTAAAAGTCTTTACTTGATCTTAAGATATTCTTTGTTTTTAATTTTTTCTCTCACAACACTTTTTATGTTTTCATATCATCAAATCAATCTAAAGAATCCTTTGACATAGATGACTTTCCACATGGGCCAATTTTGAAACTTGTTGTACAATTAAATCCTTTATGACTCCATAGCCCAATGGATTGAAGTTGTCACTTTCTTATCTTATTAGCTGAGCCATTTTCAACCTACTTACACCTTTATCCCTCATAAGACTTCCTTTATTTTTATGAGGTTCATCTCAACCAAAACAAACAAAACCCTTGTGCCTTATAACTAGCCTAATATCATATTATAATCCTTAAATATTATATCTTCGAAAAAAATCATATAGAGACATCCCTCTCCGAATCTAGGATGGCTAGATCCTTAGATTCTAAAGTGGTTTTGATGTAGGCTCTGCAGCGTTTGTACTTGCCAATATTGCAAACTACGGAGGCCTAACACCCTTAACCTTAATCTTAAACTTAACCATAACCAATCAACCTAACCTAACCTTAACCTTAACCTAAACCCTTAAGGTTATGGTTAGGTTATGGTTAAGGTTAAGCCTAAGGTTAGGTTAAGGTTAATGTTAAGGTTAAGGTTAACGTATGGTTATGGATAGCTTAAGGCTAAGGTTAAGGTTAAGGTTAGGTGCTTAACATTAACATTAACCTTATCCCTAACCTAACTTAACCTAACCTTAACTTTAATCTTAACCTTAACCTTAACACTAACGTAACCATAACCTTAACCTTAACCTTAACCTTACCCTTACCCTTAACCCTAACCTTAACCTTAGCCTTAACCTAACCTTAACCTAACCTTAATCTTACTCTTAGCATTAACCTTAACCTTTAACTAACATGACCTTAACCTTAACCTTAACCTTAACCTTAATCATATCCTTAACCTTAACCTTAATTGTAACCTTACCTTAACCTAACCTTAACCTTAACCCTACCTAACCTTAACCTTAACCCTAACCTTAACCTTAACTTTAACCTTAATCTTAAATTAAGGTAACATTAAGACCTTGACGTTAACCTTAACCTTAATCTTAACCTTAACCTTAACCTAACCTAACCTTAATCTTAACCTAACCTTAATCTTGACCTTAATCTTAACATTAACCTTAACCTTACGTTAGATTAAGGTTAAGGTTAATGTTAAGGTTAGGTTAAGGTTAAGGTTAAGTTAAAGTTAGGGTTAAGGTTAGGCTAACGTTAAGGTTAGGGTTAAGGTTAAGGTTAATTTTAAGGTTAAGGGTAAGGTTAAGGATAAGGTAAAGTGTTTAGGGTGAGGTTAAGGTTAGGTTAGGTTGAGATTAATGTTAAGGTTAGGTTAGGTGAGGTTAAAGTTAGCCTTGTCCTTATCCTTAATCTTAACCTTAACATCAACCTTTGTTGGCCCCCTTGTTACACTAAAAATTGTCATCCTGACATTCTGCCATGTGTATGAGCTCATTATTACTCATACTTCTCCCTTTTGCAAGTCTAACATATCATTTCCTCATGTCAAGCCTTGAAAATCAGAAAAAATTCCTAAAAGTCTCCTAAATTTTGGTATCGCACTTTCTGGCTATCTTGCCTGCGGTCCCGCACCCAGTGTTCAGCTTGCCTGCATTCTTGAACATAATTTATCTTTTTTATAGGTGCAGACCCTTGTAAGATTAAAAAGGCGCAAGTAAAATTCCAAAAAGCTCAATTAAAGTAAATTCTGGAATATTCTAGAATGGATTTTGCGGTGGCAGAACTGCTCTTGTGAGGTGCATGAATCCCTTACCTTATGGAGCTAACCCCTTGATGTGAGGAGCTTATCCCTTTGAAGGAGGATTCTATCCCTTCATACTTGAAACATAAAACCTCCTCTTTTCCACTATAAAAAGAGGCATTGGGTAGCCTCAAATGGAGTTCAAGCTTCTAGAATATTTTAAGTTAAGTGTTGTTGAGATTTAGACTCAGTTAAATAAGAATTTTGTGATGAGAGATTTCATACATCTATTTGTCTTGGTTGGAGGAGTGAAGAGCTTATCAAAGTAAAGGAGACTCCTGCTTCGGACCCCGGGAAGTCCTGTGCAACATCAAGGCTCAGGTTGTAAGGATTTTATTCTTTTGAAATTAATACAAATATACTCATTTTTCTCAATAAGCTTTCAATAAATGGTTTATTTCATAGATTCCTTGATCACTATGATAAGCATGGTTTATGATGATTTCTATACAGGTGCTATGTAATATTTTTCTTGTTTGTGACTGCAGGTTTACAAGCGAAACTCCTTCAAGCGCGCGAGGGATAAAAACAACTTCAAACAAGCACTGGACAAATGGTAAGTCTTTTACACCTATATACAGCTTTTTGTAAATCATATATGCTTAGAGAAATATTATTCTATTTGGTTGTTTGTTGCTAGATACTTTTAGTACTAGGGAGATCGGTCTTGTCCGCAAGACGGATTAATCCATACAACAAATTGGCGACTCCGCTGGGGAAAAAACTTGTTGTTTTTGGTTCTATTTTATTTTGACTTGAGGAAACATTTTCCTGGTTTTTGATTGATAAACATTTGCCTGGGTAGCTTAGGTTTTCTCTGTTTTTGAAAATTTTGAAATCTTTTGAGTTTTTCTCTAGTTTTTCCTGGGACCGCACTTTGCCTTGTTTTCACAGTGCGGGCAGTTTCACACTTTTCCTGTGTAAACAGTGCGGGACCGCACCTGTGATATCCTGGAGCCTGCAGACCCTGTTAAAGTTTTGAAAAAAATCGGATTTTTGTCTTTAGTTTATCTTGATTTTGATTTTCAGTTTTTGTTTTCTACCCAGATTGATGATTGTTTCTGTCAAAAGATTTCTGTTAATAAATCTTAGCAGTATTGGTGTTTTGATGATTTTCTAGAAGTTTTGCGTTTTGGGATTGAATTTCACTTGGTCTTTGTAGCGATTTGAAGAATTTTAAATTTTGAAGTACCTCAGATTACCTTAGTATTTTTGGTCTTTTTGCTGGATCTGACCCGATTGTGAAATCATCCTTTATTGAGAAATAGAGTTACCTGTTTCTTCGCAAATCTTCGAAGAGAAACTTTGTTATTGGTTTTTGAATTTCATTTTTAATAAAAACATAATTGAGTGTTTTTGATCTGTTTGTTATTCTAGACAAATAGATCCTTAGTTTGCTGAACAACTAAGTAAAAAAATTCTTCAAAAAAATATTAAAGCTTTTATTCATTTAGATTATTAAAGTTTGTAGTTTTAAGTACTATTAAGCTTTGTAGATCTCGAAATTAGTTTTGTAGTTTTGAGTGCTTTTAAAATTTGTAGATTTATTTTGAAAAACAATTGTTTTGTAGCTTTGAGTTTTTGGAAAGTGAAAGGATTTTTATTGTGAGCTTTGATAATTTGTTGGAAAAGACAAAAAAAAAAAAATTAGTTTCTTTCAATTGTTCTTTATGTTTAAAGAAGGAATTGTTTATTAAAAGAATTTCATTCTCTAACTTTTCCTTAATTAGAATTTCATTGAAAGAAAACAATATGATTATCATTTTTAGATGCATTTCTAGTGTCTTTTGGAAATCAAGTCATTTCACACCATCAGAGTTTCATTTCCGCACCCATTGACTTAAGAAACAACTCTTAAAAGTAATGCTTAATTAAAATTCATCTAGCAATATTTTTATTTTCTAGGGCTCTTATCACCAACATAGCTTAGGCTATTATCTTGGAGTAGGGAGTAGTTAACTCTCGAAAGTAGTAAAAACAAACAAGTAGACAAATCTTGCGGTAGGAGATAAATCCAATTGTAATTTGTATAATATGGGAAGCTTCTCTTAAGGAATTCAATCACGAGATCATATCCGAACCTTTGAGACAATCAATTCTTTTTCATTGGGGAAGATAGAAGATTTTGTGCGTATTAAAAATGGTAAACCTCAGATTAACCATTGTCAAGGAGCCTGGGGTCACTTTTCGGTAAACCTCGGATTAACCATGTCTAGGAGCCTTCAAGGGGATTGAGCTTGCTACTCTACCCTTACGCGTGAAATCGGATCGTAGACTGTTCCCCCAATTATATTTGTTACTATTGGTAACCTTAGTGTCCATTATCTTAAGATTATTTCCTAAGGTGATGGTGAAGGAAAGATCTCACTGTACCTGGAGAAGACGTCGACTAGACTCACTTGGACTCTCTGGGGGGTTCTCTTCACATGAGATGTTTTTATGAGGAAAATTGTGCCAGTCTGTTTCATTAAGTAGGTTGTTGGGGTAACTATTCCAACCGCCCTTTCTGTGTTAAATTTCTACTAAGTTGGATTTCATCACCAACTAGTGTTTTTAGTATGGAAAGTTACTGTTTGTGTGTGGTTTGAACTCTTATATTTTTAAGCGTGTGATTCAGCTGTTTGTTTCTTTAAAGAATTTAGGTGTTTTCATTGAAATTTTCTTTGTTTGCATGTGATTAGTTAATATTTAATCATGGCAGAATTGTCGAGACAATCCCGGAGACTACAAGGGAAACCCCTTGAATATTCACCAAGTCAGCTTGAAGGGCTTCATGCTCTGGTATCATCCAGTAGTGGTAGGATTAGATCAACAAAAATTGGAATTTCATCCATATTTGTCCATCTTGATCATCAAATACCTACAACAGAATACATTCAAGAACCTATTTTAGTTTCTGAAGTTACTGGTAGTATTCCTGCTTCCAGTGAAATGGCTGACGAACCTGAAATCTCTGAACCTGAAACTGAACGTTCTGTTGTGGAAACATCCTCAAGATTTATTTCACTAACTTCTAGTGATCTTGGTTCACCTAGGGTAAGAAATATTGTCACTGACGATCTTCCAGCTGGTCTTATTTCCATTGAAGAACTTACTAATCCAGACGAAGATATATCTCTTCCTGACTCCCCTCAATAATTAAATCTTAGGGAGTGTGAATCTATTTTCTACAGCCCTATTCGAACTAGTGCTTGGTATCTATCTTTAACCAACTTTTTAGAGAATCTGGGCCTTGCTTTTTCTCCACCTCGAGTTCCATTTCATCCTACACCCAGAGGTTACTATCCGCCACCCATTATGGCTGGAGAGTCATCCATGTTTTCTGAGACACTGGAATCATTTTTACATGGTGGTCCTTCTGTTCCTTCGGGATATCAATATTTGTCTGGTACTTTCTTGGGAGCAGCTCCTCAACCAATTGAACAAGTTTTGTCATCTGGTAATAGTGGTGTTAAAATTAAAACGTTGAACACAACGCAAATCTATATGATGTCTGGTAATGTTCCGAATCCTCAACCTCAAGGCAGTCAGTTACCTCCTGGAGGGCCAATACAGGGAAATCCATTACCGCCTGAGGGGAAACCTACAGGTAGTCAGTTAATGCCTAGGGGAAAACCTTCAGGAAGTCAGTTACCGCCTGAGGGGCAACCTCAAGGTGACTTTTTCCCAGGGCAAACTTTGGAATCATATTATTTTGGGGGACAACCCCAAGGACAGTACACACCTCAAGGGTATCAACCTTCAGGATAGTACATGCCCCAAGGTCAAACCCAAACTCAATATGCCACTCAGGGTCCTTATCAACCCCAGCTTTAGTACGCGCCTCAGGGTTATAAACCTCAAGGTCAGTACCTAATTCAAGGTTTCCAACAGCCTTTTGGTCAGCCATCTATTCAAGGAGCCAGAAATGTACCACTTACCTATCAACCCTACGTTCAACCAGGTTATGGTTCTTACGTTCAACCTTCTGCGGGACAATACCCCAGAATGAATATGGTGTGGGATTCGTCCCAATATCAACATCCTATGCAAACTAATGTGCAGTTGCCTTATCAGCCTGAACAACCTTTAATTACTGGTCCAACTCAGCAACCTTTCCAGCCTACTATTCAACCTTTTGCACCTAGTACTGTTCCGCAAGCTAGTCCTAGTTCACCTAAGACTCCACCTCAAACTACTGCAACTGCTACTACGTCTGTTCAACCTGTAACACCTACTTCTGGAGTATCTGTAACCCCGATTTTGTCTGTCCCTACATCTGTGAAAATCCCTCAAGTCTCTGTACCCCAGCCAGGATCTTCGGTTCAGACTTCGGTTCAGATGCCTACGGGACAAGACGGTACAAGTACAATTGTCACAAGTCAACCGCAATTCACGTATCAACTGTACCAGGGATAGCCGCAATTCGGTCTCTATACACAAAATCCAAACTATCAGTATCAACCGTACCCTGGCTATACTTATCAATAGCCTCAACAACCCCAGTTCGGTACGATTAATCCTGGTTTTCCAGGAGGTTATACAATTCCTAATGCTAATCTGATTCCTAGTTACCCTGGGTATCCACCTCCTGGAACTGCTTTGGCTACTCAAGGTTTTTGTGACCCTAACCGTCAGTTACCATTTATCGCAACTTTGGATTTACCTGATTTGACGTGCGTTACAAATGATCCAATTTTCTATTATCAGTACTGGCCACCAATGCCGCATAAGTTTCTCGGTGATATACCAAAATTCGAAGGTAAGCTAGGAGAGGATCCATCAAATCACGTCATGACTTATCACCTTTGGTGTGCGTCTAATTCGATCATTGATGATTTGATTCGCTTACGTCTTTTCCAAAGAACTCTTATTGGTCTTGCAGCCAAATGGTACATTGAGTTACCACGAGGCTTGTTTCATAATTTCAGTCAATTAGAAACTGCCTTCTTGACTCATTTTCAGCTGCCGATCAGATACGACAATGGCACGGAATTATTAACTTCGCTGAAACAATCCACGTCTACGTATATTTCTGATCATATTCATGAATGGCAACGTAGGAGACGTTTGATGAAAGTTTATATTCTGAATCAAATTTTTGCGGAATGGTTTGTTAAATCATTGTTACCCAAGATTACTGAAGATGTAGCTAAGGCTGGTGTTGTTACTGAAGAGCAAGTAATTGCTCAAGCTCAGTACCTTGACCTCGTTTACACGTAGTCGGGTACTTTACATGAAAAAATCACAGACCTTCCAAAACAAGGTCAAATAGCTACTGCTCCTTCAGGGTCTCATGCCGCTGACGGTATGATTGGTACAGTCAATACTAAAAGTAAGAAGAAATCTTCAAAGAATTCTTCTCCAATTATAATTTTACCTGATTCCCCGAAAGGAGAATCTTCCCCCGAAGTTTCTGTTGATATTCATGTTGTAGAGACATCTACAGCTAAATCTAAATCCGGTAGTAAAAAGAAAAGGAAGAATAAAAACAAAAAGAATTCGAAAGAAAAAACTGATAAAAATGAATCCAATGACGAAAAACGTAAACCACGTTATCCTTGTTGCATTTGTGACGAAGATCATTTTACTAAGGAATGCCCAGGGTGAGGTTGCAAAAATTCTTCAAGGTTCTAACTGTTGTCTTAGAAGGTCACTAAGCTCAAGATAGGCAAAATGGACTGGTTCCCTCAGTTAACGAGCCCTTTTGATGATGTCTCATGTAAGGATTGCGATGCGATCGCAAGATTATGGTACTAAGAATCCTGTTGATGGTAAAGAAGTAGAATCTTCTAATGCAAATACATCAACTACACCTCCTCTGACTGCAGTGCGTACGGACCCAAAGCAAAATCGACAACAAACAAACACTTTGCTAAGAGTGTTCTTCCGTCCTTTTCTCAATCCCGCTAACGAAACTACAAATTCCAACATTATTGAAGCCGAGCTGCGAACCTTTCGGTGATGCAGCTTTGGTGCAATCATACCTAACCTGGCCGCGTAAATTTCTTTCATAGGGCTGTTTCTGTTCGGGATTATAATCTTATAATATTTTACTCTAGAAAATAATACACACCTAACACCTCACCAAATGGCACAGAGATTAGGGCAACGGTATTTGCGTACCCGAGGTTTATAGAATTTATGGTTGATGAGAGCTGGCGTGTGGTATGTCGATTCGATGTTAAATCCTTATTGTGGTTCTCCTACGCTGAACCAATATCCGACGATTCTTAAGGCTTTTGATGGTTGAGGTTTCCACCCTTTTGGTATTTTGCAGGATTTAACCATAGGGGTCAAAGGTAAAGTTGTAAATCTAGATGTGGAAGTGGTTGATGCCCCTCTAGATTACAACCTTCTTCTGGGTCATAGTTGGTCTTATGCTATGACTGTTGTTGTTTCTTTGTTTTTTTGACTTATAAAATTTCCATATCAAAGAAGGATCGTTACAATAGATCAGTTAACTTATTTTACTTCCGACCCAGCCTCTACAGAAACAATCTAGCACATTGGTAAAATGAATATCCCTTATAAGGATGTTGGATTAGGTTTGATTAAAGATTCTAGTTTGCTAGGAAATTTTTCCATTCCTCCTCCTAACGTATCGCCTTCTGTTGCAACTATTCATATGATTTTGTCAAACTTTGTTATGTTTGATGATCCTTGGATCGTACCTTCCGAATCTGAGTTAGATTCAATTGATGGCATGATGCCTTTGAGTCCATTTGAACTTTCATATCAGGTTGTATAGTCATTTTCCGACCCCTCTTCAACCGAAATTGATCCAGTGAATGGGATCCAAGAGGAATCACTTTCTATATCTAGCTCAGCCACAAAAAAATTTCCTGAACCTGTTCGTTCTGATGAGCAGATTCATGAATTATTGTCTGTTGATGATTTACCATGGGAAGATCTACATCATCGATCTTCGTTTTTACTTGAACTAGATCATTTTGAAGATGATTTTGCTTCAATCTTTACTACTGAATACGTCAAGGAACCGTAGAATCCATTGAAAAATCCTGATTCTGAGTTAAATTTGGAAAATATTTCTCGAATGATTCTAATTGAAATTTCAGTGAAACCTGGAATAATTGAAAACATTCATATAGGAGCTTCCTGTATTGAAGAGGAAATTCAAACTTATAAAGCCCTATTTCAAGAATTTCTTGATGTGTTTGCCTGGTCCTATGAAGAAATGCCAGGAATTGATCCGTCAATTTTCGTACATGAAATCAAGACTTACCCGGATGCCAAACCCGTCTGTCAACGTCTACATCAGATGCATCCTAGAAAAGCTGCTGCTATGAAAGCAGAGGTTAAAAAATTACTTCGTGCAGGTTTCATTTATCCAATTCCCTTAACGGATTCGGTATCTAATATTGTTCCTGTGACTAAAAAACAAGGAACTATATGAGTATGTATCGATTATAGGGATATGAGTATCCGTCGAAGGTCGAGGCTATTGTCAAATTACCTCCTCCTTCGACTTTACGCCAACTCCAAAGTTTGCAAGGGAAAGAAAATTTTTTACGTCGATTTATTCCTAACTACGCCGACCTTACAAAAGGTTTTACCCGGTTGCTAAAATAGAACATTCCATTCTTTTGGGATGAGATCATTGATCGATCTTTCGATCCACTTAAATACGCGTTAACCCATGCACCGTTATTGCATCCTCCCAACTACAACCAAGATTACATTTATATCTCACTGCTTCTCATTCCACCATTGGGATGGTGTTAGTTTAGGAAGATGAATCTCATACTGAGCATGTGATTTACTATCTTAGTCGAAATCTGCATCCGACTGAGATTAAGTATACGCATGTGGAGAAATTGGCTTTTCCAGCTATTCAAGTTGTCCAACGATTTAGACATTACATATTGTTACGCAAAACTATGGTCATTTCTGATTGTAACCCTATGATGTACATTTTGACCAAACAATTGCTAGGGGGAAAGTATTACAAATGGATAGTCATCCTGTAGGAATTCGACTTGGAATTTAAAAAATCCAAGGCAAAGAAATCCTTGGTCTTTGCGGAACTAATGTGTGATTTCCCCTCTACTGATACTGAAACTATGGCAGAGCAGCCCATTGCGGACGAATCTCTATTTCTTATCAGTACTCCTGATCCATGGTATGGAGATATTATCGTTTATCTCCAAACCCAATCTTTCGGCCGGAAATCTCACAATCTCAGTGATGGAAAATAGTTTCCAATCCCAACATTATAATATTATTGGTGATACACTTTATCGTCGTGGAGCGGATTCTGGTTTCCGACGTTGTCTTATTCATGAAGAAGCTAAAAAGGTTTTAAATGAATGCCATTCTGGAGCATGTGGCGGTCATATGTCTGGATATGCCACAGCTCAAAAGATATTGCGCACTGGTTATTTCTAGCTGTCGTTATTCAAAGATTGTATTTATGCAGTCCGGAAATGCCACAATTGTCAACTGTTTGACCGTAAGATGCACGCGCCACCAGCTCCTCTTCATACCATAATTGTTGTTGGTCCTTTCGCAAAATGGGGTATTTATTTTATTACATGTAACCCTCACTTGACTGGGGGGCATGCCTATATTATCTTAGCAGTAGATTATTTTACTAAGTGGGCCGAGGCGATGCCTACATTTTCGGCTGACGGCAAGACTACTGCAACTTTCGTATTTAATCACATAATTGCTAGGTTCGGTGTTCCTCAAGCCATTATTACTGATCATGGAAGCCATTTTCGGAATGTCATGATGACTGAACTGACAGAATAGCTTGGCCTGCGCCACGATAGTTCCACTCCATATTATCCGCAAGCCAATGCTTTGGTCGAAGCCATAAATAAATTTTTAGTCACCATGATTAGACGAATTATTGGTATTCACAAGACGAATTGGCATTCCATGTTATTTTTAGCACTTTGGGCATATCAAACCTTAGTCAAAACATCAACTGGTTTCACTCCCTTTCAACTCTTTTAATGTTTGGAAGCTGTGTTTCCGATTGAATGCGAAATTCCATCATTGAAATTAGCCATAAAATTAATCCCAGCTACGTCTGAAGAGGAGAAACGTTTTTTGTACTTGGCTCAATTGGATGAAAATCGGAGAAACGCTGCAATAGTAAACGAGGCTCATGTCAAAAGAGTAAAAGCTTAGTATGATAGAAGTGTTACCCCTCGAAATTTTTCAGAAGGAGACCTAGTCTTAGTTTATGATCAAGCCAACGATAAGCTAGGGGTTGGGAAATTCGTGCCCATGTGGCATGGTCCTTTCATTGTTAAGTGAAAAATGGCAAAAGGGGCCTATGAGTTGATAGATTTTGATGGTGTCCCTTTAGATAAGCCCAGAAATGGGTTACATCTGAAGCGATATTATGCTTAAACTTGGTATGGAGATCTTTTATTTTTTAGGTTAGATTTCTTTACTTCTGGTGTGTCTTAGATTAGAAAGGTGTGCCTAGTTTAAAAGTGTGTTTTATCACTATTCCTGCTTATCTGAGTTTTACTCTTGATATTGCAGATGTCGACGTCTCTTCAAACCTAGATTGGTTTTTTTGATGGTGCTTGTCGTAGTACACGGAACATTTCTTCTACAGCTTGGGTTATCTATTCACCCTCTGACGAGTTACTTTCCATGCATGGGATAAGCCTTGGTCAAACAACGAATAACATTGTTGAATATAGTGTAGTGATTGAGTTATTATCTGAGTCCATATCATTTGGGATTCAGATTTTGATTGTAAGGTTGGATTCTGAACTTGTTTTATTACAGCTTAACAGAGTTTATGCCATTAGAAATCCAGTGTTGTTACGGTTGTTTTTAACAGTTTGTCTCTTGGAACGTGAATTTGACTATATTGAATATCAACATATTCCAAGACATTTAAATACATTAGCAGACACATTTGCTTCTAGTATGATAAATCGACATTTGCAGTAATCAAAAAAGTAAAACAAATAACATTCATAACAGGTATAAAGATAGCCGATAAATAGTGATATATCATAGATAGAAGTGTTTTCAAAAAATATACATCATCTTTGATCATAGGCTGGAAACACCTTATGATCGGCAAATGATAACACAAAAAGTAAAAAATATGAGTCTACAACACGATCATCCCATCACTGATGGTGATCACGATAACAAACCACTGCCCGAGCCACCCTGCACAAGAACCTCCTAAAAGGTCCTAGAACACCAATCACATATCTCTGTAATCTGAGTGGAATGTCATCTATGTTTGTCTCTGGAATGTCTAGAGTCAAACGCTCTAGATGATGTTCTAAATCAGTCAATATTTCTGCTGATTGGCCTGCTAGAGCTGGTACGGTTGCAACTGGTTGTCTTCTTTCATAAGGTTGAAGATGGTCTGGTCGCCGTGGGCCCACATCTGTATTAAAAAAAAAATTGGTTATTAATTTTCAAGACGATTTAAAAAATAAAAATTTTAGAACTTAGAAGTTGTTTAAAAAAGATTTTTTACCTGAGTCATCCCACTGTTCCCCTGCTGGGAGAGTCATCTCTCGGTCGCCGCGAAAATCTATCTCGGCGTATGGAAAATCCTCTATGACAAAAAGTTGGTGATCCAGCCAACGAAAATATGAAGAAGGAAATCGAACAATCTCAACGCCCTCAATACCATGACAGACCATCAATGCAGACCAACGAACCATCCTAGGTTCTCTAAGTCGAACTGCATCAACAAGGATACTCTGTGGAGCTAGCATAGGGATCCTCTCTAGAGGAAAGGAAACGATGGTGGATCCATATCCAAAGTTATTCAGTTTTCCATTTTTTTCTCTAGTTAGTTGACCTTTTATATTAGCCAACACAGCATCATACCAGTTGAAAATGGTGCCGCGAAAATAGTCCATGGCAATGTGGATCTGAGAACCGGTAGCTACATGTTGAGTCTCAATTCTGCATCTTTTCCATACACTTTTCTATACCTTTTTCACTCACCTGAGCCTCCCAAGTTGTCAATATCATTGTATTTTAATTGAAAAAGAGCATCTAACATGGTTTTTAACTATATTTTTGTGTCTGCTGTTTGATTTATATTTTTTTCATTTAGCTACGGAATCCTGCCACTTTCCGCAGCTGCTGCAACTTTTCGCAGCTATTTTTTGAAACTCTATGTTACAGGTGTCTACAGGGAAAACGAGCCACATGGGCAAGTCAGAAATGATGTGGACATGGTTCGTGTCCTATTGGCTCGAGCAAACTCATCTAAAGAAGCCGCGGTCAAAGGCGTCCACATGGAAGTCAACCATAGAGTCTCACGGTGACAGGACTCTGTTTCATGTCACGTGAAGGTTCATATGGCCGTTTCTGAGTTGCGGAGGACAAGTCGACATCTGTACATGGCTCCATAGCTGAATTCAAGCATCCACTCCTCATAGATTTACTTTCCAACACGGCCATGATCCTAGATCCGTGGACGTAATGGTCTACGTGTTTTGTATTAGCATAAACTTTAGGAAGACAGTTATATTTCTTTTGTTATATATAATGCGTTTGCATACGCATATAGAGTTAGTCGATGTTGGTCTCTGTTATCTCTTATTAGTCTGCTCTGTAATGTAATTACGCTGCCTTTGAGCCGTAATACTACCTTACTGTTATGACTACATTTTAATATAAGAAGACTCCGTTTTCAGACTTAATTCATACTTGAAGATTGTTGCCAAGGCTGGTGTAGAGGGCCCCTGCTCAGCTGAGGTTATGTGCATTATTGTATAGTTCTTATTTCATTTCTTTAAAGCTCATTATACCATAATCCATTCACATGTTTATACATTGCATTTTTCATATGCTTCATATCTGTTTATAAACATTCATGCTTTCCATTTCACTTCTGTCTTTCATGTTTTATGTTGTTAATCACTGATCAGTGTTCTTGTTTCAGGTTATAGATAGGCAGCCCGGGCATTTTCATAGCTTTTTGACTAATGACTTGGAATTAACATTGTTCTGCTGCTAATTTGTTTTTCTTAAGTTTCTGTTTAATTTCAGTACTGCTTTGTTTAATTCAGTTTTGCTTATTTGCTTCAGTAGTTAAATTTAGATATATTAAACTGCTCATAACATCTTCAGTTGCCTCCAAAAGCCACAACTGGACTGATGGTGAGGGATTGTATTATGAAATGTGTAGTTTGGTATTAGTTTCCTTTCTGCAAATTTAGATATATTAAACTGCTCATAACATCTTCAGTTGCCTCCGAAAGCCACGGCTGGACTGATGGTGAGGGATTGTATTATGAAATGTGTAGTTTGATATTAGTTTCCTTTCTGCAAGTTAGATATATTAAATTGCTCATAACATCTTCAGTTCCCTCCGAAAGCCACAGCTGGACTGATGGTGAGGGATTGAATTATGGATGTGTAGTTTGATATTAGTTTCCTTTCTGCAAGTTAGAAATATTAAATTGTGCATGACATCTTCAGTTACCTCTGAAAGCCACAGCTGGACTGATGGTGAGGGATTGAATTATGAATGTATGGTTTGATATTAGTTTACTTTCTGCAAGTTAGATATCAGTTACTCAAGATGTTTATGGTTACTTCCGAAAATCATAGCTGGACTAATGATGAGGGATCAGAAGACAAGTTGATGTAATCTGATTTAGATTTACTTTGATGCAATTTTGGATTTCTTTCAGCATAATTTATTTTGTGTTTAGACAACAGCAAGAATAGTTTGGTTTCATGCTCACTAGTTCACTGTTTTGATTTATTAGACTAGCAGCACCTTTTCATTTCAGCAGCACATTTTCATTTCCTTTCAAGTTTTGTCATTGTAATTTTCAAATTCCTTTTTAATTTTCAAGTTGGTAAATCATTATAGAGGATATCATTTCCTTGAACAAACATAACCATACTTGTTTTCATTTTAGAATTTCCATTTCATCTTAGAAAACCAAAAACGACAAAAAAGTTAAGAAATAGGTTATCTTGCACATATAGTGCGCCGCACTTCATCAGCTTACGAATCCCGGATTGACAAATTAAATGCAGCAATTTAGGACACACTAAATTGACCAAACATTTTGGCGCCGTTGCCGGGGAAGTGTAACTAGGTAGCCAATTTCTTAAAAAAAAAAAACACAAAATTATAAAAGAAGGGAAAACTTGATAACTTCTTGAAGTATGCTCTCCTCTTGCACCTAGTGTGATCTGGAGGATCAGAAAAGAGAGTTATTGGTTTAGTAATTTCTTAAGTATGCTCTCTTCTTGCACCTAGTGTGATCTGGAAGATCAGAAAGAGAATTATTAGCCCAACTTTAAAAAAAAAATAAAAAAAAAAATGACATGCATAGAGCAAGAGATTCTAGGGGAAGGTTTATAGCTAAAGCCAAGAGTTCGATTTTCACAACTCCATCTTCTTCAAGGCATAGACTAGATTCACCACCATCTACCCCTAGCCTTAAGATTTTTGGAACCCAAGGAGCAGCTGAATTAGAAGATTCTCCTATACCATCTACTCAATCCCATCTAGAAAACAAAGAGACTCTCTCTCATCCTCCCTTGGTAGAAGAACTAGAGGACTTTAAGGACTCTAAAGAAACTATCATGGCAGAGGAAGTAATAGATGGAGGTAGAGGTAGAGGTAGAAGAGGAGGAAACAATGGAGATAACAATGGTGAAGGAAATAATGGTAGAAATAGGGAAGGAAACAACTTGTTTGGATTCCCTATAGTTGATGAGGAAACTCATGCAACGATGAAGAATATCTCACCATCTGTTCTCCCTAATTTTTATGGATTGCGAAGTAAGGATCCTGAAACATTTCTGTTTGAGTTTGAAGTTGTGTGCCGAACCTATGATTATATGGAAGACTCTCAAAAACTCAAACTGTTTCCTTCAACTTTGAAGGGATCTGCTTTGAAATGGTTCATGGGATTAGCCACTCAATATATTAGGACTTGGAATGATATGAAACAAAAAATTTTGTATATATACTTGGACTATTGTATGCCCACCAATCACAAGGATGAGGTATTCAAAATTATGCAAAAAGAAGATGAAAATTTGGAAGACTTACTTGAAAGATTTCAATACAACTTGAAAAGATCAAAGATGAGAAACTTAGATGATGAAACCTTGAAAGCCCTCATATTAAAAGCCATTAGAGATGAATGGATAGATATTTTAAACATGATGGGGAAAGGAGACATTTCTCAACTTCCACTCCGTGATATAACAGAACTATGTGTCCATCTCTCAAGGGGAAAATCTAAAACAGGAAAAGGGCCTAGGGATCCTTCTCTTATTAGCGCTAACAAATCTGCAATCAGATCAGTAAGTAGGGCAGAGATTGGTAACATGCTTGATGATTTCAAAACTGATATCTTAGGGAGCCTTAGTGAACAACTAGACACCCTTAAAATCCAAAACAAGCAGAAAGTAGAAACAGATGCTTTAGCCATATTTTGTCTGAAATGTAGGAAGAAACATGCTTTAAGGGAATGTCCCTTGGATGCAAAAGTTGTAGAAACATGTATGATTTTCTCAGAGAATCATGAGATCAAGGATTTTCCTTCAATTCCTGGACTCAAAGCTATCTTTCAAGAAGACCCAAATTCAGTAGAATCTCTCTGTTTTGTTGCAAGGAGACCTTAGCAGGGACAAAAAACTCAAGGGTTTAACAACCCTATGAATTTTCAAACCCAACCAAGTTGGAATCCTTGGCAACAACCTTGGCCCCAACATCAAAATTCATATCATCCATGGGTACAAGGGATGCAAAATCCTTATGGGAGATTTGCTCAATTTTATCAATATCTTCCATCTTTTCAAAATCAACAAGCTCCACAACTTCCAAACCCAAATCCACAACTTTCATTGCCATTTCCACAACAACAACCTTCTCAACAAAATCCAAATCCTCAACTCATGCTCCCATACCAACAAAAGAAAAATCAACTTCCAGCTCAACCATTGCCAAATCCTAACAATAAGAATCCTCAGAATACTTACATGGTAGAAGGACAACAATTTCCTACCTATATGATTGTTCCTCTCAACGATGTACAACTCAGATCTGGTAGAGTTTTAGAAAAACCTTCTATAGATATTCAAGAGCAAGATACCTCTGAGGAGGACTCTCTTTAAGTCAATAAAGGTTATGAGGAAGCATCTCTTCAAAATCCAAGCATGCAAAAAGAAAAAGAAAAGTTAACACCCACAACTCCTATAGTTGAGCAACCAACATCTTCATCTACACCTCCTTTTCCTGAAAGACTACAAATTGACAAGGGGGTGGAAAAAAAAATCTTGTTGCCTAACTATGACTTTCTAGATGAATTGAAGAATGTTTCTATCAAGATTCCCTTGCTACAAGCCATTCGAGATATTTCTATTCTAGCAAAAACCATAAAGGAGTTGAGTTTCAAAAGACCAGGAAGGAAACTAAAAGACACAAGAAGAATCCACCTGGTAGGAAAGATTGCAGATATTATGATGGGAAAAATTACCATGTAGAAGTATGTAGATCCAGGAAGTCCAATTGTCAAGACACATATAAATGGGATATAAATTCCGAACACATTGATTGACTTAGGGGCTGCTATCAACATTATGAGTAGACAGACTATGGACCAGCTAAAACTTCCTAACCTTCTTTTTACACCTACTTTACTGCAACTTGCAGATTGATCAATTATTAAACCAGATGGTGTATTAGAAGATATTTCAGTCTCCTTAGATTCTTGGGAATATCCAGTAGATTTTATGATTTTGACTCCTAAGAGTAATCTAGGAGGGCACCCACTTATTTTAGGAAGACCTTGGCTAGCCACAACTAATGCTTTTATTAGTTGTAGATTTGGGGACATGTACATTTCTAATGGTAATTCGACAAAGAAATTCAATTTGTATCCTCCAGCAAGGGCAATCACAGAAGTAGGAGACAATGAATGGGTTGATGATGAGGACACTATACAACTTGTCTTTACCATTTCTGAAATCAGTGAGGATAGTCAAATTTTGAACACATTAGAAAATTTTGAGACATCTTCAGAATATGACCCCACACAATTTCAGTTGGAATCTGACATAGAATATTTATCATCAAGACAAATGTCTCTTTACTCTATGGAAGAGTTTGGTAGTTCTACCATTGAGATTTTTCCAGAAAAACATTGAATATCAACAAACATTTGGAAAAGTCACAACAAGAAGAACTAACCAAAATCTTGCAAAAACATTCTACTGCATTTGCATGGGAGTATACTGACATGAAAGGTATTGATCCTAAGACTTGCATCCATCACATCTATATTTAGGAAAACAGTAGACCAATCAGACAACCTCAAAGAAGGATGAATCCAAATCTTAGGGAGATAGTGAAAGAAGAGCTCCAAAAACTTCTCAATGTAAACTTCATTTATCCAATTTCAGATAGCCGATGGGTTTCTCCTTTGGTTATAGTACCAAAAAAGAATGGTAAATGGAGGGTATGCATTGATTACAGGGAATTGAACAAAGCAACTTTGAAGGATCACTTTCCTTTGCCTTTTATCGATCAGGTATTAGACACATTAGCAGGTAAAAAGTACTTTTCATTTCTGGATGGTTTTAGTGGCTATAATCAAATTCAGGTAGCACCTGAAGATCAAGATAAGACCACATTTACTTGTCCATAGGGAAATTTTGCCTACCGAGTGCTTCCTTTTGGGTTATGTAATGCACCCGCAACATTCCAAAGAGCAGTACTAGGAATTTTTTCTGATCTAATCCATGATTGTGTAGAGGTTTATATGGATGATTTTACAGTTTATGGTAATTCATTTGAAGAGGCATTAGAAAATTTGGAAAAATTTATTATAAGATGTAAAGAAACAAACCTTTCATTAAGCCATGAAAAATGCTTTATGATGTTTACTGAAGGGATTGTTTTAGGACATCATATTTCGTGAGATGGGATTAAGGTTGATAGATCAAAAGTTGAAGTCATCTCCAAGTTGCCTATTCCAAATTGTCAAAGAGATGTTAGAATTTTTCTAGGATTTACTGGTTACTATAGAAGATTTATAGAAAACTTCACTAAAATTGCATCTCCACTCTTCAAATTGCTTACAAAATATTGTGAATTCAAATGGGATCCTGATTGTCAATCAGCTTTTGAAACTTTGAAAACAAGAATATCTGAAGCACCTATCTTGAGAGGACCAAATTGGAAACTCCCATTCCATATTTCTACGGATGCTTCAGATACAGCTCTAGGAGATGTGTTGGGTCAAAAATATTTAGTTCCTTATGCCATTTATTATACCAGTAAAAATTTGACTCCCACAGAGTTGAACTATACTGTGACTGAAAAAGAGTTTTTAGCCGTTGTTCATGCAATTAATAAGTTTAGACATTACATAACAGGCTATGAAACTTTTATTCATACTGACCATTCTGCAATTAGATATTTAATGAACAAACCTGTTACTAATGGCAGAGTGACAAGATGGCTCTTAATTTTGCAAGAATTCAATATTACTGTGTTGGATAGACCAGGAAAACAAAATACAGTAGCTGACTTCTTGTCTAGGATTTAGAATACTAAAGAAGATTCTCCTGTAGAGGATAAGTTTCCTGATGAATACTTGTTTGCAGTAACTATTAAGACTCCTTGGTATGCAGATATTTCTAACTATTTGGTTACAGGGAAACTACCTTCACATTTATTTCCAAGTGAAAAACAAAAAATTATTCAGGAGAGTTCAAAATATTCATGGATTTCTAACGAATTGTTTAAAACAGGGCCAGATCTTGTGATCAGAAGATGTGTCAGGGAAGATGAAATGCCTGATATTCTTAAGGCATGTCATGATGAACCATGTGGCAGACACTTTGCATACAAAAGGATGGCCTATAAAATCCTCTCTTTAGGATATTATTGGCCTTCTCTCTTCAAAGATGCAAAAAAATATGTCAAAAGGTGTGACAGCTGCCAAAGAGTAGGGAAACCCACCCTTTCAAATTAAATGCCATTGCAAACATAGGTACTCATTGAACCCTTTGAAAAATGGGCTTTAGATTTCATTGGACCTATTAATCCACCATCTAAGCAAAAGAAGTATATATTGGTTTGTACTGATTATGTTACTAAATGGGTAGAAGCCAAAGCATTAGTATCTGGTACTGAAAATTCAGTTGTTCATTTTCTTTATGAGGATATTTTTACTTGCTTTGGTGTTCCAAGAGAAATTGTGACAGATCAGGGGAGCCAATTCACATCCAACTTGGTGGAGAAATTGATGGAAGAATACAAAATCAAGCACAAAAGATCTACTCCTTACCATCCGCAAGAAAATGGTCAAGTGGAGTCCACAAATAAAGTTCTTGAAAGTATCATCACCAAAACTGTTCATCTACATAGAAGAGATTGGCCAGAAAGGCTTCCTGAAGCCTTATGGGCCTACAGAACTACATGGAGGAATACAACAGGACATTCTCCCTATGAACTTGTTTATGGGAAAGAAGTCTTGCTCCCCATTGAGTTCCAAGTCAAGACCTTCAATATAGCAGTTCAGTTGGGGATGGACTTATCAGAAGCCCAAAAGCATAGAATGGAGCAATTGAATGAGCTAGATGAGATCAGACAAGAAGCAATTTTAAGAACTGATCTAGTTCAATATCAAAGAGCTAAATGGCATGACAAGTAACATCAAAGAAAAGAAGTTTCAAGAAGGAGATTGGGCATTGTTATTTGATTCCAAGTTTAAAGATTTTCAAGGAAAATTTCAGACTCATTGGCTTGGGCCATATGAGATTGACAAGATCTTTAGCAATGGAGCGGTAAGAATCAAGACCATTGATGAGTTTCAAACTCCTCTTATTGTGAATGGCTATATTTTGAAAATTTATCATAAGCCACTCTCAAAAGAGGATTTTGTCAAAATGTCTCAAGAAAGTTCTGCAATCATGCTGGTACAGAAGAATTCTTCTTCTTCACCAGCCTAGCTTTAGTTCTTTTCAGTTAAAAAAAAAAAAAAAAAAAATAAATGGTATAAGCCTGAAAACCAATCACTGATTGGCAGTCTTATATAGAAAATATAGGGTGAAAATCAGGAACACCTGACACTCTATATTTTCCAAAAAAAAATCTCTCTTTCATTTCACAAATTTTGTGACCACTCACTCCATTTCATTCCACTTCATTCCATTTCATTTCACTTCATTTCACTTCATTCCACTTCATTCCATCCATTTCATCGATAAAAAAAATATTTTTCATGACCATTTCCATCTGGTCATTTGTCATCTGTTCATTTCCATTCATCCAAGTAATAGCTGTGTCAGTTTCCGCAACTGACATATGTTTCCACAGCTGACTCCAGTTTCCGCAGCCAGAAGCAGATTCCGCAGCTACAACTCTGTTTTCAAAAGAATTTACATCTAGATGTTATTTCCATAAGCATGAAATAAAATGCAGGTGAGAGGATAAAAAAAAATGAAGACACGGAGCATTCAAGACACCAATAAAGAGCAACTAGTTGAAGACCAAGGAAAAGGCAAAGATTCCAAAGGTATGAATAAAATTTATTTCAAATAGCATTGAAAAACACATTTTTATATAGTTCTGACCCATAAGCTCTATCCATGATGTGCAATGATTATATTGACAATTCCGTAACCTTTCACGATCTCCATATTATCCTCTCGCATTCATTCTCAAACGATTCCATCATTTAACCCCCCATTTTCACTCATGTTCCAATATTCCACCGGTGACAATGAGACGTATTTGATTTGACCACGGACTCTTACAGCCGCATAAATCCATAACCGTTGTTGAAACGTGCTCATATTTATTGTGCAGCCACCAAAATTCAAAACGTTGCCAGATGTGTTATACTCTGTTAATCTCTCTGTCGTGTCTCTGTCGTGCTTACGAAACCCCACTCTGTTCTGTCTCACTCCATTTCATTCTGTCTCTGTTGTACACGACGATATTTACCCACATTCATTGCGCTTATCTCTGTGCATTCAGCCGTTCTATTTCCATTTGAACCCTCACGCAGGCAAATTTGTAAGAGCAGAAAGAAAAAATGGGTAAATTGCTAGGAGCAGAGCCCGAAGGACCTAAGTTTATAGAGGGATATCCGCAAGTAAAGGAGATATTGAAGAAAGAAAATTGGCTACGGTTTATCCAGAAATTCAAAGGTTATCATAAAGAAGTCACGAAGGCATTCACAAGGTCGTTTAATGGCTTGGAAGCAGAGATTGGAGACCTTAAGTTTGCGGTCAATGAAGCATCTATAGCAACAGCCACGGAACTTCTTCAGGAGGGTGAGAGTTGGTTTAAAAATAAAAGCATCAGTGATGAAGCATGGAGGACAATCTTACAAAATCAAGGTATGGACATAACTATTTTTTAAAGAGGAATTCCTGTGCATGCATTGAAAGAGGAATGGGCTACTTTGCTGCTAGTTGTTCAGAAATTCATTACATGTGAAGGCCATTTTGGGTCCATGTATATGTACCATACCAGGTTATTGATGAATTTTCTAGATAATCAAACTCTCAATCTCCCATATTTTCTATTCAATAGTTTGAAGAAAATGTCCGTGACTGTTCAGAAACATTTAGGAGATGTAGAACCTCATCTATATCACCACGGCCTTGTAAAAATTTTGATTGAAAAGGAGTTAAAGGAAAAGAAAGACACATGGGAACAATTTTTGGTTAGAAATTTCTTTGAGGAACCTCAGGAAATTTCTGAAGGTAGTATAACAAGAAGGAGTAGAAGAAAAAGAATAAATGATGAAACCCAAATTACTCCTACTCAGGAAATTCCTGAAGGTAGCACAACAAGAAGGAGTAGAAGAAAAAGAATAAATGATGAAACCCAAATTACTCCTACTCAGGAAATTCCTGAAGGTAGCACAGCAAGAAGAAGTAGGAGGAAAAGAACAATTGATGAAATCCAAAATACTCCTACTACTGCAATTGAAAGAACTGATAGGGAAGAGAGACTGTCAAAGAGGAAGAAGAAAGAAATCAAGGGTAAGAAGCCAATAACACCAAAAGAGAGAAAAACTATTGAGGCTATACATAAAAACCCTTCTTCTTCTGAAGAAGATCACCAAGTGTTATCTGAAAGATTAGTTTATCTTCAAAAACAGTCCTCTATGGCCAAGAAGACAGAGAAAGGAAAACAAAAACAAAAGGATAGTGCACCACAGCGTGTGAGAAGAAGCATCAGACTTAAGGGGAAATTGAGGAAAACGCAAATGAAGGGTCCTCATTTCATTGATTTGGGAGAGGAAACATCTGAACAGTCCCCAGCTGACCATAGTCCATCTCAGTCAGTTAGTGAACCTGGTTCATTTCATTCTCAGTCAGACATTGAACACAGTCCATCCCATTCTCAGCAAGATGTTGATGTGAGCCCTTCTCAGCCAGATTTTGAAGATAACTCTCCTTCACGGCATTTTGGGGATAGCCCAATAAAAATGACACCTGAAATAGACCCCAAGCAGCAGGAAGTATATGACTATATAGAATCTTTGGAAAAGGCAGCTACAGGTCCCAATACTTCATCCATTCAGCCTCATACAGTACAGGATGATTTAGTCCAATCACTAAAACAGGAAATTTTTGAGCTAGAGATTTTAAATAGGCACATAAAAAATGAAAATGAGACATTGAAAGAACAAGGCAAAATGGACAAAATCATCCATGATAATACCATGCTACATCTGGGAATATGGCAGAAGAAGAACAAGAAATTGAAAAGGAAATGCCAGAAGTTGAGCAGAGCATTGGTTAATATCAAGTTTAGGTGCTCAATGAAGAAACCCAGAATGTTGGCAGCACCAAGGAAGAGGAGGAGAGGATTGGATGTGCTGGCTAAGGTGTCAAGGCACATGAACTAAGGAATAAATATCAAAATTTTGGTTGCATGAGGACATGCAACACCTTCACAGTGGGGGTATGTTGAGTCTCAATTCTGCATCTTTTCCATACACTTTTCTATACCTTTTTCACTCACCTGAGCCTCCCAAGTTGTCAATATCATTGTATGTTAATTGAAAAAGAGCATCTAACATGGTTTTTAACTATATTTTTTTGTCTGCTGTTTGATTTAGATTTTGTTCATTTAGCTGCAGAATCCTGCCACTTTCCGCAGCTGCTGCAACTTTCCACAGCTATTTTTTGAAACTCTATGTTACAGGTGTCTACAGGGAAAATGAGCCACATGGGCAGGTCAGAAATGATGTGGACATGGTTCGTGTCCTATTGGCTTGAGCAAACTCATCTAAAGAAGCCGCGGTCAAAGGCGTCCACATGGAAGTCAACCATGGAGTCTCATGGTGACAGGACTCTGTTTCGTGTCACGTGAAGGTTCATATGGCCGTTTCTGAGCTTGCGGAGGACAAGTCGACATCTGTACATTGCTCCATAGCCGAATTCAAGCATCCACTCCTCATAGATTTACTTTCCAACACGGCCATGATCCTAGATCTGTGGACGTAATGGTCTACGTGTTTTGTATTAGCATAAACTTTAGGAAGACAGTTATATTTCTTTTGTTATATATAATGTGTTTGCATACGCATATAGAGTTAGTCGATGTTGGTCTCTGTTATCTCTTATTAGTCTGCTCTGTAATGTAATTACGCTGCCTTTGAGTCGTAATACTACCTTACTATTATGACTACATTTTAATATAAGAAGACTCTGTTTTCAGACTTAATTCGTACTTGAAGATTGTTGCCAAGGCTGGTGTAGAGGGCCCCTGCTCAGCTGAGGTTATGTGCATTATTGTATAGTTCTTATTTCATTTCTTTAAAGCTCATTGTACCATAATCCATTCACATGTTTATACATTGCATTTTTCATATACTTCATTTCTGTTTATAAAATTTCATGCTTTCCATTTCACTTTTGTCTTTCATGTTTTATGTTGTTAATCACTGATCAATGTTCTTGTTTCAGGTTATAGATAGGCAGCCTGGGCATTTTCATAGTTTTTTTTTACTAATGACATGGAATTAACATTGTTCCGCTGCTAATTTGTTTTTCTTAGTTTCTGTTTAATTTCAGTACTGCTTTGTTTAATTCAGTTTTGCTCATTTGCTTCAGTAGTTAAATTTAGATATATTAAACTGCTCATAACATCTTCAGTTGCCTCCAAAAGCCACAGCTGGACTGATGGTGAGGGATTGTATTATGAAATGTGTAGTTTGGTATTAGTTTCATTTCTGCAAATTTAGATATATTAAACTGCTCATAACATCTTCAGTTGCCTCCGAAAGCCACAGCTGGATTGATGGTGAGGGATTGTATTATGAAATGTGTAGTTTGGTATTAGTTTCCTTTCTGAAAATTTAGATATATTGAACTGCTCATAACATCTTCAGTTGCCTCTGAAAGCCACAGCTGGACTGATGGTGAGGGATTGTATTATGAAATGTGTAGTTTAGTATTAGTTTCCTTTCTGCAAATTTAGATATATTAAACTGTGCATGACATCTTCAGTTACCTCCGAAAGCCACAGCTGGAATGATGGTGAGGGATTGAATTATGGATGTATGGTTTGATAATAGTTTATTTTCTGCAAGTTAGATGTCAGTTACTCAAAGTTGTTTATGGTTACTTCCGAAAATCATAGCTGGACTAATGATGAGGGATCAGAAGACAAGTTGATGTAATCTGATTTAGATTTACTTTGATGCAATTTTGGATTTATTTCAGCATAATTTATTTTGTGTTTAGACAGCAGCAAGAATAGTTTGGTTTCAGGCTCACTAGTTCACTGTTTTGATTTTATTAGACTAGCAGCACCTTTTCATTTCAGCAGCATATTTTCATTTTCTTTCAAGTTTTTTCATTGTACTTTTCAAATTCCTTTTTAAGTTTCAAGTTGGTAAATCATTATAGAGGATATAATTTCCTTGAACAAACATAACCACACTTGTTTTCATTTTAGAATTTCCATTTCATCTTAGAAAACCAAAAACGACAAAAAGTTAAGAAATAGGTTATCTTGCACATATAGTGCGCCGCACTTCATCAGCTTACGAATCCCAGATTGACAAATTAAATGCAGCAATTTAGGACACACTAAATTGACCAAACACTACATGCAATGTTGCGCTCCCACACAGCCTGGTAACAGTAAATGCAATAAATTTCAGCTTGGGACGGATGATAGTGTTTATATCAATCTGTTTGTCTCTGGGGTCTGCTTCATCATTACAGAATTCTTGTCGAAAACTAGCGACAGTCTGGCCACCTGGCCTAGTCCCAAACAAGGAGAGTTGTTCGCCCCTCTTGGACAAACTAGTCAGAAAATAAATTTCCTCCAGCTTGATTTTGAGCTGGTGGCCACCAATAATGAAACATTGGTCCTGCACGTTCCACCTATTTACTAGCCATGTCAAGATCTCTACCTGTGCTCTCATTCCTTGGATGGCCCAGAATTTATATATACTGCATGCTCTTAATGCTTGCATTGTGGGAAAATGGAGCATTGTGGCGTCATCCACGTCCGTGTGTTCACGTTCTCTCCAAATCAACATCTTGTTAATCCTACAATACATAAAAAGATAGATTAGAACAATGTAATTTGAAAAATTTTGGGCGAGAAAAGAGAAATTTCAGTTTTAAATTTAAATGCGCGGGGACCGCACTTTACCTTTGTAAACAGTGCGTAGGAACGCACGCGTTCTGTAATGAAAGTGCGGACCCATGAATTTTTCCCTTGTAAGAAAATTTTGGGGTCCGCAGGTACCATGTGTGTCACCTGCGGACCCCCGCAGGTGATTTTTGAACCATGTTTTTCCCTTAAAAATAAGATTTAAAGCCTAAAAATGAATTGTAAATGGATGAAATGCAAGATTAAGAGGTCGTGGATTACCTGGGACTGACGGTTCTCGATTTCAACAGACGGATTTTCCAAAATCTTCACAAGAAATTTTTTATCCAAAAGCTTCTACTTTTCACTCTGAACTTGAACGGTAAAAATGAAGTTGAAAAAGTCCTTTTTATAAGTTTTTTTGAATAGATGAATTTTTAATTTATTTATTTTGGACTCTTTCAGAAATTCATGAAAAAGAAAAACATTGGAGTCCTCTTTTAAGCACTTTTCAGACTCTCTAAATATGAAAATATCGCCAAGTACTTGATTGTTCGAACTCATTAAAGTAAATGAATAATCGTCCCTTCAGTATAAGTTTACCCCTTTTACGGACTGAAATGGACTATTTACGAAAAAGGTATACGTTGACTAATTATGGTCAATAGAGTTCTCTCCCACATTATTTTATCCTTTTTCGGGCCTGAGAGACTAAATTTACGAAAAAGTACACCCATGGAGTTTTCTTAAGTTTTTTCTTCTGACTCCCTAAAAATGAAAAACACCGAGTTTCTCCTATACTGGACTCGTTAAAATTTAACAGTAAAGGACCTGTTTAATTTTCAATAGGAACGAACCACTCCTTCTTAGGGTTCAAATCTTAAACTAAGTTGGACTCATTCGAAGGATGAGCTTATAAACAAGCAAATGTTATCCTCCTCAAGCTTGTCAAAAATAAAGAGGTACTTGCCAGAAATGGTGGGGGAAAAGAGAGGAAAATGGGCGTGTTTGTTGTATTTTGATTCTTCAAAAATTCAGTCAACCACTCTTGAACACGACACTTTCATTCACCTGGGTTGGGAAATCCTTTGCCTAATAGTTAATCGAACCTCATTTGAAAATCTTCATTCGGTTTCTGGGTATTAGCTTTGGGTCAATTGTTACCAAGCCATCTGCAGTGTCGTTATGTGCTCAAGAGGACAGTTTAAATAAACCATTCATCTGCAAAATATCTGTCATCCATTTTGACCATCCCTGAGTCAATCCTTGCTAATATATTTTCAAAACTTGATCTATGATTTCGTGTTGTGGGCTTGCCTACGACGGATCGCTTTCTATCGACGACAACTCATTATCTGGGAAGTTGATCTAGAAATCGTCAGTACCTTGAAATCTACATGCCTTAATGGCAGGTTTCTCGCTTTCGACGACAGGTTACATCATCGACCTTCGATCGAATGATTCCGTGAGATGTTTGACTTCAGATCATTCATTCACATTTCATGGATTGTACTGGGTACTTTGAGAGCCATTGACATTACTGGTGGTTACTCTCACACTTGTTAACAGTTTACATCATTGACTGGTAATCAAGTGGTTTCTACCATGTTCGACTTCGACACATTTATTCGCATGGATAGAATCGTACTAGTTCGAGATGTGGAAATCAAGACCCTGGATCTAGTTTCTACCATCCAGGCTGCGAGGAATTTTGTTATCATTTATACAATGGACTATTTATAAACAGATGGCTGCGTCCATACTGTGTCTACACATGTCTATACTGTGATGTACTCAAAATCATTCCTGTATCAGAACAATTTGAATTAGTTTCTAGTTAGTTTTGATCTGAGTATGGGAATGCCTACCTCAGCGATGATATATATATATTTTGCATTGAATGTTTTTACAGGTTCCGACTGGGGTGTCCACAAGATGATCCTTGAAATGATAAAGTACTGCACTCTTCATATATGACAGACTTCAGCATCATCTATTCCAGACTTTGCACTTTAGGGGGCAATCTGTTACACTAAAAATTGTCATCCTAACATTCTGCTATGTGTATGAGCTCATTATAACTCATACTTCTTCCTTTGCAAGTCTAAACATATTAGTTCCTCATGCCAAGCCTTGAAAATCAGAAAAAGTTCCTAAAAGTTTCCTAAACTTTGGTATCGCACTTTCTGGATATCCTGCCTGCGGTCCCGCACCCAATGTTCAGCTATCCTGCATACCTGAACACACTTTATCTTTGTTATAGGTGCGGATCCCTGTAAGATTAAAAAGGCGCAAGTAAATTCCAAAAAGCTCAATTAAAGTAAATTCTGGAAGCTTCTAGAATGGATTTTGCGGTGGCAGAACCGCTCTTGTGAGGTGCATGAATCCCTTACCTTATGGAGCTAACCCCTTGATGTGAGGAGCTTATCCCTTTGAAGGAGGATTCTATCCCTTCATACTTGGAACAAAAAACCTCTTCTTTTCTACTATAAAAAGAGGCATTGGGTAGCCTCAAAGGGAGTTGAAGCTTTACAATATTTGAAGTTAAGTGCTGTTGAGATTCAGACTCAGTTGATTAAGACTTTTGTGAGGAGAGATTACATACCTCTATTAGTCTTGGTTGGAGGAGTGCAAAGCTTATCAAAGTAAAGGAGATTCCTGCTTCGGACCCCGGAAAGTCCTGTGCAACATCAAGGCTCAGGTTGTAAGGATTTTCTTCTTTTTGAAATTAATACAAATATACTCATTTTTCTCAATAAGCTTTCAATCAATGGTTTATTTCATAGATTCCTTGATCACTATGATAAGCATGGTTTATGATGATTTCTATACAGGTGCTATGTAATATTTTGCTTGTTTGTGACTGCAGGTTTACAAGCGAAACTCCTTCAAGCGCGCGAGGGATAACAACAACTTCAAACAAGCACTGGACAAATGGTAAGTCTTTTACACCTATCTAGAGCTTTTGGTAAATCATATATGCTTAGAGAAAGATTAGTCTCTTTGGTTGTTTGTTGCTAGATACTTTTAGTAATAGGGAGATCAGTCTTGTCCACAAGACGGATTAATCCATACAACACCCCTGTGATTTACAACATTGGCAAGAATAAACACTGCAGGGGGCCACATCATAACCACTTTGGAATCCTAGGACCAAGCCTTCCTGGATTCAGAGAGGGATCTCTCTATTAAGTGTTTTCAAAGGATATATCTTTATGCTTTGTTTTTGATATTAGGCTAGCTATGAAGCTAAGGGAACTTGTTTGTTTGGTTGGGATGGATATCATTAACTGAAGAGGTTGGTTGAAGGGTGAAGGTGAGAGTAGATTGAAGAATGTTTCAGCTGAAAAGATAGGTCATGAAACAGTATTAACCCATTGGGCTATGGAGTCACAAAAGGATTTAATTGTACAAAAATTCTTCAAGGGTTTTCATAGGGCAAGCCATCTATATCAAAGGATCTTTTAGATTGAATTGTGATATGATACATTAAAATGTTGTGAAAAAAGCAAAGCTAAAACCAATTAAGAATCTAACTTCACTAAGACAAGAAAAGCCTTTCAAAGTAACTATTTGAAGCAAACCAAAGGATAAGGCAAACCATAGACTTCTTTGGACAAACTTTTATTAAAACACAATTTTCAGACAATAATCCAGTAATCCTACGACTACTTTCAGAAAGGAGAAAACATATGAGAGAACAAGGAATATAGCCTAATATCATACATAAACTGTGAATCTAGCCTTCTTTTGGCATACTCTCAAGGGATATTTCAAATCAACTATTAAATACTAGCCAGAGGATAGGGAAAATCATCAACTTCCCTGGGTTAACTCTACTTAGCAAATCTTGAAAATAACATTCGAAAACAATATCTCAAGTTGTACGTAGAAATACATGGGCTCACCAACATTTCTTCACTGTTTATACTCTATTGAATCATTCTCAAATCAACAAGATGGATAAACCTATAGGGCAATTAAGAATTCTCTAAACATAACTTAGCAGAAGAAAACATAAAGATAAAGCTTTCAGACAGAAATATGATACTTTTTAGTAAATCCTACTCTAAATTTTATGTTCTTTATTAGAGAAAATGGGCAGCATGTAAACATAAGGAAAAAAAATAGTGAGGAATAACATCACCATTAACATAGACCAGGATCCCGTGAATTATCTTGTACTATTGATGTTCAAACTAGTTACATACTTCATGTCCAATAGGTCTCTACAACACAGAACTTCTCTTCTAAGCCTAGTATTCTTCAACTACTCAAAAACACTTCAACAACTTTAGCAACTATCTTACACTTCAATAATAATCCAACCAACAATGAACTATGAACTCCTCATATAGTATTTATAGATAAATGAGGAGGTGGAGTGAAAGAAGGGGTTTCTAGTGGTTCATAAATGACAGAGTAAATGTGTTTGACCTTTGAGACCACTTTCCGCAGCTGCTGCAACTTTCCACAGCTATTTTTTGAAACTCTATGTTACAGGTGTCTACAGGGAAAATGAGCCACATGGACAGGTCAGAAATGATGTGGACATGGTTCGTGTCCTATTGGCTTGAGCAAACTCATCTAAAGAAGCCGCGGTCAAAGGCGTCCACATGGAAGTCAACCATGGAGTCTCATGGTGACAGGACTCTGTTTCGTGTCACGTGAAGGTTCATATGGCCGTTTCTGAGCTTGCGGAGGACAAGTCGACATCTGTACATGGCTCCATAGCCGAATTCAAGCATCCACTCCTCATAGATTTACTTTCCAACACGGCCATGATCCTAGATCCGTGGAAGTAATGGTCTACGTGTTTTGTATTAGCATAAACTTTAGGAAATCAGTTACATTACCTTTTGTTATATATAATGTGTTTGCATACGCATATAGAGTTAGTCTCGATTAGTCTCTGTTATCTTTTATTAGTCTGATCTGTAATGTAATTACGCTGCCTTTGAGCCGTAATACTACCTTACTGTTATGACTACATTTTAATATAAGAAGACTCTGTTTTCAGACTTAATTCGTACTTGAAGATTGTTGCCAAGGCTGGTGTAGAGGGCCCCTGCTCAGCTGAGGTTATGTGCATTATTGTATAGTTCTTATTTCATTTCTTTAAAGCTCATTGTACCATAATCCATTCACATGTTTATACATAGCATTTTTCATATGCTTCATTTCTGTTTATAAACTTTCATGCTTTCCATTTCACTTCTGTCTTTCATGTTTTATGTTGTTAATCACTGATCAGTGTTCTTGTTTCAGGTTATAATAGGTAGCCCAGGCATTTTCATAGCTTTTTGACTAATGACTTGGAATTAACATTGTTCTGCTGCTAATTTTTTTTTCTTAGTTTCTATTTAATTTCAGTATTGCTTTATTTAATTCAGTTTTGTTCATTTGCTTCAGTAGTTAAATTTAGATATATTAAACTGCTCATAGCATCTTCAGTTGCCTCCGAAAGCCACAGCTGGACTGATGGTGAGGGATTGTATTATGAAATGTGTAGTTTAGTATACTTTTCTTCGCAAATTTAGATATATTAAACTGCTCATAACATCTTCAGTTGCCTCCGAAAGCCACAGCTGGACTGATGGTGAGGGATTGTATTATGAAATGTGTAGTTTAGTATTAGTTTTCTTTCTGCAAATTTAGATATATTAAACTGCTCATAGCATCTTCAGTTGCCTCCGAAAGCCATAGCTGGACTGATGGTGAGGGATTGTATTATGAAATGTGTAGTTTAGTATTAGTTTCCTTTCTGCAAATTTAGATATATTAAACTGTGCATGACATCTTCAGTTACCTCCGAAAGCCACAGCTGGAATGATGGTGAGGGATTGAATTATGGATGTATGGTTTGATAATAGTTTATTTTCTGCAAGTTAGATGTCAGTTACTCAAAGTTGTTTATGGTTACTTCCGAAAATCATAGCTGGACTAATGATGAGGGATCAGAAGACAAGTTGATGTAATCTGATTTAGATTTACTTTGATGCAATTTTGGATTTATTTCAGCATAATTTATTTTGTGTTTAGACAGCAGCAAGAATAGTTTGGTTTCAGGCTCACTAGTTCACTGTTTTGATTTTATTAGACTAGCAGCACCTTTTCATTTCAGCAGCATATTTTCATTTTCTTTCAAGTTTTTTCATTGTACTTTTCAAATTCCTTTTTAAGTTTCAAGTTGGTAAATCATTATAGAGGATATAATTTCCTTGAACAAACATAACCACACTTGTTTTCATTTTAGAATTTCCATTTCATCTTAGAAAACCAAAAACGACAAAAAGTTAAGAAATAGGTTATCTTGCACATATAGTGCGCCGCACTTCATCAGCTTACGAATCCCAGATTGACAAATTAAATGCAGCAATTTAGGACACACTAAATTGACCAAACACTACATGCAATGTTGCGCTCCCACACAGCCTGGTAACAGTAAATGCAATAAATTTCAGCTTGGGACGGATGATAGTGTTTATATCAATCTGTTTGTCTCTGGGGTCTGCTTCATCATTACAGAATTCTTGTCGAAAACTAGCGACAGTCTGGCCACCTGGCCTAGTCCCAAACAAGGAGAGTTGTTCGCCCCTCTTGGACAAACTAGTCAGAAAATAAATTTCCTCCAGCTTGATTTTGAGCTGGTGGCCACCAATAATGAAACATTGGTCCTGCACGTTCCACCTATTTACTAGCCATGTCAAGATCTCTACCTGTGCTCTCATTCCTTGGATGGCCCAGAATTTATATATACTGCATGCTCTTAATGCTTGCATTGTGGGAAAATGGAGCATTGTGGCGTCATCCACGTCCGTGTGTTCACGTTCTCTCCAAATCAACATCTTGTTAATCCTACAATACATAAAAAGATAGATTAGAACAATGTAATTTGAAAAATTTTGGGCGAGAAAAGAGAAATTTCAGTTTTAAATTTAAATGCGCGGGGACCGCACTTTACCTTTGTAAACAGTGCGTAGGAACGCACGCGTTCTGTAATGAAAGTGCGGACCCATGAATTTTTCCCTTGTAAGAAAATTTTGGGGTCCGCAGGTACCATGTGTGTCACCTGCGGACCCCCGCAGGTGATTTTTGAACCATGTTTTTCCCTTAAAAATAAGATTTAAAGCCTAAAAATGAATTGTAAATGGATGAAATGCAAGATTAAGAGGTCGTGGATTACCTGGGACTGACGGTTCTCGATTTCAACAGACGGATTTTCCAAAATCTTCACAAGAAATTTTTTATCCAAAAGCTTCTACTTTTCACTCTGAACTTGAACGGTAAAAATGAAGTTGAAAAAGTCCTTTTTATAAGTTTTTTTGAATAGATGAATTTTTAATTTATTTATTTTGGACTCTTTCAGAAATTCATGAAAAAGAAAAACATTGGAGTCCTCTTTTAAGCACTTTTCAGACTCTCTAAATATGAAAATATCGCCAAGTACTTGATTGTTCGAACTCATTAAAGTAAATGAATAATCGTCCCTTCAGTATAAGTTTACCCCTTTTACGGACTGAAATGGACTATTTACGAAAAAGGTATACGTTGACTAATTATGGTCAATAGAGTTCTCTCCCACATTATTTTATCCTTTTTCGGGCCTGAGAGACTAAATTTACGAAAAATTACACCAACAAAGTTTTCTTAAGTTTTTTCTTCTGACTCCCTAAAATTGAAAAACACCGAGTTTCTCCTATACTGGACTCGTTAAAATTTAATAGTAAAGGACCTGTTTAATTTTCAATAGGAACGAACCACTCCTTCTTAGGGTTCAAATCTTAAACTAAGTTGGACTCATCCGAAGGATGAGCTTATAAACAAGAAAATGTTATCCTCCTCAAGCTTGTCAAAAATAAAAAGGTACTTGCCAGAAATGGAGGGGGAAAAGAGAGGAAAATGGGCGTGTTTTTTGTATTTTGATTCTTCGAAAATTCAGTCAACCACTCTTGAACACGACACTTTCATTCACCTGGGTTGGGAAATCCTTTGCCTAATAGTTAATAAAACCACATTGAAAGTCTTCAGCCGGTTTCTGGGTATTAGCTTTGGGTCAATTGTCACCAAGCCATCTACAGTGTCGTTATGTGTTCAAGAGGACAGTTTAAATAAACCATTCATCTGCAAAATATCTGTCATCCATTTTGACCATGCCTGAGTCAGTCCTTGCTAATATATTTTCAAAACTTGATCTATGATTTCGTGTTGTGGGCTTGCCTACGACGGATCGCTTTCTATCGATGACAACTCATTATCTGGGAAGTTGATCTAGAAATCGTCAGTACCTTGAAATCTACATGCCTTAATGGCAGGTTTCTCGCTTTTGACGACAGGTTACATCATCGACCTTCGATCGAATGATTCCGTGAGATGTTTGACTTCAGCTCATACATTCACAATTCATGGATTGTACTAGGTACTTTGAGAGTCATTGACATTACTGGTGGCTACTCTCACACTTGTTAACAGTTTACATTATTGACTGGTAATCAAGTGGTTTCTACCATGTTCGACTTCGACACATTCATTCGCATGGATAGAATCGTACTAGTTCGAGATGCAGAAATCAAGACCCTGGATCTAGTTTCTACCATCCAGGCTATGAGGAATTTTTTTATCATTCATACAGTGGACTATTTATAAACAGATGGCTGCGTCCATACTATATTCACATATGTCTATACTATGATGTACTCAAAATCATTCCTGTATCAGAACAGTTGAATCAGTTTTTAGTTTAATCTGAGTATGGGAATGCCTACCTCAGTGATGATACATATACATATATATTTTGCGTTGAATTTTTTTATAGGTGCTGACTGGGGTGTCCACAGGATGATCCTTGAAATGATAAAGTACTGCACTCTTCATATATGACAGACTTCAGCATCATCTATTCCAGACTTTGCACTTTAGGGGGCAATATGTTACACTGAAAATTGTCATCCTGACATTCTGCCATGTGTATGAGCAGCTCATTATTACTCATAATTCTCCCTTTTTCAAGTCTAACATATCAGTTCCTCATGTCAAGCCTTGAAAATCAGAAAAAGTTACTAAAAGTCTCCTAAACTTTGGTATCGCACTTTCTGGCTATCTTGCCTGTGGTCCCGCACCCAATGTTCAACTTGCCTACATTCCTGAACGCACTCTATATTTTTTATAGGTGCGTACCCCTATAAGATTAAAAATACACAAGTAAAATTCCAAAAAGCTCAATTAAAATAAATTCTGGAAGCTTCTAGAATGGATTTTGCGGTGGCAGAACCGCTCTTGTGAGGTGCATGAATCCCTTACCTTATGGAGCTAACCCCTTGATGTGAGGAGCTTATCCCTTTGAAGGAGGATTCTATCCCTTCATACTTGGAACAAAAAACCTCCTCTTTTCCACTATAAAAAGAGGCATTGGGTAGCCTCAAAGGGAGTTCAACCTTTTAGAATATTTGAAGTTAAGTGCTATTGAGATTTTGACTCAGTTAACTAAGACTTTTGTGAGCAGAGATTGCATACCTCTATTTGTCTTGGTTGGAGGAGTGCAAAGCTTATCAAAGTAAAGGAGACTCCTGCTTCGGACCCCAGAAAGTCCTGTGCAACATCAAGGCTCAGGTTGTAAGGATTTTCTTCTTTTGAAATTAATACAAATATACTCATTTCTCTCAATAAGCTTTCAATCAATGGTTTATTTCATAGATTCCTTGATCACTATGATAAGCATGGTTTATGATGATTTCTATACAGGTGCTATGTAATATTTTTCTTGTTTGTGACCGCAGGTTTACGAGGAAAACTCCTTCAAGCGCGCGAGGGATAAATAAATAACCTTCAAATGCTAATCGGACAAATGGTAAGTCTTTTACACCTATATAGAGCTTTTCGTAGATCATATATGCTTAGAGAAAGATTACTTTATTTGGCTGTTTGTTGCTAGATACTTTAGTACTAGGGAGATCGGTCTTGTCCGCAAGACTTGACAATCCATACAACACCCCTATGATTTACAATATTGGCAAGAATAAACACTGCAGGGGGCCACATCAAAACCGCTTTCGAATCCTAGGACCTAGCCTTCTTGGATTCAGAGAGGGATCTCTCTATTAAGTGTTTTCAAAGGATATATCTTTATGCTTTGTTTATGATATTAGGCTAGTTGTGAAGCTTAGAGAACTTGTTTGTTTGGTTGGGATGGATATCGTTAACTGAAGAGGTCAGTTGAAGGGTGAAGGTGAGAGCAGGTTGAAGGATGTTTCAGCTGAAAATATAGGTCATGGAATAGTATTAACCCATTGGGCTATGGAGTCACAAAAGGATTTAACTGTACAACAATTCTTCAAGGGTTTCCATAGGGCAAGTCATCTATATCAAAGTATCTTTGAGATTGAATTGTGATATGATACATTAAAATGTTGTGAAAAAAGCAAAGCTAAAACCAATTAAGAATCTAACTTCACTAAGACAAGAAAAGCCTTTCAAAGTAACTATTTGAAGCAAACCAAAGGATAAGGCAAACCATAGACTTCTTTGGACAAACTTTTATTAAAACACAATTTTCAGACAATAATCCAGTAATCCTACGACTACTTTCAGAAAGGAGAAAACATATGAGAGAACAAGGAATATAGCCTAATATCATACATAAACTGTGAATCTAGCCTTCTTTTGGCATACTCTCAAGGGATATTTCAAATCAACTATTAAATACTAGCCAGAGGATAGGGAAAATCATCAACTTCCCTGGGTTAACTCTACTTAGCAAATCTTGAAAATAACATTCGAAAACAATATCTCAAGTTGTACGTAGAAATACATGGGCTCACCAACATTTCTTCACTGTTTATACTCTATTGAATCATTCTCAAATCAACAAGATGGATAAACCTATAGGGCAATTAAGAATTCTCTAAACATAACTTAGCAGAAGAAAACATAAAGATAAAGCTTTCAGACAGAAATATGATACTTTTTAGTAAATCCTACTCTAAATTTTATGTTCTTTATTAGAGAAAATGGGCAGCATGTAAACATAAGGAAAAAAAATAGTGAGGAATAACATCACCATTAACATAGACCAGGATCCCGTGAATTATCTTGTACTATTGATGTTCAAACTAGTTACATACTTCATGTCCAATAGGTCTCTACAACACAGAACTTCTCTTCTAAGCCTAGTATTCTTCAACTACTCAAAAACACTTCAACAACTTTAGCAACTATCTTACACTTCAATAATAATCCAACCAACAATGAACTATGAACTCCTCATATAGTATTTATAGATAAATGAGGAGGTGGAGTGAAAGAAGGGGTTTCTAGTGGTTCATAAATGACAGAGTAAATGTGTTTGACCTTTGAGACCATGCAAGGCCCAAGGAAAAATGTATTTATGTCTAACTCTGCGTTATATTAACTTTTTGAACTACTTAATGGCTTTTGTTGACTTTTAGGCTTTGTAGGTAGGCTGGAAATAACCTCTGAGCTGTCTTTACAAATATCTCTAATTTGGAGTAACTTTATGTGTCTTTTGAGGAAAATTAGGCCTGTAGGTGGCATTTTGATCCTTTGGAGAAGTAATTGCTTCAGTGATCTATGCATTTAAAGCACTCCTTCTTGTTGATCTATCTGTTTGGTGGATTTAACTCTAATTAGGCCTCTGATAATGATTTTTGGCCTTTTTAATCATCTTTTGTCTTTGTCACTATGCTGATCGTTTTATCTTTAATTTATTTTTCCTTTAAACTCTGTTTTTATCCTTAATCTATTGATTTAGCTTTTAATCTTTTTCCTTTAATCTTCACGGTTCTTTCCTTTTGTTCTGCGTGCAGGTGTCCTTAGCGCGCTATAGGGTTTTTCTGATTTACCAGTGTTCATGAGGCACTGATAAAACACTTTTAAAACTCAAACCCTGGATTTCCACTTTTCTTTATTTTAAACCTCGAGGATCGTCATCATGGGGTTTCCTTTCCATTCAGATTGGGTTGTGGGATGGCCCTTGGATTTGGGCACCATTAAAAAACCTGTAACATAAACATAAACATATTAAAATAAACATGTGCTTTATTGGGTTTAACTGCTTTCAGAGGCTCAGATGGTGTTTGGAGCGACGTACATAGGAGAGGAGATGTGCAGAGGAGGAGGTTCCACGGTGGAACCAGGCGTAAAAGCCAAATTTTTTAATATTGGCGCAAAAAAATGAAAGGTGGTTTTTCAAAACTAGAGGTGGTTTTTGCACTAGAGATGGGTGGTTAGTGGTTTTGAGAGAATCGGACATGATTCCACTAGTTGGATGACACCTGTCCATGCCTAAATCGCCTATTTTTCGTTGAATATGCGCGATCAATTCTTTTGGAAAAACGAGCACAAAATTATTTGGGTGCCATCATATCTAGGCGATCTAGATCTACGGTGGATAATGGGTGTGGTTTTATGAAGTTAATCAGTCGGAGGAGTGGTGGGACCGATAGTGACATCAATTTTTTATTGAGAAGCGAGATTTTTATTGGGCGAGGTTAAATGGTGAGAGTGAGCGATGGTAGTCGAATCTTTAAGATCAACGGTTGTGATTTAATGAAGGGGATAGTGGATAAGAGATTGCTGGGGAGGAGGGAGGATGAGGGGAGGAAAGGACCACCATTGGATCGAGAGGATTAACGACTGGGATTATCTTTGAGAGATATGATGTGAGAGATGAAAAAATAAGAAATGGAGGGGCTAAATGAAGTGGAGAATATTGTCCAATGGGGGAGTAAGAGGACTAGGGTCTATGGTAAGAGGCATTGTGGCTTTAGCCCCCGGTTTGTGGGTTTTAGTCATATGAAGAACGGGGCTGAGGACTTAAGCCCACAGGGGCTTAAGGTCTAATGTTAAGAAAGGGTAGAACATAGGCTAAAGTGGGTTTTTATACCTTTTGAAGGTTTCTGATAAGTATGAAAAAGGGTTTTAAACCATTATAAAGGGATTTTACAAGGCTTAAAGGGTTTTTTATGGGAAAATGAGGGTAAGAGAAGAGAAAAGTGATTGTGAGCATGAATGAAAAGATGGGAAAAATGGAGTTTATAAAATGAACTGATGGAGAAAGGCTTGAAAAAAATCTTCTTTGTGTCTTGGTAGGGCTACTTTGAAGGATTTTGAATGAAGGATTATCAATGAAATGGATTTTTGAAAGATAATGAACATAGTTAGGTTTCAAGAATTCACAAATTTTTCATGAAATTTGTTTCTTGAAAAATGAAATACTAATTTAGCCATCATGAGATATAACAAAATTTATAGATGGCTAACAGTGGCTCCACTTGGGGAGGGTAGCTCCTTGGAGGTGTCAAGAACCTTAGATATAAATCTCTGGAAAGTAGACCAGTGCGTTGTATTTTATTGCACTTTGACAACCTCTTCCTTATTTGATCATGCCACTTTAAAAGATGATATGCATAATTACAACAAGATGATTTTTTCTCCCAATCTTCTACCTACACAACCTACTTGTCCTAACATTTTCTCTTTAGTGGGTGCATTTGGACTTGCAAACCCTTTCAACATCATTTTATTCTTTTATTTGAAAGTAGTAAACTAATCTATTTCTACCCTTATATATTCCATGAGCTCAGATTAGACAGTTGAACTCATTGTTTCTCTACCTATTCTAACTATTTGTCAAGATTGAGCTGTTTGACAGATTTTATTCTCTATTTTCTAAGACAGGAAATTTAAACCACAGTAAAATCAAGGTTACACAGTCTGATTTGCTATGGGGGCTATGGCATTATGTACAAGTTGCACATAGACTTTATCTGCAGAAAATTTAAAACAAAATTCCAAAGGCTTAAGATCTGAAATTTTCTAAGTGTCCTTCCTTCTTTCCTTCACTCAGGTTTTGATATTTTTGGAGCCATTTCTCTTTTCTTTTCCTTGGTTCATATTTTGATCTTGTTAGAACCATTCTTTCTCTATCCTAATCTATTATACTGATAAGCCAAGATTACACTATTTGGCAAATCTTCTTCACACTAACCTATCAGCATAAATTCAAATTTATTCAGTCAAGATTAGGCTGTATGACTGAATAACAATTTCCTTTTCAAGCAGCGGAATTTGAGCTTGCACACTTTCAAATTTTTCTCTTTTTTGGTATGGGGCTGTACCTTTTCTTTTAATCTACCCTCTTTTTCTCTTTTCCTTTATTTTTTGTATTTTTCATTTTTCTTTCAAGACAATTAAAACTAACTAGATGCTCAAAGGGTGAGCTTATTTGCATTCCTATCTAGCCTAATCTAACTTGGAAATTACATATGTAGCTAGCAAATTCTCTTTTCCAATACATCCAATCAATCAGATGATTCCATGATTATTCTTTGCTCATCTCCTTGGGCATACTAGATAAACCAAAGGGCCACTCCCATCTCACTTGTTTCTTAGCAGCAGTGCTAAAAAAAATTCTTACACTTGGCAATACACTGTTCCTAACAACCTTTACTCCCTCTTCAAATGTCTTCATGAAATTAGCAAAGGGATATTGAAATAATACCTAGTTATGGGTACTTGTAATATAGGTTTCAACCAAGATTACTTTTTCTTCCATTGGATCAAGATTAAGATTCTTTTGAGAAAGAAACTCTTCCTCATCTTCATTATTATCTGAACTGGAAGACTCATCATATATTGCAGTGTTGTCCTCTTGTAGTCCTGGTATGTTCTAATTTAGTGGACTGAACTCTGTGAAGAGGTCACTATGTTCTTGAGCAAGGGTATTTTTAATTACTTCCACCTTTTCAGGGGAGGGCTCCTTATCTTCAACTTGCTCAAGAAGTTCCTCGGTATTTTCAACCTCAACATCACAACTGATAGATTTTTTATTCCCAATAATGTGAAAGATATTTCTCATGGGCTTTATTGGTTGATTACTACTTTCAAGCTGATGATAGTGAAATTAATGATACCAATCAACTGTTGGTTGCACTCCATGATTAGTTTCAGTTTGGAGCTCATCATCATCATCAAACTGATCAAAATTTGGAAAATCATTAGTGTAAACAATCTCACCAATTAAACATATTGGATTATCAGTTTTTCTTTCTTTGAGTTGATCTACAAGGTCATTTTCTGATTTCTGGCAACAAAGCTCAGTAGGTGAAAGAGCGATAGTATTTTGTTCACATGAAGTTTCAGAGGCTAGCTGCTTGTGTAATATTTAATTGTTTTCCTCTTCAGTTAGCAGAGGAGGAATTTTTCTCTTTTTTTGGCTAGGAGTACAGCAGTTCTCCTTTTGTTGTGAAGGCTGATTTTGAGGCTAGATGTATTCTTGAGCCTCACCTAGAAGGGATGGTGAATAAATACTTGTGTTTTTAGTTGGATCCTGGGGATTTTCTTCTATTTCTTGATCTTTTTCACTCTTAAACAACTCCTCTTGATCCTTGTGATAGTCAATTTGAAAATGAGTTCATGAGTTGTTTTTACTAGATTGTCAGGATGCCATTCTTCTTTCATAATCTGAAATGAGTTATAACATAAAGGCAAAGACTCTCGTTATGTTGTATCTTCTCCTATTTTAGATTTTGTGAGTTCAAGATGGCTGACTGTTTCCTCGGGGCACTGATCCTTGTTTATGTTTGTAGCTTGCTCATAAAGTTCTCTCAATAGTAAAACACAAGGTATAGGTAGGCAACCAATACCTTCTTGACAATCTTCTTCATTGTTCTCCTTGTAATCTTGCTCATCATGCATATCTTGTTTGTTGCTTTCATTGTGTATTGGTTGAGTTTTTTTTTTATTAGGAGAAGGCATAGGTTGCTCTGGATCATCAACATCTATATCAACCTTGTACCTTTCCTTCCTTTTATCAAGTATATACATCATTTTTCCAATTATGTCCAATAATGTGTTTAGTTTTTCTTCTTTGTCTATAATTGAATCCATGTTTATAATAAAAAAGAGGTCACTGTATCTTTTCAACCAGTTCATAGTCTTCTACTAGTGGAGTCATTAACTATTTTTAGAGTTGTGGAGTCGCCAGGTGGAGGATTTTACTTGTTTTCTAGGGCTGGTTATTGTCCACCATCAACAATCAGGAACAAATATTGGTAGAAACTTGATTCATTTTAAGAATGGGATTTTCTAAGTTGTGAAGTTATCTATTACTCAGTATTTCCCCAATATGGTCGCCACTATGCTGTATTCCTGTGATATACAATATTGGCAAGATTAAATGCTACAGGGGGCCACATCAGAACCACTATGGAATCCTAGGACCTAGCCTTCTTGGATTCAGAGAGGGATCTCTCTATTAAGTGTTTTCAAAGGATATATCTTTATGCTTTGTTTATGATATTAGGCTAGTTATGAAGCTGAGAGAGATTGTTTGTTTGGTTGGGATGGAAATCATTAACTGAAGAGGTCGGTTGAAGGGTGAAGGTGAGAGCAGATTGAAGAATGTTTTAGCTGAAAAGATAGGTCATGAAACAATATTAACCCATTGGGCTATGGAGTCACAAATGCATTTAGTTGTACAATAATTATTCAAGGGTTTTCACAGGGCAACTCATCTATATCAAAGGATATTTTAGATTGAATTGTGATATAAAACATTAAAATGTTGTGAAAAAAGAAAAGCTAAAACCAATTAAGAATCTAACTTCACTAAGACAAGAAAAGCGTTACAAAGTAACTGTTTGAACCAAACCAAAGGACAGGACAAACCATCGAATTCTTTGGAAAAACTTTTATTGAAGCACACTTTTCAGACAACAATCTAGTAATCCTAAGACTACTTTCAGAAAGGAGAAAACATATGAGAGAACAAGGAAAATAGCCTAAGCTCAGACAGAAATTGTGAATCTAGCCTGCTTTTGGCATACTCTCAAGGGATCTTTCAAAGCAACTGTTAAAGAATAGATAGAGGATAGGGAAAACCATAGACTTCCTTGGGTTAACTCTACTTAGCAAACCTTGAAAAGAACATTCAAATACAATATCTAAAGTTGTACGCAAAAATACATGGGCTCACCAACATTTCTTCACTGGTTATACTCTATTAAATCATTCTCAAATCAACAAGCTGGATAAACCTAGAGCTCAATTAAGAATCCTCTAAACATACCTTAGTAGAAGAAAACATAAAGATAAAGCTTTCAGATAGAAATAGGGTACTTTTCAGTAAATCCCACTCTAAATTTTATATTCTTTATCAGAGAAAAATGACAGCATGTAAACATAAGGAAAAACAAAAATAGTGAGGAATAACATCACCATTAACATAGACCAGGATCCCATGAATCGGCTTGTATTATTGATGTTCAAACCAGTTACATACTTCAAGTCCAACAGGTCTCTACAACTCAAAACTTCTCTTCTCAGCCTAGTATTCTTCAACTACTCAACAACACTTCAACAACTTCAGCAACTATCTTACACTTCTATAATAATCCAACCAACAATAACAATGAACTCCTCATACAGTATTTATAGATAAATGAGGAGGTGGAGTGAAAGAAGGGGTTTATAGTGGTTCATAAATGACAGAGTAAATGTTTTTGACCTTCGAGACCATGCAAGGCCCAAGGAAAAATGTATTTATGTCTAACTCTGCGTTATATTAACTTTTTGAACTACTTAATGGCTTTCGTTGACTTTTAGACTTTTTAGGTAGGTTGGCAATACTTTCTAAGTTGTCTTTACAAATATCTCTGACTTGGAGTAACTTTATGTGTCTTTTGAGGAAAATTAGGCCTGTAGGTGGCATTTTGATCCATTGGAGAAGTAATTGCTTCAGTTATCTATGCATTCGAGTCACTCCTTCTTGTTGATCTGTCTGTTTGGTGGCTTTAACTCTGATTAGGCCTCTGATAATGATTTTTGGCCTTTTTAATCATCTTCTCTCTTTTTCACTTTGCTGACTGTTTTATCTTTAATTTATTTTTCCTTTAAACTGTGTTTTTATCCTTAATCCATTGATTTAGCTTTTAATATTTTTCCTTTAATCTTCACGGTTCTTTCCTTTTGTTCTGCGTGTAGGTGTCCTTAGCATGCTGGAGGGTTTCATTGATTTACCAGTGTTCATGAGGCACAGATTAAACACTTTTAAAACTCAAACCCTGGATTTCCCCTTTTCTTTATTTTAAACCTCGAGGATCGTCATCCTGGGGTTTCCTTGCCATTCAGAATGGGCTGTGGGATGGCCCTTGGATTTAGCCTCCATTAAAAAAGTTGCGACACAAACATAAAAATATTAAAATAAACATGCGCTTTATTGGGTTTAACTGCTTTCAGAGGCTTGGATGGCATTTGGAGCGACATATAGAGGAGAGGAGATGTGTAGAGGAGGAGGTTCCATGGTAGAACCAGGGTTCCATGGCAGAACCAGGCAAAACAACCAAATTTTTGAATATTGGCGCAAAAAAATGAAAGGTGGTTTTAAAAAACCAGAGGTGGTTTTCATGCTGGAGATGGATGGTTAGTGGTTTTGAGTGAATCAAATGTGATTCCACTAGTTGGATGACACTTTTCCATACCTAAACCGCCTATTTTTCGTTAAAGATGTGCAATCAATTCTTTGGAGAAACGAGTGCGAAATTAGTTGGGGGCCATCAGATCTGGGTGATCTAGATCTACGGTGGAGAATGGGTGTAGTTTTATGAAGTTAATTGGACGGAGGAGTGGTGGGACCAGCAGTGACATCAATTTTTTGTCGGGAAGCAGGATGTTTATTGGGTGGGGTTAAATGGTGAGAGTGAGTGATGGGCGTTGGAACTTAAAGATCAACGGTTGTGATTTAATGAAGGGGATAGGAGATAAGAGATTTCTGGGGAGAAGGGAGGATGAGGGGAGGAGAGGACCACCATTGGATTGAGAGGATCGATGGCTAGGATTATCTTTGAGAGATAGAGTGCGAGAGATGAAAAAATAAGAAATAGAGGGACTAAATGAAGTGGAGAATAATGTCCAATGCGGGAGTAGGAGGACCAGGGTTTACGGTAAGAGGGGTTTCGGCTTTAGCCCCCGATTTACGGGTTTTGGTTATATGAAGAAGGAGGCTGAGGACTTAAGCCCACAGGGGCTTAAGGCCTAATGTTCAGAAAGGGCAGAACATAGGCTAAAGTGGGTTGTTAGACCTTTTAAAAGTTTCTGATATGTAATAAAAATGGTTTTAAACCATTATAAAGGGAATTTACAAGGCTTAAAGGGTTTTTTATGGGAAAATGAGGGTAAGAAAAGAGAAAAGTGATTGTGAGGATGAATGAAAAGATGGGAAAAATGGAGTTTATGAAATGAACTGATGGAGAAAGGCTTGAAAATAGTCTTCTTTTTGTCTTGATAGGGATACTTTGAAGGATTTTGAATGAAGCCTTGTCAATGAAATGGATTTCTGAAAGATAATGAATAAAGTTAGGTTTCAAGAAGTCACAAAGAATTCATCAAATTTGTTTCTTGAAAACTGAAAGAGTAATTTAACCATCATGAGATATAACAAAATTTATAGATGGCTAACAACCTTAACCTAACCTTAACCTTAACATTAACATTAACCTTCACCTTGACCCTTACCTTAACCTTAACCTTAAATTTAACCGTCACCTTAACCTTAACCTTTAGCCTAACCTTAACCTTAACCTAACCTTAACCCTAACCTTACCTTAACCTTAACCTTAGCCTAACCTTAACATTAACCTTAACCTTAACCTAGCGTAAGGTTAAGGTTAAGGTGAAGGTTAAGGTTAAGATTAAGGTTAGGTTAATATTAAGGTTAGGTTAACGTTAAGGTTAAGATTAAGGTTAAGGTTAAGGTTAAGGTTAAGGTTAAGGTCAAGGTCAAGGTTAATGTTACCTTAATGTTGAGGTTAAGGTTAAGGTTAAGTTTAAGGTTAGAGTTAAGGTTAAGGTAAGGTTAAGGTTAGGTTACGATTAAGGTTAATGTTAGGGTTATGATTAAGGTTAAGGTTAAGGTTAAGGTCAGGTTAGGTAAATGTTAGGTTAAGTTTAAGATTAAGGTTATGGTTAAGGTTAAGGGTAGGATTAAGGCTAGGTTAAGGTTAGGTTAAAATTAAGTTTAAGGTTAAGGTTAAGGTTAAGTAAACCCTCAACCTTAACCATAAACTTAACCTTAATCTTAACCTAACCTTTCCCTTAACCTTAACCTTAACCTTACCCTTAAGCTTAACCTTAACCGTAACCTTAGCTATAAGATAATTAAACCCTTAACCTTAACTAAACCCCTAGCCTTAACCTTACCCTTACCCTTATCCTTAACCTTAACCCTAACCTAAATTAACCCTAACCCACATGGCCTTCACTCAATGACCCTCTGACCTATCGCGTGCGTTCATGACATATTAAACAATAACCTTAATTTGACTTCATATTGGAAAATACCTCTAAAAATCACATTATTTAAACCCCTACCAATATGAACCCAATAAACCTTCCTAATTCAAAAAACCCCTACTTCCATTAAATATTGCAAGAACCCTTTTTTTCCTTAACATTTTTTATACCCCTTTATATTTTTTCATTAACTTTGAGATCCATTTTGTATACCTGCCAACATAAAAACCATTTAACCGCTATATATCCCCCAATATATATTGTAATTTTTTCCTTAATATATATCCCACAATATGAACCCGCATGGTATGGTATTGCTCCCCTAGTGAAGCCCCTGTGCCCTAACCTTGACCTTAACCTTAACCTTAAACTTAACCTAACCCTAACCTAAACTTAACCTTAACCTTAACCTAACCTAACCTTAACATTAACCTTAACCTAAACTAACCTAACCTTAGCATTAACCTAACATAACCTTAACCTTAACATTAACCTTAACCTTCACATTAACCTTACCATTAACCTTAACCTAACCTAACCTTAACCTTGACATTAACCTTAACCTTAACCTTAATGTTAACCTTAACTTCAATAGTAACCTTAACCTTAACCTAACCTTGACCCTAACCTAACCTTAAGCTTCACCTTAAGCTAACCTTAACATTAACCTTAAATTTAACATTAACCTTAATCTTAACCTTAACCCTAACCTAAGTTTAAGGTTAGAATTAAAGTTATGGGTAAGGTTAAGGTTAAGGTTAAGGTTAAGAATAAGGTTAGGTTAGATCACAGTTAAGGTTAGGTTAAGGTTAAGGTTAAGGTGAATGTAAGGTTAAGGACAGGTCAAGGTTAAGGTTCTAGTTAAGGTTAAGGTTAAGGTTAAGGCTAATACTAAGGTCAAGGTTAAGGTTAGGACCTTAACCTTAAAATTAACCTTATGCCTAACCTAACTTAACCTAACCTTAACCTTAGCCTTAACCCTAACCTTAACCTTATCCTAACCTTAACCTTAACCTTAACCTTACCCTTACCCTTAACTCTAACCTTAATCTTAACCTAACCTTAACCTAACCTTAACCTTACCCTTAACCTTAACCCTAACCTTAACCCTAAACTTAACCTAACCTTAACCTTAACCTTAACCTTAACCTTAAACTTAACCTAACCTTAACCTTAACCTTAACTTTAACCTAACCTTAACCTTACCCTTACCCTTACCCTTAACCCTAAACCTAACCGTAACCCTAACCTTAACCTTACCCTTAACCGTAACCGTAACCTTAACCTTAAACATAACCTAACCTTAACCTAACTTGACCTTAAACTTAACCTTAATCTTAACTTTACCTTAACATTAACATTAACCTAACCTTAAACTTAACCTTAACCATAACCTAACCTAACCTTAACCTTAACCTTAATCTAAACCCTAAACATAAGGCTAAGGTTAAGGTTAGGGTAAAGTCAAGGTCAAGGTTAAGGTTAAGGTTAACACAAAGATTAGGGTTAGGTTATGGTTAAGGTTAAGGTTAAGGTTAGGTTAAGGCTAATGTTAAGGTTAAAGGTAAGGTTAAGGTTAAAGGTAAGGCTAAGGTTAAAGGTGAAGGTTAAGTTTAATGTTATGGTTAAGTGTTTAGTGAAGGTTAAGTTTAAGGTTAAGGTTAAGGGTTTAGTTAAGGTTAAGGTTAAGGTTAAGGTTAAGGTTAGGTTAACGTTAAGTTCAAGGTTAACTCTTACAGTTAAGGTTAAGAATAGGGTTAACATTAGGTGAAGGTTAGGTTAAGGTTAAGATTAGGTTAACCTAAGGTTAAGGTTAAGGTTAAGGTTACGTTAACCTAAGGTTAAGGTTATGGTTAAGTTCCAAACCTAACCATAACCTAGCCTTACCCTTACCCTAACCTTAACCTTAACATTAGCTTAACTTGACCTTAACCTTAACCTTAACCCTTACCTAACCTGAACCTTAACCTTATCCTTACCTTAACCTTATCCTTAACCTTAATCTAACCAAACCTTAACCTTGACCTTAACCTTATCCCTAACCTTAACCTAACCTTAACCTTGACCTTAACCTTAAGCTAACCTAATGTTAGCTTAACCTTAACATTGACCTTAACCTTAACCTAACCTTAACCCTAACCATGACCTTAACCTTGAACAAAGCTTTAACCTTAACACAACCTTAAGCTAACCTTAACATTAACCTTGACCATAACCTTAACCTAACCTTAACCATAACCTAACCTTAACCTTGACCTTAACCTTAAACTTAACCATAACCTAACCCTAACCTGAGTGTTAAAATTAATCTTAACCTTAACCTTAATCCTAACCTAACCTAACATAACCTTAACCTTAACCTTAAATTAACACTAAGGTTAACCTTAACGTTAACCTTATGCTTAAGCTTAACCTTAAACTTAACCTCACCAAACCTTAACCTTAACCTTAAGTTTGACCTAACTTAACCTTAACCTTAACCTTAAAATTAACCTAACCTTAACTTTAAACTTAATCCTAACCTAACCTTAACCTTATGTTTCACCCAGGTTAACCTTAACCTTAACCTAAACCTTAACCTTACCCTTAACCTTAACCTAACCTCAACCTAACCTTAACCTGAACCTAACCTTAACCTTAAGCTAAATCTAACTTTAACCTTAACAAAACCCTTAACCTTAACCTCAACCTAACCCTAACCTCAGTGTTAAACTTAATCTTAACCTTAACCTTAACCTAAACCCTAACCTAACCTAACATAACCTTAACCTTAACCTTAACCTAAACCTAACCTTAACCTTAACCTTACCCCTAACCTTAACCTTTACCTTTACCTTAACCTTAACCTCAACCTTAACATTAACCTTAACCTATCCTTAACCTTAACATTAACCTTAACCTAACCTAACCTTAACCTTAACCTAACCTTAACCTATCCCTTAACCTAACCTTAAATTTAGCCTTAACATTACCTTAACATTAAATTTAACCTTAACCTTGATCTAACCTTGACCTAACTCTTAACCTCAACCTTAACTTAACCTTCACCTTCACCTTAATCTTAAGGCAACCTTAACCTTGACCTTAAACTTAACCTTAACCTTATTCTTCACCTTACCTAACCTTAACCTTAACCTTAACCTTATCCTTAACCTTAACCCTAACATTAAGGTAACATCAACCTTGACCTTAACCTTTACCTTAACCTTAATCTTAATTTTAACCTCACCTAAACCTAAACCTTAACCTTACCTTAACCTAAGCTTAACCTTAACCGTAACTTTAACCTTAACCATAACCTTAACATTAACCTAACCTTAACCTTAACCTAACCTAAACCTTAACCTTAACCTTAAGGTAACCTTAACCTTAACCTTGACCATAACCTTAACCTAACCTTAACCATAACCTAACCTTAACCTTGACCTTAACCTTAAAATTAACCATAACCTAACCCTAACCTGAGTGTTAAAATTAATCTTAACCTTAACCTTAATCCTAACTTAACCTAACATAACCTTAACCTTAACCTTAAATTAACACTAAGGTTAACCTTAACGTTAACCTTAACCTTAAGCTTAACCTTAAACTTAACCTCACCAAACCTTAACCTTAACCTTAAGTTTGACCTAACTTAACCTTAACCTTAACCTTAACATTAACCTAACCTTAACTTTAAACTTAATCCTAACCTAACCTTAACCTTATGTTTCACCCAGGTTAACCTTAACCTTAACCTAAACCTTAACCTTACCCTTAACCTTAACCTAACCTCAACCTAACCTTAACCTGAACCTAACCTTAACCTTAAGCTAAAGCTAACTTTAACCTTAACAAAACCCTTAACCTTAACCTCAACCTAACCCTGACCTCAGTGTTAAACTTAATCTTAACCTTAACCTTAACCTAAACCCTAACCTGACCTAACATAACCTTAACCTTAACCTTAACCTAAACCTATCCTTAACCTTAACCTAAACCTAACCTTAACCTTAACCTTACCCCTAACCTTAACCTTTACCTTAACCTTAATCTTAACCTCAACCTTAACATTAACCTTAACCTATCCTTAACCTTAACATTAACCTTAACCTAACCTAACCTTAACCTTAACTTAACCTTAACCTATCCCTTAACCTAACCTTAAATTTAACCTTAACCTTGATCTAACCTTGACCTAACTTTTAACCTCAACCTTAACTTAACCTTGACCTTCACCTTAATCTTAAGGCAACCTTAACCTTGACCTTAAACTTAACCTTAACCTTATTCTTCACCTTACCTTAACCTTAACCTTAACCAAACTTTAGCCTTACCTAACCTAACCTTAACCTTAACCTTAACCTTATCCTTAACCTTAACCCTAACATTAAGGTAACATCAACCTTCACCTTAACCTTTACCTTAACCTTAATCTTAATTTTAACCTCACCTAAACCTAAACCTTAACCTTACCTTAACCTTAACCCTAACTTTAACCTTAACCATAACCTTAACATTAACCTAACCTTAACCTTAACCTAACCTAAACCTTAACCTTAACCTTAAGGTAACCTTAACCTTAACATTAAGCTTACCCTTAACCTTAACATTAACTTTAACCTAACCTTAACATTAACCTTAATCATATCCTAACCCTAACCTACCTTACCCTTAACCTTAATATTAACCTTAACCTTAACCTTAACCTTAACCCTAACCTAATCTAACCTTAACCTTAACCTATAACAATTAAAGTAAGGTTAATTTTATGGTTAGGGTAAGGTTAAGGTAAGGTTAAGGTTAGGTTTAACACTAAGGTTAGGGTTAACCTTAACCTTAACCTTAACCTTAATCTTAAACTTACCTTAACCTTAACCTTAACCTAAATTTAACCTTACTTTAGCATAACCTTAACCTTAACCTTAAGCTTAACCTCAACCTTAACCTTAAGGTAACACTAACCTTGACATTAACCTTGAACTTAACCTTAACCTTAACCTTAATCTTAACTTACCTTAACCTTATCCTCCCCTTAACCACAGGGGCTTCACTAGGAGAGCCATAACATACCACGTGGGTTCATATTGGGGGATATATATTGAGGAAAAAATTACAATATATATTGCGGGATATATAGGGGGTAAAGGGTTTTTATATTGGCAGGTATACAAAATGGATCTCAAAGTTAATGAAAAAATATAAATGGGTATAAAAAATGTTAAGGAAAAAAAGGGTTCTTGTAATATTTAATCGAAGTAGGGGTTTTTTGAATTAGGAAGGTGTATTGGGTTCATATTGTTAGGGGTTTAAATAATGTGATTTTTAGAGGTATTTTCCAATATGAAGTCAAATTAAGGGTATTGTTTAATATGTCATGAACGCACATAATAGGTCAGAGATTCATTAAGTGAAGTCCCTGTGTCCGTAACCTAAACTTAACCATAACCTTAAAATTAACCTAACTTTAACCTTAACCTAACCTTAACCTTAACCTTAACCATAACCTTAACATTAACCTTAACCTTAACCTTAACCTAAACCCTTAATGGAAGGTTAATGTTAAGGTTAGGTTAAGGTTAAGGTGAAGGTTAAACTTAAGATTAAGGTTAAGGTTAAGGTTAATTTTAGGTTAAGGTTAGGTTAAGGTTATGGTTAGGTTAACCTAAGGTTAAGTTTAATATTAAGGTTAGGTTAAGGTTAAGGTTAAGGTTAGGGTAAGGTTAAAGTTAATGTTAAGGTTAATATTAAGGTCAAGGTTAACCTAATCTTAACATTAACCTTAACCAAACCTTAAACTTAACCTTAACCTTAACACTAACTTAACTGAACCTTACCCTTACCCTAACCATAACCTTAACCTTACCTTAACCTGATCTTAACCTTAACCCTAACGTAACCTTAACCTTAACCTTAACCTTACCTGAACCTTGTCCTTAACCTTAACCTAACCTAATATTAGCGTTGACCTTAACCTTAACCTTAACCTTAAACTAACCTTAACCTAACCTTAACCTTACCCTTAACCTTAACCCTAAACTATCACAACCTAACCTTAACATTAGCCTTAACCCTAACATATCCTAACCTAACCTTAACCTTAACCTTAACCTTAACCTTAACCTCACCAAACATTAACCTTAACCTTAAGTTCGACCTAACCTAACCTTAACCTTTACCTTACCCTAACCTTAACCTTAACCTTACCTCAACCTAACCTTAACCCAGACCTAACCTTAACCTTAAACTTAACCTTAACCTTAACCCTATTCTCACCTTAACCTTAACTTTGACCTAACCTAACCTTAACATTAACCTTACGCTAACCTTAACCTTAACCTTCACCTTAACCTAACCTTAAGCTTAACATAACCTTAACCTAACAGTTACCTAACCTTAACCCTAACCTAACCTAACCTTAACCCATACCATAACCTTAACCTTAACCTTAACACAACGTTAACCTTAACCTTAACCTTAACCATAACCGAACCCTAACCATGACCTTAACCTTAACCTTAACCTATCCTAACCTTTACCTTAACCTTAAGGTAACACTAACCTGACCTTAACCTTGACCAAACCCTTAACATTAACCTTAACCTAACCTTAACCTTAACCTTTACCTTGGCTTTAACCTGAACATTATCCTTACCCTTAACCTCAAGCTCAAGCTCAACCTTAACCTTATCCTAACCTTAACCTTAACCTTAATCCTAACCTAACCTTCATCTTGACCTTAACCTTAACCTTAACCCTAACCTAACCCTAACCTTATCCTTAACCCTAACCTTAGTCTAATCATAACCCTGACCTTAACCTAACCTTAACCTTAACATTACCTTAACCCTAACCATAACCTAAACTTTACCTTGACCTTAACCTTACCCTTAACCTTACCATAACCTTAACATTGACCTTAACCTAACCATAACCTTAAAATTAACCCTAACCTAACCTCATTGTTAACCTTAACCTTAACCTAACCTTAACCTCAACCTTAACCTTAACTCTAACCTAATGTTAATATTAACCTTAACCTTAACCATAACATAACCCTAACCTAAGAGTTAGCCCTAACCTTAACCTTAACCTTAACCTTAACCTTAAGTTAAACCTTAACCTTAACCTAACCTTAACCTTAACCTTAAGTTAAATCATAACCTTAACCTAACCCTAACCTTAACCGTAACCTAACCTTAACCTTGATCTTAACCTTACCCTAACCATGACCTAAGCTAACCTTAACCTTAACCATACTTTAACCTTAACCTTAACCCTAACGTTTACCTTAAACTTAACATCAACCTTGACCTTAACATTAACCTTAATCTTAACTTTAACCTTAACGAAACCCTTAACCTTAATATTAATCTTAACCTTAACCTTAACATTAACCTTGAACTTAACATTTACCTTAACCTAACCTTAACCTTAACATTAACCATGAACTAACCTAACCTAACCTTAACCTTGACCTAAACTAACCTAACCTAACAGTAACCATGACCTAACCTAACATAACCTAACATTAATTGTGACCTAATCTAACCTAACCTAACCTAACCTAACCTAAAATTACCTAACATTCACCATGACTTAACCTAACCTAACTATTACACAAAATTTTGTCACCGTCCCTGCAATCCCCGTCCCACACATTGGAGGACCATTCTAAGACTAATACAAAGTGCCATGCCTTGCAAAGACCATCATTACATGCCTTACAATGAGGAAAACATTCCTTCTATTCACAATTCCCTGAGCAAACCATTAGAAACATATGTTTTTTCATTGGCATTGGTAGTCTGTTATGCCCTCGTGCCAATGAGGAAGATTAACACTGTGCCCCATGAGCATTGGTGCCCTGTCCCAGTTAGCTACTTGTGCCAAGTTGTTTTTGGAATGTTTTTTAAATATAGAGGCGAAGTTTCTATCCTAACGACTTTGTGGGCGAGTCATCCTGATTGGTTCGACTGAATAAATACGACCACCCTCCTTTGGCCTCCTGTTTCTACCTTTTGGGGAAACCTCCCAAAGGATAAGGCCTCCTTTCCATCATTGTAGGGATCCCAACCTCCTCCTTTCCCTCTATAAATAAAGCTATCTCCCATTGATACACTAGCTGAATAATCAGAGCTGAAAGGCTAAACAGAATTGTTGAACATTTTTCTAAGGAGATAGATCAGAAAGAGACCTTTGTCAAGAGAGAGCTTAGGCTTGTGTCCCTGCCTCGTCCCATTTCCCAACGATCCTTTGAGATGCGCTTCCACTAAACCCTGCTAAAGGAGGCTGCAACGCCAAGTCTCTGGTTGTAATCTCTTTCTTCTATTTATATATACATGACTATTTTCTGGTTCCCATCTTGTGTTTATATGGTTTATTTTATGCAATGTGTTTTATCCTCCTTCACTGACTAGTTAGCAACGAATGAAATTATTGTCTTGTATATTGCTCTTGTATTTTATCTTTGTGCAGGACTATGAGTACCATTACTGAAGAACGTGACCTGTCGAGACAGAGCTCAAGAGGTTGCCACTACTATAGCTTATGACAATTGCGTTGGACTCCAGGTAGTTCAATCTACCCCAACCTATTTCATTCACCAAATAGGAACCTACACCTTAGCTTGTTCCCTTGTTGCTTAGGTTAGGATTAAGGTTAAGGTTAAGTTAGGGTTAAGATTAAGGTTAGGTTAACCTTAACCTTAATCTTAACCTTAACCTTACCCTAACCTTAACCTTATCCTTAACCTTAACCTAATCTTAATCTTAACCTTAACCTTAGGTTAACCTAACCTTAACCTTAACCTAACATTAACCTTAACCTTAACCTTAACCTTAAGTTTAACCTTCACCTTAACCTTAACCTAACCTTAACCTTAACCTTACATTAAGGGTTTAGGTTAAGTTTAAGGTTAGGGAAGGTTGGGTTAAGGTTAAGGTTAATGTTAAGGTTAAGGGTAAGGTAGGCTAGGGTTAGGTTAAGGTTAAGGTTAAGGTTAAGGTTAATGTTATGGTTAACGGTAAGTTTAAGGTTAAGGTTAATGTTAAGGTTAAGGTTAAGGTCAAGGTTAAGGTTACCTTAAGGTTAAGGTTAGGTTAAGGTTAAGGTTAGGTTAGATTTAAGGTTATGGTTAAGGCTAAAGTTAAGGTTAAGGTTAGGGTTAAGGTTAAGGTTAGGCTAAGTGAAGGTTAAGGTTAGGTTAAGGTTAAGGTTAAGGTAAGTTAAGATTAAGGTTAAGGTTAAGGTTAAGGTCAAGGTCAAGGTTAAGGTCAAGGTTAGTGTTACCTTAATGTTAAGGTTAAGGTTGAGGTTAAGCTTAGGGGTAAGGTTAAGATTAGGTTAAGGTAAGGTTAAAGTTAGGTTAAGGTTAAGGTTAAGGTAAGTTTAAGATTAAGCTTAAGCTTAAGGTTAAGGTTAACCCTCACCTTACTATTAACCTTAACTTTAACCTTCACCTTAACCTTACCCTAACCATAAAATTAACCTTACATTAAGGGTTAGAGGTTAACATTAAGGTTAGGTTAGGTTAGGGTTAAGGTTAGGGTTAAGGTTAAGGGTAAGGTAGGTTAGGGTTAGGTTATGGTTAAAGTTAATGTTAAGGTTAAGTTAAGGTTAATGTTGAGGTTAAGCGTAAGTTTAAGGTTAAGTTTAGTGTTAAGGTTAATGTTAAGGTTAAGAACAAGGTTAAGGTTAACTTAAGGTTCAGGTTAAGGTTAAGGTTAGGTTATGGTTAAGGTTAAGGTTAAGGTTAAGGTTGATGTTACCTTAAGGTTAAGTTTAAGGTTAAGGTTAAGGCTAGGTTAGGTAAGGTTAAAGTTAGGTTAAGGTTATGGTTAAGGTTAAGGTTAGGGTTAAGGTTAAGGTTAAGGTTAGGTTGAGGTTGCGGTTGAGATTTAGGCCAAGGTTAGGTCAAGGTTAAGGTTAGGGTTAAGGTTAGGTTAAGGTAATGTTAAGGCTAAATTAAAGGTTAGGTTAAGGTATAGATTAAGCTTAGGTTAACGTTAAAGTTAGGTTAGGTTAAGGTTAATGTTAATATTAAGGATAGGTGCAATCCAAAGGAGAAGTGTGCAATTCCAAAAGAATATTTTGTTTAAGTTGGGAATTATTACAAAGATATAAGCGATATTTGTACCATAAGGAATCATTTTTCCAACTAAATGTATCAGATGTACTAGGATCTTGCTGCAACTTTTGAATGAGTGTCCACACTTATTCGTCCTTCTTCCATTCATATCTTGCTTCGGCTATCCAATCTAGTTGGATAATCGAAATGGCACAAAGCAATGCTTCAACCTCTTCATTCTTTCTTGAGAGTGCATTTGCAACAAAATTTAGCTTCCCTTTTTTGTAGATTATTTCAAAGTCATAACCCAACATCTTTGTGACCCATTTTTGCTACTCTTCTGAAGATAGTCTTTGTTCCAAAAAGTGTTTAAGACTATCATGATCAATTTTTACCTTGAAGTGTCTTCCCATTAGGTAAGTTCGCCATTTCTTTAGTGCATGCGGTATTGCTAACATTTCCTTCTCATAAATAGGTTTCTGTAAATACTTTCCTTTGATTGGACGACTTTCAAAAGCAATGGGTCTTCCTTCCTGCATTAAAACTGCACCAATTCCATTTCCTGAGGCATCACATTCCACAATAAACGTTTTTGTAAAGTCTGGTGTAGCTAAGACCGGTGTTAGGCACATTGCCTCTTTAAGACGTTCAAAGGCCTTAGTTGCTTCAGGAGTCCATGAAAATGCATCTTTCTTCAATAATGTTGTTAGAGGTGCTGCTATTCTCCCATAATTATTAACAAACTTGCGATAATACCCCGTTAACCCGAGAAATCCTCGCAACTGCTTTATGGTTGTGGGGACTTTCCATTCCTTAATGGCTTTAATTTTGTTAGGGTCTACTTTAACACCCTCGTGAGATACAATATGACCCAGATATCCCACCTCTTGTACTCCAAAGAAACATTTGGATGTTTTTGAATATAATTGTTTCTCCTGCAATAGTTTGAGCACCCTGTCAACATGTTCAACATGATCCTTCCAAGACCTGCTGTAGATTAGTATATCATCAAAAAATACTAGCACAAATTTTCTAAGGAAGGGTTTGAAAATGGAGTTCATCAACCCTTGAAATGTAGAAGGTGCATTGGTAAGGCCAAAAGGCATGACCAAAAATTTATAATGACCCTCATGAGTTTGAAATGCTATTTTTGGAATATCTTCAGTCTTCATTCTAATTTGATGATATCCTGAACGAAGATCCAACTTGGTAAAATAAATTTCTCCATGTAATTCATCCAATAATTCATCAATCACAGGAATGGGAAATTTATCTTTAATGGTGAGCGTATTGAGCTCCCTATAATCCGGACACATGCACCATGATCCATTCTGTTAGGTCCCTATATTATTTGTATAGTCCCTTATTGTTGTTAGTGTAACCCCCTTATTGTTATTATTGTACCCTTGTAACCCCCATATTGTTATTATTGTGCCCTTAAATTATTATTGTTAGGTCGGCTAGGATTACATTGTGGCCCCACTAGGATTACATTATGGCCCCATGGACTCCTATATATAGAAAGGAGGTTTTGTAAATTGTATCATCAAAGAATTGTTCATTTACGTAATGTATTGGAGGTTTCCCCCTCGAAGTGGCTTATTTTTAAGGGTTGATATCTCTTTTATTCTATTTTTGGAGCTGGTTACACAACATTTGGTATCAGAGCTTTGGATTCTAGGGTTTCGCTGCTCTAAACAGGTCATCATGGAATTTTAGCTATAACTGTTTTTCTACGAAGGTTTAGAATCTAAAATTTTTAGGGTGCAAAGCCAAAATCATGAGGAAACTCGTCAAAAACTTTCAGAGCCTGGTTCGCAATATTTTCGGAGATATGATCTATGGAATGTCGTTCTTTTTCAAGCTCCCGAATTTCATCTCAAGGAGGTGATCTTGGGAAAATATTCATAACTCTCTCTCTGAGCATCGGATTGGAGTGCCGTAAAAAGTGGTCACAAGTACATGAACTATAGTTTCTTGGCTATAAATTTTAGAGCCTAAGGACAAAAAAATGACACGTCCCAAGTCGTACAAGTTTTCTCTACTGAACTAGTCCATAATTAGGTTATTGTGGGATATTGGACACAACTTTGTCTTGGAGAATCCAAATCAGGTCTGACCTATGGCATTAGAAAGATAATTCAGAGGGCTACGTTGATACTAAAATTTAAATATTGAAGTGCTGCAATCACAGAGATAATCCAATTTCAATATCAAGCTCCTCAAAAGCAAGAAAAAGGTGTGTATTTTTTTTCCAGATTGCATAAGTTTTTTTGAAGAATAAATGAATTGATCCTAAGAATAATATTGTAGAATAGATATCAATATTGCTCCTAAAAGATGCCCAGGAAAATAATTCAACACCCATTAAGCCTTCAAAAGGCTCTACTATGACCATGAAGAGTGAAGAATTGCAACATGATCTAGTCAAAAATTACAAGAGCAAGTGCAACAAATTTTCTTACTTAGCATACGAAAATGAATGAAAGTTTCAGAAAAGTGTAACTAAGAGATGGATGGTATGGAAGCTGCATGAAGCTAAGATGGATGACATGAAAGACAACATGGAAAACATGAAGAATGATCTAAAAGCAGACATGGAAGGTTTGACAAAGTTGATACAAGAAATGTTTCCTAATGGTGAAAATATAGTAGAGTAAACTCATGATGAGAAAAAAATAAATGTTAATCGTGATTTCATAAACTCTAATGTTGAAGGGAAGAACCACCATATTCCAAAAATGGATATGAGGAAGTTTGATGGAAAGGATCCTGTAACATGGATACTACAGATGGAGCAATATTTTGATCTCCATAACGTGAAAACACACAAAAGGTACGCATTGCAACTTTACATTTAGAACAAAATACATTTGTATGGTATCGATGGCTTTGCTCCCGTAAAAAAATTGTCACTTGGTCAATTTTTACGGAGGAAATGATAGCACATTATGAGAATACAAAGAGAAACACCTTCTTTAGCCAATTGATAAATCTCAAACAAAAGGGTTTAGTGGGGCAGCACATTGAGGACTTCCAAAAATTGAATATAAGGGTAACTGATATTCCAGAGGAACACAGGATTGATCTCTTCATAGGCACTCTAAAGGATAACATCCAACATGAAGTTCGTATTTTGGAACCTGATTCATTGGAGAAGGCATTCAGGTTGGCAAGAAAAGTTGAATGTAAAATTATGGCGACAAGGAAGCCTACCACTCAATTCTATAAAGAAGGAAGTGTTGCTACGCCTAGATTTCCAAAACCTACAAGGTTGACACCACAACAATTGGAAGAAAAAAGAGCAAAAGGGCTTTGCTATAGTTGTGATAGCAAATACACTAAAGGTCATAAGTGTGTCGAGAAGAAATTATTTTACATAGATTGTGAAGAGGAAGAAGAAAATGAACAAGAAGAGGATATACACCAGGAACCAGCCCTAGAAGAGGAAGAAATGAATCCGACCATATCGTGTAATGCACTGGCAGGAATTACCACTCCTCAAACTCTCAAGATGGAAGGACATATCAAGAAGAAAAAGGTAATAGTGTTGATTGATTCAGGTAGCACCCATAATTTTATTCATTGTAAGGTAGCCAAGGAATTAAATTGTTTACTATACCCAACACCAGAATGTCAAGTGATGGTTGCAAATGGAGGAACTATAAATTGCTCTGGAAAATGCCATAATATCAAGCTAGCCATGGGGAATATGTATTGACTAGTCCAATGCTTTCCATTCATATGGGAGGTGCTGATGTTGTACTAGGAGTACAATGGTTACAATCTTTGGGGACGGTAGCTTTTAATTTTCAAGAACTTTTGTTGAAATTTTTTTCAAAAGGAAAGGAAGTCGAATTACGGGGTATTGCAGGGAAGCCAGGAAAGATAATAATCTCTAATGTCATGAAAAAGCTTCTAAAGAAAGAACAACGAGGCGTAATTGCACAATTATGCTCACTAGAAGTTCCAACATCAAAATCATCTATTTCTGCAGATCTCCAACAAGTCTTGGACAATCATTCCAAGGTGTTTGAACTCCCAAAGGACTCCCACCTATTCATGATCATGATCATGCTATTCATTTGATTCCAGGAAGTGTTCCTCCAAACATCAGGCCTTATAGATATCCTTACTTCCAAAAGAGCGAAATTGAACGTATGATTGCAGAAATGTTAGAGGCGGGCATAATTCAACCCAGTCAAAGTTCTTTCTCTGCTCCTGTAGTATTGGTACACAAGAAGGATGGATCATGGCGAATGTGTCCGGATTATAGGGAGCTCAATAAGTTCACCATTAAAGATAAATTTCCCATTCCTGTGATTGATGAATTATTGGATGAATTACATGGAGCAATTTATTTTACCAAGTTGGATCTTCGTTCAGGATATCATCAAATTAGAATGAAGACTGAAGATATTCCAAAAACAACATTTCGAACTCATGAGGTTCATTATGAATTTTTGGTCATGCCTTTTGCCCTTACCAATGCACCTTCTACATTTCAAGGGTTTATGAATTCTATTTTCAAACCCTTCCTTAGAAAATTTGTGCCAGTAATTTTTGATGATATACTAATCTACAGCAGGTCTTGGAAGGATCATGTTGAACATGTTGACAGGGTGCTCAAACTATTGCAGGAGAAACAATTATATGCAAAGACATCCAAATGTTTATTTGAAGTACAAGAGGTGGAATATCTGGGTCATATTGTATCTCATGAGGGTGTTAAGGTAGACCCTAACAAAATTAAATCCATTAAGGAATGGAAAGTCCCCACAACCATAAAGCAGTTTCGAGGATTTCTCGGGTTAACAAAGTATTATCGCAAGTTTGTTAAGAATTATGGGAGAATAGAAGCACCTCTAACAACATTATTGAAGAAAGATGCATTTTCATGGACTCCTGAAGCAATTAAGGCCTTTGAACATCTTAAAGAGGCAATGTGTCGAGCACCAGTCTTAGCTACGCCAGACTTCACAAAAAATTTTATTGTGGAATGTGATGCCTCAGGAAATGGAATCGGTGTTGTTTTAATGCAGAAAGGAAGACCCATTGCTTTTGAAAGTCATGCAATCAAAGGAAATTATTTATAGAAACCTATTTATCAGAAGGAAATGTTAGCAATACTGCATGCACTAAAGAAATGGCAAACTTACCTAATGGGAAGACACTTCAAGGTAAAAACTGATCATGATAGTCTTAAACACTTTTTGGAACAAATACTATCTTCCGAAGAGCAGCAAAAATGGGTCACAAAGATGTTGGGTTATGAATTTTAAATAATCTACAAAAAAGGAATGCTTAATTTTGTTGCAGATGCACTCTCAAAAAAGAATGAAAAGGTGGAAGCATTGCTTTGTGCCATTTCTATTATCCAACCAGATTGGATAACCGAAGCAAGAGATGAATGGAAGAAGGACAAATACGTATGGAGACTCATTCAAAATTTGCAGCAAGATCCTAGTACATCTGATACATTTAGTTGGAAAAGTGATTCTTTATGGTACAAAGATCGCTTATATCTTTGTAAGAATTCCCAACTAAAACAAAAGATTCTTTTGGAACTGCACACTTCTCCTTTAGGAGGACACTCAATATTTTTAAAAACTTAACACAGGGTGAAGAAAGAATTTTTTTGGGATGGCCTTAAATCTAATATTCAATTTTTTTTGGCGGAATGTTTGGTTTGCCAACAGAATAAAGTTGAGACAATTAAGACCCTGGGATTTCTACAACCTTTATCCATTCCAAGTCAACGTTGGGAGGAGATTTCAATGGATTTTATCATAGGTTTACCTAAGTCTGAAGGAAAGAGTGTCATCATGGTGGTAGTTGATAGACTTACCAAGTATGCACACTTTTGTGCATTATCTCATCCATTTGAAGCAAGTACAGTTGCTACTACATTTATGGACAGAATTCAAAAGCTACATGGAAGCCCAAGGGTTATTGTGAGCGACAGAGATCCCATTTTTACTGGAAATTTTTGGACGGAGTTATTTTATTGTCTGGGTACTCAATTAGCTCAGAGCTCATCTTATCATCCTCAATCTGATGGTCAAACTGAGATAGTAAATAAATGTTTGGAAGGATATCTTCGTTGTTTTGTATCTGATAAACAAACACAATGGGTCAAGTGGTTACCTCTTGCTGAATGGTGGTATAACACTTCCTTCCATACTGCAGCAAAAATGACCCCATTTATGGTACTTTATGGATATCATCCACCATCCATCACATCATCTTTAAGGGAAAATTCGAAGGTTCAAGCAGTGGAAGATCACATCGAGCATCGGCAAGAAGTTCTCCAACTCTTAAAGGATAACCTGAATTTGGCACAAAATCGAATGAAACAACAGGCAGATCAACATCGTAGCGAGAGAAGTTTTGATGTAGCAGATTGGGTATTTTTACGGCTACAACCATACAAACAAATGTCCCTCAAGCAAGAAAAGAAGGATAATAAATTATCGCCAAAGTACTATGGTCCTTACAAGGTGTTGCAAAATATTGGTACTATGGCATACAAATTGGAGCTTCCTACTTCTTCGCGAGTGCATCCAGTTTTCCATGTTTCATACTTAAAGAAGGTTATAGGTGAAAATATTCGAGTTCAAACAATATTTCCAGAACTTGATGAGGAAGGAAAAATCATACTAGAACCTGAAGCGGTCACAGAAACAAGAACTCGACAGCTACGGAATCGATCAATTTCAGAGTATCTCATCAAGTGGAAGAACCTACCCACTGAAGATTCTAAATGGGAGGATGAGAATTTTATATAGAAGCACTCAGAGCTACTCAAGAGTTGAGGACAAAACTTTTTTGAAGGAGAGGGGCATGTTAGGTCCATATATTACTTGTATAGTCCCTTATTGTTGTTAGTGTAACCCCCTTATTGTTATTATTGTACCCTTGTAACTCCCATATTGTTATTATTGTGCCCTTAAATTATTATCGTTAGGTTGGCTAGGATTACATTTTGGCCCCACTAGGATTACATTATGGCCCCATGGACTCCTATATATATAGAAAGGAGGTTTTGTAAATTGTATCACCGAAGACTTGTTCATTTATGTAATGTATTGGAGGTTTCCCCCTCGAAGTGGCTTATTTATAAGGCATTGATATCTCTTTTATTCTATTTTTTGAGCTGGTTAGACAACACATCCTTATTGTGTACCAATAATACTGGAGCAAAGAAAGAAATTTGAATTGGTTGAATTATACCCACCTCTAACATTTATGCAATCATACGTTCAATTTAACAATTTTTGGACATAAGGATATCTATAAGGCCTGATGTTTGGAGGAAGAATTCCTGGAATCAAATGAATAGCATGATCATGATCATGAATAGCTGGGATTCCTTTTGGATTTTCAAACACCTTGGAATGATTGTCCAAGACTTTTTGGAGATCTACACAAATAGATGATTTTGATGTTGGAACTTCTAGTGAGCATAATTTTGCAATTAAGCCTCGTTGTTCTTTATTTATAAGCTTTTTCATGACATTAGAGCTTATTCTCTTTTCTGGATTCCCTACAATACCTTGTAATTCGACTTCCTTTCCTTCTGAAAAAAATTTCAAGAAAATTTCTTGAAAATTAAAAGCTATCGTCGCTAAAGATTGTAACCATTGTACTCCTAGTACAACATCAACACCTCCCATAGGAATGGAAAGAATTGGACTATTCAATACATATTCCCCCATGGTTAGTTTGATATTATGTCATTTTTCAGAGAAATTTATGGTTCCTCCATTTAAAACCATCACTTGACATTCTGGTGCTGGGTATAGGAAACAATTCAATTCCTTGGCTACCTTACAATGAATAAAATTATGGGTACTACCTGAATCATTCAACACTATTACCTTTTCCTTCTTGATATGTCATTCTATATTGAAAGTTTGAGGAGTGGTAATTCTTTCCAATGCATTACACAATATGGTCAGACTCATTTCTTCCTCTTTTAGGGCGAGTTCCTGGTGTATATCCTCTTCATTTGAATATTCTTGTTCATTTTCTTCTTCCTCTTCATAATCTATGTAAAATAATTTCTTCTCAGCACACTTATGACCTTTAGTGTAGTTGCCATCACAACTATAGCAAAGCCCTTTTGCTCTTTTTTCTTCCAATTTTTGTGGTGTCAACCTTTTAGGTTGTGGAAATCTAGGAGTAGCAACACTTACATCTTTATAGAAGTGAGTGGTAGGCTTCTTTGTCGCCATAATTTTACGTTCAATTTTTTTTTCCAACCTAAATGCCTTCTCCAATGAATTAGGTTCCAAAACATGAACTTCATGTTGCATGTTATCCTTTACAGTACCTATGAAGAGATCAATCTTGTGTTCCTCCAAAATATCAGTTTCCCTTATATTAAATTTTTGGAAGTCCTCAATGTGCTCCCCCACTGATCACTTTTGTTTGAGATTTATCAATTGGCTAAAGAAAGTGTTGCTCTTTTTATCCTCATAATGTGTTATCATTTCCTCCATAAAAATTGGCTGTGACAATTTTTTAACGGGAGCAAAGCCATCGATATCATACAAATGTATTTTGTTTTAAATGTAAAGTTTCAATGTGTACCTTTTTTGTGTTTTGCACATTATTGAGATCAAAATATTGCTCCATCTGTAGTATCCATGTTATAGGATCCTTTCCATCAAACTTCCTCATATCCATTTTTGGAATATGGTGGTTCTTCCCTCCAACATTAGAGTTTATGAAATCACGATTAACATTTATTTTGTTCTCATCATGAGTTTCCTCTACTATATTTTCACCGTTAGGAAACATTTCTTGTATCAACTTTGTCAAACCTTCCGTGTATGCTTTTAGATCATTCTTCATGTTTTCCATCTTAGCTTCCATTTCATCCATTAGACTCCATGCCAGTTTCCATGCCATCCATCTTAGCTTCCATGACATTCTTCAAAACATCCATCTTAGATTCCACGCCTTTCTTCAAACCATCCATCTTAGTTTCCATGCCTTTCTTCAAAACTTCCATGTCCTTTTTTGTTGCTCTTTGTGAGAGAGAAATTTGTTGCACTTTATCTTGTAATTTTGATATGTCATGTTGCCATTCTTCGTCTTCATGCATCATAGTAGAGCCTTCTAAAGGCTTAATGGGTGTTGAATTATTTTTAGGGGCCATTTTAGAATCCAATACTAATATCTATTCTATAATATGCCCTTGGAATCAATTCAACTTGATTATTCAAACAACACTTTTGAAATTCGGAAAAATAGATACACACCTTTTACTTTCTTTTGAGGAGCTTGATATTGAAATTAACTTATCTCTATACTTATAGATCCTCAATATCTGAAATTCATCCCTACAGTAGTCCTCTGAAGCTTCTTTCAAGTGCCATAGGTCTGACTTGATTTGGATTCTTCAAGACAAAGTTATTTCCAATCTCCCATAATGACCTAAATATGGACTAGTTCAGTAGTGAGAACCTGTATGACTTTCCACATGTCACTGTTTGCTCCTTTGGATCTGAAATTTATAGATAGGAAAATAAAGTCCGTGTACTTCTAGTCACTTTTTACATAATTCCCATCCGATGCTCAGAGATAAAGTTATGAATATTTTCCCACGATCACCTCTCTGAGATGAAATTCAGAAGACTGAAAAACACCTAACTTCCAGAGATCATATCTCCACAAATATTTTGAACCAAGATCTGAATTTTTGCAACGACGTTCCTCAAGAGTTCGTCTTTGCGCTCTAAAAATTTTAGCTTCTGAACCTTTGTAGAAAAAATTTATAGGGAAACATCCGCAATGACCTTTTTAAGTGAAATTCAGGAGCTTGCAAAAATCCCTAACTTCCATAGATCATATCTCCTAAAATATTACGAACCAAGCTTTGAAATTTTTTGATGATGTTCCTCCAAATTTGGGCTTTTCACTCTAACATTTCAACTTCTGAACCTTCGTAGAAAAAATGTTATATCGAAAATACCACAATGACCTATTTGGAGCAGCTAAACCTTAGAATCCAAAGCTCTGATACCAAATGTTGTGAAACCAGCTCCAAAAATAGAAGAAAAGAGATATCAATCCCTTAGAAATAAGCCACTTTGAGGGGGAAACCTCCAATACATTACATGAATGAAAAATTCTTGGATGATACAAATTACAAAACCTCCTTTCTATATATAGGAGTCCATGGGGCCACAATGCAATCCTAGTGGGGCCAAAATGTAATCCTAGCCGACCTAATAAAAATAATTTAAGGGCACAATAATAACAATATGGGGGTTAGAGGGGTACAATAATAAAAATAAGGGGGTTACACTAACAACAGTAAGGGACTATACTAGTAATATAGGGACCTAACATTATGTGAGGTTAAGGTTAATGTCAAGGTTAGGTTAGGTTAGGTTAGGTTAAGGTTTATGTTAAGGTTAGGCTAGGTTAAGGTTAAGGTTAGGGTTAGGTTAAGGTTAAGGTTAATGTTAAGGTCAACGTTAGGGTTAGGTTAGGTTAGGGTTAAGGTTAAGGGTAAGGTTAAGGTTAAGAGTTTAGTTAAGTTTAAGGGTTTAATTAGGTTATAGTTAAGGTTAAGGTTAAGATTAAGGGTAAGGTTAAGGTTAAGGTCAAGGTTAAGTTAACATTAAGGTTAAGGTTAAGTTTAAGGTTAAGGTTAAGTTTCAGGTTAAGTTTTTACTTAACCTTAACACTAACCTTAACCTTTACCTTAACCTAACCTTAACCTTAACACTAACCTAACCAAACCTTTCCCTCACCCTAACCTTAACCTTAACCTTACCTTAACCTCACCTTAACCTTAACCTTAACCCTAACCTAACCTTAACCTTAACCTTAACCTTACCTTAACCTTGACCTTAACCTTAACATAACCTAATATTAGCCTTGACCTTAACCTTAACCTTAACCTTAACCTTATCATTAAGCTTAACCTAACCTTAACCTAACCATAACCTTGACCTTAACCATAACCTAATCTAACCTTAACCTAACCTTGACCTTGACCTTAACCTTAACCTTAACAGAACCTTAAACTAACCTTAACATTAACCTTGACCTTAACCTTAACCTAAACTTAACCCTAACCTAACCTTAACCTAAACCTTAACATTAATCATAACCTAACCCTAACCTCAATGTTAACCTTAATCTTAAATTTAACCTTAACCTTAACCCTAACCTAACCCAACCTAACCTTAACCTTAACCTTAACCCTAACCTAACCTAACCTAACCTAACCTTAACCTTAACCTTAATCTTAACCTTAAGTTCGACCTAACCTAACCTTAACCTTACCCTAACCTTAACCTTAACCTTACCTTAGCCTAACCTTAACCCTGACCTAACCTAACATTAACCTTAACCTAACCTTAACCTTAACCTAACCTTAAGCTTAAGCTTAACCCTAACCTTACCTTAACCTTAAGTTTGACCTAACCTAACCTTAATCTTAACCTTACCCTAACCTTAAACTTAACCTTAACCTTACCCTCAACCTTAACCTAACCTTCACCTTAAGCTTAACCTAACCTTAACCTAACCCTTACTTAACCTTAACCCTAATATAACCTAACCTTAACCCATACCTTAACCTTAACACAACCTTAACTTTAACCTTAACATTAACCTTAACCTTAACCTTAACCCTAACCCTAACATTAACCCTAACCTAACCTTAACCTTAACCTTAACCTATCCTTAACCTTTACCTTATCCTTAAGGTAACACTAACCTAACCTTAACCTTGACCAAACCCTTATAATAACCTTAACCTAAATTTAAACTTGACCAAACCCTTACAATAACCTTAATCTAACCTTAACCTTGACCTTAACCTTAACCTTAACCTTTACCTTGACTTTAACCTGAACATTATCCCTACCCTTAACATCAACCATAACCTCAACCTTAACATTAACCTAACCTTAACTTTAACCTTAACCCTAACCTAACATTAACCTTGACCTTAACCTTAACATTAACCCTAACCTAACCCTAAGCTTAATCTTAACACTAACCTTACCCTAATCTTAACCTTGACCTTAACCTAACCATAACCTTAACCTTAACATTACCTTAACCCTAACCATAACCTAAACTTAACCTTGACCTTAACATTGACCTTAACCTTACCGTAACCTTAACCTTAACCCTAACCTAGCGTTAACCTTAACCTTAACCATAACCTTACCATTAACCTTAACCCTAACCTTACCCTAACCTAAGTGTTAACCTTAACCTTAACCTTAACCTTAAAAAAACCCTTAACCTTAACCTTAACGTTACCTTTAACCTTAACCTTAACGTTATCCTTAAGTTAAACCTTAACCTTAACCTAACCTTAACCTTAATCCTAGCCTAACCTTAACCCTAATCTTAACCTTACGCTAACCGTGACCTAATTTAACCTTAACCCCAACCATACCTTAACGTTAACCTTAACCCTAACGTTGACCTTAACCTTAACATTAACCTTGACCTTAACATTAACCTTAATCTTAACCTTAACCTTAACATTAATTTTAACCTTAACCTTAACATTAACCTTGACCTTAACATTAACCTTAACCTAACCTTAATATTAAAATTAACCATCACCTAACCTAACCTAACCTTAACCTTGACCTAACCTAACCCAACCTAACAATAACCATGACCTAACCTAACCTAACCTAAAATTAACTATGACCTAACCTAACCTAACCTTACCTAGTATTAACCATGACCTAACCTAACCTAACTATTACACATGATATTTTCACCGTCCCTGCAATCCCCATCCCGCACATTGGAGGACCATTCTGTGACTAGTACAAAGTTTCATGACTTGCAAAGACCATCATTTCATCTCTTACCATGAGGAAAACGTTCCTTCTGTTGAAAATTCCCTGAGTAGACCATCAGAAACAAATGTTTTTGCATTGGCGCTGGTAGTCTGTTATTCCCTCATGCCAATGAGGAAGATTAAAACTGGGCCTCGTGCCCATTAGCGCTCTGTCCCCATTTTCTACCCGTGCCAAGCTACTTTTGGAATGTTTTTTAAATATAGAGGTGAGGTTTCTATCCTAACGACTTCATGAGCGATTCAACCTAAGTGGTTTGATTGAATAAGTACAACCACCCTCCTTTGGCCTCTTGTTTCCACCTGTTAGTGTTAGTTTTTTCATACTGCCATTAGTGATCAAATTTCTCTTCTTCATTTGCATAGTAGGAGTCCCATAAAATAATTTTTCAACATTCCATTAGGTCATGGATTCATTGATGGTAGTGGTCTTTCATCAGTTTTCCCTCGTAAAACTTATTGATTCTCCTCTCTCTGGTCTTCAATCATGATTCAATTTCACTCCACACATCATGTTATTATGTCATAGGGTTGGTATCATTAGGTTCTAGGGTCTCATTATGGTCCAATGTTAATAAGTATCAGAAAGGTCATGAGGAGGTCAAATAAACTCAAAGGCACAGTATCTAGAAAAATCGAAGAGTTGTTCTATTAAGCTTAATGTAATTTTCACCTCAAAACATGTTTTGAGGTGAAAACATGATACTTTGCTTTTATTATCATTATTTATGTAATTTTATGTCTTCATATGTCACAAGTTGGGCTTCAGAAGCTGCCATCTCTACAAAGCCACCACCCAGCCTTTCAGAGGAGTTTTCCATAGTATTTTCAGTGTAAAATCATGTTCCAAGTATGTCCATCAGAAAAATCCTAGAAAGAGCTTTGCAATGATATATTATACTCTCCAAGATATTCCTAAGTGAATGAAAGTCCCCAAAAGTCTAAACCTTACCCCTTTTCTCATTTAGTCCCTTAAACTTTATAAATTCTAGCCTTTTCATATAATTTTAAATTTTTTCATTGAAATTCCCTTCTTCCGATCCGATCGTAAATCCCCTTCCTCCAATCTGATCGCACCATCGCATCACATAGTCCTGATTGACCCACCTCTGATTGAAAAGTTTCGATGCAATTGACCCACCCTCGATCACATATGGACCGCTGATCTTCTCAGCGATCTAACAACCCACATTCAATCACAATCTTCCGATCGTATCACAACTTCGCAACATTCCCAAACTTCATCCCCACTCCCATGACTTCTTCCGATGCGATTGACTCCCGCCTACGCCCTCCCCTGATTGCATCTCCCCAATTGATCTGCCCTTCCGATCGGATGGCTCGTGAAGCCATCACACCATCACAATCGGCATTTCCCATAGCATCTTGCTCCCACTCCACTCCTCCGCCGATTTGCGATTCCGATTTTCCCGGTGCCACCATAAAGCCTTTCGCCCATTCCCAAACAAAAGGGGTTTTCCCTTTGTAAAAGCCATAATTTTATTATTGTAGTTAAAAAAAAAAATATATTTATTAAGTCTCTAATCACATCAGCCTTTCCTCCATCGCATTGTATGTTTTCACCCCACCATGTCTAAACCTTTGTGCTCCATTCCGCCGATGAGATAGTTCTTTGTCACATTGCATGATCGCAAGTTTTTATCGCAAGTTTTTCCTGCAACACTCTTCTCCTGACCCACTGGTGCGATGAATCGCATGTCGCTCGTCGCATCACACAATCCCTCCGCCTTATGTATGACCACTTCCCCGCTGTGATTTTTATTTGCGATTGCAATTTGCAATCGCGATTTGGGCCCACCATCCCTTTCCCTCCGCTCTTTTTCAATAAAAAGGGGTCTCTTCTTCATTAAATGGAAAATTCAATTTTTGGTGGTTTCAAAGGAATTTTTCTTCGGCAATGGGTTTTTCTTCAAAAGGTAAAGGCCAAGAACTAAATACAGACAGAGAATCATTTCGTCTTCTTCAGAAACAATTAAAAAGGGATCTATCAGACTACTTCTCTTCATTCATTGGGTATGACAACAAATTTCTCTAGGAAATCGAGTGTATTTCTCCTTCTTTTCAGGGACATATTGTTTGTATTTTCCTATATTCAGATTTTAGTTTTTGAGCTTTTGAAATAGCCCCTTCTTCTATGTATCTACTCCCTCAAATTCTGTCTATTTAATGCAATTTCTGAGTCATTGTAAAGGGGAAAATAGTGTGGAATAAGTTGGAAATATTTTAGGACGCTCTCTGCTCCATTTTTAACATTTTGGAAAGGAATTAATAAAGAAATGCAGCACTAATTTATGGGAAAAAAAGTGTGGAATAAGTTGGATATCTTTCAGGACGCTCTGCGCTCCATTTGTAACAGTTTGGCAGGGAATTAATAAAGAAATACAGCACTGATTTATGGGATCCCTGGGTATGGATTTTAGCACTGTTCTTTCCTTTGTGATCATCTGTTAAATTTTTATGTTTTCCATTCATTCATTCATATTTCTGGTTGAATTTTTTCAAGATAGATAGGTAGAATCCATTGCATAATGCTCTGCCTTGGGAAATCATTCAATACTTGATGTTTTCCGTTGTTTGAAAAGGATCCATCTCCTATGCCCTTTTCAAATTCTCACCAGTATTACACATTACATCATCATTAAACTAAGTTGTTAAAATCCTACCTACCTTGCCCCATAAAATACCCTGTACCTCTAATTTAATTCCCCAGTTTCAAACTTCCTAACCCCATCTATTCATACAACCCTGAAAATTTTATAAAAATATTCCAAGTTTATTATACCTAGCCTAAAATCAGTTTGCAGTTATACTTCATTGAATATTTTTCATGGAGAGACCCGTCTCCTAACCTTGTAGGGCTAGCTACAAGGCTGAGCGTGGTTTGAGGTTACCCTGATTTGCCTTCTTTCAGCCTAAGGTTCAAATTAGGTGCTAACACCACCTTTTGGGGAAACCTCCCAAAGGATAAGGCCTCTCTTCCATCATTTTACGGATCCAAACCTCCTCCTTTCCCTCTATAAATAAAGCTATCTCCCATTAATAGACTAGCCGAATAATCAGAGCTGAAAGGTTGAAGAGAATTGTTGAACATTTTTCTAAGGAGATAGATCATAAAGAGACCTTTGTGGAGAGAGAGCTTAGGCTTGTGTCCCTGCCTCATCCCATTTCCCAACGGCCCTTCGAGATGCGCTTCGACTAAACCCCTTTGAAGGAGGCTACAACGTCAAGGCTCTGATTGTAATCTCTTTCTTCTATTTATATATACATGAGTATTGTCTAGTTCCCATCTTGTGTTTATATGGTTTATTTTACGCAATGTGTTTAGTCCTCCTTGGCTGAGTAGTTAGCTACGAATAAAATTATTGTCTTGTATATTTCTCTTGTATTTGATCTTTGTGCAGGAATATGAGTATCGTTGTTGAAGGACGCAACCAGTCGAAACAACGATCAAGAGGCTACCACTCCTACAACTTATGACAATTGCATTGGACTCTAGGTAGGTCAATCTACCCCAACCTATTTCATTCATTAGCTAGGAACCTACACCTTAGCTTGTTCCCATGTTGCTAGACCCACTCTAGGGCTAGAGGGATTGCCTCTATCCGCAGAGGGGATTTACCTTTCCAACACTAACCTAACATTAACCTTGACCTAACCTAACCTAACCTAACATTAACTGTGACCTAACCTAACCTAACCTAACCTAACATTAACCATGACCTAACTTAACCTAATGTTAACCTTGACCTTAATCTTATCCTAACCTTAACCTTCACCTTACCTTAATTTTAACCTTAACCTTAACCTTAACCTCACCCTCACCTTAACCTTAAAATTAAACTTACCCCTAACCTTACCCTTAACCATAATCTAACCCTAACCTCATTTTTAACCTTTCCCTTAACATTAACATTAAACTTAACCTTAACCATAACCTTAACCCTAACCTAACCTCAGTGTTAACATTAAATGTAACCATAACCTAACCCTAACCTCAGTGTTAACCTAAACCTTAACCCTAACCATTCCCTTAACCTTAACCTTAACCCTAACCTCAGTGTTAACCTTAACTTTAACCTGACCTTAACTTAACCTTAACCCTAACCTTAACCTTAAGCTTAAGCTTAACATTAACCTGACCCTTAACGTTAACCTTAACCTTAACCTTAATCTTAACCCAGTTTAAGGTTAAGTGTAATGTTAGGTTAGGATAAAGGTTAAGGTTAAGGGTAAGTTTTAGGTTAATGCTAAGGTTAGGTTAGGTTTAAAGTTAAGGTTAAGATTAAGGTTCAGGTTAAGGTTAAGGTTAATGTAACACTAATTTTAACCTTAACCTTACCCTAACCTTATCCTTAACCTTACATTAACCTAACCTTAACCTTAACCTTAACCTAACCTTGAACTTAATCTTAAACTTAACATTAAAATTAACCTTACCCTAACCGTAACTTTAACCGTACCCTTACCCTAACCTTAACCTTAACCTTACCTTAACCCTAAACTTAACCTAACCTTAACCTTAACTTTAACTCGACCTTAATCTTAACCTAACCTTAACCTTAACCTTAACCTTAACCTTAAGTTTAACCTTAACCTTAAGTTTAACCTTAACCTAGCCTTAACCTAACCTTGACCTTAACGTTAACCTTAACCTAACCTTAACCTTAACATTAACCTAACCTAACCTTAACCTTGACCTTAACCTTAACCTAACCTAACCTTAACATTAACATAACCTTAACCTTGACCTTAAATTTAACCTAACCTTAACATAAGATTAAAGTCAAATTCAAGGTTAGGCTAGGGTTAGGGTTAAGGTTAAGATTAAGGTCATGTTAAGGATAAGGTTAAGGTAAGGTTAACCTTAATATTAAGGTCAAGGTTAAGTTAAGGTTAGGTTAGGGTTAAGGTTAAGATCCAAGTTAAGGTTATGGTTAAGGTCAAGGTTAGGGTTAAGGTTAAGGTTAAGATTAAGGTCAAGGTTAAGGTGAGGTTAGGGTTAGGTTAAGGTTAAGGGTAAGGGTAAGGTTAATGTTAAGGTTAAACTTAAGGTTAAGGTTAAACGCTTAACCATAACCTTAACCTTGCCCTTAACTTTATCCTAACCTTAACCTTTACCTTAACCTTAACCCTAACCATTCTTTAACCTTAATCTGAACCTTAACCTTATCCTTAACCTAATCTTAACCTTAACATTACCCTTACCATTACCCTTAACCTTAACCTTACCCTTACCCTTAACCTTAAACTTAACTATAACCTAACAAAACGCTTACCCTTAACTAAACCCTTCACCTTAAATTTACCCTTAACCTTCACCTTAAGGTTAAGATTAAGGTTAGGTTAGGTCAGGGTTAAGGTTATGTTAATGTTAACATTAAGGTTAAGGTTAAGGTTAAGGTTAGGTTAAGGTTAATGTTAAGGTTAAGGTTAAGGTAAGTTCAAGGATAGGTTAAGGCTAATGTTAAGGTTAAGATGAAGTTCAAGCTTAAGGTTAGGTCCTCAACCTTAAAATTAACATTATCCCTAACCTAACCTTATCCCTAACCTTAACATTAAACTTATCCCTAACCTAACTTAACCCTATCCTAACCTTCACCTTAATCTTAACCTTAACCTTAACCTAACCTTAATGTTACCCTTAGCCTTAACCTTAAACTTAACCTAACCTTTACCTAACCTGACCTTCACGCTAACCTTAACCTTAACCTTAACCTTAACCTTAATCGTAACCTTAACCTTAACCTTAATTGTAACCTAATCTTAATCTAACCTTAACCTTACCTTAACGTTAACCTTAACCTTAACAAAAACGTTGACCTTGACCTTAATCTTAATCTTAACCTTAACTTTAACCTTAACCTTAACCTTAACCTAACCTTAATCTTGACCTTAACATTAAAATTAACCTTAACCTTAACAAAACCTTAAACTTAACCAAACAGTAACCTTAACCTTAACTAAACCCTAACCTTAACCTATCCTTAACCTTACCGTAAGCCTTAACCTTAACCTTACCCTAAACCTTAACCATAACCTTACCCTAACCTTAACCTTAAAACTAACCTAACATCAGTGTTAACCTAAACCTTAACCTTAACCTTAACCTTAAGGTAACGATAAGGTAACCTTAACCTTAACCTTAACCATAATGTTAACCTTACCCTAACCTTAACCTTAAACTGAGCTTAACTTAACCTTACCCTTAATCCGAATACTAACCTTACCCTTAAAAATAACATTAACCTTATCCTTAACCTTAATGTAACCTTAACCTTATCCTTACCTTAACCTGGCCTTAACCTTAACTGTAAGCTTAACCTTAACATTAACCTTACCCTTAACCTTAACCGTACCCTAGCCTTAACCTTAACATTAACCTGAACCTTAACCTTAACCATACCTTAAAATTAACCTTAACCATAACCTAACATTAACCTTAACCATAACCTAACCTTAACCTAACCATAACCTAACCTAAATCCTTAACCTAACCTTCACCGTAACCTTAACCTAACCTAACCTTAGCCATATCCTTAACCCTAACCTTAACCTAACCTTAACCTTAACATTGACATTAACCTTAAGCTCAACCTTAAAATTAACCTAACCCTAATCTTAACCTTACCCCTAACCTTAACCTTGACCTTAATATTAACCTTAACCCTAACCTTAACCTATCCTTAACCTTAATATTAGCCTTAACCTAACCTAACCTTAACCTTTTGTTTAACCTAATCTTAAATTTAACCTTAACATTACCTTAACTTAACCTTAACCTTAACCTAACCTTGACCTAACTCTTAAACTTAACCTTAACCTAACCTTGACCTAACTCTTAAACTTAACCTTAACCTAACCTTAACCTTAACCCTAACCTAACCTTTACCTAGGCTAACCTTCTCATTAGACTTAACCAAACCTTAACCTTAACCTTAACCTTAATCCTAACCTAACCTTACCCTTACCCTAACCTTAAAATTAACCTTACCTTAACCTGAACTTAACTTGAAACTTAACCCTAACCTAACCTTAACCTTAACCTTAACCTTACCTTAACCTTATCCTTAACCTTAACCTTAACCTCACCTAATATTATCCTTGACCTTAACCTTAACCTTAACCTTATCATTAAGCTTAACCTAACCTTAACCTAACCTTAACCTTGACCTTAACCATAACCTAACATAACCTTAACCTAACTTTAACCTTGACCTTAACCTTAACCTTAACACAACCTTAACCTAACCTTGACCTTAACCTTAACCTAACCTTAACCCTAACCTAACCTTAAGCTTAACCATAACCTAAAGCTAACCTTAGTGTTACTCTTAATCTTAAGCTTAAGCTTAACCCTAACCTAACCTAACCTCAACTTTAACCTTAACCTTAACATTATGTTCGACCTAACCTAACCTTAGCCTTAACATTACCCTAACCTTAACCTTAACCTTACCTTAACCTAATGTTAACCTAACCTAACATTAACCTAACCTTAACCTTAACCCTACCCTAACCTTAACCTTAACCTTAACATTAACCCTACCCTTACCCTTAACCTTACGTTTAACCTTAACCTTTACCTTAACCTAACCTTAACCTTAACCTTAACATTGACCTGAACCTTAACCTAGCCTTAACCTTCACCTTAACACAACCTTATCCTTAACCTTAACCTAACCTTAACCTTAACCTTGACCTTAACCTTAAACTTAACATTAACCTTAACCTAACCTTAACCTTAATATTAACCTTATTGTTAAGGTTAAGGTTAGGTTAATGTTAAGATCGGGTTAATTTAAGGTTAAGGTTGGGTTAGGTTAAGGTTAAGGTCAAGGTTAAGGTCAAGGTTAAGGTTAAGGTTAATGTTAATGTTATGGTTAAGATCAATGTTATGGTTAAGCTTAAGGTTAGGTTAAGGTTAATGCTAAGGTTAAGGTTAGGTTAAGGTGAATTTTAAGGTTAAGGTTAAGGTCAAGGTTAGGTTAATGTTAAGAACAAGGTTGTGTTAAGGTGAAGTTTAAGATTAGGTTAAGGTTAAGGTCAATGTTAAGGTTAAGGTTAAACTTAAGGTTAAGTTTAAGGTTAAGGGTAACGTTAATGTTAAGGTTGAGGTTAAGTTTAGCGTAGGGTTAAGGTGAAGGTTAGGTTAAGGTTAATGTTAATGTTAAGGTTAGGTTAAGTTTAATTTTAAGTTCAAGGTTAAGGTTAGGGTTAAGGTTAAGGTTAAGGTTCGGGTAAGGTTAAGGTTAGGGTTAGGTTAAGGTTAAGGTTAAAGTTAAGGTTAAGGTTAAGGTCAATGTTACGGTTAAGGTTAGGTTAGATTAGGGTTATGTTTAAGGTTAAGGTTAAACTTAAGGTTAAGGTTAACGTTAAGGTTAAGGTTAGGTTAAGGGTTTAGGTTAAGGTTAGGGTTAAGGTGAAGGTTAAGCTTCGTGTAAGGTTAAGGTTAATGTTAATATTAAGATTAGGTTAAGGGTTTAGGTTAAGGTTAACGTTAAGGTTAAGGATCAGGTTAAGGTTAAGGTTAGGTTATGGTTAAGGTTAATGTTAAGGTGTGGTTAAGGTTAAGGTTAGGTTATTGTTAAGGTTAGGTTAAGGTTAAGGTTAACGATAATTTTAATTTTAAGGTTAAGATCAGGTTAAGGTAAGGTTAAGGTTAAGGTAAACGTTAATGTTAAGGTAACGGTTAGGTTAGGTAAGGTTAGGGTTAAGGTTAGGGTTAAGGTTAAGGTTTAGCTTAAGGTTAAGGTTAAGGTTAGTTTAAGGTCAAGGTTAAGGTTATGGTGAGGTTAGGGTTAAGGTTAAGGCTAGGGTTAGGTTAGGGTTAAAGTTAATGTTAAGGTCAATGTTAAGGTTAGGTGAGGGTTAAGGTTAAGGTTAAGGTTAATGTTAAGGTTAAGGGTAAGGTTAAGGTTAGGTTAGGGTTAAGGTTAAGGTTATTTTTAAGGTTAAATTATGTTTAACCTTAACCTCAACCTTAACATTAACCCTAATTTTAACCTTACCCTTACCATTACCTTAACCTAACCCCAACCTCAGTATTAACCTTAACCTTAACCTTAAGGTAAAACTGAGGTTAACCTTAACCTTAACCTTAGTCTTAACCTAACCTTAACCTTAGATTACCCTAACCTTACCTAACCTTAACCTAAACCTTAACATTACCCTAACCTTAACCTTAACCTTAACTTTAACCTTAACCTTAACCATATGTTAGGTTTAGGTTAGGTTAGGTTAGGTTAAGGTTAGATTATGTTAAGGTTAGGTTAGGTTACATCAAGGTTGAGGTTAGGTTAGGTTAAGGTTAGGTCAAGGTCAAGGTTAAAGGTAAGGTTAATGTTAAGGGTTAGGTTAAGGTTAAGGTTAAGGTTAGCTTACATGAACTTAACCTTAGCGTAACACTTAACCTTAACCTTAAGTTTAACCTTAACCTTAACATTAACCTTAAGTTTAAACTTAACCTTAACATTAACCTAAACGCTTAACCATAACCTAACCTTAACCTTGGCCTTAACCTTAACCTTAACCTAACCTTAACACAACCTCAACCATAACCTAACCTAAACCTCAACCTTAACCTTAAAATTAAATTTACCCTTAACCTTATCCTTAACCATAACCTTAACCCTAAACTACCATTAACCTTGACCTTAAACTTAACCTTAACCCTTAACCTTAACCTTAACCTTACCCTTAAACTTAACATTAACCTTAACCTTAACATTAACATTAACCTTAACCTTAACCTTAAAACATCAACTAACATAACCTTAACCTTAAAAGTACCCTTAAACTTACCCTTACCCTTACCCTAACCTAACCTTAACCTTAACCCTAACCTAACCCTAACCTCACTGTTAACCTTAGCCTTAACCTTAAGGTAACACTAATGATAACTTTAACATTAACCTTAACCTTAACCTAACCTTAACTTTAACAATACCGTAACCTTACCTAACCTTAACCATCACCTTAACCTTAACCTTAAGGTTAAGGTTAAGGTTAAGGTTAAGATTTACATTAAGGTTAAGGTTAAGGTTAAGACTAAGATTAAGGTGAAGGTTAACATTAAGGTTAGGGTTAGGTTGCTGTTAAGGTTAAGGTCAAGGTTTGGTCAAGTTAAGGTTAAGGTTAAGGTTAGGGTTAAAGTTAAAATTAAGATTATGGTTAATGTTAAGGTTAAGGATAGGTTAGGGTTAAAGTTAAGGTTAGGTTAGGGTTAAGGTTAAGGTTAAGGTTAGGTTATGGTTAAGGGTAAGGGTAATGGTAAGGTTAAGCTTAAGGCTAAGGGTAAGGTTAAGGGTAAGGTTAAGGTTAGGTTAAGGTTAATGTTAAGCTTAATGTTAAGGTTAAGGGTAAGCTTAATTTTAAGGTTAGGATAGGGCGTTACCTAACCTTAACCTTAACCTTAAATTTAAGCTAACATAACCCTTAACCTTACCCTTAACCTAACATTAACCTTAAAATTAACCTTAACCTTAACCTTAACATCAACCTTAACCATAACCCTAACCCTAACCTTAACACTAACCTAATATTAACCTAACCTTAACCTTAACCTTAAACTTAACCCTAACATAACCTTAAACTTAAACTTAACCTTGACCTAACCCTAACCCTAACCCTAACCCTAACCTTAACCCTAATCTAATATTAACATAACCTTAACCTTAACCTTAACCTTAACCCTAACCTAACCTTAACCTTAACCTTAACCTTAACCTAACATTAAACTTAACCCTAACCTTAACCTCACCTTAACCTTAACCTTTACCCTAACCTTGACCTTAACATTAACCTTAATTAAACCCTTAACCTTAATATTAACCTTAACCATAACCCTAACCTTATCCTTAACCATAACCTGATATTAACCTAACCTTAGCCTTAACCTTAACGCTAAGCTAACCTTAACCTTAACCTTAACTTTGACCTTAACCTTAACCCAACCTTAATCTTAACCTTTACACTAACCTTAACCTTAATTAAACCCTTAACCTTGACCTTGACATTGACCTTGACCTTGACCTTGACGTTAACCTTAACCTTAACCACCTTAACGTTAACCTTAACCTTACCCTAACCTTAACTTTAACCCTAATCTTAACATGACCTAAACCTTGACCTTAACCTTACCCTTAACCTTAACATAACCTTAACCTTAACCTTAACCCTAACCTAACCTTAACCTTGACCTTAGCCTTAACACTATCCTTAACCTTAACCTTAACCTTAACCTAAATTTAACTTAACCTTAACCTTAACCTTACCCTAACCTTAACCTTAACATTAACCTTAACTTGGCCTTAAGTTAAACCTTAACCTTAGTTTTAACCTAACCGTAACCTTAACCTTGACCTTAACCTAACCTAAACCTTAACCTTACCCTAACATTAACCTTAACCTTAACCATAACCATACCTTAGCCCTAAGCTAAGATAAGCTAATCTAACCTAAGCTAACCTTAACCTTAACCTAAGCCTAACCTTAACCTTAAGCTTAAACTTACCCTTAACCTGAACCTTAACCTTAACCTTAGTATTAACCTTAACCTTAACCTTAACTTTAACCTTCACGCTAACCTAACCTAACCTATCCTAACCTAACCTTGACCTTAGCCTAACCTTAACATTAACTAACATAACATAACCTTAATTTTTAACCTTAACCTTAACCATACGTTAACCTTAACCTTATCCTTTACCCTTACCTCAGTGTTAACCTTAACCTTAACATTAACCATAACCTTAACCTTACCCAAAACCTAACCATAACCTAACCCTAACCTCAGTGTTAACCTTAACCTTAACCTAACCTTAAACCTTAACCTTTAAAATTAACCTTAACATTAACTAACAACCCTTAACCTTAAAATTAACATTAAACTAACCTTAACCTAACGTAACCTTACCCTTGAAATAAACCTTAACTTAAACTTAACCTGACCTTAACCTTAGCTTAACCTTACCCTTAACCGTAACCATAACCTTAACCTAAACCTTAACCCTAACCTAACCTTAACCTTACATTAAAATTACCCTTAACCTTAACATTAACCTTAAGTTAGGGTTAAGGTTAATGTTAAGGTTAAGCTTACGTTAAGGTCAATCTTAAGGATAGGTTAGGGTTAAGGTTAAGGTTAAGGTTAGGTTAAGGTCGAGGTGAAGGTTAGGTAAGGGTTAAGCTTAAGGTTAAGGTTAATGTTAAGGGTAATTTTAAGTTTAAGGTTAAGGTTAGGCTAAGGTTAAGGTTAAGGGTAAGGTTAATGTTAAGTTAAGGTTAAGGTTAAGGTTAAGATTAAGTTTAAGGTCAATGTTAAGGTTACGTTTTGGTGAAGTTTAGGTTAAGGTTAAGAACCTTAACCTTAACATTACCATTAACCTTAACCTAACCTAAACCTAACCCTAACCTAACTTAACCTAACCTAACCCTAACCTCACTGTTAACCTTACCCTTAACCTTAACCATAACCTAACCCTAACATTAACCATAACCTAACCCTAACCTTAACATTAACCCTAACTTTACCCTTAACCTTAACCATAAATTAACCCTAACCTTTACCATAACATAACCCTAACCTTAACCTTAACCCTAACCAAATCTTAACCTTCCCTTAGCTTTAACCTTAACATTAACCTTAACCATAACGTTACCTTAACTTAACCTTGAGGTAAGGTTAACATAAACTTAACATTAACCTTAAAATTAACCTTAACCTTAACTTTAACCTAACCCTAACCTCAGTGTTAACGTTAAACTTAACCTTACCTTAATCTTAACCTAACCTTAACCTCAGTGTTAATCGTAACCTTAACTAAACCCTTAACCTTAACCTTAACACAACCTTAACCTTAAAATTGACCTTAACCTTCACCTTAACCTTAACCATATCCTTAACCTTAACATTAACCTAACCTTAACATTAATCTTACCCTAACCTTAACCTAACCTTAACCTTAACCTTAACTTTACCATTAACCTAACCTTAACCTTAACCTTACCCTAACCTAACATTAACCTTAACCTATCTTTAACCTTTACTTTACCCTTAACCTTGACCTTAATCTTAACCTAACCTAAGCCTTAATCTTAACCTTAAACTTAACCTTAACTTAAGCTTAACCTCGACCTTAACTATAACCTAACCTTAACCTTGACCAAACACTTAACCTTAATCGTAACCTTAACCTAACTAAACCCTTAACCTTCAGCTTAACCTTGACCTTAACCTTAACATTAACCCTAACCCTAACCTTAACCTTACCCCCTTCATCTTAACCTTAACATTAACATAACCTTAAATTAACCTTGACCTTAATCTTAACTTTAACCTTAACCTTAACTAAACCCTTAACCTTAAACTTAACCTAACATTAACCTTACCTTTAATATTAACATTAACCTTACCTTTAACCTAACCTTAACCTTAACTTTAACATTAACTTTAACCTTAACCTAACCTAACCTTAACTAAACCTTAACAATACCTTAACCTTAACTTAACTAAACCTGTTAACCTTAAAATTAATCTTAGCCTTAAGCTTAACCATAACCTTAACCGTAAGCTTAACCTTAACCTTCATATTCACTTAACCTTATCCTTCAACTTAACCTAACCTTAACCTTAACCTTACCCTAACCTTAACCTTAACTTTACCCTTAACATTACTATCTGATGTTTCTTGACTATCTAATGTTTCTTTGTTTTCAAAAATTTCTTTGATTTGAATAGTAGTTTTATTTGCAGTTTCTGTTCTGGTGCTTCTAATTCAGTAGGAAGGTCAAATTTAGCATTATAAAGGATGAATGAGTCCATATCAGAATGTACTGAGTAGATGGGGAATTTTTCAGGCTTCTCCTGACTACTGACTAAATACTTCATCAAGGTTTCTCTGTATAGCCTTTTAGGCTTACCGAACACTGAAATAGTAGCATATGACATATCCAATTGAAGAGATCCTCCGAGTTTGGCACCCCAGGATCTGGACAACAACATACCATATTTGGGACGAATATCTGCTACTACTATATCCATCAGAATAGATTTCACAGGGTATTGCACCAAATTAACACACAAATCTTTAATCAAACCTAAACATCTTACCTGACTTGAATCAAAAGAAAAGAGATCTTTATATGGTCTGGTAATATCTAGGTTTAATCTCTCCATCACAGCCTTGGGCATTAAATTGTGAGACGCTCCAGAATCAAGCATGGCATTATGAAGTATTTTGTCATGTACATTTAAACTCACATAAAATTGAGGAGTTCTTCCACTTTCTGGTTTTCCATTTACTTCAGGGCCAAAAAGTAATTTGGGTTGATCATCAAAAACATTTACTGAATCATCCATTCCAGTAATGTTAAGGGATTTGCTAATTTGGCTTCTATAGACATCATGTTTAGCTAATTCTGCCAATGGAACAACTATCTTCAATTTGCCTATTTCAGCTTCTAGATTGAAATATTTTTCTGTTTGAGCTCTTGTATTTTGAACAGTTGGGTTTTCTCTTTTTTTTGTGTTTTCATTGTTTTTCTCCTTTTTAGGAGTAGGATTATGAGTCGAAGTTGTTTCTGAATTAACTTCTGCTGGTTCTTCTATGTTTCCTGTAGGAGGAAAAGTATTGGAAAGTTGTTTATTATTCAGTTGATTATCAGACACATCTTCAATTATTGGATTAGAGGGGTTAGGACTTGCTCTAGAAAGAATTTGTACAGGAGGAGTGTTAGTTTTATCTTTGAGGTTTTGTTTCACGGCTTTATGTTTGCTATTCTCTGGCACGTTAATCCATCTACTTCTCAAATTGTATTGTTTATGAACTTCATAAATTGCTAAGTCATATCCTTCCTTAAAATCAAAAGTTTCTCCTGAATGAGTTTGAAATGTTTCAAGAATGTGATTTTCTTGATCATCTTGAGATAGGAAAACTTCTGGTTCATTCTTGTTTTCAGTCAAGTTATTTATTTCAACATCCTCATTTGGTTCCTCAGAAGATGAAACTTCAACAAAATTTTCCTGGAATGGTGGCCTGATGTTTTGGTTAGGAACATTTTTTCCAGTATTTTGGTTTTGATTTCTTCTGAAATTTGGGTTTCTAACAACATTTTGATCATCGCCAGAAGAATTCCTTACGATTGTCTCTACTCTGTCTCCCAGTCTTTCCATCCCTTTAATAATTGCATCCAGCTTTCTTTCAAAAGTTGAGGGCTCTTCGTTTATAGGCATCCTTCTTTCAGCTCTAGCTCTAGCTCGTTTTTCTATCAGGTTAGCTTCAACACTAACAACTATGCTTTGCATCTCTTCTAGAGTTTGAGGAGCTCTTTCCCTAAGTGAATATGGTATGTCAGAGTCAAACCCATCAGGGAATTTAACCAATACTGAATCCGGAGGAGGTCTAAGGTTCTGGGGAACAACATTATAGGCTTCATTGAATCTAATGATATAATCTTGCATTGCTTCATTAGGTCCTCTTTTCAATTTTCCAAAGTCTGATAGGATTTGAAGAGGGTCTTTCTTCTTCTCCCATTTATTTAAAAATAATCTATAAAGGGCTGGTAAGTCAGCAATACTGTTTGGAGGAAGAGCCCTAAACCAAGTCCTGACTTCCCCAGTAAGACTCTGGAAAAAAATTCTCATTCGCACATCATCAGCATCTATTTCATAAAATTCAAAGTAATTAGTAATCCTTTTGGTATGTTGTTGATCAGTGTAAGTACGGGAACCATCAAAAGGGGTGATTTTACTCTGATAGTCTTGGGGAAAAGCACTAGGGTTTCCTAGCAATCTTAAAGGAGCATATCTGTTTGCCATCAGAAGGTGTAATGGAATAATAGGTGATGATAGTCTGGAAGTAGTGGGTGGAGGGGAAGGAGAGATAGTTTGTGTTTGAGAAGTTTGAGGAAAAATAGATGAAATTGGGGAAGCTGAAGTAATCACAGAAGTGTTTGAAGTTTCTTCAAAGGTCAGTTTAGATTGAATGGAATTTTGTAGATGTTTGTCAAGATGTGAAGTGATAAATTCAAATTGCAAATCTTAAAAAAATAATGGATCAGGAACTAGTTTGGACAACTCAGATTCAGAAAAATTTATGAATAGATAAGTTTCAAAATGTTCAGTAAATGGTTCGTCTTCAAGATATATAAACTTCACAGGACAAGAGTTTGATCTAAAAAGAGGTCGAGAACTCCCAGAGCTTTCTTGACTCTCTTGTCTTCTCAGAATTCTGGGAATCAGATTTGGATTCTCAAATATCGATGTTGGGTTAGGGTCAGGATTTGACCTGGTATAATGAGTCCTTATTGAAGCCAATTTTTTGGATGATTTATATTTTTGGTTTTTTGTTTTAAATAAAATGAAAGTACCACTTCGAAAAACTCTTCAAGAAATTTAAGATTTTGGGTTAAAATTTTCTCAAAGATTTATTGAACTAGAGAAACTAATTGATTGTCTGAAACCAAAGTTCATTCTATAAACTAGACCAGAGATTGAATGAAGTAGCATTTATTTACTATGCAATTGCAGAGCAAAAGCATTTCAAAGGCTACCTGGCTAATCTTCAGGCTCTGTCTGTAGTTTATAAATCAAACAATAGTAACAATAAAATGATTCAGAATCCTCAGTATGGTCGTCACTATGTTATCACTCAGATTTTCCTTGAAGTTGTTGGAAGAGGAAATGGGTCCGAGGTAACCACAAACCAACCTTCAGGTACAGAATCTAGCCAATCTGTACCTAGAGAGGGCTCTCTCTGTAAAATTTAGCTTTGTTTTTTAAAATATTAGGCTAGTTATAAAGTTCAAGGGTTTTTATTTTGTTTGGGTTGATGGAATTCTTTAGCTGAGATTAAAATCACATAGTTTCAGTCCATTGGGCTAATGGAGTCAAAGGATTGGCTGCACTGGCTTAAGTTTTTTAACAAAATATGGTTTATCAGGGAAAGATAATCAAACTAGAAACAATTATAGATCTAAAGTGAATGGAATGGAATTCAAACGGATGAAAGGCAACGAAGAATATTTCAACACATTCAAGAGAAGAGAAATAGATTGATTATCAATAAAGAGAAGTTAAGTATTCTTTACTAAATAACCAAAGATGTATGAACTAGACAAACAGGAGCAATTGAGAATTCACTGTTTAAACCAGTTTAGAGGAAAACATTTAGAATAATAACGACTGAAATCAGATTACACCTAAGTACTTTCTGATTTAATCCTTTTCGTTAAATATCAAGATAATGAAACACAGATGATATTGTAAACAAATATAAAACTTCAAAACATGGGATAGAGATGACTTATTGATCCTTCATTTGACACATGAATCCTGAGAAAAGTCTTCTACCTCAATTCCTTGTCCAGTTTTGCCACGAAAAATTTCTCCAAATCTCTTTATTCCAAAATATTCAATGTTACATCAGAGTATAAGAATCCACCCTCAATAATCCGATTGAGGGCTTATTTATACAAAAAATCATACAAAATATCTCTTAACAAAACGAGATATAATCTAAGATGACTCATAAATAAGTTACAATAAAAATAGAGATAGATGGTCTCGTAGATAAGACAAAAAGCAACTGATGTTGTGCTGTTTTCTCCTTTTGAGAATGTGCTGGAGGCAGGACCTGTATTTTGGCTCATTGTTGTCCTCTTCAATAATTTTGTTCTAACTACCTTGCTTCACTGATACTCTTTGTTCTTACTTATACACTTTTATCTGAACCGATACTCTTTGACCTTTGTTTATCCCTTTATCCTTTATACTGTAGTAAATAGGAAAAATTTCATATAAGGATAAATTTTACAAAAGTTCCAACAGATCTTCCCACCATTTATCTTCTGCTATTCTGGTCCGTTGAAGCTTCCTCAATGTTTCATCAGCCTCATTATATCTGAAGAAATTAGGATGATTTGGAAACAAATGTTTTACTTCATGTTCAAGATAAAACAAATTCTCTAATCTGTCATGAAGATTCCTTCCTGTAGGTAATGTTGCTTCTGATGAAATGGTTGAGGAACTGGCTTGATTGTGAGCATGTATGTCCAATTTCTTAACATAAGTTTCCAGGTCCATTATTTTATCTTCTGAAACCATAGGGCTGGGCAACCCTTTATTCAATAAAACATCAAACCTTTCTCTGAAAGCAATGATTTCTCCTTGCATGTCAAAGCACCTTCGTTCTAAATTTTGCATAAGAGTTCTTTTAGTAAAAACTCTTTTTATCTCTAAGATTGTTCCAGTTCTGTCCTGAATACCCAAATCTTGAAGCTGTTGTCTGGTTTGGGTGTCTAGAAATTGTATAAGCTGATTGGCTTCCTAAGGCCCATTTCCTAATTTTTCTCATGTATTTTCAACTTCATCCAGAGCTACTTTAACCAACTCATTCTGCTCGTATATTATCTGGATTGAAGACCAGATATATTTTATTGACTGAATAATATCATCCCAAAGAATTTCATTTATTTCTCTTAAAGGTTTCTCCAATGTGAGATCCTTTTCCAAAGCTTTAACTAATTTTTCCAATTTTATGACTTCTCTTGTTTTGTCAGCAACAGTCATTTTTGAAAGATCATATTTCTGTTCCAAATTAATAAGCTGTAACTTTGTGTGCTGAAGTTCTGTTACTTGAAGTTTCAAGTCATTCATTGACTTTATTAGTTCTTTTGTACTCAAATTTGAAGTATTTAACTATGATGGCTCTGCTGGCTGACCTCTTGGACCTGTGATAACCTCTGTTGTAGATACTGGAACACTGGACTGCTTGTCTTTTAATGCTTTCTCCAGCTCTTTTTCTGTTTCAGTCAGTTGCTCATTCATTTTCAAGAGCAACTCCATCATTTCTTCTTCAGAATTCTTCTTTATTACTTCTTTAGTTTGAGGATGTCTTGAAGCTGGCAATTTCAAGTTCTTTCTCAAAGCTGCAATGTCATCATATTTTTTCTTGATTAGAGCTTCTATACCTTTGACATCCTTTGGATTGTGACCCAAACCAATTATTATTTCCTCCAATGTTTTTATCCTATTTTCTTTAGCTTGAGAAGAAGCCTTTTCAAGCTGCAATTGTGCACTAGGGTTCTCCAAAGAATCCTGTATCCTGTGAGCTGCCATTGCCTTATCAGTCAAAGTAGAATAGATCATTTCACCAGTCTACTTATCTAACTCAATCTGATATAAAGGATGAATATCCTTTGCTAAGACTTCAAAATTTCTTCTGATATAATCTGCAGCTGTTTGAGGTTGCTGCAATTTGAGTTTGAAGTGACTCATTATCATTTTTCCTTGCTGAATGTCATAAGCTGACATTAATCTTTCTTGATTCTTAGGAGCCATCTTCAAATATTGATTATAAACCTGGATTCTTAAAGGATTGTTCTTGGCTTTTATATTGATAAATTTCTTCTTTATATCTCCTGCATCTTTAACTGGTGTTTTGAAAGAAGATATTTCAACACTTTATTGCTTTTGTAGCTGTTTCCTTTGTGAGGTAGTGGATGCTCCACTGACTGAACCTGTTTTTTGACTGCCCACTTGTTCTTGTCCTTGACTATCAAGGATTTCATCAATAGATTCTACTTCTGGAGGATTATTCAATTTCTGTCTCTTGGCCTGAGGTTGTTGTGAAGATCCAGTGAGGAGTAGCAGCTTCAGCATCTCTCTTTTTGCCCTTTTCTACATTTAATGGAGTCTGCAAAATTGACATTTCTACTGGATTGATTTGAACATAAGAAACTTGCACTTGATCCCGTCCCTTGGAAGTTTGAGGTTGTTCTGTCATAGTGAATATTTCTTTAACTTGTATATCAACCTATTTCTCTTTTCCCTTAGATGATACTGCAATGTTTTCCTGTAACTTCTGCTGAAAAATTCCAGTTGCGGAAGGACCAACCTCTGATCTTGGTACCTGTGCAAAAGAGTCTAGGTCAAGCATCTTTTCAAGATCTTTCATAACATTGTCTACATTGACCTGCTCAATATCCTTCTCTATCAATGTTCCTTCTATCCATTCATCTGTATTAGCATATTTTTCAATCTCTGGGATTCTTTGATGTATGTATGGTGTTGATTTATTTTTCATTCTTTATCACAAATGAAGCTAAATAGGTCATAAGGTACCCAATAGAAACTCTTCTGTAATCTGAAACGGTCTTCTAATATCTTTTCAGCTTCTTCCCCTCCATCCCTAGAGTTACAGATAAATGGACCTAATTGACTTTTGATCTAGAGTTGAGCCTTATGTTTTGCATTACAAAAATGAATTATATCAGATTTGTTCATTTTTCTGAAGTACTTTAATGCAAAGAGTCTCATGGGGACATATTTTGGCAATTTTAATGGACATAATTCACATCCATATATTCTGACTTTTGTGCGATTTTGGTATAAGTACCAATCACCAAATTTGTATTGTTTTGAGAGCTGTAAAGTTTTCTTGATTTGATTGCTGAGTCTTGGAGGAGAAACTCCTGTCAACAAGGTGGTTGCAGGGTGTATAAAAAGCTCAATGAACTCATTATAGGAATAGGGAGAATCTCGAGAACTATGAGTGATGGCTGACCAAAAGATAACAGACCTAGGATTCCCTTTGGCATCAAGCTTTTTGATATATAAAGGGAAATTTTATTACCGGTAATAGAGCATGAGATGGTAAATGACAGAAGAATATTTGAACACTTTCTCATTTTCTAATCTCATGAATTGATCATGGATTTTGTCTACAATGTAGGATGCAAAGTCATACTTGACAGCAGGAGGCTGTCCAGGGGTAAAAATAGACAATAATACTAGAATTAAATGGTAAACATATTCACTGGTATTAAATCCCATTATAAAGGATATCATATCCAAAACAAGTCTACCCTCCTCAGTGAAAAAAACATACCCATAAGGGGGAGGGCCTTTAGGCTGGTGATCAGGCAACATAAAAGCTTGGCAGATGTGGCTTAATTCTTCATGGGATAGTTTGGTGGATTTCTCAGGTAATTCTACCATGGACAGGGAAGTGAGGGCTTGATCAGGTTGAAAATGTAGCATCTCATTGATAGACTGAGCAGTAATTGGGAAAAGGACATCTTGATTTGGGGATAAGACTGCTCTTTGGTTAGGATCATAGTTTGCATGGAAAAAATGGATTATCTCAGGGAAAATATGTACATAGGGAAAGAGGTACCTGGGAAGATTAGATTCCCATAACCCAATCATATCCAAGCCATTCAAATAATTGTCTCTGCAGCGACAAAAAATTCGAAGAGGACTTTCACTAAAAACCAGGTCTTTAATTTGGAAATCTTTGTCGACTAATGATTAATAATCCAAGTCTCTGTGAGGGGCGTTCAATGGGGTGACGTTTAAAGCCACAGGAACTTCTATTTTTGGTTCTTGTGGATTCAAAAATGGAAATTCGGCTTATGGTGAAAAATTGAGCAAAATTATAGGTTTTTGGGGAAGCAATTTGAATTTATGGGAAAAGAGAAGACTCAAATAAACTCTGTAGCAGTCTTTGGTGCGGAATTTAAAATGAAAGCTAGGATTTCACAGAGTTTAAATGAGAAATGGGGTAAATACCTGTTTTTAGGAGATGAACTATGTTTAAACAGGTACAGGCTGCAGCGGGTGAACGCTAGAATACTGGTCTGGCAGTGGTCTTCAGAAAAATTCAGTTAATCGCACTTGACAGTCAATTTTTTGAAATTCTTTGCATGGAGGGTGAAGTCGTTTTCTGCGTACAAAACAATGAAAAAGACGTGGGTTTTTTTTTATTCACAAAGTTAAAAGGGTGGCGAATTTTTTATTATTTTCATAAATGACGTCAGTATGTACGACAGATGAGTCACGGGGGGGAAGGTGGTAAGCGGTTTTTTCTGCACCGCTTTTGAGGGAAGGTGGTATTGAGCGGATGGGTAGCGATTCCATAGAACGAATGACACGTGGCCATGGTATTATTTGAAAACCATCGTCATTTCACGCATTATTTTTCGGATCGGGGATGGCCAGCGGAATTATCAACAGCCGTTGATCTTGGAGCGGGTGATCGAATGCTGGTCGGGGCGTAAAGTTGACGGGGATTTAATGGGAGGGCTCAACGCAATTTATTATCAATTAATTGTTCCGGGAGTGTTTTGATTGGCAGGTTAGGTTCTTAATTAATCGTAGGGATTAATTAATTCTTGTGTACGATGAAAGGTCGGGGAGGAAAATGCGCCAGGGATGGTTTTATTTTTTGTTTCAAACATATATAAAATATGTTTAAATCATTTTTTAATATTTTATTATATAGTAATTAAATCAACATGATTTATTTACCATAAGGGGCGGGAATAATATATAATGATATATTTTAACCAAAGGGGATATAAAGTGGGTTTTTATTTAAACAAGTGGGAATTAAATACTTTGGTTAAAACTATAATATATGGGTTTTTTGGAATATTATATAAAAGGAGTTACAAATAATAGGAGAAGGTCATTTCTAGAAGGAGTTAATAAATAAAATCAATGTTAATATGACAAGGGGACAAGGTAAACTTCAAAATACATTAATATAACTAAGAAAGTGAAGTTTTTTAGAAGCAAATTGCATTATAATCACTTCATCACTTAAACTTAGGATAAAATGTGATTTTGAGGGTTTTTTTTATGAAATATCTCATGATTTTCCTAAGTAAAATAGGATTTTACTTAGGAAAGAAACTTTTTGAAGTAAATGAGTGTGATGATGAAAGATTTTAAGTACTTAGGTTTTTTCCAATTATTGGGCCGAGGGTCTGGTCCCTCCAAAAGTCAAGGAAATGCCTTGAGCCCCTTTAATTTTCAAATACCTTATCTCTTAGGGGAAATTAGTGAAATATTTAGGGAAAAATGAAGGGGAAGTTAATAATCTTGACTTTTCTTTGCTGTGAATTTTTCCAATGTAGTATCTGCCTTTGCACTTGTGATGAAAGTACAATTGAACACATTTAGAACCATCATTCATCACATATAATTCTTCAACAACATCTACCTACCCTACCTACTTTACCCTTCCATTTTATCTTCTTTATTAGGGTGCACTTAGACTATCAAAATCTTATCAATCTTCTTTTTCTTTTACATGGAAAACCTACCTAAGTTTACACTTATTACATCCAAGGGCTCAGATTAAACTGTTGTGCACCTTTTATTAACTCTACCTATCTACTTATCTGCCAAGATTAAACTGTTTGGCCAGATATTTATTCTCTATTCTACAACATAAAATTGAAAAATGAATAAGTCAAGTTTAAACAGTTTGACTGTTCATAAATTGTGGCAAAATTTTGACAAGCTGCACACAATTTTTTTTATTACATCAGAGCAAAAATTAGTTTCAATTAGACTTGCATACTTTCCTTGGCCTTTATTTTGGTGGGGTTCATTTTCTTTCACTTTTTTGGCCAATTTTATTTTTTTACTGTTTGATTTTTCTTTTAAGGTATACCCTCTTTACATTTTTTAAATTTTTTGATTTTTAAAGAATATGGAACACCTTTGCAACAAGAAAAAGGTTTGACCATATTGCATAGTTCAACAAGTCAATCATGAAAAATGACACCTATTGGTATAGGAGTCTAACATTGGCTCCACTTGGGGATGGATTTTCCTGGTGAAAAGTCAAGAACAGCAGGTCAGATGCCTTAAAATGCCTTTAACTGGACCATGAAATCTTTTGTTTCCTGTGGCTTTATTGTATATATGATAGTAAAACTTCTAAAGCTTAGGGCCTTCACTTCGGGCTTCAACTTCAGCAAGTCACCATCCAATCAAAACTGATGCATTAGAAAGGATATAATATATACATGTCAAAAATCAAAATATCCTAATAGATAGGATCAAAGTAGTGTTTTAACATCCGACCATTTACTGGTCCTTCCTCAGTTTCTGAACCATCCAAATTCTTCAAAAAATATGTGTTATTTCCCTGTAAAGCATGAATGATGTAAGGTCCTTTCCATAAGAAATCAAATTTCCCATGTTTTCCTTTATCTTCGCTTCTGGAATCCCATCTTAAAAATTTATCTTCCAGTTGAAAATCTTCTGCTTTGGTTCTTTTGTCAAAGATCTTCTTTAATTTTTCCTGCAAAACTTGGGATCATTGATACATTTCTTCTCTGGTCTGCTGCAAGTGAATTGTTTGATTTATTCTTCTCTGAATATCATTTGGTTCTACTTGAGCCTCCTGAAGTAACTTCATTACCGGAACTCCTAAAGATGATGGAAATATAGCCTCAATACCATAAACTAATTCATATGGAATGGTCCCAATTGATTTTTTGGTAGTAAGTCTATCTGCCCACAATGCATTGGTAAGTTTCTTATGCCAAATCTTCTTATTTTCTTCCAATAATTTTTTAATGATATTAATGAGACTTTTATTGGAAGATTCAGCCAGTCCATTACCCTGAAGATAATAGGCTATTGAATGGCCTAAAGTGATGTGATATTTATTACAGAAAATAATCATTTTCTTAGACTTGAAAACAGCAGCATTATCAGCTATAATTTTCGTAGGACAGCCAAATCTTGATAGTATATTGGTTTCTAAGAATCCAATGATTACAGAATCATTGGCTTGTCTAGATGGGATTGCTTCAATCCATTTAGTAAAGTAATCCGTGGCAGTGAGGATCCATCTGTGTTGGCCAGAAGAAGGAGGATGGATTTCTCCAATAAAATCCAGGCCCCATTGTTGAAAGGGTTTCTCAGTGGAAATTGGTTTCAATGGTAAAGGTAATAATTTCCTCTTGCCTTCAAAGATCTGACACTTATGGCAAGCATTTACAAATTTCTTTACATCTAAAAACAAGGTTGGCCAATAAAAACCAGCCCTTAAGATCTTATCTGCAATTGACTTCCAGTAGAGGTTTCCACCACAATCTCCTACATGGAATTCATTGAGAACCTTGTCAGCTTCATCTTTTAATAAACAATTTAATAGAATTCCATCATGATTCTTCCAAAAAAGAACATCATCTAAAATACAATACTTTAACAATGTCATTTTCAAAAACCTTTGTTTCGTTCTGGATAACCCTAGAGGAGCTTGCAGGTTTAAAAAAACATAAATGATATCAGCATACCAAGGTGAGTCTAAAAAGGCCTGACTGATTTGTGGAGTCGCCATCTCCTATTCATCATCCAGTTCATTAATATTCAGGGCTTGGAAATTTGCTTCAGTCATGAGTTGAGCCAAACCTTGTTCTTTTATGAGTTTTGTAGGTCTTATTTCAATATCATATTCTAATATGGTAGCTATCCATTTACCTATTTTTCCTTCAATTCCATCTTGAGTTAATATTTCTTTAACGACAGCATTAGGTACATAAGCTATCACATGAGAATACAATATATAAACTCTGAAATCTTTAACTGCTTTCACAAGTGCAAAAGCTTGTTTCTCCATGATGTTGTATTTTAATGATGCATCTCTAAGTGCTTTACTAAAAAAGGCTATAGGTTTTTCACATCCTTGATCATCCTTTTGTAATAAAATAGCTGCAACTATATGTTCAGAAGCAAATGAAAAAATTATGAAATCTCTATCAAATTTTGGACTGGTAAGAACTGGTGTTCTGGTCAAAGCCATTTTTATTTCTTCAAATGATTACTTGGCTTCTACTGTCCACTTAATACTTGAATCCTTTCTTAACATGTTAGTAAGCAGTCTAAGTAATTCAGCTAAACTAGAAATGAATCTTCTCAAAAAATTGATCTTTCCTATGAAAGCTTGAAGTTCTTTAATATTCCTGGGATGAGGTATCTGCAAAATGGATTGTATTATTTCAAGATCAATTCTAATGCCATATTTTGAAATGATATGACCTGGGAGTTTACCTTCTTCAAGACCAAACAATGCCTTTTTAGGATTTAAATAAATACCATATTTTCTGCATTTTATGAACACCTGTCTAAGATGGTCCAAATGCTGTTGATCTGTTTTGGAAAAAACAGTAAAATCATCCAGATATATGACCAGAAAATCATGAATTTCTTTGGCAAAGGTAATGTCCATTGCTCTTTGGAAGGTTGCCCCTACATTTTTGAGTCCAAAAGGCATCTTAACATATTTAAATGTACCCCATGGTGTTTTAAAAGCTGTTTTGTCTTGATCATCAGGATGAACCAGACTCTGATTGTATCCTGAGAATCCATCCAGAAGAGAAATCCTTGAAGAACCTACTACCCTTTGTAAGATATGGTCCATTTTAGGCAAAGGATAGTTATCTTTTAAAGAAAATTTGTTTAAATTTCTCAAATCAACACATAGTCTAATCTCTCCAGTCTTCTTCCTTGTTGGTACCAAATTAGAAACCCATTTAGAAAACCTAATAGGAGCAATTATTCCTGCTTCATACATTCTTTTAATTTCTTTCTCAATTGAAGGTAGTAGCACAGGGTTGATTCTTCTAAGTTTCTGTTTAAATGGTTTCTGATCTGGTTTTAAAGGTATTGTATGTTGAATTATTGATGTATCATATGATTTCAGATCTTCATAATTCCAGGAAAAAACATCCTGGAATTCTTTTAAAATTTCAACATATTTAACCTTTTGATCTGCTGGCAGAGATTTAGATAGTTTAACCATCTTAGGATTTCCTTCAGTTCCCAAATTGTATTCTTCAATATCAGCTTTTAATGGTTCGATTTTGGGTTTTAGTGGAATGTCATTAGAGTCAAAAATATCTTCCAAAGGAGGTAATCCTTTAGGTAAATGATTATCTTTTAGATTAATAATTTCAGATTCGTCTTCTATGATCTCATCGACTTCTATTTGTTTTAGATCCTGCATATCTTTTTTGGTGAATTTAGTTGGGTGAAGCATGTGAATTGCAGTCTCTTCTGAAATATTTGTTTCTTGTTCATCTATTTGATCAGATTCATTGATTGTTGTGTCTTCATCTATACTACTATTAGAAAATTCATTTTCTAAGGTTAAAAAATTATTTATCTGATTATTATTTACAAATACTTGCCAATTCATAAGATTATCCGGTATAGCAGGTCTATGTCTAATCTCAGCTGTGAATTGATGATTAGGTCCAAAAGGTAGTTTACAAGTGCTAGCGAACATTGCAAGACTGTGAGCATGCAAATTTTGTTTTCTAGGAATTTTGGCAAGCCGAGCTTGTAGAAAAGTGTTGAGAATTTCTACAACTATTCCTCTGTATTCTCTAAATCTGGGGTCTTTTGTCGACCATTCACCATTGATCTATTGAATAATTAACTCGGAGTCTCCTATGATTGATACTATAATTTCTCCTAATTTTTTGACATGTTTAAGCCCTAGCAAAAGAGCCTCATATTCTGCCATATTATTAGTGCATCTAAAGTTCAATCTATAAGCATGACCCTCAGCATGATCATTTTCAATGTTGTGTATCCAAATTCCAGCTCCTGCTCCTAACTTATTTACTGAACCATAAAATTCTAAATACCAAAGAATTTCATGTTCATAATCTTCATCGACTGTTTTAACAACTTCATTAACGGGGAGATCTGGTTTTTCAGTTTTTTCTGGTATTTCTTGACTACCTGATGTTTCTTTGTTTTCAGAAATTTCTTCGATTTGAACAGTAGATTTATTTTCAGTTTCTGTTTCTGGTGCTTCTAATTCAGTATGAAGGTCAAATTCAGCATTATAAATGATGAATGAGTCCATATCAGAATGTACTAAGTAGATGGGGAATTTTTCAGGCTTCTCTTGACTACTGACTAAATACTTTATCAAGGTTTCTCTGTATAGTCTTTTAGGCTGACCGAACACTGAAATAGTAGCATATGACATATCCAATTGAAGAGATCCTCCGAGTTTGGCACCCCAGGATCTGGACAACAACATACCATAATTGGGAGGAATATCTGCTACTACTATATCCATCAGAATAGATTTCGCAGGGTATTGCACCAAAGTAACACACAAATCTTTAATCAAACCTAAACATCTTACCTGACTTGAATCAAAAGAAAAGAGATCTTTATATGGTCTGGTAATATCTAGGTTTAATCTCTCCATCACAGCCTTGGGCATTAAATTGTGAGATGCTCTAGAATCAAGCATGGCATTATGAAGTATTTTGTCATGTACATTTAAACTCACATAAAATGGAGGAGTTCCTCCACTTTCTGGTTTTCCATTTACTTCAGGGCCAAAACGTATTTTGGGTTGATCATCAAAAACATTTACTTAATCATCCATTCCAGTAATGTTAAGGGATTTGCTAATTTGGCTTTTATAGACATCATGTTTAGCTAATTCTGCCAATGGAACAACTATCTTCAATTTGCCTATTTCAGCTTCTAGATTGAAATATTTTTCTGTTTGAGATCTTGAATTTTGAACGGTTGGGTTTTCTCTATTTTTTTTGTTTTCATTGTTTTTCTCTTTTTTAGGAGTAGGATTATGAGTCGAAGTTGTTTCTGAATTAATTTCTGCTGGTTCTTCTACGTTTCCTGTAGGAGGAAAAGTATGGGAAAGTTGTTTATTATTCAGTTGATTATCAGACACATCTTCAATTATTGGATTAGAGGGGTTAGGACTTGCTCTAGAAAGAATTTGTACAGGAGGAGTGTTAGTTTTACCTTTGAGGTTTTGATTCACAGCTTTTTGTTTGCTATTCTTTGGAACGTCAATCCGTCTGCTTCTCAAATTGTATTGTTTATGAACTTCATAAATTGCTGAGTCATATCCTTCCTTAAAATCAAAAGTTTCTCCTGAATGAGTTTGAAATGTTTCAAGAATGTGATTTTCTTGGTCATCTTGAGATAGGAAAACTTCTGGTTCATTCTTGTTTTCAGTCAAGTTATTTATTTCAACATCCTCAGTTGGTTCCTCAGAAGATGAGCCTTCAACAAAATTTTCCTAGAATGGTGGCCTGATGTTTTGGTCAGGAACATTTTTTCCAGTATTTTGGTTTTGATTTCTTCTGAAATTTGGGTTTCTAACAGCATTTTGACCATCACCAGAAGACTTCCTTTCAATTGTCTATACTCTGTCTCCCAGTATTTCCATCCATTTAATAATTGCATCCAGCTTTCTTTCAAAAGTTGAGGGCTCTTCGTTTATAGGCATCCTTCTTTCAGCTCTAGCTCTAGCTTGTTTTTCTATCAGGTTAGCTTCAACACTAACAACTATTCTTTGCATCTCTTCTAGAGTTTGAGGAGCTCTTTCCCTAAGTGAATATTCTATGTCAGAGTCAAACCCATCAGGGAATTTAACCAATACTGAATCCGGAGGAGGCCTAAGGTTCTGGGGAACAGCATTATAGGCTTCATTGAATCTAATGATATAATCTTGCACTGCTTCATTAGGTCCTCTTTTCAATTTTCCAAAGTATGATAGGATTTGAAGAGGGTATTTCTTCTTCTCCCATCTATTTGAAAATAATCTATAAAGAGCTGGTAAGTCAGCAATACTGTTTGGAGGAAGAGCCCTAAACCAAGTCCTGACTTCCCCAGTAAGACTCTGGATAAAAATTCTCATTCGCACATCATCAACATCTATTTCATAAAATTCAAAGTAATCAGTCATCCTTTTGGTATGTTGTTGAGCAATGTAAGTACTAGAACCATCAAATGGGGTGATTTTACTCTAATAGTCTTAGGGCAAAGCACCAGGGTTGCCTGGCAATCTTAAAGCAGCATATCTATTTTCCATCGGAAGGTGTAATGGAATAACAGGTGATGATGGTCTGGAAGTAGTGGGTGGAGGGGAAGGAGAGATAGTTTGTGTTTGAGGAGTTTGAGGAAAAGTAGATGAACTTGGGGAAGTTGAAGTAATCACAGAAGTGTTTGAAGTTTCTTCAAAGGTTAGTTCAGATTGAATGGAATTTTGTAGATGTTTTTCAAGATGTGAAGTGATAAATTCAAATTGCAAATCTTCAAAAAATAATGGATCAAGAACTAGATTGGATAACTTAGATTCAGAAAAATTTATTAATAGAGAAGTTTCAAAATGTTCATAAAATGGTTCGTCTTCAAGATATATAAACTTCACAGGACAAGAGTTTGATCTAAAAAGAGGTCGAGAACTCCCAGAGCTTTCTTGACTCTCTTGTCTTCTTAGAATTCTGGGAATCAGATTTGGATTCTCAAATATAGGTGGTGGGTTAGGGTCAAGATTTGACCTAGTATAATGAGTCCTTTCTGATGCTAGTTTTCTGGATGATTTATATTTTTGGTTTTTTTTTATAAATAAAATGAAAGTACAACTTCGAAAAACTCTTCAAGAAATTTAAGATTTTGGGTTAAAATTTTCTCAAATATTTATTGAACTAGAGAAACTAATTGATTGTCTGAAACCAAAGTTTAGTCTATAAACTAGACTGGAGATTGACTTAAGTAGCATTTATTTACTATGAAATTGCAGAGCAAAATCATTTCAAAGGCGACCTGGCTAATCTTCAGGCTCCGTCTGTAGTTTATAAATCAAACAATAGTAACAATAAAATGATTCAGAATCCCCAATATGGTTGCCACTATGTTATCACTCAGATTTTCCTTGAATATTTTGGAAGAGGAAAGGGGTCCAAGGTAACCACAAACCAACCTTCAGGTACAGAATCTAGCCAATATGTACCCAGAGAGGGCTCTCTCTATAAAATTTAGCTTTTTTTTTTTAAATATTAGGCTAGTTATAAATTCCAAGGGTTTTGATTTTGTTTGGGTTGATGGAATTCTTTAGCTGAGATTAAAATCATGTAGTTTCAGTCCATTGGGCTAGTGGAGTCAAAGGATTGGCTGCACTGGCTTATGTTTTTTAACAAAAGATGGTTTATCAGGGCAAGATAATCAAACTAGAAACAATTATATATCTAAAGTGAATGGAATGGAATTCAAACGGATGAAATTAAATGAAGAATATTTCAACACATTCAAGAGAAGAGAAATAGATTGATTATCAATAAAGAACAGTTAAGTATTCTTTACTAAATAACCAAAGATGTATGAACTAGACAAACAAGAGAAATTGAGAATTCACTGTTTAAACCAGTTTAGAGGAAACCATTTAGAATAATAACAACTGAAATCAGAACATGAGATAGAGATGACTTATTGATCCTTCATTTGACACATGAATCCTGAGAAAAGTCTTCTGGCTCAATTCCTTGTCTAGTTTTGCCCCGAAAAATTTCTCCAAAGCTCTTTATTCCAAAATATTCAATGTTGCATCAAAGTCTAAGAATCCACCCTCAATAATCTGAATGAGGGCTTATTTATACAAAAAATCACACAAAATATCTCTTAACAAAACGATATATAATCTAAGATGACTCACAAATAAGTTACAATAAAAATAGAGACAGATGGTCTCATAGATAAGACAAAAAGCAACTGATGTTGTGCTGTTTCCTCCTTTTGAGAATGTGTTGGAGGAAGGACCTATATTTTGGCTCATCGTTGTCCTCTTCAGTAATTTTTTTCTAACTGTCTTGCTTCACTTATACTCTTTATTTTTACTGATACACTTTTAACTGAACTGATACTCTTTGACCTTTGTTTATCCCTTTATCCTTTATGCTATAGTAAATAGGCAAAATTTCACATAAAGATAAATTTTACAAAAGTTCCAACAGATCCTCCCACCATTTATCTTCTACTATTCTTGTCCGTTGAATCTTCCTCAATGTTTCATCAGCCTCGGTATATCTAAAGAAATTAGGCTGATTTGGAAACAAATGTTTTACTTCATGTTCAAGATAAAACAAATTCTCTAATCTGTCATGAAGATTCCTTCCTGTAGGTAATGTTGCTTCTGATGACATAGTTGAGGAACTGGCTTGATTGTGAGCATGTTTGTCCAATTTGTCAATATAATTTTCCAGGTCCATTATTTTATCTTCTAAAACCATAGGGCTGGGCAACCCTTTATTCAATAAAACATCAAACCTTTCTCTGAAAGCAATGATTTATCCTTGCATGTCAAAGCACCTTCGTTCTAAATTTTGCATAAGAGTTCTTTTAGTAAAAACTCTTTTTATCTCTAAGATTGTTCCAGTTCTGTCCTGAATACCCAAATCTGCAAGCTGTTGTCTGGTTTGGGTGTTTAAAAATTGTATAAGCTGATTGGCTTCCTCAGGCCTATTTCCTAATTCTACTCATGTATTTTCAACTTCATCTAGAGCTACTTTGACCAACTCATTCTGCTCATATATTATCTGGATTGAAGATCAGATATATTTTATTGACTGAATAATATCATCCCAAAGAATTTCATTTATTTCTCTTAAAGGTTTCTCCAATGTGAGATCCTTTTCCAAAGCTTTAACTAATTTTTCCAATTTTATGACTTCTCTTGTTTTGTCAGCAACAGTCATTTTTGAAAGATCATGTTTTTGTTCCAAATTAATAAGTTGTAACTTTGTGTGCTGAAGTTCTGTTACTTGAAGTTTCAAGTCATTCATTGACTTTAGTATTTCTTATTTACTCAAATTTGAATTATTTACCTGTGATGGCTCTGCTGACTGACCTGTTGGACCTGTGATAACCTCTGTTGTAGATACTGGAACACTGGATTGCTTGTATTTTAATGCTTTCTCCAGCTCTTTTTCTATTTCAGTCAGTTTCTCATTCATTTTCAAGAGAAACTCCATCATTTCTTCTTCAAAATTATTCTTTATTACTTCTTCAGTTTGAGGATGTCTTGAAGCTGGCAATTTCAACTACTTTCTCAAAGCTGCAATGTCATCATCTTTTTCTTAATTAGAGCTTCTATACCTTTGACATCCTTTGGATTGTGATGGAAAACAATTATTATTTCCTCCAATGTTTTTATCTTGTTGTCTTTGGCTTGAAAAGAAGCATTTTCAAGCTACAATTGTGCACTAGTGTTCTCCAAAGAATCCCGTATCCTGTGAGCTGCCATTGCCTTATCAGTCAAAGTAGAATAGATCATTTCACCAGTCTGCTTATGTAACTCAATCTGATCTAAAGGATGAATATCCTTTGCTAAGACTTCAAAATTTGTTCTGATATAATATGCAACTGTTTGAGGTTGCTGCACTTTGGGTTTGAAGTGACTCATTATCATTTTGCCTTGCTGAATGTCAGAAGCTGACATTAATATTTCTTGATTCTTAGGAGCCATCTTCAAATATTGATTATAAACCTGGATTCTTAAAGGATCGTTCCTGGCTTTTATATTGATAAATGTCTTCTTTATATCTCCTGCATCTTTAACTGGTGTTTTGAAAGAAGATATTTCAACACTCTGTTGCTTTTGTAGCTCTTTCCTTTATAAGGTAGTGGATGCTCCACTGACTGAACCTGTCTGTTGACTTCCCACTTGTTCTTGTCCTTGACTACCAAGGATTTCATCAATAGATTCTACTTCTGGAGGAGTAATCAATTTCTGTCTCTTGGACTGAGGCTGTTGTGAATATCCAGTGAGAGGAGTAGCAGCTTCAACATCTCTCTTTTTTCCGTTTTCTACATTTAATGGAGTCTGCAAAATTGACATTTCTACTGGATTGGTTTGAACAGAAGAAACTTGCACTTGATCATGTCCCTTGGAAGTTTGAGTTTGTTCTGTCATAGTGAATGTTTCTTTAACTTGTATATCAACCTCTTTCTCTTTTCCCTTAGATGATACTATAATGTTTTCTTGTAACTTCTGCTGAAAAATTCCGGCTGCGGAAGGACCAACCTCTGATCTTGGTACCTGTGTAAAAGAGTCTAGGTCAAGCATCATTTCAAGATCTTTCATAACATTGTCTACATTGACCTGCTCAATATCCCGCTCTATCAATGTTCCTTCTATCCATTCATCTGTATTAGCATATTTTTCAATCTCTGGGATTCTTTGATGTATGTATGGTGCTGATTTATTTTTCATTCTTTATCACAAATGAAGTTGAATGGGTCATAAGGTACCCAATAGAAACTCTTCTGTAATATGAAACGGTCTTCTAATATCTTTTCAGCTTCTTCCCCTCCATCCCTATAGTTACAGATAAATGGACCTAATTGACTTTTGATCCAGATTTGAGCCTTCTTTTTTGCATTACAAAAATGAATTATATCAGAGTTGTTCATTTCCCTGAAGTACTCTAATGCAAAGAGTCTCATGGGGACATATTTTGGCAATTTGAATGGACATAATTCACATCCATATATTCTGACTTCTGTGTGATTTTGGTATAAGTACCAATCACCAACTTTGTATTGTTTTGAGAGATGTAAAGTTTTCTTGATTTCATTGCTGAGTCTTGGAGGAGAAACTCCTGTCAACAAGGTGGTTGCAGGGTGTATAAAAAGATCAATGAACTCATTATAGGAATAGGGATAATCTCGAGAACTATGAGTGATGGCTGACCAAAAGATAACAGACCTAGGATTCCCTTTTGCATCAAGATTTTTGATATAGAAAGGGAAATTTTCTGACTGGTAATAGAGCATGAGATGGTAAATGACAGAAGAATATTTGAACACTTTCTCATTTTCTAATCTCATGAATTGATCATGGATTTTGTCTACAATGTAGGATGCAAAGTCATACTTGACAGCAGGAGGCTGTCCAGGGGTAAAAATAGACAATAATACTAGAATTAAATGGTCAACATATTCACTGGTATTAAAGCCCATTATAAAGGATATCATATCCAAAACAAGTCTACCCTCCTCAGTGAAAAAAGCATACCCATAAGGGGGAGGGACTTTAGGCTGGTGATCAGGCAACATAAAGGTTTGGCAGATGCAGCTTAATTCTTCATGGGATAGTTTGGTGGATTTCTCAAGTAATTCTACCATGGACAGGGAAGTGAGGGCTTGATTAGGTTGAAAATGTAGCATCTCATTGATAGACTGAGCAGTAATTGGGAAAAGGACATCTTGATTTGGGGATAAGACTGCTATTTGGTTAGGATCATAGTTTGCATGGAAAAAATGGATTATCTCAGGGAAAATATGTATAGAGGGAAAGAGGTACCTGGGAAGATTAGATTCCCATAACCCAATCATATCCAAGCCATTCAAATAATTGTCTCTGCAGCGACAAAAAATTCGAAGAGAACTTTCACTAAAAACCAGGTCTTTAATTTGGAAAACTCTGTCGACTATGATAAATAATCCAAGTCTCTGTGAGGGGTGTTCAATGGGGTGACTTTTAAAGCTAAAGGAACTTCCATTTTTGGTTCTTGTGGATTCAAAAATGGAAATTTGGCTTATGGTGAAAAATTGAGCAAAATTACAGGTTTTTGGGGAAGCAATTTGAATTTATGGGAAAAGAGAAGACTCAAATAAACTCTGTAGCAGTCTCTGGTGCGGAATTTAAAATGAAAGCCATGATTTCACAAAGTTTAAATGAGAAATGGGGTAAATACCTATTTTTAGGAGATGAAACATGTTTAAATAGGTACAGGCTGCAGCGGGTGAACGCTAGAATATTGGTCTGGCAGTGGTCTTCAGCAAAATTCAGTTAATGGCACTTGATAGTTGATTTTTTGAAATTCTTTGCATGGAGGGTGAAGTCGTTTTCTACGTACAAAATAATGAAAAAGACGCGGGTTTTTTTTTTATTCAAAAAGTCAAAAGGGTGGTGAATTTTTTATTATTCTAATAAATGACATCAGTATGTACGACAGATGAGTCATAGGGGGGAAGGTGGTAAGCGGTTTTTTCTGCACCGCTTTTGAGGGAAGGTGGTATTGAGCGAATGGGCAGTGATTCCACAGAATGAATTACATGTGGCCACGGTACTGTTTGAAAACCATCGTCATTTCGCGCGTTATTTTTCAGATCGGGGATGGCCAGCAGAATTATCAACAACCGTTGATCTTGGAGTGGGTGATCGAACGGTGGTCAGGGCGTAAAGTTGACGGGGGAGTTAATGGGAGGGCCCGACGCAATTTATTATCAATTAATCGTTCCGGGAGTGTTTTGATTGGCGTGTTAGGTTCTTAATTAATCGTAGGGATTAATTAATTCCTGTGTACGATGAAAGGTCGGGGAGGAAAATGCGCCAAGGAGGGTTTTATTTTTTGTTTCAAACATATATAAAATATGTTTAAATCATTTTTTAATATTTTATTATATAGTAATTAAATCAACATGATTTATTTACCATAAGGGGTGGGAATAATATATAATGATATATTTTAACCAAAGGGGATATAAAGTGGGTTTTTATTTAAACAAGTGGGAATTAAATACTTTGGTTAAAACTATAATATATGGGTTTTTTGGAATATTATATAAAAGGAGTTACAAATAATAGGAGAAGGTCATTTCTAGAAGGAGTTAATAAATAAAATCAATGTTAATATGACAAGGGGACAAGGTAAACTTCAAAATACATTAATATAACTAAGAAAGTGAAGTTTTTTAGAAGCAAATTGCATTATAATCACTTCATCACTTAAACTTAGGATAAAATGTGATTTTGAGGGTTTTTTTTATGAAATATCTCATGATTTTCCTAAGTAAAATAGGATTTTACTTAGGAAAGAAACTTTTTGAAGTAAATGAGTGTTCTCTATTAGGGTTCCCTTAGACTGGCAAACCATTTTCTCTTCTTTATTAGGGTTCCCTTAGACTGGCAAACCCTTATCAATCTTCTTTTTCTTTTACATGGAAAACCTACCTAAGTTTACACTTATTACATCCAAGGGCTCAGATTAAACTGTTGAGCACCTTTTATTAACTCTACCTATCTACTTATCTACCAATATTAAATTGTTTGGCCAGATATGTATTCTCTATTATACAACATAAAATTGAAAAATGAATAAGACAAGTTTAAACAGTTTGACTATTCATAAATTGTGGCAAAAGTTTGACAAGCTGCACACAATTTTGTTTATTACATCAGAGCAAAAAGTAGTGGCATTTAGACTTGCACACTTTCTTTGGCCTTTCTTTCGGTGGGGTTCATTTTCTTTCACTTTTTTGGCCAATTTTATTTTTTCACCCTTTGATTTTTATTTTAGGGTATACCCTCTTTACATTTTTTAAATTTTTTGATTTTTAAAGAATATGGAACACCTTTGCAACAAGAAAAAGGTTTGAACATATTGCATAGTTCAACAAGTCAATCATGAAAAATGACACCTATTGGTATAGGAGTCTAACAGTGTTAACATTTACCTTAAACATAACCTTAACCTAACCTTAACCTTAACCTTAAACTTAACCCTAACCTAACCTAACCTTAACCTAACCTTAACCTTAACCTTAACCCTAACCTAACCTTAACCTTGACCTTAACCTAACCTAAACCCTATCCTAACCTTAACCTTAAACTTACCTTAACCTAACATTAACCCTAACCTAATCTAACCTTAACCATACCTTAGCCTTTACCTAACCTTAACCTTAACCTTAACCCTAACTTAACCTTAACCTTGACCTTAATTTTAACCTTAACCTTAACCTTAACCCTAACCTTAATTTTAACCTTAACCTTAAACCTAACCTAACATTAAGCTTGACCTTAACCTTAAGGTAACACTAAGGTTAATCTTAATGTTAACCTTGACCTTAACCTTAACCTTTACCTAACCTCAACCTTAACCTAAACCTAACCTAACCTTAACCATACCCTAACCTTAAACTTAAGCTTAAATTTAACCTATCTAAACCTAACCTTAACCTAACCTTAACCTTAACCTTAACATTAATCTAACCCTAACCAAACCGTAAGCTTAACCTTAACCTTAAGGTAACACTAAGGTTAAGTTTAACACTAAGCCTAAGGTTATGTTAGTTAATGTTAAGCTATGGTTAAGGTTAATGTTAAGGCTAAGGTTAAGGTAAGGTTACAGTTAAGGGTAAGGTTAAGGGTAAAGTGAAGGTTAAGGTCAAGGGTAAGGTTAAGGTTAGGTTAGGTTAGGTTAGGTTAGCGTTAAGGTTTAGGTTAAGGTTAAGGTTAGGGTTAGGGTAAGGTTAAGGTTAGGTTGAGGGTAAGGTTAAGGTTAAAACTTAAAGTTAAGGTTAGGTTAAGGTTAAGGTTAAGGTTAATGTTAAGGTTAAGGGTTTAGTTAAGGGAAAGGTGAAGGTTAGGGTAAGGTTAAGGTCAAGGTGAAGCTTAAGCTTAAGGTTAATATTAAGGTTAAGGTAATGGTTAAGTTTAGGGTTAAGGATAAGGTTCAGGTTCAGGTTAGGTTAAGGTTAAGGTCAGGTTAAGGTCATGTTAAGGTTAATGTTAAGGTTAAGGTTAGGTTTAGGTTAAGGTTAAGGTGAAGGTTTTACCTTAACATTAACCTTACCCTTAACCTTAACCTTAACCATACATTATCATTAACCTTAACCTAACCTTAACCTTAAACTTACCCTTAACCTTACCTTAACCTTAACCTTAACCTTAACCATACCTTAACATTAACGTTAACCTTAAGCTCAAATTTAACCTTGACATTAAACTTGACATTAACCTTAACATTAACCTCAGTGTTAACCTTAACATTACCTTTAACCTTAACCTTAACCTTAACCATAGTGTTAAACTTAACCTTACCTAAACCCCTAACCTTAACATTAACCTTACCCTTAACCTTAACATTAACTTTAACTTAACCTTACCATTAACGTTAACCTTAACGTAACCTTGTCCTTAACATTAAGCTTAACCCTACCCTAACCTTAACCATAACCTAACCCTAACCTCGATGTTAACCTTGACCTTAATCTTAACCTTAAACTTAACCTAAACTTACCTTAACCTTACCCTAAGCTTAACCATATCCTAACCTTACCATAACCTTAACCTTAACATTAACCTTAACCTTAAACTTAACCTTAACATAACCCTTAACATTAACCTTACCCTTAACCTTAACCTTAACCTTATCCTTACCCTAACCCTAACCTTAATCTTAACCCTAACCTAACCTTAACCTTAACCTTAACCTTAACTTTAACTTTAACCTAACCTTAAGTTAACCTTAACCTTAACCTAAGGTTAAGGGTAAGGTTAAGGTTAACATTAAGGTTAAGGTTACGTTAAGGTTAAGGTTAAGGTTAGGGTAAGGTTAAGGTTAAGGGTAGGTTAAGGTTATGGTTAAGGTTATGTTAAGGTTAAGGTTAAACTTAAGGTTAACGTTAAGGTTAGGTTAAATTTGAGGTTAAGGTTAATGTTAAGGTTAATACTGAGGTTAGGGTTAGGTTATGGTTAGGTAAGGGTTAGGTTATGGTTAAGGTTAAGGTTAAGGGATAGGTTAAGGTTAAGGTTAGGTTAAGGTTAATGTTAAGGTTAAGTTTAGGGTTAAGGTTAAGGTTAATGTTAAGGTTAGGGTTAGGTTATGGTTAAGATTAAGGGTGAGGTTAAGGTTAAGATTAAGGGTTAAGTTAAGGTTAAGGTTAAGGTTAAAGTTAAGGGTATATTTAAGGTTAAGGTTAAGGTTAAGGGTTTAGTTAGGTTATGGTTAGGGTTAAGGGTAATTTTAAAGGTTTAGTAAATGTTAAGGTTAAGGTTAACATTAACGTTAACCTTAGTGTTACCTTAAGGTTAAGCTTAAGGTTAATCTTAAGGTTTAACTTAAGGATAGGTTAGGGTTAGGTTAGGGTTAAGGTTGAGGTTAGGGTTAGGTTATGGTTAAGGTTAAGGGTAAGGTTAAGGTTAATGTTAAGGGTTTAGTTAACGTAAATTTTAAGGTTAGGGTAAGCTTAAGGTTAACATTAGTTTTAACATAAGGTTAAGTTCAAGGTTAAGATTAAAGGCAAGGTTAAAGTTAACCTTACCTAACCTTAACCTCAGCCTTAAATTTAACCTTAACCGTAACCTTATCCTTAACCTTAACCTTGAGGTAAAACTAATGTTGAACTTAACGTTAACCTTAACCTTAACCTTAACTAAACCCTTAACCTTAACATTAACATTAACCTTACGCTTAACCTTAACCTAAACCTTATCCTTAACCCTAACCATAACTTTAACCTTAACCCTTAGCTTAACCTTAACCTTACCCCCTTAACCTTAACCTTAACATAACCATAACTTATACCTTAACCTTAATTTTAACCTAACTAAACCCTTAATCATAACCTTAACTATAACCTAACTAAACCTAAACCTTAACCATAACCTTAACCCTGACCTAACCTAACCTGAAATTTAACCTTACCATTATCCTAAACTTAACCTTAACCCTAACCATAACCTTAACCTTAACCTTACCTTAACCTTAACGTAACCTTATCCTAACCTTAACCTGAACCTTCACCCAAAATTAACCTTAACCTTACCTTAATCTACCGTTAACCTTAACCTTAACCTTAACCTTAGGATAAGTTTAATGTTAAGGTTAAGATTAAAGTTAAGGTTAATTTTAAGTTTAACCTAAGTGTTACCTTAACCTTAACCTTAACCATAACCTTAACCTTAACCTTAACATTAACCTTAACCTTTAATTTAACCTTACCCTTAACCTTACCCTTAACCTTAACCTTAACCTTAACCGTAACCTTGACCTTGATCTTAACCTTAACCTTAACCCTAACCTAACCTTAACCTTAACATTAACTAAACCCTTAACTTTAAGCTTAACCTTAACCTAGACCCTAACCTAACCTTAACCTTAACCTTAACTAACCCTTAACCTTAACATTAACCTTAACCCTAACCTAACCTTAACCTTGAACTTAACCTTAACCTTAACTAAACCCTTAACCGTAACCTAAACTTAACCTTAACCTTTAGTTTAACCTCAGCCTTAACCCTAACCTTAAGCTTAACATTAAACTTAACGTTGACCTTAGTCTTAACCTAACCTTACCCTTAACCTTAACCTTAACTAAACCCGTAACCTTAACCTTAACCTAACCTTAACTTGACATTAACCTAACCTTGATCTTAAACTTACCTTAACCTGAACTTAAAATTAACCTTAACCTTACCCTAACCTTAACCTTAACCTTAACCCTAACATAACTTAACCTTGACCTTAACCTTAAGGTAACCCTAAATTTAACTTTAATGTTACCCTTGACCTTAACTATAACCTAACTAGACCCTTAACCTTAACCTTACCCTTAATATTAACCTTAAACTTAAACTTACCTTAACCTTAACCTTGAAATTAACCTTACCCTTAATTTAAACCTAACCTTAACCTTACCTTAACCTCACCTTAACCTTAACCCTAACCTAACCTTAGCCTAACCCTAACACTAAGTTTAACCTTAACGTTAACCCTAAACTTAACCTTAACCCTAAGCTAACCTTAACATTGACATTGACCTTAACCTTAACCCTGACCTTCACCTTAACCTTAACCTTAACATTAACCTTAACATTAACATTAAGGTTAAGGTTATGTTAAGGTTAAGGTTAGACTTAAGGTTAATGTTAAGGTTAGGTTAAGGTTAAGGTTAATACTGAGGTTATGGTTATGTTAAGGTTAGGTTATGGTTAGGTTATGGTTAAGGTTAAGGTTAGGTTATGGTTAAGGTTAAGGTTAAGGGAAAGGTTAAGGTTAAGGTTATGGTTAGGTTCTGGTTAAGGTTAAAGATACAGTTAAGGTTAAGGTTAACATTAAGGTTAACCTTAGTGTTACCTCAAGCTTATCGTTAAGCTTAAGATTAAGGTTTAACTTAAGGTTAGGTTAGGGTTAGGTTAGGGTTAAGGTTAAGGTTACAATTAGGTTATGGTTAAGGTTAAGGTTAACGTTAAGGGTTTAGTTAAGGTCAAGGTTAAGGTTAGGGTAAGTTTAAGGTTAACCTTAGTGTTAACTTAAGGTTAAGTTCAAGGTTAATATTAAGGTCAAGCGTTAAGGTTAACTAAACCGTTAAGCTTAACCTTAAGCTTACCCTTAACCTTAACCTTAACCTAAACCTAAACCTTAACCATAACCTTAATCTTAACCTTACCCTTAACCTAAACCTAAACCTAAACCTTAACCCTAACCTTAAATTTAGCCTTGACCTTACCCCCTTAAGCTTAACCTTAACAAACCTTAAGTTAAACCTTAACCTTAACCTAACTAAACCCTTAACCTTAACTATAACCTAACTAAACCTAAACCTTAACCATAACCTTAATTCTAACCTAACATAACCTAAACCTTAACCTTACCCTAACCCTAACCTTAACCCTAACCATAACCTTAACCTTAACCTTACCTTAACCTTAACCTAACCTTAACTTTAACGTTGACCTTAACTTAACCTTTACCTTAACCTTAAACTAACCTTAACCTTAACCTTACCTTAACTTGACCTTAACCTTAACCTTAACCTTAACATAACATTAATCTTAACCTTAACCTTAATGTTCGAATAATTTTAATGTTAAGGTTAAGATTAAGGTTAAGGTTAACGTTAAGGTTAACATTAGTGTTACCTTAACCTTAACATTAACATTAACCTTAACCTTTAATCTTAGCCTTAGCCTTACCCTTAACCTTAACCTTGACCTTTACCTTGACCTTAACCTTGACCCGAGCCTTAACCTTAATCCTAACCTAACCTTAACCTTAACCTTAATTAAATCCTTAACCTTAATTTTAACCTTAACCTTAACCCTAACCTAACCTTAACCTTGACCTTAACCTTAACCTTAAATAACCGTTAACCTTAACCTTAACCCTAACATACCTTAACCTTGAACTTAACCTTAACCTTAACTAAACCGTTAACCTTAACGTAACCTTAACCTTAACCTTAACCTCAATGTTAACCTTAACCTTAACCTTAACCCTAAACTAACCTTATCCTTAAACTTAACCTTAATTAAACCCTTAACCTTAAGTTTAACCTTAACCCTAACCTAACCTTCACCTTGACCTTAACCTTAACTTTAAGTAACCCTTAACATTAACCTTAACCTTAACCTTAACCCTAACCTAACCTTAACCTTGAACTTAACGTTAAGATTAAATAAACCCTTAACCTTAACCTAACCTTAACCTTAATCTTAAGTTTAACCTTAACCTTAACCTTAACCTCAAGCTTAGCCTTAAACTTAACCTTTACCTTAATCTTAACCTATCCTTACCCTTAACCTTAACCTTAACTAAACCCTTAACCTTAACCTTAACCTTACCTTAACGTAACCTTAACCCTGACATTAACCTAACCTTAACCTTAAAATTACCTTAACCTCACCTTAAATTTAACCTTAACCTTAACCTTGCCCTAACCTTAACCTTAACCTTAACCTTAACCCTAACCTAACCTTAATCTTGACCTTAACCTTAAGGTAACCCTAAGTTTAACCTTAACGTTAACCTTGACGTTAACTATAACCTAACTAAACCCTTAACTTTAACCTTAACCTTAACCTTACCCCCTTAATCTTAACCTTAACCTTTATCCCAAACCTTAACTGTAACCGTAACCTTAGCCTTAACCTTAAATTTAACCTTCACTAAACCCTTAACCTTAACCTTGACCTTAACCTTGAGGACTCGGATACCCATCGGGGATTTGGAGAGGTTAGAGACCCGTGCTGTGGGTGCAGCAGTGTTTCGGATCCTGGGAAACCAGAAACTCCACCACATCACTGGAGGGCAGATGATGCTTGTGGAGAGTGTTTTGAGTGGGACCTACAATGGGTGGGCCCAGATGATGTTGTCGTCGTTGAAATGACAGTTGTCGCTATGCAAGTGGAAAGTGAACCAGTATTACGTATATGGTATAGTTTTGTGCTCATTCTTCGTTGAGAATACCTCAACACTTCGTCCTCGCATATAGCTCCAAGATGGGGGGCCAAGAGAGCCTAGGATGTGCCAGTGGGGGCAACTACTGTGCAAAGGAGGAGGTGGGGCTGTTGGACAGGTGTTTCGACCCGAGTTATTTGTTCATTGGGATCAGATGCCACTGTATATAGACAACTATCCGTATAGTGGGATGAGTTATTGTGGGGACCTGGATCTGCCACTACTGCCTAGTTGAATATGGAAATTCGATGGTAAGTGAAAAATTGCTAATATTTTATGTACATGTAAAGTTCTAGAATATCGTATGTGGTACTGATTCTTTCACTTTTGGTATGCAGATATAGCACCGAAAAAATCGGCTGGGTATATGGGGCGACCTGTAGTATTGGGGACTGCAGGACCTCGTGGACCAAGGGCGAATGAGGATGTAACAGCCCTCCTGGAGGACATCCATCGTAGATGTGAGAGGCTTCTGACCGATGCTTCAAAGCGCATTTGGCAAGACTTAGAGGACCAGTACATAGAGCCATGTATTGGTCTACCCTCAGAGTGGCGAGGGGTCATCCGGTGCATGGAAATGGCCAAACAGGGTATGCATGATCTACAAGCTGCGAGAGTAGAGCTATTGGCTTGAGATTCTCCAGATAGTGATTAGTATGTAGGGGCAGGTGGTGCCCCCAGTTTTGAGTTTTGTAACATGATATGGGCATGTCATATGTATCAAAGTGGATGGACTCTAAAACATTTTATATGACACATATTATGGATATGCATTGTTTTGATATTTTTATGTTATTGTCTTGTGTTAAATGTGTGTGCTAAATTCCAATCTAGAATATGGTTTGCAATGCTATTTACATAGTGACTTTGTGCTCTAGGTACATGACTCAATGTAATGATTTCAAATTCACCCATCAAAAGTTTCACTCATAAATATCTTCTAAAAAGGATAGGATTATGCACATGATAGACACCATTCAATTGCATGATAAGAAGCAGGGAATCTAAATGAACATGAAGGTGGAAGATGCGATGTGAAAGGGCATCGAATAATAAACCTCACACTGCATCATATTTGGCCTGATTATTGGTAGCAGTACCAATGCATACACTGTTCGAGAGAACAAGCGAATGTAAGGGGGTAAAAATGGCCCAACCTGTTGAGGCTAGATTCCGGAAGTAATGACTTGCACCATCGATGAAACCGATATAAGGTTTGGACAGGAGGTCCATATGAAAGGTGCCACAAGACAATAAATTGGAGGATGATGAACAATGCTGGCAACTTAAGCGCAAAGTAGAAATTGAATGCACTTCACGGGAGGGAGCGATCTAGGTAGGATGTCTACTACTCACATGTCGACAGTGAGGTGGAGTGTGGAAGCTACCAAAGGTGTAGCTTGTGCTCAGGCAACGAAAGTCACCATAGGCATGGATGGTGTTGTTGAGGCATAAAATGTGTCTTTTTAACTCCTATTTATCTCACATTAATTTTCAATCCAGGTATGATTTTTTATTTCAAGAGTGTACTATGTATGAGGTTGCAATTCAATCTAAGAGTAATGCTTTCCAATATGCAGTACAGTGTTATAAATACAAGAGTAAATGAATTCTTGGAAATGAAATCTAACTAAAATGACATGAAACTAAATGCTCTAAAATCCAATCATTCACTAAGTAATCATCAGTCAAGGATGCAGTAGTAATAACTCTTCCCTTTTGCAACTGATGTAAATGAAATCAAATAAGAACAAGACAAACAATCTGAGTACATAGGTAGCAATAACCAATGTCCTTTACAGTTGATGATCTTACACTCCACACTAAAGTAATTAAATGGAAACTGAACTAAATCACTAATGTTGCTAATGAAAGTAAACTAGGCAAGCTCTCAAAAGAAAAACCAAGCTCTTTGCAGGTATGAAATAAATTGTAAACTAATTAATTGAAATGAACAATAGATCTACTTTACTGGAATTTAACAGCAATAAAAATGAACAGCAAACTCTATCTAATGGAATTGAACCACAAATTATATTGAACAGCAATCTGAAAGGAACAACAATCAGAATGGAACAAAATATGAAATGGAACAACAACTGGAATGGAACAGCAGATGTTGAATAGCAAAGATTTGTTAAAGCATAAAAAGATAAGTTATACAGGGATCAAGATTCTTGTTAAATTGGAAAGGAACAACAACGCAATTCAACAATGCAACACACCAAGATTATAAAGCAATAAAACAGTAAACTATTAAACTTGATACTGTAATGTGTTAGCCACCTGTAATATTTGTTATACCAAAAGGTGGCTAAATCTGTTTTGAGCCTTCAAGAAACAATTTTCATTACTAAAAACTGTTGGCTCTTGAAGACACTTGAAGGCCTCATGCCTCTATCCAGATCCTACATTGCTGTTCCCATTTCATACTCTGAAATTTCTGCTAAAAACCCAAGAGAAAAACTACTGAAAAACCATCATTTTCCCTTTCCTCCCAACTCTAAATTAACCTTCACTTGCTTCCCTTTTCTCCATAAAATCCCCTTTGTTTTTATGAATTTCCTTCTTCCATTCGTAAAAACCACTTTATAAGGTTTGAAACCTACTTTAAAAACCTTACCGAAACCTTCAAATCCCTTTGAAAACCATGAAAAATGCATAAAAATACAAGTCTTTACTATGGGCTTAAGCCCCTTTGGGCTAAGTCCTAAACCACTTCCCCATCATGTGCTTTGGGGCTGAAACCACTTGCTAAAATGCTCATTGCAAAAGTCTGCGATGCGATCCATCGCAAATCACAAATTGCAGAGTTGTGGTTTTTTCTAAAGCACTCATTGCAAATATCTACGATGCGATCCATCGCAAATATTTGCGATGCGATCCATCGCAGATCTCCATCGCATCGCAAATCCCTCCTCCATCGCAGATCGCAGATCACAATTTTCAGTTTTCCTCCAAAGAGCCATCGCAAATATTTGTGCTGCGATCCATCGCAGATCGCAAATCGCAATTTTTATTTTTCCTCCAAAGAGCCATTGCAAATATTTGCGATGCGATCCATCGCAGTTTCTGCCCATCGCATAATCGCAATATCTCATTTTCTCTCCGTCGCATAATCCGCCATCGCATTTTCAACTTTTGCGATTTGCGATCAGTCCCGTCGGGCCCACCGTACGTTCCCCTCACCGCTCATATAAAATGCGTCTTTTTCCTTTGTAAAATTAAAAAACGTCATATTGTATTATTTACAAAGGTTTTTCCACTGCCTTCTCCCAACCGTCGATCTTGCACAATCGACAGCTTAGATTTTATCTTTTTTCACCATTCTATGATTTCTCCAATTAATCCCGACCGTTGGATGATGCCATCCAACAGCCCTGCTTCCTCTGCACATCCTCCAATGCAGTATAAACCTAAAATCACAGGATTTCTTAATGGTTTTTGTGTTTTGCAGGTGTTTTTATGGTTTTCTATTGTATAATGAAGGAAAGCCGAGGGTTAGGAAAGATGTTTCCTGTGCCTTTGAGCTATTAAAAAGAACCATTAACAGGTTTGAATTCAATGATTTATCAATGTTTCATGAGCGTTGATAGCACGTAGAATGGCCTGTGTGGCCCTGCACATCGACAAGACACTGTTTTATTCAAAAACAGTTAAAGAGTATAAGTTTGAAGACAGAGCACAACAAAATGAAGATTGAAGACAATTTTACGGGGATTACGGCTAAGACGGTTATCAAAAGCCTAATCCCCAACTCAAAACATAGTTTAAAGAAAAACCTAAAGTGTTTTATCAGACAGAAAGCCTCCACCGCCACATCTGAGGCAAATTGATTCCTCAGCTACCACAAAGCCACCTGTTGCCTCAAACCTTTCAAAACAAAGGCCGAAGTTATTTAAGAAAATTATACATTCACCTCCAGTGCAGCCAGGGAGTTACTTCTACAAGGAAATCAATGCAGAAAATATCTGCGGAGTTACTCCACACAATACCCAGAGCCTCAAATTCAAATAAAGCTCCCACCGAGCTTTGATATTTATTGTAAAAGTTAATACAGTGATCCACTTGTAAAACTTCTCCATCGAGCCCCTCAAAAGGTCGAGAAGTCCTGTATCTGTATTAATTGTCATTAGAGATCTTTTGTTAGGTCTCACCTCCTCATTCTTCTATAAATACCTCAGTAGAAGATGAGAAGTTGTTGGTTGCTAATGTAATTGTTGAAGCATTCTAATGTAATTGAGCTGAAAACTTCTGTTTGTAAATAGTGATTCAGTGGCTCTTGGAGCTCTTCTTGTAATAGATAAGTTAGGTTATGAGAGAAAGACGAATTAAAACACTGGACCTGAAGATTGTAACTGGTTTGGAGCATCAATACAAGTTGATTTATGGGATCCTGGTCTATGTTGATGGTGATGTTATTCTCATTGTAACTTGTGCTTTATTTTTGTTTTCATTTTGTTTAATTTTCCACTGTAAACAACAGTTACAACAGGGTTAGGACCTACTGTATATCAGTAACCTTCTCTGGCTGAGAAACCTTTATTTAAATGTTTTCTTTCAACTGTGTTATTTGAAGATGATTTAATTCAGTTTAAGTACAGGGATGCTGGCGTTCCCTCGTCTTATTGTCTTAGCTGAATATTATTTTTAAATGTTACTTTCAGTATATGTTGTGTGAGAATGAACTGAAGGAAGATATGGTTAGCCCTGGTCCCAGACTTTTCTGCACAACTGTCTGATTTTTTCCCTTAGAATGTGTTAAAAGCTAACTAGTTTCAAAGTACTTATCAGATCTTAGGCCATTCTGTGTTATCTCTGTGATTGTCTTGAAAGTAACCAAGTAAAGAAGAGCTAGGAGAGGATTCGTGGTGAGCCCGGCCCGCTAGTTTCTACTCCAAAGGTTGCCTTCAAGTTTCCCTTAGTTTTTATATGTTTTCTATTGGAAGTATATCCAAGGCTGGCTAGTTTCAAAGTACTTACCGGATCCTAGTTTTCTTTCATGTTTTTCTTAAGTGCTTGGTCAAAGGCTGGCTAGTTTCAAAGTACTTACCAGATCCTGGGCTGCTCTTTGTTCTGCATCTGTTATTTCCCCTTCTTATTTTATCACTTCATTCCATAAATCAAAAATTTAAAGAGATCCTTAAACATAGATGACTTGCCCCATGGACCACTCTTGCCTCTTGCTGTTCCAATTAAATCCTATTATGAATCCATAGCCCAATGGACTGAAAAAATGCCATCATCTTTCATCTCAATTAAAGCTTACTCTGGTTGCTTGCAAGTTCTCACTTTTGAACCTATTCGCGTATAGATCTTTCCGCCTCAGACAGGAATCATATTCAACCATCCAAAAACAAACAAACCCTTGGGCTTCATAACTAGCCTAATATCATCACCCCAACTTCAAAGACAAATCCATCTTTGCACAGATTGGAGAGATCCCTCTCCGGATTCAGGAGGGCTAGATCCTAGAATCCGAAAGTTGGTTGAAATGATGTTAACTCTGTGATCAGACTTTTTCCAATCTTGCTTATTATAGAGACCTAACATTTCTGGCGACTCCTCTGGGGATTTTGTTCTTTTCATTTTAAATACTGCTAAGACTCAGAGTACCCCTGATATATTTATATTGGTACATGGTGGTGGACCATAAAACCTTTTACCTCCTTAGGAGCTAAAAATTTTCCACCTGGCGAATCCACACTTTGAAACTCCCAAAAGACCAAATGACTCCATTGGTAGAAGACCATGAACTGATTGACTAGACACAGTGACTTCTTTCTTGATTTACAAACATGATTCCAAGAATACAATGAAGATATGCCCTAATGAGCAGAGATCATATCCCTGGGTTTCCACATAAGATGCCCCAGGTAAATTGGGATGACAACCCGCCTGTTTTCCAAGGTGAAAAGTTTGATGACCCTTTATTACATATTATAAAATTTCACATACATGTATGGAGGTTGAAAGTTGAATGGCATGAATACTGCCTAATGAAAATGTTCATGTTAACATTAGAAGGAAAAGCTAGGGATTGGTATGAATGCTTAAGATCTAGTAGTTTGTTTTCTTTAAGAAACCTTGAATATGTGTTCTATGAGAAATTTGAAGAAAACACTGCATCATTATCATTGGGTGCAATATATTATGATCCATCGCGAAACATCACCCAACACATTATAGATAATGAGGAAGCTTTGGAAGAAATGCATCTTGAAGATCTCTTAACAACCATTCATGAGTTTAATCTCCTATTGAAAAATTTTAAAAGCATAGATGAATCAATCGAGGAAGAGATGATCCAAGAAATAAAGAACATCCCTCAAGATATCCATGAAAACTAAAATATTGATTCATCATCCCTTGTAGCCGAGGCTCAAGAAGACATCCAGCCTCAAAACCAGTCTTCACAAGAAACAAAGAACTGCTGTCCTTTTGTTCAAAAGAATATAGAAACATCTTCTCCTTTGATAGAAAAAGAGATAGACCAGACTATTAATAAACATCCAGTCTCTGAAACTTTTTGCAAAATAATCACTCTTGCCCATTCACCTAGAGAACTTTTTTGTACAGATTTAGAAAGTTATTTTGTAGATCAAAATAAAAAGGGACCTGCTGAGAATCCAATATGTTTGGTTGATGAAATTGTTTATTCTGTTAAATTTCCAAATTTTGATTAGTGTGATGATGATGATGAGTTCCAAGAAAAAAATAATCATGCAGGGCAACCAGTGTTTGATTGGTGTTATCATTTTCACCATCACCAGCTTGAAAGCCAAAAATATCCATTTCGATCCATCACTAATGGCTTTCACATAATTGAAAATCAGCAACCTTTCAACTCAGAAGGTGAAGAGAAGAGCAATAAAGAAATTTTTGAGCAAAAGGATCTTCCTGTTGAAAAAGAGGAAACCTTTAAGTACTCCCCTACTCAAGAATATAATAACCTCTTCACAGAGTTTAGTCCACTGAATACAAGCATACAAGGGCCACAAGAGGACAACACTGTCGAATATGATGAGTCCTCTAGTTTAGAAGATGATGAAGATGAAGGAGAAAAACAAATAGAAGACTATCCTGTTGTGGATATATCATCTTCTCAAGAAGAAACTTCTCCCTTCACTGATATTAGTATGTCATTTAAAGAGCCTGAATTTATATCAGAAGCAAGCATAGATTCAAAGAAAGAAAATATTTCACTGTTTGCTATTTTGCAGGTTAAGAATGATGATACTTCCAAGATACATACTGAAGAGATAGTCCTCAAAGCTGATGTCTTGGAAGTAGATGATCTACCAATTGTGGAGGACCAAAAGGAAGAGAATATTCATCTTTTCTCTGTTGATCCTATGGAAGAGTGTGTGGGAATCCCGACTGGTTCAAATTATCAAGCATTGATCCTTTGCAAAAGCCAGAGACATGAAAAGTTGTCACCTTCTGTGATAGCCTCGGTTTTGAAGATTAATCTTCAAAATATACTATGGATACCTCTGACAAGAAGCCAAAGTTTCTTCTTCTTCTTGACATTACTCAGCTGGCTGCATTGGCACTTTTGTATCATATGAATATGTAAATACTCCATGTTTAGAATAGGTTAGATAGGAATGTCAATAAAGCTTAGTTCCGAGCATGTAGTTAGTTGTTGTTTTCTGCTTTGGAGAAAAATCAAGAATTCAAAAATACAAAAACAAAGAAAGAAAGAAAAGAGGGCAGAAATGAAAAACAAGAAAGGCACGGCCCCATGCCAAAAAGAGAAATAAATCTGAAAGTGTGCAAGCTTAAATGCCACTCCTGCAAAACACACTTCTAGTTAGTCAAACTATTTAATCTTGACTAATTAGCTTTCAATTTTCTGCTGATAGGGTAGTGAATTTGATTTGCCAAACCGTTTAATCTTGGCTTATCAGTAGATAGATTAGGATAGAAATTAACGGTTCAAACATGTTCAAAATCTGAACCAAAGTTTCCAAAGAGAGATGACTCAAAACTGTTTTATTTTTCTGAGTCATAAAAGAGAAAAACTAGTTCTAATTTGCCCAAAATCTGAATCAGATATCAAGAAAGAGACTGCTCAAAACAAAATTAAAAACAGAGCTGTAAAGAAAAAGAAGGCCATAATGAGAAACTTTCGGATCTTAAGCCTTCCATTTTGATTTAATTTTCTGCAAATAATAATCTATGTGCAGCTTGTTCTTATGCCATAGATCATAGCAAGTCAAACAACTCAATCTTGACTTGACTATTTTTAAATTTCTGTTGTAGAATTTAGAGAATGAAAGTTTGTTGGACTGTTTAATCCCAACAGACAGTAGACTAGGTAGAGAAATATTTGAGCTCAACTGTTTAATCTGAGTTCAGGGAGAAATAAGGATTAGAAATAGATTAGATTTCCTGCTTTCAAAAGAATAAAATGTTGTGAATAGAGTTTGCCAATCCAAGTGCACTCTGATGAAGAAAAAATGCTAGATCTGTAGGATTGGGTAGGTAGCAAGCTTGTAGACGAAAATCCATTATTTTCATGGCTGCTGAATATGTTTTGGCTTCAGATCATCCGACCAAAGGAAGACGACGATGGATCGAGCACGGATGCGGCATCCTAGAGAATAATGGATGAGGCAGGCGATCGGCCTCCCGGAGGATCCCAAGTACGAATTCTTAGTGCCTTCGAAGGCACCATCCCCAAGTGGAGCCACTATTAGCCACCTGTAATATTTGTTATACCAAAAGGTGGCTAAATCTGTTTTGAGCCTTCAAGGAACAATTTTCATTACTAAAAATTGTTGGCTCTTGAAGACACTTGAAGGCCTCATGCCTCTGTCCAGATCCTACATTGTTGTTCCCATTTCATACTCTGAAATTTCTGCTAAAAACCGAAGAGAAAAACTGTTGAAAAACCATCATTTTCCCTTTCCTCCCTACTCCAAATTAACCTTCACTTGCTTCCCTTTTCTCCATAAAATCCCCTTTGTTTTTATGAATTTCCTTCTTCCATTCGTAAAAACCACTTTATAAGGTTTGAAACCTACTTTAAAAACCTTACTGAAACCTTCAAATCCCTTTGAAAACCATGAAAAATGCATAAAAAATACAAGTCTTTACTATGGGCTTAAGCCCCTTTGGGCTAAGTCCTAAACCACTTCCCCATCATGTGCTTTGGGGCTGAAACCACTTGCTAAAACACTCATCGCAAAAGTCTGCGATGCGATCCATTGCAAATCGCAAATCGCAGAGTTGTGGTTTTTTCTAAAGCACTCAACGCAAATATCTACGATGTGATCCATCGCAAATATTTGCGATGCGATCCATCGTAGATCCTCATCGCAGATCTCCATCGCATCGCAAATCCCTCCTCTGTCGTAGATTGCAATTTTTAATTTTCCTCCAAAGATCCATCGCAGATCGCAGATCGCAATTTTGAGTTTTCCTCCAAAGAGCCATCGCAAATATTTGCGATGCGATCCATCGCAGTTTCCGCCCATCGCATAATCACAATATCGCATTTTCTCTTCGTCGCATAATCCGCCATCGCGTTTTCAAATTTTGCGATTTGTGATCAGTCCCTCCAGGCCCACCGTATGATCCCCTCGTCACTCATATAAAATGCGCCTTTTTCCTTTGTAAAATTAAAAAACGTCATATTGTATTGTTTACAAAGGTTTTTCCGCTGCCTTCTCCCAACCATCGATCTTGCGCGATCGACGACTTAGGTTTTATCTTTTTCACCATTATATGATTTCTTCAATTAATCCCGACCATTGGATGATGCCATCCAACGGCCCTGCTTCCTCCGCACATCCTCCAATGCAGTCTAAACCTAAAAGCACAGGATTTCTTAATGGTTTTTGTGTTTTGTAGGGGTTTTTATGGTTTTCCATTGTATAATGAAGGAAAGCCGAGGGTTAGGAAAGACGTTTCCTGTGCCTTCGAGCTATTAAAAAGAACCATTAACAGGTTTGAATTCAATGATTTATCAATGTTTCATGAGCGTTGATAGCACATAAAATGGCATGTGCGGCCCTACACATCGACAAGACACTGTTTTATTCAAAAACAGTTAAAGAGTATAAGTTTGAAGACAGAGCACAGCAGAATGAAGATTGAAGATAGTTTTACGAGGATTACGGCTAAGACGTTTATCAAAAGCCTAATCCCCAACTCAAAACACAGTTTAAAGAAAAACCTAAAGTGTTTTATCAGACAGAAAGCCTCCACCGCCAAATCTGAGGCAAATTGATTCCTCAGCTACCACAAAGCCACCTGTTGCCTCAAACCTTTCAAAACAGAGGCTGAAGTTATTGAAGAAAATCAAAAATTTGCCTCTAGCGCAGCCAGGGAGTTACTTCTGCAAGGAAATCAATGCAGAAAATATCCGCAGAGTTACTTCACACAATACCCAGAGCCTCAAAGTCAAATAAATCTCCCACCGAGCTTTGATATTTATTGTAAAAGTTAATACAGTGATCCACTTGTAAAACTTCTCCATCGAGCCCCTCAAAAGGTTGAGAAGTCCTGTATCTATATTAATTATTATTAGAGATCTTTTGTTAGGTCTCACCTCATCATTCTTCTATAAATACCTCAGTAGAAGATGAGAAGTTGTTGGTTGCTAATGTAATTGCTGAAGCATTCTAATGTAATTGAGCTGAAAACTTCTGTTTGTAAATAGTGATTCACTGGCTCTTGGAGCTCTACTTGTAACAAATAAGTTAGGTTATGAGAGAAAGACGAATTAAAACACTGGACCAGAAGATTGTAACTGGTTTGGAGCATCAATACAAGCTGATTTATGGGAACCTGGTCTATGTTGACAGTTATGTTATTCTCATTGTAACTTGTGCTTTATTTCTATTTTAATTTTGTTTCATTTTCCACTATAAAGAACAGTTAAAATAGGGTTAGGACCTATTGTATATCAATAACCTTCTATGACTGAGAAACCTTTATTTAAATGTTTTCTTTCAACTGTGTTATTTGAAGATGATTTAATTCAGTTTAAGTACAGGGATGCTGGCGTTCCCTCGTCTTATTTTCTTAGTTGAATATTATTTTTGAATGTTACTTTCAGTATATGTTGTGTGAGGATGAACTGAAGGAAGATATGGTTAGCCCTGGTCCCAGACTTGTCTACAAAACTGTCTGATTATTTCCCTTAGAATGTGTTAAAAGCTGACTAGTTTCAAAGTACTTATCAGATCTTAGGCCATTCTGTGTTATCTCTGTGATTGTCTTGAAAGTAACCAAGTAAAGAAGAGCTAGGAGAGGATTCGTGGTGAGCTCGGCCCGCTAGTTTCTACTCCAAAGGTTTCCTTCAATTTTCCCTTAGTTTTTGTATGTTTTCTATTGGAAGTATATCCAAGGCTGGCTAGTTTCAAAGTACTTACCATATCCTAGTTTTCTTTCATGTTTTTCTTAAGTGCTTGGTCAAAGGCTGGCTAGTTTCAAAGTACTTACCAGATCCTGGGCTGCTCTTTGTTCTGCATCTATTATTTCCCCTTCTTATTGTATCACTTCATTCCATAAATCAAAACTTTAAAGAGATCCTTAGACATAGATTAATTGCCCCATGGACCACTCTTGCCTCTTGCTGTTCCAATTAAATCCTATTATGACTCCATAGCCCAATGGACTGAAAACCTACCATCATCTTTCATCTCGATTAAATCTTACTCTGGTTGCTTGCAACTTCTCACTTTTGAACCTATTTGCATATATATATTTCAGCCTCAGATAGCACTAATATTCAACCATCCAAAAACAAACAAACCCTTGGCCTTCATAACTAGCCTAATATCATCACCCCAAACTTCAAAGACAAATCCATCTTTGCACAGATTGGAGAGATCCCTCTCCGGATTCAGGAGGGCTAGATCCTAGAATCCCAAAGTTGGTTGAAATGATGTTAAATCTGTGATCGGACTTTTTCCAATCTTGCTTATTATAGAGACCCAACATAATGAAAATAAATGCAAACCATCATACAACTGTAATTGAAAGATAATGATACAAAAGAGCAGGTGGATCCACCAGGGCTGGGCCCTTAGCCACTAGGGAAACACCGCAGAGCTACTCCAGAGTCAAGTGATGGAATAGTAACTAAATCATGTATTAACTGCACATAACAATGTTTACAAACAATTTTTCTCTGCTTGGATCATGAGAGTCAATGAAATTATAACTGCAAAAGAAGTTTCAATGATAATCGTCCCCCTGATTTCTACAGGCGCTGCCTTTTATAACAACTCGGTGGAAAATACAAGAAACAAAGATAAAATTTGAATAATGATCCCTCAGGATTGAAATATCCTAAGGGATTCGCTCTATTTTCCTCTTTTAGCTAACGCTTCATCTTCTTGTGATGTAGCTGTGTTGTTCCTTTCCTTTCTTTAACTATGCATTTTGATTTCATCCTTCTTGTTTGGATACGACCCTTTGCTAGAGGAACAACGGTTACTCCCACTTTAGCTTTTCCTTTCGAATGGTGGTTTCCCACTTCATTTGTTTCATGTTTAGAATAAAATACAATCTTTAGCCAATTTCACAATAAACATTAATCTTTGTAATTATATCATAATCCTTCAATATATCATCTTTCTAGAATAAAAAGAGTTATGTTTAAAGGAAAAAGATAAAGAAATACATGGTGAATTCATACCTTGTCCAATGCTCAACACACCCCCTTACTTACTCTTTTTCATGTCCTTATGAAAACCATAGTTTACATGTAAAGCAGTTAGAGAATAGGCTGGAGAGGGTTTTTCATTAAGAGGCCTAAAACTATGATTTACAGCTAAAGCTTCAAAGATATGCCCTATCTGTCCTTTAGGTAATTCATATTTGGCCTTATAGTCTACTACAGGATGCCAGATAATATAGCTGCGATATCTAGAACCTAGCCAATACGGGCCTTCCCTCAAGATGAGGTTACTATAAATAACCAGGCGGTTGGTAGCTAACTCAAAATTTTTGTAATTAAATGGCTCTCTGTCTTGAATATTCCAATTGGAAATCTTATGTCGGAGTTTCGCTGCTACTATGGCCTGGTCTCTGATGGATAGAAAATATTCTACCCCATCTAGGATAATTTCTTTGTGTATGGGTCCCAATGTTTGGATCACACCCTCCTTTGTCATTAAGCTTTTCTGCCTAGCCCAAAATTCTAATGGGTGTCTCGGTTCACCCCTAACCCAAAGGTCTAACCCATTTTATTGGCTCTAAAAAGTGTTATAGGTGTTGAGCCATTTTAACTGGTTAACAACAAATGAAATGAATGCTTGAAGTTGGATATTTCCCACAAAAGGGATGGGATTTGTCTCCATTTCCTCAGCTAATATAAAATTGTGAAAATAAAATTCACAGAGTAGATGTTGGACTTTTACTCCATAGAGTTTGTAGCAGCTTATAAAATCACCTACAGTTTCTAATTCTATAGTTTTTCCTGCTTTAACAACCTTAATTTTTAACTGCAAATATCTTTCTAATAAAAACAAAGCATAACTTTTGGGAGGGCACCTACATGCTAGGACATCTGTGTATAAAGAACAGAGAGTATCCATTTGATTCCTTATTGTTTTTGATCTATTCCTTACCTTTTCAACTTTCTCTTCTTCCTTTCGAAATATGTCAAAATCTTCTGCCTCTGATGCATTGATGTCCTTTAATTTCTATTGTAACTATTGGTATTTATTTTTAGGAACAGTCTCTTCTTCAAGATTTTCTATAGCCATTTGAGCTTGTGCGAGATCCTCTTGGAGTTTTTCTATACCAGGGTCTTTTATCAAAACGTTTTTGGGTTGAAGATCTACCTGGGTTGCTTATTACAATGTCGAGTGCGTACAGTTTATGTCTCTTTGTTGGCCATACTGCTAGAGGACAGTGCCTCGGTCTGAACATATTTTTCACAGAACTGTACATTTTCAGTTTGGGCAACTACATCCATAGAAACTTCCTATTGTTCCTTATTATCTTGAATGAATATGGGCTCAGTTTGAGTCTCCATGGCCCTTATATTATGGGGTTCCATTTGGATGGATGCATTGTTCATTTTCAGGGTTCTTTTAGAGACTTTCCCCTTTTTTAGCACCCTAATCCTCTACCTGAGTTGTTTTACTATTTTTTGGAGCTTTTTCTGTTCCCTCCACAGCTTCTCAAGTTCATTTGTCTTCTTCTTCTTCTTGGAAGGAACAGCTGTTCCTTTTTATGTACTTGGTTGCTCATCTAGGGTTTTCTCTCCAGTGGTCATGCCTTCGCCCAGGCTTGCTTCTATGTTTTTTGTTTGGGACACTTCCTTAGTGTTCCCATGCTCCTGGCTACATTCCTCGGGGGAAGTAACCCTAGTTGGTTTTGTTGTTCCCTGAGGGTTTTCTACATCAGGAATTTCCTCGGCCGTATCTTTGTTGATAACAACTTGTTCCTACAATTGGTCTATCTCAATGTTGAGGTTAAGATGACTATGAGGTTGTATATATTCACTTATATTAGAAAAAATTTGGGCCAATTGGTCCTCCTGCAATGGACTCTCTGTCGGGCTTGTAGTGGAGGTTTCGGGACGTTCTGCTTCCTCTCCTTCATCTTCACTAGTGTGATTACTTTCTTCCTCTTCATCGGTATGGTGAATTCTTTCTTCTTCACTGGTATGGTGACTTCCTCTTCTCCATTGGTGTGGTGACTTCCTTCTTCTTCCTAATTTACTTCTTCTTCACTAGTGTGATGACTTCCTTCTTCGAGTTGTAGGAGTTGTTCATCTTCCGAATTGGGAAATTCTAAGAGTTGGTTGCTGCTACCCTGAAGACTTCCTATGATTACCCTAATTCTCCTTAACCTAGAGGATTGTCTATGCTTTAAAGGTTTTTTTGTTGTGCTAGTAACTCTTTTACATTTTGTGGCAGGTAGGGTTGTTCCTTTGTCAATTGAGAATATCAATTCTTCCCAACTAGTCTGCTACTGGGCAAGGCTGTAAATCACTATTAATTAGATTAAACAATGGTGGCTTACCACTGTCATTATATGACGGGATTTTCTTATGCTCCGGGTAGCATCATGCAATAAGAAATTTAAATATGCAGGCAAATTTACAACACATTTCTGTTTTAATACTGTTAATAACTTAAGGTGGCGTGGTCTTACCACATCCTTTCTTCCATCACATGTAATGTAGCTTTGTACTACTTTTTCCAGTTTTTTCCATGGTTCTCCCAAAGTTGCTGGTTGGAATCCTTTTCCTTTGACGACCAAGGTTTTCCCTTCATCCCAAAAGATGTTCATGGCTTCTTGAAGTTTCACTTTTTTAACGGTCCATATGGGTCCTTCTGTTGGTAGACCATATACCTCGGTGATTATTGCATCTGCTACTGCTATTTTCCTTCCTCTTACCATGGAATAGCCTTCCCGCAAGTTCTGCAAAAATTCAATGGCCACCATTTCATGAGGTTGATGCAGTCGTGTGAGGTAGGTAATCCATCCTACTCTCTCCAGAATTTCCCGTGCAATGTTGGAAACTGCTAGCACCTGTGGCTCACTACGTACTGCTTGTCCTCCCATTCTGTCTACACACTTTTAATTCTTCACAAATACATAGAAATTGTAATGGAACAACACCTTGTGTATATCGGCACAATACCATTAAACTCTTTTTGTTTTTGAGAATTTGATGAATACAGGGATTCGACCCACGTGCTGGCATATTTAAAAAGGCATCTGCGCCCCCCTTGAAAGATGATAGGTCGCCCTCGACCATCAAATAGAAGAGCAACGTACTGCACATCAATTGTACTGCATGGAAAGACATACACACTTATGATATGATCAAAAAATTATCGCATTACTGAAATCAATGCATATTTCTAAATCGTGAGTAGATATGGAAATGTTTATGTAATGATTTGAAAATAAGGGAAAAGGAAAACTGATGTGAAAAAAGGTACTTATGTGGTCATTATCCACATAAACCATTATGATCAATTTATAGATAAATTTCATGCATAAGAGGTTCCAAACAAAGGGTTTAGGAGCATACTCTCATTTGATATTAGATAAAGATATAAGAAAAGGTTTTATCATTACTATTGATTTGTGAAAAAATATGACTCCAATACCATCAGCAGAGCTCTGTTGCCCACAGGTGTTTATAACCTTGAAAAAGTTGCTTTCTCACCGTTGGAACCATTATCCTTTATTTATGCCTAGGGAAGTGTTGTGTGATGTCATGATGGAGGCCACTGTGCTGCCTTGGGAACCAGATGAATCACAATGCCATTCACCAGGAAGGAGTGAATGGTAAGTAGGCTGGCTCATGATGAGATCTCCTGTTCTAAGGACTTTTTATTTTTCTGAGTTGTCCATTGGATCATATCCCTGGTGTGGTGGCCATAATGGGATTTCCATTTCACTGCTCCCTTATGATCATGGTAGACTGGCTCTTGATGTGACCCCCTATCCTCCATCTTCCATATCATAGAATTGTTAGTAATCATATAGAGATTTTTTATTTTTTTTTAATTTTATTTATTTATTTATTTATTTATTTTTATTTTCGTAGCACTTCTCTATTTATGTATAGTAGGTGGATCAACACTCCTTAAGATTAGGGATGGTGGAAGAAGTCTAAACATCTCAATAGAGAAAGTATACTCTTATTCTTATTCCATAAATAAAAATCAAAGAGAGTTATCAAGATTTAGGGAAGAACCAAAATGATAAAGATAACCGACCATATTAATTTTAGTGAAAATAAAGACAGCAAAGTGATATAGATGGTTGTGTCCTTTCCTTTTCTTATCACTACAAAACAATTTCTTAAAAATTACAATTTCTCTTGATTTGTTGATTCCAGTAGCCTCTATTTTTTGTGTCCTTGCATAAATTGTATGTTTCCATTTAAAAGAGACATGAAGAATTCACAAAAATCTTCAAAATGTTGTTCTAAAACAAGAAAAATGTACTCAAAAAGTGCTTTTCCTTAGATGGAAAAATTGTTGTTCCTTAAGAGGAACAACAAAAACAATCTACAAAAATGTTGTTCCTTTGAAAAGGGACAACAAAAATAGTCGGCAAAAAAAAATGATGTTCCTTTTGAAAGGAACAACAAAAAAAAACGAGAATTTTTTTTTTCCTTTTGAAAGGAACAGCAAAAACAGGCGGCAAAAATTGTTGTTCCTTTGGAAAGGAACAACAAAAACACGTGGTAAAAACTATTGTTCCTTTTGAAAGAAACAACAAAAACGAGTGGCAAAAACTGATGTTCCTTCAGAAAGGAACAACAAAAACAAGTGGAAAAAATTGTTGTTCCTTTGGAAAGGAATAGCAAAAACATTTGGCAAAAATTGATGTTCCTTCAGAAAGGAACAACAAAAACAAGCAGTAAAAAATGTTGTTCCTTTGGAAAGGAACAACAAAAACACGCAACAAAACAGTTGTTCCTTTTAAAAGGAACAACAAAAACGAGTGGAAAAAACTACTATTCCTTCGGAAAGCAATAGAAAAAATGTGTAGGAAAAGTGCTATTCCTTTTGAAAGGAACAAAAAAAATAAACAACGAAAATGTTGTTCCTTTTGAAAGGAACGGCAAAAATAAACACGCAAACGCGTTGTTTCTTAAGGGAAACGATTGTTATTCCTTAAGAGGAACAACAACTGTTCCTCAAAAGGAACAGCTTGAGAAATAAAATCTTTACAAAAAACAAGCAAACTAAAAATAAAAGCTTATGTACAAGTTTCAAAATAAAAGAATTATTCAGTGAATGGGTGCTGAGGAGGAGTTATCTCCTCAGCAAGAATATGCATGGTAGAATCTTCCCATAATTGTTGGTAAAAGGATTCCTGGTTAAGCGATTTATGGTAAAGTCGTACTTGATGACTGTTTACTTTGAAAGAATGTCCAGATCCATCAATGTTAGTCAATGTGATGGTGCCATTGTCATGTACTTTCTGTATCTCATAGGGTCCAAGTCATCATGTCTGGAGTTTTCCTGGGAAATCCTGAAACCTGGAGTCATATAGGAGTGCCCAATCTCCTTCATGGAAGATCTTATATTTAATAAGGGCGTCATGCCATTTTTATCTCTGCTGTTGAATTAATGCAGTGTGCTAGAGAGCAGAGAGCCTAATTTCATCTAACTCGTTGATTTGTTGTAATCTTCTAACCTGGGATTCATTTATGTCCAAACCCACCTCTTGGGTTGTTCTTAATGTTTGAATTTCAAATTCTATTGGAAATATGGGTTCTTTTCCAAATACTAATTGATATGGTTAATACCCAGTGGTATTTCTCCATGTTTTTTAGTACGCCCACAAGGCTTCAGGCAATCTTAAAGCCCAGTCACATCGGTGTGATGCAACTATTTTTTTCAGTATAGATTCTATCACCTTATTCATTCTCTCTACCTGGCCATTTGTCTGTGGGTGGTATGGGGTCATGATTTTGTGCTGAATGTGGTAGTTTTTTAATGTTGTAGTGATTTTATTACCTACAAATTGTGGTCCTCCATCTGTAATTATGTCCCTAGGGAGGCCATATCGCACAAATATTTGGAAAAGGAACTGTATTACAGAGTCTTTTGTAGCTCTTTGAAGTGCTTCTAATTCAACCCATTTAGTAACATACTCTGTTGCAACTAGTATATATGTTTCCTGATTTGATGGTGGGTTAATAGGACCAACAAAATCGAGCGCCCAGTGCTCAAATGGCTCGATTACTAACTGTGGGTGCAAAGGCATTTCATCAGATTGTCCAGGGCGTCTTACCCTTTGGAGACTATCACAGGCTTGTACAAACTTCTTAGCATATTAAAAAAATTTAGGCCAGTAATAGCCTGTTTGTAAAACCTTGTGAATAGTCTTGCGATCTGTGATGTTCGCCACATGGCCCATCGTGGTATGCTTTTAGGATGTCAAAAATTTCGTCTTCTTGGATGCATATTCTAATGTGCATATCTGCTCCGATATGAAATAGGTAACCCCCAATCCAAGAGAATCGGGTGCTGCGCTGGACTATCTATTTTCATTCATTAGGCATTAGATGCTTAGGTAATTTACCTACTGCTTAATAATTTGCAACATCAACATACCATGGGGTTCTGGAAGTAACAAAAAATAAATGTTCATCTAGGAACTGATCTTTGACTGCTGTTACGTCTGCTGGTTTTGGCATTGATGAGAGAAAATCAGCTACATGATTCTCTTTTCCTAGTCGATCCTTTATTGTGATGTCAAATTCCTGCAATAGAATCAACCATCTTGTTACTCTACCATTTGTAACATTTTTATTTGCTAAAAATTTTATGGTAGAGTGATCTGTATATAAAACTACAGGATACCCAGTTATATAATGTCTAAATTTATTTATAGCATGTATTATAGCTAAAAATTATTTCTCATTCACGGTATAGTTTAGTTCACCAGGAGATAGATTCTTGCTAATATAATATATTGCATATGGTTTTTTATCTTCCTCCTATCCAAGGACTGCTCCAATAGCTATGTCTGAGGCATCAGATGAAATTTGGAATGGAAAACCCCAATTTTGGCCCCTTAGCACTGAGGCTATTGATACAAGCTTTTTCAAATCCTCAAAGGCATGGTCACATTTATCTATCCAATTAAAATCAACATTCCCTGTTAGTGCATAAAGAGGTGCATCTATTTGAGAATAATGCTCTATAAATATTCTATAATAACCAGAAAATCCAAGAAAGCTACGTACCTTTGTTTGTGTGGTGGGAGTAGGTATTAACAAAAATATTCCACCTGGATCTACCTATATTCCAGATTTTTTATATCCTCAAAGGCATGGTCACATTTATCTGTCCAATTAAAATCAACATTCCCTATTAGTGCGTATAGAGGTGCAACTATTTGAGAATAATGCTTCATAAATCTTCTATAATAACTAGAAAATCCAAGAAAGTTATGTACCTATGTTTCTGTGGTGGGAGTAGGTATTAACAAAAGTATTCCACCTGGATCAACTTGTATTCCAGCTGCTGAGATATAATGACCCAGGATGAGTCCCTCGGTCATCATCATGTGGCACTTCTCATGGCTTAAGTAGAGTCTGGTGTTAATACACCTTTGCAATACCTTTTCCAATATTTCTAATGCTGGCTCAAATTCATCTCCATAAGGCGTAAAATCATCCATATATACTTCTATCCCTTCATTTATTATATCTGAAAAGATGCCGAGAATAGCCCTCTGAAATGTAGCAGGGTCATTGCATAGACCAAAGGGTAAAACCCTGTAAGCAAATGTCCCCCAAGGACAGGTAAAAGTAGTCTTATCTTGGTCTTTAGGGGCGATCTGAATCTGATTGTACCCACTGAAGCCATCTAGGAAAGAGAATAATTTCTTCCCTGCTAATGTATCTAATACTTGGTCAATGAAAGGAAGGGGAAAGCGGCCTTTCTGGGTTGCTTTGTTTAGTTCCTTGTAGTCTACACATATCCTCCACTTCCCATTCTTTTTTGACACCACTACTAGTGGAGAGACCCACTTTCTATCAGATATTGGATAAACAAAGTTGACATCCAAAAGTTTTTGTAATTCAGCTTTCACAATATTTTTAAGGTGAGGGTTTAATCTTTGTTGGGGTTAGCGAATGGGTCTAGCAACATTTTCTATATAAATGTGGTGCGTACATAACTTGGGATCAATTCCTTTCATGTATGGGTAATCCCATGCAAAGGCTCCCTTATATTTTCTCAGTAGTTGGACCAACTCCTTTTCTTGTTCAGCATTCATAATTTTGTTAATGTTCAAAGTTTTTCCTGGCTCAATCTCTATATTTTTTCTATTGTAAACATAAATGGTAGGTATTGATTGTTCTTGGATGTATTTCAGGGGATCTTCTTCATTATCAAATGCTGCCTTGATCATGTGACATTGCAAATGGGATCTGATTTTTTGTTGGTTGATAAAACTGTTAATGATGTCATCTTCTGTTTGATCTTTAAAGTTGAGGGCATCTTCTATGGTTAGTGGTGATATAATGTTTTCTATGAAATATGATACAGGCTATCTCTTTGTTTTTATTATTGTTAGGCTTGGCTAGGATGGAGGGTATAAAGCTAAGTTCTTGACATAACTCCCTCTAGTTATAGTCATGCTGCCTTGCTGGAAGCCAATATAGGCATCAACAGTTGCCAGCCAAGGTCTACCTAAGATCAAAGGGTGTCCATCTAGCCAGTTTTTGGGGTTGATAATCAGGAAGTTAGCAGGGTATTCCCAGGATTCTATAGATACCATTACATCATGTACTGTGTCTTCTAGCTTGACTACTGATCGGTCAGCCAGTTCCAATAAGGTTGTTGTTGTATCTAATGATGTAATTCCAAGTTATTGAAAAGTGGTGGTTGTTAGGATATTAATTGCAGCTCCTAAGTAAATTAAATCATTTGGAAATAATTTTTCATTAATTTTCATTGTGACTATAGGATTTCCCGGGTCCTCATAATTTACAGGTGCTTCCATTCCTGATAGTAATTCAGATAGAGTGTCGACTACTTGGACAATTGGGTTAGTTGTTGTTCTCCTCTTTGGCTTCTTTATGCACAGTTCTTTGATGGTTTTTGCATAAATGGGAATGTCTTGGATAGCTTGGAGGAGTGGTATTTTTATACACAAATTTTTCAGTTCTCCCAGAAGATCAAAATCAGGATGTTCTATTGGACGAGGTATGATTAATCATTCTGGCAATGGTGGAGAAGAGGTGGTTGTTTTCTGATGAGTTTGTTGTATAACCACATTCTCCTTTTGGAGTGTTTTTTCTAAAGGTAATGGATTTTCAAGTTGAACATTTTTGTCTCCCTCTGATTCTATTATGCGCCCAGATCTTAGTTGCAGGTCATTGTACTCCCTTAACTCAGTTTCTAGTTTTGGTGCTTCAATTATTTGAATAGATTGAACCGGTCTATTGTTAGGATTTGGGTTGGGTTGGGCTGAGATTTGCGGTCTTAAGTTGGTCTGGGAATTTTGTTGCAATGTATATGGTGTCGGCAGTGTAGGTGGAGGGAGAGGAATCATTCTGACTGTTTGATTCATAGATCTTTTCCAGTTCGACTACCAGGCCTGACTCTGCAAGGTGGAGGGGGACCATTGTTTTGGATATGTATTATTTTTCCAAAATGGTGAAAAGTAAGGAAAATTTGGCCAGTTGGTTTGATTTTTTTGATTTGGCCATGGTGGTGTAGGAAATGGTTGTTGTGGCCAACTGGGAAAGGGTGGTTGATTTTTCCACATTCCACTATATTGCTAAGCATTATACTGAGGAGACTAAAAATAAGAGGATGGATCAATGGGCATACATGTTTGTCGTGGTTGCCATTTACGGTGTTGATTGAGTAGATATACCATTTCTATTTCTTATTCTGCTTCTTTGTAAACTACTTTCAATCTTGGAAGTGAGGGGAAACTTTCTATTGAGTGATCCTTAGTGCATATGGCATAGACTTGGACTGTATCCAATGGGCACTCTTTCTAGTTGTGTTTCTTTCTGCATCTAGGGTAGAATATTGCCAAATTTTGTTCTTCTTTTGCTTGCTTTTGTTTAGATTGCATGATATCAAGCTGCATTGTTAGAGTCCCTAAAATATCAGTTTTGAAATCTTCTAGTAGATTTCCAATTTCTGTGCGGGTTATACCTCCACTGGAGGTCTTGCTATCCCTTGTGGTCATGTCACGTTCTGTTGGTTTTAGTCTTGTGCTGCCTCTTGAACTCTTGATACATAAATTAATAATGTCAGCAAAATTTTCCTGATATATATCACCTTGGCCCATGATGTTTAATGTTTCAACCCACTGTTCCTTCATCCCTTTAAGTAATTTAGTTTTTAACACATTATCAGGTAAGGGTAGAGATGCATAGGGTGATCTCTGGAAGTTGTATTGAAAGCGTTCTACATATTCCTCGAGTGTTTCATTAGGTTTTTCTCTCATCTAAAATATTTCATCTTTTAATTCCCTAGACCTACAATAATCCTAATATTTCTTTAGAGAAATAGCTTTCATCTGATCCCAGTCATTTATAACACCTCCACCTAACCCCATAAACCATCGTAGAGCTGCTCCTTTTAATGTGGAAGGAAATAATTTTAACTTTTGTGGATTGGCGATATAGTCATACCCTCTGCATAATATATCGAATTCAAATATAAATGCATCTGGATATTCCAATTTTAATCCATGGAATGTAGGAATATAATGAAGAGGAATAGCCTTCATAGGTGCATTAACTACAGTGTCCACAATGGGATATTGTAGTGTGGAAGTTTGTTGAGGTGGTTGCTGGTTGTGGGCCATTTGATCAAATATTTGCCAATATCCTTCTAGGATTTCTAGGAAATTATTCCTAGGCTGACTAGAAGGGGTAGGAATGACCTTTACAAAACTTCCTTGTTCTGGAATAATGAGTGTTCCTTGCTGACCTACTATCTGAGGAGATTCAAGTCCTTTAGCTTTGTTTTGAATAATGTTGACAACACTTCCCTTATCTGGGCTGATCACTATTTGGATTAATTCAAGAGGAGATTTTGGTTCTTTTGTTTCCCCTATTTCTCCTCCTCCTTCATGGAGATTACTAGAGTTCCCTTCTTGAAGAGAAATTAGGCGAGAATTCTCAATTTCTTGGGAATCTTGCTCAATTTCTTTTGTTTGGCTATGCACCTCAGCAAAGGCTATAGATGGTGACTTTGAGGCCTGAAGGGAGCTAGTAGGTTGTCTAGAAGTAATTTTTCTAGGTTCTATTGATGGCTAAGATTCAGCTTTCTTAAGGATTTCGTCGATGAAAGTTGTTCGCTCAAGGGTCACCGGTCCCTTTGGTTTTTCGGGTTTAGGAGGGATTTTGTTTTGTTTAAATTTTCTATTCATTCAAAAAAAAACACAAGCATTCATTCCTACCTAAAAATTTCACTCAATTCTACTGCGAAGCAGTCCGATGAACGAGCATGTTCCTCGCTTGGTACGCAGGTTCTTACCTTTCATTTTTAATACCCATTTATTCCCTAGCAGAGAAAATCAAATGTACATTACTCTTTCCTAAATATCTACACTCTCTCCGGCAACGGTGCCAAAATGTTGAGGCATAAAAGGTGTCTTTTTAACTCCTATTTATCTCACTTTAATTATCAATCTAGGTACGATTTTTTATTTCAAGAGTGTACTCTGTCTAAGGCTGCAATTCAATCTAAGAGTAATGATTTCCAATATGCAGTACATTGTTATAAACACAAGATTAAATATATTCTTGGAAATGAAATATAACTATAATGACATGAAACTAAATGCTCTGAAATCCAATCATTCACTAAGCAATCATCATTCAAAGATGCAGTAATAATAACTCTTCCCTTTGGCAACTGATGTAAATGAAATCAAATAAGAACAAGACAATCAATCTGAGAATGTAGGAAGAAAAAACCAATGTCCTTTATATTTGATGATCTTACACTCCATATTAAAGCAATTAAATGGAAATTGAACTAAATCACTAATGCTACTAATGAAAGTAAACTAGGCAAGCTCTCAAAAGAAAAACCAAACTCTTTGCAGGTATGAAATAAACTGTAAACTAATTAACTGAAATGAACAGTAGATCTACTTTACTAGAATTGAACAGCAATAGAAATGAACAAAAAACTCTATCTAATGGAATTGAACAACAAATTCTATTGAACAACAATCCAAAAGGAACAACAATTAGAATGGAACAACAAATGAAATGGAACAGCAGATGTTGAATAGCAAAGCTCTGTTAAAGCATAACAAGATAAGTTATATAGGGATCAATATTCTTTTTAAATTGGAAAGGAACGACAACACAATTCAACAATGCAACACACCAAGATTATAAAGCAATAAAATAGTAAACTATTAAACTTGATACTATAATGAAAATAAATGCAAACCATCACACAACTGTAATCGAAAGAAAATGATACAAAATAGCAAGTGGATCCACCAGGACTGGGCCCTTAGCCGTTAGGGAAACACTGTTGAGCTACTCCAGATTCAAGTGATGGAACGACAACTAAATCATGTATTAATCACGCATAACACCATTTACAAACAGTCTCTCTCTGCTTGGATCACGAGAGTCAATGAAATTATAATTACAAAAGAAGTTTCAGTGATAATCGTCCCCCATATTTCTATAGGCGCTGCCTTTTATAACAAATCGGCGGAAAATACAAGAAACAAAGATAAACTTTGAATAACGATCCCTCGGGATCTAAAGATCCTGAGGGATTCACTCTATTTTCCTCTTTTAGCTAATGTTTCATCTTCTTGTGTTGTAGTTGTGTTGTTCCTTGCCTTTCTTTAATTATGCATTCTGATTTCATCCTTCTTGTCTGGATACGGCCCTTTTTTGGAAGAACAACTGTTACTCTTGCTTTAGCTTTTCCTTTCGAATGGTGGTTTCCTAGTTCATTTGTTTCCTGTTTAGAATAAAAGACAATCTTTAGCCAATTTCACAATAAACATTAATCTTTGTAATTCTATCATAATCCTTCAATATATCATATTTCTAGAATAAAAAGAGTTATGTTTAAAGGAAAAATATAAAGAAATACATGGTGAATTCATACCTTTTCCAATGCTCAACTGGTGCCATCCCATTTATGGGTGGGAAATATGAAGTCAGGGGTGGACATGGCTTCCATGATGTCATCATCACAATAGAAGATGGAGTGACTGGAGGAAGGGAGACCACATGACGCAGCGAAGCTACGTAAATCATCATCATGAGAAGAAAGGTTCACATGTGCATCATCATGGGGGATGACGTAAGAACAAGCAGATAAGGGATCTATTGATGTTGAGCCCAGGGTGATTGTTGAAGGGAGGTCAAGCGAAACAACAAGAGAAGATTCAAAGGGAGCTTCTGCTAAGGGTCTCATGGATGATGATAGGTAGAGGATGGTGGCTGCATGCTCCATCATCTCGACATCAGGAGGAGGAATTTCAATAGAAGCGGGTAAATCCTCAGTATGTCCTGCAACATACTGCGCAAGTACGGGAGAAGCAGATTGGTTCTGTTCAATATCTTACTACCGAACTACCTCTAAAGAGGCACGGTAATGCATAAGGCAAGGACAATGGTGGGAATAATGGCCATGGAGTTGACACAAAGGACAAGGTTGGTTGCTGTGAATATTTTTAGGATTCTTGGCTGCAGTTGAGGAAGAAACATACGCTTCAGGGACCGTAGACTCAAGGAATGCAACTTTAACCATGGGCTTGATATGGGGTAGTTCAGGACAGTTATGGGTGGCATGGTTGATGACATCACACAAATCACAGGACTTTGTGGGTAGGGGAGGTGCAGAGTCTATCAGGGCAGCGTTCTCCTTGGAAGCCCTCTTGCAAGATTTTCCCTTCTTACCTGAAGCGGTCGCAACAGGAGGTGGTTCCTGTTGAGGTGGTTGAGGCACTGGTGCAATGGGAGAATTCATGGGGACCAATTGAACCAGGGTAAAAGAAAGATGAGGTTTGGGTTGACCTGGAGGGGTAGCGGCTAGAGGATCAAGGTACCAGACGGGTATCCCAAGTGTCAAGTTAGGAAGAGAGAGGGTGGCCATGAGAGGTTCCATATAAAGTCCTGGTGGGGAAGCTAGGAACGATATCTGACTGGAGGGGTAATGGCTAGGCGGGATGACTCCTAAATTTTTAAGGCCTAGAGGAACTATTCCAAGAGGGTAGAGAGGCTCATGGATACTAGCTGAAGGGGCAAGAGGAGGAGGTTCATAAGGCTTAATCGAAGGGCTAGGAGTAGGCTGCGGAGGGTGAGGAGGCTGCTGACTAGCCAAGGCGGGCTGCTTGAGAGGAGCCTGAGATGATTTCATCATGAAAACATTCAATGAGATGTGATCAAAGACAGGAGGAGGAAGACCAGGGAATGTACCAAGTAATGAGGAATCCTTGTAGATTCCGGTTGAGACACTGGCCAAAGGATCTGTTAGACTCCTATACCAATAGGTGTCATATTTCATGATTGACTTAATGGGCTATGTAATATGTTCATACATTTTCTTGTTGCAAAGGTTTTCCATATTCTCAAAAAATCAAAAAATTTAAAAAATGTAGAGAGGGTATACCCTAAAAGAAAAATCAAAGGGTGAAAAGAATAAAATTGGCCAAAAAAGTGAAAAAAAATGAACCCCACCAAAAGAAAGGCCAAGGAAAGTGTGCAAGTCTAAATGCCACTACTTTTTGCTCTTATGTAATAAATAAAATTGTGTCCAACTTGTATCTTATGCCACAATTAATGAATAGTCAAACAGTTTAAGCTTGGCTAGTTCATCTTTCATTTTTATGTTTTAAGAGATAGAGAATAAAATCTGACCAAACTGTTTAATATTGGTAGATAAGTAGATAGGTAGAGTAAATAAAAGGATCTCAGCAATTTAATCTGAGCCCTTGGATGTAATAATGTTAGAATTATATAGATTTCCATATGTAAAAGAAAAAAGTGTGATAAGGGTTTGCTAGTCTAAGTGCACCCTAATAAAGAAGAAAAAATGGTAGGGTAAAGTAGGTAAGGTAGGTAGATGATGTTGCAGAATTACATGTGATGAATAATGGATTCAGATGTGTTAAATATTTTACTTTCATCACAAGTGCAAAGGCAAACAATACACAGGAAGAATTTCAAGCAAATCAAAGTCAAATTATTAACTTCCCTTCTCATTTTTCCCTAAAAATTTCACTAATTTCCCCTAAGTACTAAGGTATTTGAAAATTAGAGGGGCTCAAGGAATTTCCTTGACTTTTGGAGGGACCGGACCCTCGGCCTAATAATTGGAAAAACCTAAGTACTTAAAATCATTCATCATGACATTCATTCACTTCTAAAAAAAATCTTTTCCTAAGTAAAATTCCATTTTACTTAGGAAAATCATGCAGTATTTCATAAAAAACCTATTCATAAAAGCATAAGTTAAATACATTACCTTGATGTTTTACACTTAGCGCTTTCATTCATTTTTCATATTAATTTCTGACTTATTATTTAAATCCTTATGCAAATCTTTCCTTTTCCCGTATTATTTTAAATTCCCAAATAATATGTATCTCGCCCCGTTGATTGAAAAATAACCATATAAAATTAATTAATTGGGTGAATTTCAAATTAATAAATAAAATTGACACTCCACCATATAAAGGGATTAATTAACCCTCCAGTTTAATTAATAACCTATTCTGCCAATAGAAACGCCCCCGATATGATAAATTCATAAGAAATTACATTGGGCCCACCATTTTAATTCTTCGCCATCTTCCTTTCCAGAGGATCGTCTGATCAACCTATCTCAGATCTACAGTTATTATCAATATTGCTGACCAACCTCATCTGAACAATAACGTGTGATAGCCAAGTGGTTATTTGAACAGTGCTGCGCCATGTGTCGTCCATCATATGAAATCGCTCACCCTCCGCTGAAAACCGCCCTTCCTCAAAAGTGGTGCGGTGGAAACCGCTTACCGCCTACCTCCCCTGACGAAACCTCTGTACTTGCTGACGTCATCCATTAAAAAATTAAAAACCCACCAACATTTTGAATTTGTGAATAAAACAAAAGAACCTGTGTCATTTTCACTTTCTCATGCCATGACCAGTCTCCCATGCAAACGAATTTGGAAATCAACTGTCGAAATTTTCCAACCGCTACCTCGCTGAAGACAGTTGCAGTTGAGTAATCCAAAGTTCATCCACCATTACCAGCACCTGTTTTCATCACTTTTTAATTCCCAGAAAACAGGTATTTAACCAAATTCGTGTTGAACTCTGTAAAAAACTAGGTTTTTGTTTTGAATTTCATAAGAAAACTGAAACAGAGTTCAGAACAGTTCCCAAAACTGCATTTGCATTCCCAAACCCGTGATTATGCCCGTTTTTCATAAAAAACCCCGAATTCATTTCAGAATCCATAAGAACCAGAAATTGAGATTCCCGTGGCTATGAATGTCACACCCCTCAATGCCCCTCACAGAGATTTAGATTATCTACCTTTAGTAGACAGAGATTTCCAAATTAAAGACCTCGTTCTCAGCGAAAATCCCCTTCGAATTTTTTGCTACTGTAGAGATAATTACTTGAAAGGTTCTGACATTTTTGGATTATGGGAATCCAATCTTCCCTTGTATCTTCTCCCCTCAGTACACATTTTTCCTGAGATAATCCATTACTGCCATGCAAACTATGATCCCAATTAACGAGCAGTTTTGTCCTGAATTCAGACTGTCATTTTTCCCATAACTTCTCAGTCTATCAACGAGATGTTACAATTTCAACCCAGTCAAGCCCTCACTCCCCTGTCCATAGGAAAATTACTTGAGAAATCTGCCAAATTATCCCATGAAGAGTTAAATTGCCTCTGCCAAGCCTTCATGTTGCCAGAACATCAGCCCAAAGGCCCTCCCCCTTATGGTTATAATTTTTTCACTGATGTGGGTAGACTTATTCTGAATATGATATCCTTTATAATGGGCTTCAATACTATTGAATATGTTGTCCAATTAACCCTAGTATTGTTGTCTATTTTCACCCCTGGATATCCCCCTGCTGTCAAGTATGATTTTGCTTCCTACAATGCAGAAAAAATCCATGATCAGTTCATGAGATTAGAGAATGAAAGAGTGTTCAAGTATTCTTCTATTATTTATCATCTCATGCTTTATTACCAATCAAAAATTTTCCCTTTCTATGTCAAAAAACTTGATGCCAAAGGAAATCCTAGGTCTGTTATCTTTTGGTCTGCAATCACTCATAATTCCCATGATTCTCCTTATTCCTACACTGATTTTATTGACCTTTTTGTACACCCTGCAACCACCTTGTTGACAGGAGTCTCCCCTCCTAGGGTCAATAGTGAAATCAAGAAAATTCTTCAGCTCTCAAAGCAATACCGGATAGGTGACTGGTACCTATACCGAAATCACACGGAAATCAGAATATATGGGTGTGATTTATGCCCATTCAAGTTGCCAAAATATGTCCCAATGAGACTATTTGCATTAGAATATTTCAGGCAGATGAACAATTCAGATATAGTCCATTTTTGTAATGCAAAGAAAAAGGCTCAACTCATGATTAAAAGTCGGCTAGGTCCCTTTATCTGTAACTCTAGAGATGCTGGAAAGGAAGCTGAAAGAATATTAGAAGACTATCTTAAATTACAAAAAAGTTTCTATTGGGTTCCTTATGACCCAAATAGCTTTATTTGTGATAGAAAGATGAAAAATAAATTATCACCATACATTCATCAAAGAATCCCAGAAATTTAACAGTATGCCAATATGGATGAATGGATGGAAGGGACATTGATAGAACAAGATAGTGAGTAGGTCAATGTTGAAAATGTAATGAAATACCTTGAAAAAATACTTGACCTAGACTCTTTTGGGTAGGTACAGATACCAGGTATTGGTTCTTCTTCTACTGGGACTTCTCAACAAAATTTACAGGAAATCAGTGCATTGGCTACAGTAGCATCTAAAGGAAAGGAAAAGGAGGCTGATATACAAATTATAGAAAAATTTACAATGCTAGAACAACCTTAGACTTCTAAAGAACAGGGTCAAGTACAGGTTTCTCTTACTCAGACCAATGTAGCAGAAATATCAATTTTACAAAGTCCTCTTAATGTAGAAAAGGGTAAAAAGAGAGATACTGAAGCAACTACTCTTGTCAGTGGATCTTCTGAACAGCCTAATGTTAAAGGACAATAATATAATCCTCTTCCAGAAGTGGAATCTGTTCATGAAATTCCTGATAGTTAGACACAAGAGGAATTGGGTAGTCAACAAACATGTATAATCAGTGGGACATCCACTACTTTACAGAGAAAAGAGTTGCAAAGGCAGCAAAGTGCAGAAGTATCATCTTTCAAACCACCAGTGAAAGATGCCTGGGATATTAAAAGAACATTCATAAATATCAAGGCCAGAAATGATCCTCTCAGACTTCAAGTTTAAAATCAGTGTTTGAAGATGGATCCTAAGAATCAACAAATATTGATGTCAACTTATGACATCCAGTAGGGAAATATGGTAACGAGTCACTTCAAACCCAAAGTGCAGCAGCCACAAGTAGCTATAGATTATATCAGAACTAATTTTGAAGTCATAGCAAAGGATATTCATCCTTTGGATCAAATTGAGCTGCATAAATAGACAAGTGAAATGATTTATTCTACTCTGACAGATAAATCAATGAAGACCCGGAAATTGCAGGATTCTTTGGAGAATAAAAATGCTCAATTATGTCTTGAAAAAGCCTATTCTCAGGCTAAGGACAACAGGATAAAAACTTTGGAGGAAATAATCATTGGATTGGGACATAATCCTAAGGATGTCAAGGGTATAGAAGCTTTGATTAAGAAAAAAAGATGATGATATTGCAGCTTTGAGAAAACAACTGAAGTTACCAGCCTCAAGACATCCCCAGACTGTTGAAATCATAAAACAAAATTCCGAAAAAGAATTGATGGACTTGATCTTGAAACTGAATGAGCAACTTAATGAAATTGAAAAAGAGCTTGAAAAGGCATTGAAAGATAAGCCTAATGTTCCAGCATCTACAGCAGAGGTAATTATAGGTACATCTACAATAGGTCAGCCAACAAAATTGTCATAGGTAAATACTTCAAATTTGAGTACAGAAGAGTTAATAAAGTCAATGGAAGAATTGAAACTCCAAGTGACAGAACTTCAGAAAACAAAGGTGCAACTCACCAATTTGGAACAAAAATATGACCTCTCGAAGATGAATGTTGCAGATAAAACAAGAGAGGTCAACATATTAGAAAAGTTAGCCAAAAAGTTGGAGAAGGATCTCACATTGGAGAAGCCTTTACAGGAAATAAATGAAATTCTTTGGGACAACATTATCCAGTCAATAAGAGATGTCTGGCCTTCAATTCAAATAATGTAAGAACAAAATGATTTAGTTAATTTTGCTCTAGAAGAAGTCCTCAAAGCAAGAGAAGAACTGGGAAACATGCCAGAAGAAGCCAATGAAGTTATCCACTTTCTGAATACTCAGAACAAGCATCAACTTGAAGAACTTGGCATCCAAGACAGGACAGGAACAATTTTGGAAATAAAAAGAGTTTTTACCAAAAGAACTCTGATGCAAAATTTGGAACGAAGATGCTCTGACATGCAAGAAGAAATCACTGCCTTCATAAAAAGATTTGATATTTTGTTGAATAAAGGATTGCCCAATCCTTTAGTTTCAGAGGATAAATTGATGGACCTTGAAAGTTATGTTGAGAAATTAGACAAGTATGCTGACAATCAGGCCACTTCCTCAACTAGTTCATCAGCAGCAGCATTGCCTACAGGAAAAAATCTTCATGACAGATTGGAAAATTTGTTTTATCTTGAGCATGAGGTAAAGCATTTGTTCCCAGTTCAACCTACCTTCTTTAGATATACAAAGACAGATGAAACTCTGAGAAAACTGCAAAGGACCATAATACTGGAAGATAAATGGTGGGAAGACATGTTATAAATTTTGTAATAAATTATCCTTACATGAATTTTTGATTATGTACTACAGTAATTCATGATAAGAAGGATAAAAGGATGAATAGAGGTCAAAGTGTATCAGAGTAGTTAAAAAGTATCAGTAAAACAAAGTAGCCAGCACAGAGTTACTAAAGAGGACATCAATGAGCCAAAGCATAGGGCCTGCCTCCAGCACATTCTCAAAAGAAGGAAACAACACAACATCAATTATCATTTTTTCTTATCTACGAGTCCATCTATCTCTAGTTTGTTGTAAAATACTTATGAGTCATCCTAGATTATATCTCAATTTGTTATGAGATATTTTTTGTAATTTTTTGGATAAATAATCCCTCAATTGGAGTATTGGGGGTGGATTCTTAGACTTTGTTGTAACATTGACTATTTTGAAATAAAGTGCTATTGGAGAAATTTTGTGTGGCTAGCTGGATGATGAATTGATGCGAAAGACTTTTTACAGGATTCTTGTGTCAGAAAACGGATCAATAAGTCATCTTTCTCTTCTATTTTAAAGTCTTTATATCTATTTATTATATCACTATGTTTCATTTCTGAATGATTAATGAAAAGGAATAAAACAGAAAGTGCTTAAGTGTAATCTGATTTTAATCATTTTTATTCTAAATGTTTTCTTCTGAACTGGTTTAAACAGTGAATTCTTAATTGCTCCTGTTTTTCTAGTTTATGCATTTTTTATTATTTAGTAAAGAATACTTAATTGATCTTTATTAATAATCACTCAATTTCCCTCTTTTAATGTGTTGAAATATTATTAATTTCCTTTCATCCATTTTAATTCCATTCCATTCACTTTAGATCCATAATTGTTCCCTGTTTGATTATCTTGCCCTGTGAAACCATCTTTTGTTAAGAAACTTAATCCAGTTAAGCCATATTTTTGACTCCATTAGCCCAATGGCATAAACTACTCAATATTGCCCTTACCTATTTAATTCCATCACCCAATTTCAAAAAAAACACTTGAACTTTATAACTAGCCTAATATCTTCCAAAACAAAGCTAAATTTTACAGAGAGAGCCCTCTCTGGGTATACATTGGCTAGATTTTGTACCTAAAAGTTGGTTTGTGGTTATCTCAGACCCCTTTCCTCTTCCCAACAGCTTCAAGGAAAATATGAGTGCTAAAAGGATCGATGGTTTTCTTGTTGGCCACCGAAGAGATAGTGGACTCAGGGGAGGTCTGAGACTTCGGTTCGTAGTATTTCAACTAGTCAATGGTGACTATCTTTCTATTATGATGGAATCTCATCTTGTGGTGGACCATGGAAGGGACATCAGACATCACATAAGTGTAGCTACAACCCAATAGAATTTTGTAATCTAAGGGGGTATCTATGACTTCTACATCAACACAGCCATTCTTACCTGCAAGAGTAATAGGAAAATTGCAGAATAAGCCAATGGGATGGGAGGCGTGGCCATCCCACGCTTAGAGAGTGATAGTGGAAGGAGCCAAATCAGGTGATCTGATTTTCTTCCAAACTGAAGAAGACATCACATAGATGGATGCCCCCTCATCAATAATGCACCGAGAAACATTGGCATCTCGGATCTTGACTGGGATTTGGAAAGCAACGGAAGCAGAGAGAGGAGAATGTTTTGACTGGTCAACATCAAAGACAATAAATCGATCGTCGAAAGGATCTACAGTGCCCATGGAAGATATTATAGCTTTTCATTGTGAAGGGAACGACTGGAGGAGATCCAGCGTTGAAATGGCAATAGGATATTGTGCAAAATCATCTACTATGATATATGAATGGGCAGCTTTGCTGGAAGCAGCATTTCGACGGAGTGGTACCTTAGGGATCTTGGTATGAACCTACGCCTTAGGTTGAGGGATCTACAAGGGACCATTAGGTGTCGAAAGAGGCTTTGTAGAGACCAAAAGAGGTGGCTCGGGGACAGACATAGTGGGAGTCTTATTGTACTAATGGGATTGAGTCTAAAGATTGATGTCTACGGTTAGAGGTTGACCAGAGTTCATAATGAGAATCTGGTAATTAGAGGTACCAGATGGAATAGGTTGAGTGGCCACCTGACCTTCAGGTGGTTGGGTAGCCACAAATCCTTGCTGAGGGAAAGGATCAGTAAGCACAACCAGTTGACTAGGTGCAGCACTGGGAGGGACGAAAGAGGAGGCTTGTTGTCCTCGCAATGTTTCTTGAGACACCCAAAACTTCCACATTTGTGGTAAAAGAGGAAAATCACATGTGTAATGACCATAAAAACCACAACAAGAATAAGGCTTATTCATGCGAATAGGCATGTCCTGCTTGGGTTGGGTGCCCTGTTGTTGGTTAGTAATGTTAGGGGCATTATTTTGAGGATTAGGTCCAATATTACTAGGAGAAAAATAATTTTGAGTGCCTTTCCTCTTATTTTTGGAGGGAGGAAGATTAATGGCACTCTACTATGCATATACCTACCCCTGAGGGGGTGGTGGTTGTTGTTTCAGGTGTTCAGAAGGCAAGGGAAGAAGCGGTGCTAATGTTGGAGGAGATGGAGCACCAGGCTATGGATACTAGTAATAAGGAGTTTGGGTAACAGTGTGGTAAATAGGAGGTTGGGAAAAAAGAGGAGGCATGTTGTATCCTGGATACGTGCTACTGGGAAGGGGAAAAGTGTGGGAGGTGCTGGCCCACCCTGAGGAAAGCCATAGCCCATGGGAGGTTGAGATTATGAATTAGAGAGAGCTCCAACGATACCGTTGGTGGCGTGAGATGCCCCTGGTGCATTGGCATCATCGGGTCAAGGAAGATCAGGTAGAACGGTATAAACATAACCCAATTGAGTGTAGATCAGGTCATATTTTAACACAATTTGGAGAGCGACTTCTTCGGTTTGAGAAAAGTTCATTGCGACATATTTTTTGATAGGTGGAAAAAGAGATCTAAGGAACCAATCCATGTAGACACGGTCTTTGAAGGTAGGAGCTTAACATAGGATCTTTCCTCTCCACCATTCCTAGACATGGTCGGATAGGAGGGTCGCAGACGATTAACAAAAAGAAGTCAAGATTTCAGTACCAGTGTGATAACGAAGGGGAAGCTGGAAGTAAGATAGAATATCTCGAGCAATAGTCGCAAAGGTGGTATTAGAGGAAGGGGCCTGATCAATATACCACTTAGAAGCTTCACCTGTAAGCATACGTTGGAACAACCAAAGACGGAAAAATTCATCGGTAATGGAGTTAGACGAACACCACATGTCGAAATATCGAACATGATTTGTAGGATATTCTCCAGCAAGGACTTAAAACTTAGGGATGTCAGAAGGGAGCTTTGTTTGCATAGAAGGCCACCTATCGTCATGGTGTATAGGGTCATTTATCAACTAGCCAAAATCGGGGAGGTTGAGGCCTGCCATGAAGGGGAGCAATGGCGCAGCTGGGGTAGTGTCCGTTGTGGTCCCACTAGTGGTATTCCCAGCATGAGGGCCGAGGTTACCACCAGCATTAGGTCCTGCACCAGAAATGGTGAAGGTGACAGGGGGAGAACTGAAGGCAGAATGAGAAGGAGAACCCAAAAGACCAGAAGAAGAGTTGGTGTGCAGACTCAGTGGAGCACTAACTCGAATCCTAAGCGGAGGAGTAAGTATTCCTACTGAAAACTGAAGATGAAGGCCAAGAAGTCTCCAAGATGAATGCCTTGGTGGTGCAATGATGACAACACAAAGGAAAAAGAGACTGACAAGGGTACGAGGTGCATAGAGGTGCAGGATCAATTGATTTCAATGTTTTAGAGTCTTTGCTTGGTGGTGTTAACCAAGCCCTTTTTCGCTTAGGGTGTGTGTGTGAAGTGTGTAAATTTTAATTTTTAGACACAGAAATTTGTGGAGAAAAAGAAAAAGTGTGTTGTATAGCTATAAATAAATTTGTAAATGACAGTATATAAGCCTACAAAAACAAAAAAATAAACAGCTAATAATGCAATAATCTAAACCCAAGGAGGTGGGTCTCTCAACAACTAGTCTATAGGTGAGTAAAAAAAAACTAATCAAAACACACTAAAAATTCCAATAGATCTAAGGTCAGGAGGGACAGGGATCTAAAGGACAAAATCTGCTGAAAAGTGGTGCAGAAACAACAACAGATCAGAGGAAAAATTGCTATAAAAAGAGGTGGCGAAAGGCTATCTCCAAAGGGGAAATGGAGTGAACCCTAGAGGAAAACCCAAAAAAATATAAATGAGGTGATTTGGATGGATAATGAGGTGATTCACAGTTTTTGGGCCAAAAAGTTTGACCTGCACTTACGGCACTATCGACAGTATATTTCAAAAAAAATTGTCGTCTCAGCTACGGCTGATGTCTGTCACCTCCGCGATAGGTCCAAAAACACACAGAAGTTATAATTTTATCATTTTAGGGTTTTATAGGTTAAAAACAACATCAATGAAAGAAAAAAAAAGAGGCTGAAGAGAAATCCTAGGGTTTGAAGCAGCTAGATATGCAAGGATCAGAAAAACGATAGAGGTCATAATCGTAAACCCGTGTGGAGTCGCTAGTTGTTAGTATGAATCTTAATTCCTAGCGTACGAAAAAATACCACTTCAGCTGTGCATAAAAAATATCCCAAACAAAAAATATGGCTACGAATATCCTCAGATCTTCAGTTAGGTGATCAAGATAAATGCAACAAAAATTTAGATCTATGCATTAGAAGACATTAAGTAGTAGAAAAAACAAGATTTACTCCATGCATCCAATAGACAAGACAAGAATATGTTGAATGAATTTTATATTAATGTCACCTGGGATGAAAACACATAAGGGTGTTACCAGTTCTCCTCAATTGGATGGGTTCTTGTAAGTCCTCAACACTTCAGATCTAAAATTCCTCTCTCTTGACGGTGTAGAAAACCCAGAAAAAAATGGTAGCAAAATATGACTATGATGGTGGATCAATAGTTAGACAAAAAGTATAGATACAGAGTGATCTTTAGGCAAAAAAAGGTGGTAAATTAATGGGAAAACCCTTCTATTTATAACAAAATATTGAGTTATTGTAGCTATTGGTGCATAGCTAAAATCTTATTAACCAAATCAAGATCCAACTTTTATAGAATATTTTATTATATTTTTTGGAGGGAAAAGGAATTTGACTTGGGTCAAATCCATTTATTTGTAAATAATAAATAAATAAATGATTTATTTATCATTTTAAGGATGTGGTTGAGTAATAATCAAATAAATAATGATTTATTTAATTATTTAAGAGTGATTTAGTCATATTTAACAAAGAATATTGTTTAAATAAGGTTTAAATAATTATTCTTAGAAAATAATAATCTAAATAATGATTCTTCAAATTAATTTCCTTGTTTTGGGTTAAATATAACAAGGAATATTAATTAAACTGTTGTTTAACTAATTATTCCTTGAGGAAAATCAAACAAATTTAGATTTATCTAATATTTCTTCATGGGGTTTCCTGTTTAGACCATAAACAACTTAATAAAGGTGGTTTACTAAGTTATTTTCATAGTAAAAGCAATTTTACTTAGGGTAAAATTGGTCTTACATGGTATACTTGGGTCCATCTAATGATAATAGGTTAGATGAAAAAAAAATGGTGTAACATTAAGTATAGGATAATATAAGGTTAAGGGTAACACTAAGATAAGGTTAAGGGTAAGGTTAAGGTTAAGGTTAAGGTTAAGGTTAAGGTTAGGGTTAAGGTTAAGGTTAAGGTTATAGGTTTAATCAGGCTAAGGTTAAGGTTAAGGTTAAGGGTTTGGTGAAGGTTAGGGTTAGGTTAAGGTTAAGGTTTGGACAAGGGTAGGGTTAGGTTATAGTTAAGGTCAAGGTTAAGGTTAGGTTATAGTGAAGGTTAAGGTTAAGACCCGTAAGCTTCACCTTAACCTTAACCTTAACCTTCACTATAACATAGCTCTAGCTTGACCAAACCCTTAACCTTAACTATAACCTAACCTTAACCTTAAGCAAACCCTTAACCTTAACCTTAACCTGACTAAACCCATAACCTTAAGCTTATCCTTACCCTTAAGCTTAACTTATCCATAACCTTAACCTTAACCATAATCTTAACCTCAGATTAAGGTTAATGTTAAGGTTAAGGTTACAAGTCTTAACCTTAACTTTCACTATAACCTAACCTTAACCTTGACCTTAACTATAACCTAACCCTAACTTTTATAAGGTTAAGGTTAAGGTTAAGGGTTTAGTTAAGGTTAGGGTTAGGTTAAGGTTAGGGTTAAGGTTAGGTTAAGGGTAAAGTCAAGGTTAAGGTTATGGTTAAGGTTAGGTTAAGGTTAAAGTCAAGATTAAGGTTAGGTTAAGGATAAGGTTAAGTTCAAGGTTAAGGATAAAGTTAAGGTTAAGGTGAAGGTTAAGGGTAAGGTTAAGGGTAAGGTTAGGTTAGGGTTAAGGTTAGGTGAAGGTTGAAGTTAAAGTCAAGTTTAAGGTGAAGGTTAAGGGTAATGTTAGGGTAAGGTTAAGGTTAATGTCAAGGTCAAGGTTAAGGTTAAGTTAAGGTTAAGCTTAAGGGTGAAGGTTAAGGATATGTTAGTGGGTAAAGTCAAGGTTAAGGTTAAGTTAAGGTTAAGATTAGGTTAAGGGTAAATTTAAGGTTAATGTTAAAGGTTTTTTCAAGGTTAAGGTTAGGGTTGGGTTATAGTTAAGGTTAAGGGTTTGGCGAAGGTTAGGGTTTGGCTAAGGTTAAGGTAAAGGTTAAGGTTAAGCTAAACATTTAACTTAAATATAACCTCACCCTAACCTTGACCAAACCCTTAACCTTTACTTTATCCTTAACGTAACCCTAACCTTAACCTTGACTTTACCCTTAACCTTAACCTTACCCTTAATATTCACCCTTAACCTTAACCTTAGCCTAACCTTAACCTTGACTTTACCCTTAACTTAACCTTAAACTTTACTATAACCTAACCCTAACCTTGACCAAACCCTTAACCTTAACCTTAACCATAACCCTAACCTTCACCAAACCCTTAACCTTAACCTTAACCTTAACCTTAACCTTTACCCTAACATTACCCTAACCTTACCCTTAACGTTAACCTTAACTATAACCTAACCCTAACCTTGACCAAACCCTTAACCTTAACCTTAAATTGACTAAACCCATAACCTTAACCTTAACCTTGCCCTTAACCTTCACCCTTAACCTTAACCTTAACCTTACCCCCTTAACCTTAACCTTAACCTTAACCTCACTAAACCTCTAACCTTAACCTTAACCTTAACATGACTAAGCTTGCAACCTTAACCTTAACCTAACTTTACCCTTAACCTAACCTTAACCTTACCCTTAACCTTAACCTCACTAAACCTTTAACCTTAACCTTAACTGACTAAGCCCGCAACCTTAACCTTAACCTTAACTTTACCCTTAACCTAACCTTAACCTTAATCGTACCCTTATCTAACCTTAACCTTAACCTAACCTTAACCTTAACTTTACCCTTAACCTTAACCTTAACCTAACCTTAACCTTAACCTTAACCATAACCTTAACCTTAACCTGAACCTTTACCCTAACCTTACCCTTAACCTTAACCTTAACCTAAACCTTTACCCTAACCTTACCCTTAACCTTAACGTTGACCAAACCCTGAACCTTAACCTTAACCCAACCTTAACCTTGACCTTAACTATAACTAAACCCTAACCTTGACCAAACGTTAACCTTAACCTTAACTTTACCCTTAACCTTAACCTTAACCTAACCTTAACTTTAACTTTACTCTAATTCTAAGGGTTTAGTCAGGTTAAGGCTTTGGTCAAGGTTAGGGTTAGGTTATATTTAAAGTTAAGGTTAAGGTTAAGGTTAGTGTCAAGGTTAAGGTTACATTAAGGGTAAATTCAAGGTTAAGGTTATGTTAAGGTTAATATTAGATTAAGGGTAAAGTAAAGGTTATGGTTAAGGTTAAGGTTAAGGTTAGGTTAGGTTAAGGTAAGTTTAAGTTAGGTTAACCTTAACCTGAAGAAACCCGTAACCTTAACCTTAACCTTAACCTCACCTTAACCTTACCCTTAACCTAATATTAACCTTAACCTTCAACCTAACCTTAATCTTAACCTTAACCTTACCCTAACTTTAAAATTAACTTTGACCTTAACTATAACCTAACCCTAACCTAAACCAATCCCTTAACATTAAACATAACCTTAACCATAACCTTAACCTTAACCTTCCCATAACCATAACCTTAACCTTCACCTTCACCTTACCCTTAACCTTAAGCTTTATCTTACCCCCTTAACCTTAACCTTAACCTTAACCCGACTAAACTCGTAACCTTAACCTTAACCTAACCATAACCTTATCTTTACCCTTAACCTTAACCTAACGTTAACCTTAACCTTAACCTATACCTTACTAAACTCGTAACCTTAACCTTAACCTTGACTTTAACCTTAACCTTACCATTAAACTAATCTTAACCTTAATTTTAATCTTAACTATAACCTAACCTTAACCTTAACCTAACCATAACCTTAACTTTACCCTTAACCTAATCTTAACCATAACTATAACCTAACTTTAACCTTAACCTTAACCTTAACTTATCCTTAACCTTAACCTTAACCATAACCTAACCCTAACCTTAACATTAACCATAACCTTATCATTACCCTTAACCTTAACCTTAATCTTTACCTTAACCTTAACCTTCCCCTAACCTTAACCTTAACCTTACCCTTAACCTTCACCCTTAACCTTCACATTAAACTAACCTTAACATTGACCTTAACTTTAACTATAACCTAACCTTAACCTTAGCCTAACCTTAACATAACCCTTAACCCTTAACCTTAACCTTACCCCCTTAACCTTAAACTTAACCTAACCATAACCTAACCTTAACCTTGACCTTAACTATAACCTAACCTTGACCTTGACCTTAACTATAACCTAACCCTAACATTGACCAAACCCTTACCCCTAACCTTAACCTTAACCTCAACCTCAACCTAACCTTAACCTTAACCTTAACCTTAACCTTATCCTAACCTTAACCTTGACCTTAACTATAACCTAACCCTAAAGTTGACCAAACCATTAACCTTAACCTTAACCTAACAAAACCCACAACCTTAACCTTAACCTTGCCCTTAACCTTCACCTTAACCTTTACTTTAACCTTAACCTTCCCCTAACCTTAACCTTAACCTTACCCCCTTAATCTTAACCTTAACCTAACCTTAACCTTAACATTAACCTAAGCTTAAATTAACCTTGACCTTAATCTTAATGTTAACCTTAACCTTCACTAAACCCTTAACCTTAATGGAACAGGGTCTCTTGCAAAGATGCGAATCTGGTCCATTTTGTATATTTTTTTATATATTTAGTCTAAAGCAGGGGTTTTGGGGTGGTTCAAAGCCCCTAATGCATTGTAAGCGGGTCAAGGGTAGACCAAGAGTCTGCAAACCACGGTTTGCGGACCATTGGATGCGTAGGCTAAAGTAGTATAAATAGTTGAACCTTTTTTAATAGATACATAGAAGATGAATAGAGATTGAGGTGAAGCATGAATTGCTAGTTCTTGGGTTGGGTTGTTTGGGTTAGGACTCCTGCTGGCTGTGTGCGTGAAGATCCTCTGTCCTGTTATGTGCGGACCCTACTGGCTGTGTGCATAGGTGGTATTCAGGGAATGTAAGAGGATTTTGATAAGTAATATATGTGAAGTACTATTGAAACATATGATGTTGTCTAGATTTGTTCTGTTATGATTGATGCAAACTAATATTTTCTGATTAAGATGCGATCTCGTCTGTTTTATCTCTGTGGTATGAAATTATCTGCACTTAGCATATTACTGTGATGTGACTGTTGCTGCACTTACATATTTCATCTCTGTTAATGAACATGAACTATCTGTGTTGACAATATTGGCTATGATTATGTCGTTTTATGGTTGTAATTGGTGATACGCACGTGGATGCAAACCTGCTAGAAGAGATATGATAAGAACTATAGTTTGGTTACGTTCTGGAACGTTGTATCTGTGTATATCTAATAATTGCGGGCCTGCATTATTACCTATTCTCTCTTAGGGTGTGGAAACCTGGTTCCAACACCCTCCCATACTGCTTCGGGTGAGACTTTGACCTACGCAAGCGAGTCATTGCCAAAAGGGCTAGTAGTATACGGGTTTGCTGGAAAACCTTCACCTTCGAACCTGGGTTAGGACCCCTCAAGCCAACAAATGGTTCAGTTGCCGAGACCGGGAGAATTTTGAGGAGGAGATTTGGTAATGCCAAGGCTACATTGGAAGCCTGAAAAGAAATAAATTGACGAGTTGTTTGAAAAGAAAGTTCAGGAATTCGTTGTAAAATAAAATCGCAGTGCGAACTTAATTGCAGAGGAGTGGAAAAATAAGTATATTTTCTTGGAAATCTACAATATTTTCTTCGTAACTATTGCAATCAAGCTACAGGAGTGGCTCACAAGGTTGGTCGATTTTCAGAAGTGTTGGAAAGACAAACGAGTCATGCAGTGGACTCCAAAACAAATATAGTAGTTGGAAAATACTAAAAAAACCATTACTCGCATGGTAGATCATTGGGTGGATAGTGTGATAGAAGGATTTGTGACTAAATTTGCAATCAATCAATTTGTGTCCTACTCAGAAGCGGAGTGGAGGTTCTTCAAGGGTTTCCAGGGTAAGTGTTGGCTCCCTGTAATTTGCAACAGTGGCAAGAACAAACACTACAGGGGCCACATCAGATCCACTTTGGAATCCTAGGGCCTAGCCTTCCTGGATTCAGAGAGGGATCTCTCTATAAAGGTGTTTTCAATTGATATATATTTGTGTTCTTTGTTTATGATTTTAGGTTACTTATGAAGTTCTAAGGACTTGTTTGTTTTTGGTTGGATTAATTGATAGATTGAAGGATAAATGGTGTGAATGATTGGTGGAATGTTTCAACTGAACAAATAGACTGTGAGAAAATATCAATCCATTGGGCTATGGAGTCATAAAAGGATTTAATTGTTCATCAACTCTGCAAGGGCATTCATATGGCAAGCTAACTATATCAAGTGGATTCTTTAGATTAGGTTGTGATATGAAACAGTAATAATTTGTGAATGCAGCAAAGCTATAGTTAGTTAATAATATTCTAGCTCTACTTAGACAAGAAAATCCCTTAAAGGTAGTTGTTTAGAGCAAGCCAAAGGACTGGGTGAACCATAAATCTCTTTGGAAAAATCTTTAATGAGCAACCTTTCAAACCACAATCCAACAATCAAAAGACTACTTTTAGATAAAGAAAACATATAAGGAAATAGTGAGAGTGGTCTAAGATCAAACAGAAATAATCTAATATGCTTTTGATAAACTCTCAGAGACTCTTCAAAGCAACATTTCAAAGCAAACCAAAGGGAAAGGCATAACATAGACCTCTTTGGTTTTAGACTTTAGTAAGTATACTTTAAAGAAAGGTCTTAAAAACAATATCTCAAGTATTACTCAAAGGAACATGGACTCACCATAATTTCCTTGGTTTCACTCTATTGAATTATTTCCAAGACAACAAGCTAGATGTAACTAGAAGGAAATTAAGAATATTCCAATTAGACCTTGCAGAAGAAAAAATAAACATAAAGATATATAGATAGAAATAGGGTGTTGAAACAACAAACCCTAATCTAAAACTTCTGTTTCTTTATCAGAGAAAGATGGACATAATGGAAAACATAAGGGAAACAATGACAATTTAGGAAAACTTCACCATTGATATAGCTCAAGGATCCTATAAACATGCTTGTATTATTGATGATCAAACCAGCTATAATAGTCCATGTACAATAGCTCTCTGCAACTCAGAGCTTTCTTCAATTCAGTCTAGCATTCCTCAACTAGCTTAGCAGTAGAAATCAATCCAATAACCATCAAGTAACCAACATTTAAAATGACGCTCATATGCAATATCTATATGAAAAATGAGGAGGTGCTTCGGAAATAGGGTGTTTAAATGTTATTTATTACAGAGTTAATGATTTTTTACCTTTTATACCATGCAAGGCCTAAGGAAAAAAATATCTGAAAGAGTTACTCTGAAATAATAACTTTTGTCTTAACTTATGAGTCATTTAGTTGAAATATTTTACTTTTAAGGCTTGGTAATAAATTTATAATAACTGTTGAGCTACTTTAAAATATATCTAACTGTGCAATAACTACCGGATGCCTTTACTGAAAGAAAACATGTTGTAGGTGGAAAATTTGTCTTTGGAGAAGTAATTACTTCTTTACTAAGTTAGTCGAAGTTGTCTTTAGGTAAATCGATCCATGTTTTAATCATCAAAATTCTGTATTAGGCCTTTTATCTCTAATTTTGCTTCAATAATCTATCTTTATCCTTTATCTTTCATTCTGATTTATGATTTTTTTTTCCTTTATCTCTTTACTTTAAACCTGTAACTTTCATCTTTAATCACTCTCTTTAAGGGCTAATCTTCTGCGTTTTCTCTTTGATTTAGGATTTAGCCTTAATCCTTCGGCTTCCTTCATTTCATTTACTATATTCTTTGAATGTTTTCTTGTTCTTTATGTAGGGAGGATCTCTTCATGGTATAAGGATTTATAACCCATCGATGATCATGATTCATAGAGGGTTAAGTATTTTAAGTAAACCCTTGGCCTTATTTATAGGTATTTTCCTCTGGAATCATCATTCAGAGGTTATTTTATCATTTGAATGCCCCTCTGGACATTACCATCATTAAAACTTGCAAACACACAAACAAAACATTAATTGAAAACTTGAGGGATTGGATTAAAATGCATTTTTTTGGGGGGTTTCTGAGCATCGGGGTTGATTTGCGAAGGAGGAGGGAGTGTAAAGAAAAGAGTGCCAGAGGTGGAACATGGCGGAGAAGCGAACATAGGGGAATAAATTTGAATTTTGGCACAGAGGCGAGAATTGGTTTTGGAAAACCATGGTGGTTAATAGCGCAGGTTAAAGGCAGTAAGTGGTATTTTCTCGGGGTTATGTGATTCCACTTATCGTTTTCTGCGTGGCAGGGAAAAAGTGATTTTTTCACGTGGGTTAGGAGTGTTAAAACTCTATGAAAAATCCTGCACGATATGAGTTTGATCTGTCAGATCTCAAAAGGTGAGATCAACGGTGCGAAGGGCTTTCGGGACCAGGGCGCAGGTTTGTGGAGTGGAGCCCAGGACAGGTGTTGGGGTTTTATTTGACGAGGGGTTAAATGGAGAGCAAGGCTCAGGAGTGTTGACGTGGAAGAATTTGTCATGTAGTGTAGGGTCATGTTGATGTGGGATGAAGGGAGGAGAGGCAATGGCCATTGGATCGGGTTGAGGGCCTTTGATCAATGGTCTAGATGAGTGGATAGAGGGTGCGGGTGAGGATGGGAAGAAGGGGGCCCATTTTAATTTTTCAAAGGTTTAAGGAGAAATTATAAGGTTGCGAGGGTGTTTTAACAAAGAAAATGGGGCAAAGGGGTAAAAATAGGAAAGGGCTTAGAAATAGGTAGAGGGAAAAGGTCTTATGAGGAGTGAAGGGGCTAGGGCTTAAGTGAAGAGGGGCTTAAGGTATTTTTTAAAAAAGTGGGTTTTTAACACAAAAATAGAGTTTTGCAAGGTTTTTAAAAAGGTCTGATAGGGTATAAATAAAATTCTAAACAATGTAAGAAGGGTTTTTATATTTTTTAAAGGTTTTTAGACAAAAAATGATGAATGACAGAGGATTTTTTAGGGGTTTTTAGAGGGAAAAGGGGGAATGAATGAGGGTGTCAAATGGAGTGATGAATGAGGCCAGTGAGCCCATAAAATGGAGTCTTCTTAGAGCAGTAGGGTGAACTTTTGAGAAGGAAAAAGACAAGAAAGTTTAGTGAAGAATAGTCAAACTTAGGATGATGAAGGCAGTGAGATTTCTAGAACTCACAGTGTTTCTCAAATACTGTTTTTAGAAATTCAAAATCATTATTTAGTATTCTTTTGATATTAGCAAAAATATAGATGGCTAACAGTATCTCCAATTGGGGAGGGAAGCTCCTTTAAAAGGTGTCAAGAACCTCAGAAAATAAATCTCTGGAAGAAGTAGACTAGTGCCTTAATTTTCACCTTGACAGAGCTCCTTTTAACTTGATGATTTACAGCTTTGGAATTGTGATCTACAACATCTGAGTCATAACATAATTAATTCCAACTCAACTTCTACCTACCCATCTTACTTGTTCTAACATTTTTTCTTCATTGGGTGCATTTGAATTAGCCAACCCTTGACATCATTTTCTTTTGAAAACATGAAACTAACAAATTATACACTTATGTCATCCAAGAGTTCAGATTAAACTAATGAACTCATTTATTTCTCTACCTAGTCTAACTATCTGTCAAGATTAATTTGTTTGATAGATTTTCATTCTCTAATCTAAAACCAAAAATTGAAAACATAACCAAATCAGGATTGAACAGTCTGATTTGTTATGAGCAATGATACCTTGTACAAGTCTACATACAAAATTTATTTTGTAAAAATGTAAGACAAAATTTTGAGGGTTGATATTTGGAATTTTCTTCTTAATCCCTCTCTTTCTTTCTCGGTTCAGGTTTTGAGCTTTGGAACCAATTTCTTTTCCTAATCTAATCTAGTCTACTGATAAGCCAAGTTTAGATAGTTTGGAAAATCTTTATTCACTAACCTATCAACAGAAATTTAAAACTCACTCAGTCATGATTAGGATGTATGACTGAGTAAGGCTTTTCTTCAAGTAGTGGCATTTGGACTTCCACACTTTTAGAACTTACTCTTTTTTGGTATGGGGCTGTACCTTTTCTTTTTTTGCCCTCTTTTTCTTTTTTTTTCCTATTTTTTCATTTATCTTTTCTCTGATATTTCTTTAAACAATTTTATATACAATGGATAAAGCTTTAAACTTGGAATTATTAATGGAAATAATGTTTGAGAATCCTGCCATTGACAGGACCTCCAATAAGTTCTGTTCCATCCATTTCCTGTAAGAAAAATACATTGTTGCCTCTAGCAGAATGGATAATATAGGGACCTTTCCATAGATTTTCAAACTTAATATGATTTCCTTTGTCTTCTCTTCTTGATTCCCATTTGAGCACTTTGTCACTAATGTTGAAATCATTTTCTTTTGTCCTTTCATCAAATAGCTTCTTGATTTTTTCTTGTACTTGTTGTGTTCTGTTATAGACTTCTTCTCTTGTTTGCTGCAATTGTATGATCTGATTTATCCTTATTATCATGTCATTTTATTCAAGCCATACTTCCTAGATCAGCTTCATGACTGGCACTCCTAGGTTTGTTGGAAAAATTTCATCTTCTCCATAAACTAGCTGGTAGGGAGACATTCCAATGGATTTCTTGCATGTTAACCTATCTGCCCATAATGCATGTACTAGCTTGTTGTGCCATGACTTTTGATTTCCTTCTAGTAATTTCTTGATGATGTTTATCAAAATTTTGTTTGAGGATTCTGCCAACCATTGTCTTGAGGGTAATAAGCTATGGAATGACCCAATGTGATCTAATACTCATGGAAAAGGTCTACCATCTTCTTAGATCTAAAGGAAACAACATTTTCAATGATAATATTTCTAGGACAACCAAATGTAGACAAAGTATAGTTTTCAAGGAATTTGATGATTGCTAGATCAGTAGCAGTTCTAGATGGGATGGCCTCTATCCATTTTGTAAAGTAATCAGTTGTTGTAAGGATACATTTATGTTAGGTAGGTGAAGAAGGATGGATTTCGCCAATGAAGTCTAGGCCCCACTGTTGAAAAGGATGTTCAACAGAGATATGATGCAAAGGTATGGGTAAGAGTTTTCTTTTGCCTGCAAATATTTGACATTTGTGGCATGCAACTACCAATATATGGATGTCTTGGAAGAGGGTGGGCCAATAGTAACTAGCTCTAAGGATTTTTTTGGTAGTTGTTTTCCAATAGAGGTGGCCTCCACATTCCCCTTCATAAAACTCATGCTTGATCTTTTCTGCATCATTCTCAGGAAAAAATTTAAGCAATATACCACTAGCATTTTTCCAATATAACCATTTATCCATAATGCAGTAATTTACAACTTTTAACTTCAATAATCTTGCCTTTGTCTTAGATAAACTAGGAGGAACATTAAGATAAAAAATCACATATAAAATATCAGCATACCAAATCGAATTCAACAATACTTCAGGGGAAAGAACAAACACTGCAGGGGCCAAATCAGAACCAGTTTGGAATCCCAGGGCCTAGCATTCCTGGATTTAGAGAGGGATCTCTCTATAAAGGTGTCTTCAATTGATATATCTTTGTGTTCTTTGTTTATGATTTTAGGCTAGCTATGAAGTTCTAAGGACTTGTTTGCTTTTGGTTGGATTAATTGATATATTGAAGGATCAATGGTGTGACTGATTGGTGGAATGTTTCAAATGAACAAATAGAATATGAGAAACCATCAATCCATTGGGCTATGGAGTCATAAAAGGATTTAATTTTTCATCAACTCTACAAGGGAATTCATAGGGAAAGCTAACTATATCAAGTTAATTCTTTAGACTAGGTTGTGATATGAAACAATAATAAGTTGTGAATACAACAAAGCTATAGTCAGTTAAGAATCTTTTAGCTCTACATAGACAAGAAAAGACCTTTAAGGTAACTGTTTGGAGCAAGCCAAAGGACTGGGCGAACCATAAATCTCTTTAGACAAATCTTTAATGAGCAACCTTTCATACAACAATCCAACAATCAAAAGAGTACTTTCAGATAAAGAAAACATATAATAAAACAATGAGAATGGTCTAAGATCAAACAGAAATAGTCTAATTTTCTTTTGACAAACTCTCAAAGACTCTTCAAAGCAAAATTTCAAGGAAAACCAAAGGGTGGGGCATACCATAGACCTCTCTAGTTTTATACTTTGGTAAGTATACTTTAAAGAAAGGTGTTAAAAAAAATATCGCAAGTCTTACCCAAAGGAACATGGATTCACCACAATTTCCTTGGTTTCACTCTATTGAATTATTTCCAAGACAACAAGCTAGATGTAACTAGAAGGAAATTAAGAATCTTCCAATCAGACCTTGCAGAAGAAAACATAAACCTAAAGAGATATAGATAGAAATAGGTTGCTAAAACAACAAATCCTAATCCAAAACTTCTATTTCTTTATCAGAGAAAGATGGACATAACGGAAAACATAAGGGAAACAATGACAATTTAGGAAAACTTCACCATTGATATAGCTCAACGATCCTATGAACATGCTTGTATTATTGATGATCAAACTAGTTACAATACTCCATGTACAATAGCTCTCTGCAACTCATAGCTTTCTTCAGTTCAGTATAGGATTCCTCAACTATCTTAGTAGCATAAATAAGTCCAATAACCATATATTATGAAGGTAAATCCTCTCTTCGGACATAGATGATCCCTCTAGCCCTAAGGTGGGTCTAGTAACAAAAGGACATGCTAAAGTGTTGCTTCCTAGTTAATGAATGAACAAAAGACACAGTGGATTGACATACCTTGGATCCAACATTGTCGATGTTGCAGAAAGAGTAGTGGCCTCTCACTCCTACCTTGGCAAATCACAATCTATTCACTGTCACACTCAGATACCTGTACATAGGACTAAGAACAAGAACAACATATGATAGAATAGTTTCACTCACAACTATTAGAAAATCAAAGAGTGCTAAACATATCGCATCAAATAAGCATCATAACGCAATAGTGGAACCAAAAAATAGTCATGTATATTAATGAATAGAAGGAAGAGTACAACCAATGCTTTGATGTCGCAATCACCTCTAGCGGGGTTCAAAAGAAGTGAGTCTCAAATGTTGGTTAGGGAATTCGGACTCAAGCTCTCTTATAAGTCATCGACTCGAGCTCTCTCAACACAATCTTTCTTATTCTATCTTCTCTAGTAGCTTAGCTATAATATAATTCTCCTAGTTCAGCTATTCAACCATTCAACTAGCTTCTACTAAAAGATATAGTTTCTTATATAGAGGAAAAGGAGGAGGTTGAGATCCATAAAAAGGTGGGATGGAGTCCTATCCTTTAGGAGAGTTCCAAGGGAGGTGGAAACTACTAACTAAAGGAAGGAATCTGCGGTTGTTTCAGTTCAACCACTCCCACTGACTCATCCCTGAGGTGGTTGGAATGGAACCTCCACCTCTATTTTTTTTTTAAATTCCATAAACAGCTTGGTGCAGTTTTCTAATTGGCACAGAGCACCAATTGGTGTGGGCTCAGTGTTAAATTTCCTGGTCAGCGTGTGGGTGTAACAGGCTAGTCGCACCAAGGCAAAAATAGGGATTTTCACAACTCTGCTTAGGGAAATGTCAACAAGAAGAATGTTTCTTTCATAAAAATGGATGCAAGGATGGCATTTGCAAAGCATGACTGCTTACTGGTCACAGAAACGGGCTTCTAATGTGCAAGTTAGGGATTGGAGGGATAGTGACAAAATGTTGTGTAACATATGCCCCCTAAAGCATGAAGTCCGAGAGAGAGGGAGGGGTGAAATGCTTTATGAGAAGGCGTTCAAACCAAACACTGCTGTTGGAAGACCTACAATTACAAATACAACTAATATTTGTGATACATGAATCATGTGGCATGGGCGCAACCACCCATAATAGAGTGTAAAAAAACTGAGATCCGAGGTATGGACACAACCATCCAGTAGGAAGGATCAACAAATAGACTCAGGTATGGCCGCAGCCATCCAATCAAGAGAGTCATGAAATAAGTCATAATAAACCACAAAAATATGTAGCCTGGAGTTTATCAGAAAAAACCCAAGGTCTTAAGCTCCATCTCGACCCGAACAAGTACAATTTTGAGCATGCAAATGTATAAGTTGAAGTCGAACATGTAGGAAAATCATCTGATTACCAGCCAATGATGAAAGTTGTTAACAGACAAGAGAGAAACCACCAATGATGGTGATGGCCCTCAAGGTAAAAAAGGTACAATCTATGGAATGTGAAAAAATGATCTAACGTCAAACATCTGCAGAATCACTCAATCGAAGGCCAATGATGTGAACCTTGCATCGAATGCGAAAAACCTGCCATTGAGGCATGCAAGCTCTAAGGTACCAGAAGGGAGTCTCTAGATCAAATTCTTGGATAATGAGCTAAAGTCGACAGGAAGTGACCTGGTAGAAGGAAGGCCATAATGTTTCCCACATCATCAACACAAGATAGAGGAACATGATGAAAGTGGATCAGGACCAAAAGAAGATCAGAGGGAGGTTGACAACTATAGAGGAAAACTTCTCTTGAACATATCGACAACACGACACTGGATTCGGTAGTATTTTACATCAAAGGATATGAGGTCATGATGACGTGGAAAAGAGTATATGAGAGGTCAAAAGAGATTACCCAAACCAATGGAGGCAAAAATGACGAAATGAGATGTCCCCAACCTGACACAAATGCAAAAAAGTGCCATGTTCAAGAGCGACATACTGCCAACATAGCTAAAACTTGGTTCCATTTCCCCCACCATTTATTGCAAGTACCCCAATTATTTTTTAAAACAAGCTTGAAGGGGATAGCATATGCTTGCACTGTAAGTTTTTCCTTCGGACAAATCCAACTTAGTACATTTTACGAGCCCTAGGAAGGAGGAACTCGAATAACGTCATGGTGACGATGTCCGATGTCATCAGGGTTTAATGAGTCTGACAAAGGAAGAACTTGGCATATTTCCATGTTTAGAGAGTTTGAAAAGAATCCTGAAAAGAAAAATTTGGCAGTCCATTTTTATAGGTAGTCTCATAGATCCGAAAAGGTAGAAAATTGTGTCTACGAGAACCTCTTAGTTGCGATAGGCAAAGGTATTCCTTTTTCATAAATAATCCATCCCAACCCAAAAAAGGGTTAAATGTATACTGGGTAGATATCGTTTTGCAGCCATTTAACGAGTTCAAAATGACAAGAATCTCGACAATCTTTTCAATTTTAGAGAGTCAGAAAAGAACTGAAAGATGACTCCAGTAGTGAATTTTTCGTGTTTTGACCGAGTTTGAAAAAGTATAAAATATAACTCGTTACTTCATCATTGTCACACGAAAAACCTGTTGCTGCACAAGACACATGTGTAAAACCCATTTCTCGAAAATAATATAATAAAATAATCGAAAAAAGTGCCTTAAAACCTAATTAGGGTTGTGAAAAAGTTATAAAATGCCAAAAATGGTAAAAACAATTACTTTTCACTTTTTACCTCTTGTAGAGCAATAGATACCCATTTCACTGTGCAATCTTGTGGCATTGATAGCGGCCAATCCAACAGACTAATCAAAAATCCGTCAACTCCAGGTAAGAGTTGAGATCCCTCTCATAATTTTAAATCATTTCTTGCTTCCTGCAATTTTCAATTTTGAATTTTGCGGGAGGAAATGTAAAAATTAGGGCTTTGCAGTTGGCGCAGGTTTCAGGCATGGAGTCGCACCAACCACCCAATTTTTTATACTAGGGCACGCCCATTGGCGCGATTGTTTGGGAAACAATTGTGCCAACAACGCAAACCATTTCTAGATAGAATGCTGATCAAATACCCCAATTGTTTACAGATTTAAGGTTCAAAATTGACTAATACGACTCATATGAATGTGTTTGCAGGTAGAAAGAGGAAAAATGGTCATTGAATGGAAAGAATGAGAACATAGAAAAGAAGATGAGCTGGCCATGGAAAATGAAACAGTCATGGAAGTTCTCAAAAATTGTGCTATGAAACAATTCTTCCTAACACCATGTCATCGAGCCCAACTAGAGTTACTACAGTCTCTGGTCAGCATATGGGACGAAAATCAAGAGAAGTGCAACCTTCGAGATCAAGAACTTGAGATTGATGTCTCTGATGTGTATTTCATCACAGGATTGTCACGGAGGGTAGTAACATCAATCCTAACGGCACCTAGCCCTGCATGGAAAACATGACCATGGTGATAGATAGGGTATGTCCAGGAGCACGGAAGGGATCAGGTAGTGGGAAATTTGATATTTAAACTATGCCAGATTTGACACTATGAGTGGTATTGCATACCATCACATGGGCTGCGGGATCACAAGCACCACACGAAGCAACAAAGACACAATTACTTCTTGCTCTAGACTGCATGGCATCAACCATCTACAACTAGGCAGAGGCCATGACCATAAACATGAAGCGCCAACTAACAAAATGCAAGAATACCAAACTGAAACAATTTGGTTATGGATCTATTCTAGTATTGTTATTCTTGGAATGACTACCCATTTTTCAGTGATAGGAGGTCATAGTCCCGACACCACCAGCGGGAGAACCATGGATGGCTCGATGGGCAGCTCTGATGCCAAGGGCAGGGGGTGCTCAAAAGATGTCCTGGAGACCAAAATTATTTGATTGGCTCCACTGAAAACTAATTTTCATGGAGGATTAGCCCTACTGTGCTACAAATTTCATTGATGATCTGGACCTCCCACTCCTAGAGGGAGAAGATTAGGATGAAGATTTGGGTGAGACTCATTTTTTAAGTTTTATGGGTATTATGATTTTTTATTTATGCATGTTCTGACATTAAATCCACGCAAATGCAGACATTGGCCCAGAGAGACCTGTCGGCATGTCACCGATAGTGAGGCGAATACCTCGCGATTTAGACCCTCAAGGCGAGGGCAGTGAGGAAGATGAGATAGTGTGCAACCTGGAGGGGATCACACGAGGAGTCCTAGATTATGCACGTTTTGATGATGTTCCTTGCGCATACCAAAGACATACCATGGGGGTGCCCAGCCAAATTCACCGCTTGTTGAGGCAACTAGTACGAGCAGTGACATGTTATCATGAGCACCATGCTGATTAGACACCTAGCTTTTATTTTATCTGCATATTTGAGAGACATGATGTATCAGGATGTAACATAAACACATATATTCTTGAAATTTATGGTGCACACAATTGCAAACATGTGATATATATATATATATATATATATATATATATAGAGAGAGAGAGAGAGAGAGAGAGAGAGATCTATTTAACTACATGGATCTTTTACATATGATGATTCTTTTACAAATTATGAAAATTTCTATCTAATACAATGTTAGCCACTATATCAGTTAATGTGTTCATTTGTCTAGGAATATGTTGATAGGTAATAAAATCAAAATGTATTCCCAACAAACAAATACATAAATACAATCTGAGAATGTGCGGATTTCTAACTGATAATGATTATTGAGTTGCAGAACGACAAACTGTGAATCTAGATTCACGAGCAATGTGTGTATGCTGAGGTTGATTGCCTCAGTTAATAGCTCAATGACAGCGCTATATTTAACAACATTGTTTGTAGTTCATCCTAGACAAATACCTTGTAGATCTATCAACTCACTAGCAGGATCATAAATTACCTAGGCTGTTGAAGACAAATTCCTGGTACTGCGGGAAGCACCATCCGCGAAACCAACATAAGGGGAAATAGACATCTACACAATAAGAAAGACCCAATAAGCAGGAAAATTCTCACAAAGCACACCAAACCAAAAAACATGTACAAAATTGAAAACAACACCTATGTACACCTATTATGCATGAATGACTCACGCATAATATTTTTTGAGATACAACCCATTTCTGGGTTGTTCAAGAGGATGACCTTCGTAGTCAATTAGCTCATAGGCCCCATTCTGAAGCACGCGTTTAAGGATGTAGGGTCCATGCCACATAGGTTGAAATATTCCTGCCCCCAGCTTATCATGATCTTGGTCATACAGGAGGACGAGATCTCCTTCAACAAAATAATGAGGGAAAATTGATTGATCAAAATGAGCTTTGACCCATTTTTTCTGCACTTCAATAACGAGAGCAGTAAAGCAGCTGGTTTCATCCAACCTTTCTAAATAAAAGAGACACTCTTCTTTTGGCGAAGTATTAGGCAGTAATTCAACAACCAATTTGAGTGAAGGCATTTCACATTCAATCAGGAGAGTAGCTTCTAAGCCATAAACCAACTGGAAAGGAGTGAACCTGGTTGCGTTATTAACTAAGGTTCGATATGCCCAAAGAGCCGAAAATAACATGAGATGCCAATTTAATTTGTGGATCCCAATCGTACATTGAATCATCGTGACAAGAAATTTTTTCATAGCTCCAACCTGGCCATTGGCTTAAGGGTAGTACGACGTTGAGCTGTCATGATGCAAACCCAACTTAGAAGTCAACTCTGCCACCATATAATGCCGAAAATGGGAACCATGATCAGTAACGATGGCTTGAGGGACACCAAACCTAGCAATAATGTGATTTAATACGAACTGAGTAGCTATCTTATCGACAACGATAGCTGTAGGCATTTCTTCAGCCCATTTTGTGAAGTAGTCCATGGCTACGATGATATAAGCATGCCGCCCAGCCGAGTGAGGGTTACATGTCATAAAATAGATGCCCCACTTCGAAAAGGGACCAACGGTAATGACAGGATGAAGAGGAATGGGTGGTGCATGAAACTTGCATTGATAAATTTGGAAATCATGGCATTTACGAACTGCGACAATATAGTCTTTGAAAATAGAAGGCCAAAAATAACCAGCACGAAGAATATTTTGTGCAGTAGCATAACTAGACATGTGATCGCCACATGCACCACTGTGACAATAATTCATAGCTTTCTCGGCTTCCTTGAGAGTCAAACATCGCCAAAGTACGTAATCGACTACAATACGATAGAGAGTATCTCCAACTATATGATAAGGTTGTGACTGATGGCGGATGCGTCGGTGGGCATCCTTCGTCAACTCAGACCTAAAATATGAAGTTTGGAGATAGGCGATGATATCACCGTACCAAGGATTGAAGGTGCTAATCAAGAAAAGTAAATCGTCTGGAATGAAATCTTCAGAACGAGAAGGAGCGGAGTCAGAAGGGAGAGAACAAAGTAAATAAGCAAAGACCAATGATTTCTTAGATTTGGCAGCAGTAAATTCCAAATCAAACTCTTGGAGGATAGCAATCCACTTCGAGTATTTTCCCCCCAGCAATTTTCGAGACAATATGTAGGTCATGGGGCTACATTCAGAAATCACTGTCACTATTCGCAAAAGAATATAATGACGAAAACGTTGAACAGCTTGAACAACAACCAACGCTAACTTATTGACATGGAGATAATGCGTTTTGAGGTCGAGAAGGTTACGAGACAAGTAATAAATAACATGCTCATTAACATCATCATCGTCTTGTTCCAAAACAATGGTGATCATGCTGAAAGTGGCAACTAAATAAAGGGAAAAATCATGATGTTAATCTAGAGGAAGCAGGAGAGGAGAATTGACCAACAACGTTTTTAACGCATCAAAAAATTTATGAGCGATCTCATCCCAGTAAAAAGGAACGCCTTGCTTTAACAATCGTGTGAATCCTTTAGCTACTTCGGCATAGTTAGGTATAAAATGATAAAGAAAATTAGATTTCCCTTGTAAAATCTGCAACTGATGCAATGAGGAAGGAGAGGGGAGATGGATAATAGCCTCAACCTTGAGAGGATCTAGGCGAATCCCGACTTTGGAAACGATAAATCCCAAGAGTCTACCAGAATCAAAGTGTAAGACACATTTGTGTGGATTAAGCCGAATGTTATAGTGTCTACAACGAATAAAAATATGATGAATATGGTCAGGATGATCTCTACGCTTAGCTGAATGAGCCATAAGGTCATCCAGATAAGGCTGAACGATGTGAGGAATATCATGAAAGGCATAAGACATCGCGCTGAAATGTGGCCCCGACATTGTTCAAACCAAATGGAAGCTTCTTAAATGCAAAGGTACCCCAACGACAGATGAAGGCAGTCTTGTATTGATTATTCAGGAGAATGTTGATTTGATGATAACCCGAAAAACCATCCATAAGGGAAAAAATCTCACTTTAGGCACAGTCGTCAATGATTTGATCGATGAAAGGAGTGGGATAATTATCCTTAAGCTCGATTGATATCATGATAGTAAAAAAAAACACGAATAGTTACCTCTTTCTTATCTAGAGGAATAATGTTAGAGACCCATTCTGTCAAGGGAATCAGATAAATGAATCTAGCTTTGAGAAGCTTTTCTACTTCGAACTTAATGGCAGCAGCTTTCCTACGATGCACTGGATGAAGACGCTAAAGAACAGGTTTCAAACCAAGGTAAATAGGAATCTCATGTACCATGATGCTAGGATCAATGCCAGGCATTTCTTCATAGGACCACACAAAGACATCATGAAATTTGCAAAAAAGGCTAGCATAGACTTTCACTTCATCCGAAGAACAAGTAAACCCAATATGGATGTTCACGAAGATTCCCAGTTTAATGGAAATGTCGATAGGCATTTTTTGAGTAATGTTACTCAAGCTACCTTCCGAGAAAACTTCATGGACCTGAACATGTGTTTGAAGTGGAGGAGAAGGAACCTAAGAAGAAAAATGCTCAAGATAGGTAGACATGGCCTTGAGACTTGTTAGAAACAAGGAATGATGATGACAATCATCCCATGATAGATTTTCAAGAGACAAGGTTTCCACGATAGCCTCATCGGAAGGAAACACTTCTTTCAAAGCATCTGGTGAATCAAAATCACCAAGCCAATGGGATTGAGAATAGATGTCAAGAGTCACACTCGAAGGAGAAAAATCAGAGGATGGAGTGTCCGATGCAGTAATGAGTTCACAATAATCAATTTCAATCAGACTCAAAGGCATCGAATACCCGAACTAATTGATATGTTCATGAGAAGGAATAACCCATGGTTCATCGGTACAATAAATCATGTTGACCTGAACAATATTCAGAGGTGCAGGAGGGAAAAAACCCATGAGGGTAGGATCCTTGAACAAGCCTAGTCCTACGCTCTCGTAGGGTGTAGGAATATTTTCCACATATGGAATGTTGTTCTTGGAAGAAGAAGTGAAAAAGGAAAATTGATCAATAGTAATAATCTTTCCTTCGTGCGGGAAATTCAAAACAATAAAGAGAGTGGATGGAACGCACAACATGGCGTGAGTCCAACTACGTCCGAGGAGGAGATTATAATTGAATTTTGCATCAATGACTTTGACCTCGAAATTGACTATCTTCCCTTCTAACGTGATCAGTAAACTAGCGAGAACACCAATAGGTTTAGATTCTCTTCCATCAAATGCTTCAAGGGAATTGGGTGATGAAGTAAGATCTGGAGAACAAATGGCTTTCCAACAAGTAGATGACATAATACAGGTGGATGCACCCTCATCCACTATGGCCTGATGAATATTCTAACCATTTATATCAACTTGAATGATGAGCACAATTTGGTGCGGGAGTCGTGGGACGAAATTATCTAAATCGAAATCAAGTAAGCTAGTATCAGAAGGATCAATCCTACCTATTGCAGATAGCAAAGCCTTCCATTGTGAAGGACAACTCTAAAGTACTTCTAATGCAGAGAATGCAGATGGTGCTTGAGCCAAATCCTCAACAATATTGTAATGTTGAGCAACACGGGCATTAGTATTGTACGAAGACTTGTGGAGCACAACTTTGGAAGGTGGTCGCACAACAGATTCGGCGCTAGGTCGTTCAATCTCAAGAGGGCTAGAAATAGGAGGAGGAGGAGGACCATCAGCTATCTCTTTCCCTGCTGCCTAACATGAACCGGAATAATATTTTGATTGAGTAGCAATAGAAATGTGTGGGGAAAAATTCATCATGAACACTTGTGAACCAAATCGAGAAGAGGACTAAGGGTGCTCTACCATCTGAGTCTACTGAGGGAAAGGTTTTTTAAGAATGGATGGAGCTCATTGGCTGCCTTTGAGCAATCGACTCACTTCAGACCATCGAGGAAAGTCCTTGGTGAAGTGCTCATCATCACAAATCAAATAAGGATACTTCAGTTTGCGTTGAGAAATATCAACAAAACGAGGTTTTGGAGAATCTTGTTTCGGGGTATCAGCTTTAGCCTTACCTTTACCCTTCTTCTTACCTTTAGAAGTTTTATCTGTAGGATTGACCTGAATAACATTCACTTTTGCGGGTTTGCCAGAATTTGAAGTTGACTGAGAAGCTACATTATTGGAAGAAGTAGACTTCTACTTCCTAGAGTTAGATGAAGGAGACTTCTGAGAAGTCTGTGATAAGGAACCAATAATACCATCAACGGATGGAGTCGTTGGCAGTTTCAAAGCCCCAGGTCGAGGAGCATCGGGCAAGATATCATACAATGTGCCAGACTGAGAGTTCACAAGATCAAGGTACTAGGCGTAAGCAATGGCTTGTTCCTAAGTTACACATGCCCCCATAGCAATGTATTTGGCAATCTGATTGAAAAATTAGGTAGTGAACCAATGAGTCAAAAGCTGATTAGGTATCTCAAATTTGATCATACAACGATGACACTGCCACTCGTGAATTTGATCCAAGATATGAGTAGATCAGTCTTGTTTCGATGAAGTGAGGAGATGCGTCCTGGTCTCATAGCGGATTGTTAACTAAAAATTTGTAAGGAACACCATGGCCAAAGAATTGAAATCTTGGAAAACCCCATGAGACAACTCAGTGTACCACTTTGCAGCGGCACTAGTAAGAGTTCACTAGAAAAAGAAGAGACAAATAGAATCGTCAACCCAAGAGTTAGAAGAACACCAAAAGTGGTAAGTCATCACATGCATTTGGGGATCTTCACCAAGTTTACCCTCAAATTTAGGACAATCACCAGGAATATTGGTTGGAACCAGAGGCCAATATGGATTATGAATAATAGGATCATTTGTCAACTTCGACACATCGAGTAATTCCAATGTGGAAAGAAACAGTAATTGAGTATTAAAATTCATCAGAGGTCTTTGATAAGGACTTGTGTGTACATTCCACCTAGTTCAAGTGGGATTCTGTCCCCATACATTCTATCCTAAAGGATTTGGATCATAGGGATTAACAACAGGATAATTTGGTTGATACTAGGATTGAGGACTAGGATATTGAGTCGAAGCAGACCATTGAGGTCCTTGTTGAGTAGCATAAATATTTTGTTGTGGAATGTAAGTATGACTCTGAATTTTTTGATACATAGGTTCATTTTAAGGGTAAGGAATCTGAGGTGCACTATATATCGGTTGATAGGAAACTTAGGGGTAATAAGCGCCCTACGGTTGCGCAAGTTGACCTTGCAGAGTAGGTTGAGCAGGCTGCTAAGTAGGGTAAACAGGTAAAACTGGCTGCGGAAATGAAGGAATCTGCTGGTGGGTAGGTTGCAACGGTTTCTCAACTGTTGAACTGGCTGTTGAAATGGTTTTTGAGGGCCACTAGGTTGACCTTGTGGAAAATTTTGGCCTGATGGTTGCGATAGACCAAGTTGTCTCTAATGACCAGGTTGACCCAGAGAAGGACCAAACGGTTGTCTTGGTTGCACAATATTTGGGCCATACTGAACATGTGGCTGTGATTGAGGTGCAACAGGTTGTCCTTGTGACAGATAAACTTGCCCCCCAAGACCAAAAGATGATCCGAGTTGATTCAGAGGTTGACCCGAGAGAGCAAAGGGTTGTCCATGTTGGACCAAAGGCTGTCCTTGTAAATTTGGATTTGTGGACGATATGGTCGTCCTTGTGGACCAAAAGTAGGGCCCTACTGAGCTAAAGGTTGTCCCTGAGAGGGTTCTCCTTGTAAGATAGAGGGTTGCACAGGAAAATTAGGTCTAAACTGAGAAACGACTTGATGAGGATCAATAGGAGGCAAATAAACTAGAATACCATGCTCATCATAATAAAGTAGATATGAATAAATAATATTACCAACCGCATCATAGTGATGGAACAAAGGATTAGCAGGAGCCTGAGACTACTGAGAACCCTGAGAATTCTAATGCTGAATAGCCAACATATATTCTTCAAAAGTAAGACTGTCAAGAATCACAGGAGTAGTGGAAACTGCACTAGAAGTATATGAGGCTTCCGTCGAAGGAGCATAACGCCGGTGAATATCCAACATCTACTCGTCAAATTCATAAACAAAAACCAAAGGCGTAGATGAAGCCACATAGATGGTAGTTAAAACTGGGACAGATGTAATAGTGATTGATGGATCTGATTCCGAAGGTGATAGCCCTAACGAAGGGAGGACCAAACTCCGAGGAGGAAGTACTGTGCTATATTGTGTTATGGATGCAACACCAGACATAATCTGACTCAGACACCTATAACCAGTTGGAAGTGACACCAAAGACAGAGAATATTGCATATAGGCACGAGAGAGATCTTCAGGAAAGAGTTGATATTCTCCTGTGGAAACAGGCATTCCATCACTGCCAACAGGATTGGAAGAATCCATATATAAATTTGCTGTAAGATCTTCGAAAAGACTACAGGGACTAGGAGATATCACAGTAGCAACAAAAGGAAATCCAGACGTAAGAGGAGGAAATTCTCCTTCTTCCCCAAAACCGGACCAAGCACTTGAAGGAGGCCAATGGAATTCAACTGGCTCATCAAGCAGAGACCGAGTAGCAAGGGGTTGGATAGACGAAAGAATATGATGCGATAACTCCGCAGACCTAGTGGATTAAGGGGTTTCAAAAGAAACGTCTGGAAAAGAACTACCACTAAGAGGCAATGATGACAACGAAATTGGATGTTTTGCCACTTTGACTGTAAATCAGAACAGGAAGGAAAAGAGATAACCAATCAAAGGCACCAAAATCAAGAACCAAGGAAATCAATTAGACCAAGTAGAAAAATTTTAATGGGCGTGTAATCATAGGTGATTAATTTTATAACATTGAAACCAAAATTCATTGTTTCATGTTTTAAGAGTCGAGAAACAGGAAAAATATGACTCTAGTCACTTTCAATTTGAAATGAGTGTGAGAGGACAAGTGCTTGATGATCTCTTCTCTTATTTAAAGAGTCACAAAAATATCAAAATGACTCCTCAGGAATTCTAAGCAAGATGGTGTACCAGGTTTCCGTGAACTGCCATATACACCTTGGTGATCAAATGAAAGAGAAATGACCAAGGACTTGACGTACGTGTAGGTAGTATCCCTGAATGCTGTGTTTAGTGTATCACGGTTACAAGGTGGAAAAATTGGCTTCCTATGGATAAAAGGATTGCAACCTAGAGGGGTCTCCCTTTATATATGTGACGGTACGGGGAGCATAAGTCCGTACTAGCGTTGTCTGAAGCCAAAAGGCGAGCGACAACTACTAGGTTTTAAGATGCCTGAACACATCTCTAGCCTAGACCACTAGAAATGCTTCATTAAGTTTCAATGTTTCCTTAGGTTCATTGAATAAATTTTAAAGTTAATCTTGAGTTTCAATTTCCAGGCCCTATCGAATGTGGAGCTCAAATTCCTAGATGAAAACTATACGCAAATGAATGTCATTTCAATTCGATGAATTATAGTTATAAGAAGGATATAAATATTTCAAACAAGAAAACAAGGAAAATATGCAAAGAAACTTCTAATTCCCTTAATGCAATCAATCAAAAAAAAAGTTCCTTCCTAGATTAACAAATGCTAGTTATGTAAAGGAACGTTTCACTTTCGATGTAACAAAAGAATGCAATTTTTTTTTTTTTGAATTTTCAATGAAATGAAGCACACAATGTACTAATTCAATTAAAAATGAAACAAACACTAGTTTGAGTTTTGTGAATATAAGGTTTTGAAATTGAATGAATCAACCAAAGTGAAACAGACAAAAAAACATGCAAGCTAATGAAGCAAACTTTCAAACGAAAAAGAGATTTTCCCAAAGTGACCCAACAAGCAAGGTAATCAGTGCTCAAAGTATTGAAGAAGAAGGAATAATCAAAAATGAAAATACCATTCAATCAACAAAATGAAAGGATCAAGAAAAACTCAGTCTAATAACCCAAAACAAGATTGACAATAATCAAAGGGATTGTTCCTGAACAAAAGGCTCGGTGTGCAAAAACACCTAGAAACCCTAAGGTCTTAAATGACACCGATAGGAAAATGGACAAACGACTGAGGGAAACAAGTCTACAGTAATCAATGTAGTCTCAAAGGCCCAAACAGACTAAAAAATGATCCAGAAGCAAGAACAAATGACAAAAATACTCATTAAGGAGGTCAAACCAAAACCTACAGGGGTTGGTGCGACTGTAAGGCTATAATTCGCACCCTAAAGAGGTTGGAGCGAGTGCTAAAAGAGAAACCTACAACAATCGGCGCAACTGTCCAGAAAAAAATCATGCCAAGCTGGATACCTATGGGAGAAAGAGGAAAAACCCTAACCTAATGAGCAGAGGTCAATCATGACACTCTGGAGTTGAATAAAGGATGGAAACTCAACAAACAAACCAGAAAAATATAGATAACTAAACCAATAATTGAAAATGACCCAATAGGATGACATGACAAACTCGCACTGATCCCTAGTGGAGTCACCATTTTTTTATGAAGGTAAATCCTCTCTGCAGACAGAGACGATCCCTCTAGCCCTAGGGTGGGTCTAGTAACAAAAGGACACACTAAAGTGTTTCTTCCTAGTTAATAAATGAACAAAAGACACGGTAGATTGACCTACCTTGGATCCAACGCTCTCGATGTTGCAGAAAGAGTAGTGGCCTCTCGATCCTACTTTTGAAAATCACGATCCATTCACTGTCACACTCAGATACCTGCACATAGGACAATGAACAAGAACACCATATGACAAAATAGTTTCACTCACAACTATTAGCCAGTCAAATAGGGCTAAAAATATTGCATCAAATAAACATCATAACACAATAGTGGAACCAAACAGTAGTCACGTATATTAATGAATAGAAGAAAGAGTACAATCGATGCTTTGACGTTACAGTCTCCTCCAGCATGGTTCAGACGAATCGCATCTCAAATGTTGGTCAGGGAATTTGGACTCAAGCTCTCTTAGAAGTCATCGACACGAGCTCTCTCAACATAATCTTTCTTATTCTATCTTCTCTAGTAGCTTAGCTATAGTATAATTCTCCTAGTTCAGCTATTCAACCGTTCAGCTAGCTTCTACTAAAAGAGATAGTTTCTTATATAGAGGAAAATGAGGAGGTTTGGATCCCTACAAGGGTGGGAGGGAGTCCTATCCTTTAGGAGAGTTCCAAGGGAGGTGGAAACTACTAACTAAAGGAAGGAGTCCATGATTGTTTCAGTTCAACCACTCCCAATGACTCATCCCTTAGGTGGTTAGAATGGAACCTCCACCTCTATTTTTTTTAAAAATTCCATAAACATCTTGGCACGGGTGTCTAACTGGCACAGAGCACCAACTGGTGTGGGCTCAGTGTTAAATTTCCTATTCGGCACGAGGGTGTAACGAGCTAGTTGCGCTAAGGAAAAAATAAGTATTTTCACAGCTCTTCTTAGGGAAATGTCAACAAGAAGAATGTTGCTTTCATCAAAAGGGATACAAGGATGGTATTTGCAAATCATGACACTACTTACTGGTCACAGAAATGACCCTCCAATGTGTGATTTGGGGATTGCAGGGACAGTGACAAAATTTTGTGTAACACCATCAAGTAACCAAAATTTAAAATGAGGCTCATATGCAATATTTATATGCAAAATGAAGAGGTGTTGCCAAAATAGGGTGTTTAAATGTTATTTATTACAGAGTTAATGATTTTTTACCTTTGATACCATGCAAGTCCCAAGGAAAAAATATCTGAAAGAGTTACTCTGAGATAATAACTTTTGTCTTAACTTCTGAGTCATTTAGTTGAAACATTTGACTTGTAAGGCTTGGTAATAAATTTTTAATAATTTTTGAGCTTCTTTAAAATATCTTTGACTGTGTAATAATTGCATGATGCCTTTACTTAAATAAAACATTTTGTAGGTGGAAAATTTGTCTTTGGAGAAGTAATTTCTTCTTTATTGAGTTATTCGAAGTTGTCTTTAGGTAAAACCATCCTTGTTTTAATCATCAAACTTCTGTATTAGGCCTCTGATCTCTGATTTTGCTTCAATAATATGTCTTTATCCTTTATCTTTCATTCTGATTTATGATTATTTTTTCCTTTATCTCTTTGCTTTAAGCCTGTGACTTTCATCTTTAATCACTGTCTTTTAAGGGCTAATCTTCTGTGTTTGATCTTTGATTTAGGATTTAGCCTTAATCCATCGGCTTCCTTCATTTCCTTTGCTATATTCTTTGATTTTTTTCTTGTTCTATGCACAGGGAGGATCTCTTCATGGTATAAGGGTTTATAACCCATTGATGATCATTATTCATCGAGGGTTAAGTCTTTTAAGTAAACCCTTGGCCTTCTTTATAGGTATTTTCCTCTCGGATCATCATCCAGAGGTTATTTTACCATTTTAATGCCCCTATGGACATTACCGCCATTAAAACCTACAAACACACAAACAAAGCATTAATTGAAAACCTGCGTGAATGGATTAAACTGCATTTTTTTATTTTTTGGGATTTATGAGAATCGGGGGTGATTTGTGGAGGAGGAGGGAGTGCAAAGAAAAGAGTCCCATAGGTGGAACATGGAGGAGAAGCAAATAGAGGGGAAGAACTTTGAAGTTTGGTGCGGAGGCAAGAAGTGGTTTTGGAAAGCCACGACATTTTATCGCACAGGTGAAAGGCGGTAAGTGGTATTTTTCCAGGGCTGCATGATTCCACTTATCGTTTGCTGCATGGCAGGGAAAAACTGCTTTTTTCGTGTGGGTTAGGAGTGTTAAACCTCGGCACAAAATCCTACACGATATGAATTTGAGACGTCATATCTCAAAAGTTGAGATCAACGGTGTGGAGGGCTTCCGAGACCAGGGCACAAGTTTGTGGGGTGGAGCCCAAGATAGGTGGTGTGCTTTTATTTGACGAGGGTTTATTTGGAGACCAGGGCCTGTGAGTGATGATGTGGTAGAATTTGTCATGTAGTGTAGGGTCACGTTGATACATGATGAAGGGAGGAGAGGCGATGGCCATTGGATCGAGTTGAGGGCCTTTGATCAATGGTCCAGATGAGTGGATAGAGGGTGCAGGTGAGGATGGGAAGAAGGGGGCCCATTTTATTTTTTCAAAGGTTCAAGGAGAAATTATAAGGTTTTGAGGGTGTTTTAACAAAGAAAAAGGGGTAGAGGGGTAAAAATAGGGAAAGGTCTTAGAAATAGGTGGAGGGAAAAGGTCTTATGAGGAGTGAAGGGGCTAGGGCTTAAGCGAAGAGGGGCTTAAGGCCTTTTTTACAAAAGTGGGTTTTTAACACAAAAAAAGAGTTTTTCAAGGTTTTTTAAAAGGTCTGATAGGGTAGAAATCGAAGTTTAAACAAATTAAGAAAGGTTTTTACATTGTTTAAGGGTTTTTATACAAAAAATGATGAATGAGGGAGGATTTTTTAAAGGTTTTTTAGAGGGAAAAAGGGGAATGAATGAGGGTGTCAAATGGAGTGATGAATGAGGCTAGTGATCCCATAAAATGGAGTCTTCTTAGAGTAGGAGGGTGAACTTTTGAGAAGGAAAAAGATAGGAAATTTTAGTGAAGAATATTCAAACTTAGGATGATGCAGGTAGTGATATTTCTAGAGCTCACAGTGTTTCTCAAATAATGTTTCTAGAAATCCAAAAGCATTATTTAGTCATCTTTTGATCAGGAGCTCAGGACCAAGTGTCGTAAAATGGTCAAAAATGAAGGTGCTCAGAACTAGTTTGAACCTGAACGACTGGATAGAGCTCGTCTTCCTGATTCCGGTGTCGCGAACGGTTCAAAAAACGGTCGCCGTATGCAGAAGTTATTCAAGTTTGAAGATTTCTCAATTTCCATAAAAAAATGCCAAATTTGACTTTGTGGAAAATTTTATTAAAAAAATATTCCACGGAAATAATACCGAGAATAAATGGAGAATATTCGCAGTGTGCGGGAATGTTCCCATTGCGACCAATGAAAGGCCCACGTGGCTGGCCCGGACGCCGCCACGCCGGTCGGATTGGAATAGCACGTTATAAAATTTTGTAGGTCGAGCCGGTTCGAACGCGGCACGGTCGTATATAATCCCGCGTGTTTCGTTGGGTGAGAGCCGCAGTCCTTGTTGTATGTTGCGAACGAGTAGGAATTTGTGGTGTGTGTTTGTGGGCGGGAGCGAAAAGAAACCAACCCGAAAACGACCCCCTTCCCCGCAAACAAAACACGGAACATTGCACCCAAAAGCACAAAGCACATGAACGTGGCGGTTAATGCCCCAGGTTATGTGTTGTATAGTGATTTCGTAAACAACCTTTAATTAACGTGCAGCAGGCTGGGAAGCATAAACCACATGTGAACGCATTTTTATATAACCATAATCTTTATTGCCAGTTTAACCGTGCGGCCACGTTTGGCGGAGATTTCGGCAGTCCGCCCATTTTGGCGCCTTATCCTTATTTAGTGGCGTTATCTACAGTTCCTCCACAATTAGTGGAGTTTCTCAGAGGACTAATAGCGATTTAGTAAATATTACTTTATGTACGCTGAAAGGTCTTTGAAGAGGCAATTTGTTTTTGATTTCGAGTCTCTTCGACCTTGGAGACACATTGGCATAGGTTTCTGAGCATATGAGGTCGTTTGCGGTGATTTTCTTCGTGGAAGCTGAGAACCCACTTTAAGGCAAATCGGTTTTGGAGCCTGCATTGGGGTGTGCGACGATGAATGTCGAAAAGAAGGTCATTCGAAGATTTTCGACGTACGAATCCCATTTCTGGCTGTTTTTCTTTTGGAGTTCTTCTCCTTGTTTGGCTTCGGGGAAGCTTTCGGGGCCATGAGAACCATTTCGGTCTTGGGTACATTTTGGGGGCTATGTTCATCCATTTTTGGTGATTCAAAAAACTGTTATATTTTCAAACATTAGGTCTAATGGCGGTTTCGGGGCTTGGCAGAGGTTTCAGAACCAATTGAGGTCATCTTCACCTCGAAATTCTCCATGCAAGTCTAAAGGGCCACTAGGGACAATTGGGGAAAAGTACTGTATCAGGTACAATTTCACTGTTTAGTGTTTGGGAAAGAGCATGTTTAGCTAATTCTTATCTTCTGATTCTGTATTTACAGTCAGATCTGTCTTTTGAGACACTCATATTCTTGTATTAGCCTTTGTATCATTTTTAATACAAGAGGACAAGCCTAGTTTGAGAGGCTTGGTCCAGCAGATGTAGCCCAGAGGAGGGGGTGAATTGCTTATCATTTTGATGTCTTTATTTGCTGAAAATGATATGCTAAAAAAAACTGATATAAAGTGTTAAACAGTAAATATACATAACTTTCATACACACATAATCACCTACTCAGCTGCAGAAAGTTATTTGTCTTATTCCGCAAGACATCAAACTTCAAGTATGTGTATGTCAAAGACTTCTAAGTGTTACTTCATTATTTATTTAGGCAGAGCCTGTAGAGGGCCAGGTAGCCTCTGGAACTCATCCTCTCTTTAGAGGTGACATGTCCAGTGAATGCCCCTACAGTCTATCTCTGTATAAGAAATAAGAAGTTTTCACATTTTCAGAGGTCACTTGGAGTGTACAGCTCAATTTGAAATAATTGGGAAATGGATACCTTGCACCCTCAAACAAGTACATTCCATTTTCAGATCAGAGGTATCAGAGCACAGGTTTGCTTGACTGACATCACTAGCTTGATTGTGTAGCTTGAAAGGTGTCTTAAGCAGTGTTGAAGATTGACTGCTTTATTATTTTGCAAACTACTTGTTGTTTGAGTTTGCTGAAGCTCTTTTGTTCATTTTTATAATGACAACTTTCATAAGTGAGTTCTCAAAATCGTCCTCCTTCACAAGATTTTTTGATGAAGGCTTGAAGCAAGAATTTTTCATCATGATGAATATGGTGAAAGAAATGTATGAGGATGAAAGAAAGAGCTCTAGACTTCAAGAGAAGTTGAATTCCATGAGGGAAGAGAAGCAGTTGCTTTCTGACCAATTGCAAGAAATGGAAGGCCAACTTCGTATTGCAAACATGAAGCTGGAAAAGATGCATGAGTTGGAGACACAACTCCTTGTTTCCAAAGAAGCCTTAGCCAAGTATCAGCTTGAAGAAGAGGTAAACAACTCTAGTTTGTCTTCAAATTCTTATAAGAATGTTTATGAACTTGGTTCTTTTGAGAAACATACCAAAGGCATAGGGTCCAAGTTGATGTCCAAAATGGGATATGAAGGAAAAGGATTGGGAAAATGTGCACAGGGTATAGTTGAGCCAATAATGGTTGAGGTAAGGCCTAAGAATTTGGGTCTTGGCTATGGACAATCTTATGGAGAAAGTTCCAAAGCATCCATGAAGGAAGAAGGTGTGCATCAGCATGCACTTGAACAAGGGAGTGGTGAAAGCTCTAAAACCATTGATGGGATTGATAGTTTTCCAAAGGGAGCTTCTTCTTCTTTCAATTCACCTCCTCATGAAGGTAATGAAGGTGAAAGAGAAAGGTATAAATCTGATTTCAATCATATTTCCTTTGATCATGTAAAGCATGGAAAATTTCCACACAAGCATTGGAAAAGAATTGCATGTTCTTTTTGTGGTTTGTTTAACCATAGTGTTTCTAGATGTTGGAAAAGAATGGCAACATACAAGAAACTTTTGAAGGAAAGGAGGCAAGAAGCCAAAGTTCCAATGAACAATGCAAATCATGCGGTCAAGAAGATGAACATGTGTTGCACTTATTGCCATAAGCAAGGACATACTGTTGAAAGGTGTTGGACTCTGAATCCAACAATGCTTCCACAAAATTTGAAGAAATGGGAGAAAGAGTATGGAAAGAATGGGAAGGAAGTTTCCATCATTGATATGTGTCAGGATGATACACATGCTGATATCGATGTGCAGTTAAAGGAAGCGCCTTTGAAATGGATTGGTAAGAAATGGTTAGAATTCTTATCCAATTAAAGTTGCATGTCTTTTGATTGAATGCATTTTCTTTGTTAAGGGAATGCAAGTTGCAGGATGGAAAAGATGAGTATGAGACTCACTCTATCGTAGCAAAAGTTATATTCATTTCAGCTTTGAAAGTACATGTACATGTGATTGAGGATCTTGTACTTATGATTGTACTTAAGAGAAAGTTGAAGGATAAACTGCATGCATGAGAATGAGATGCATGAGCACAAGGATCATGATGATTTCCTTGTATTTTAAACATGTATGTGTGATTAACTTGAAGGGTTGATTACTTTGTTTTTAACCATGCATGTAATGTAATATTGACTTGGAAAAAGTTAATTTGATCTCCAAGATTGTAAAGAGGAGAAATGATGAAGTGTTTCATCTTTGTAAAAGCCTTCTCATTTGGGAGGCAACTCTTCTTCTGGAGCGGAGGTGCCATGGATGGGCATCGTGACAGTTGGCAAGTCCACATGTTCAGGGGAATATTTCAGCTCATATATCAGCAAGTTTCATTGCTGGTTCCTGCAATTTCAGATTTGTCTGGCGAAAGAACTTGGTCGGGATTCGACAAGTACTTGGTGTATGCAGCAAAAAGTCGCCATGACGACAGTTAGCAAGGCAGGACATTTTTGGCATCAGTATGCTCTTTTGGCTGACTAGGAGAGGATATTTCTGTTCCTCAAGTGCTATACAGTTCAGATCAGAGATTCAGTAAGCTTTTTGGGGACCAAAAGCCTTCTCATTTGGGAGGTGTGATCAGGAGCTCAGGACCAAGTGTCGTAAAATGGTCAAAAATGAAGGTGCTCAGAACTAGTTTGAACCTGAACGACTGGATAGAGCTCGTCTTCCTGATTCCGGTGCCATGAACGGTTCGAAAAACGGTCGCCGTATGCAGAAGTTATTCAAGTTTGAAGATTTCTCAATTTCCATAAAAAAATGCCAAATTTGACTTTGTGGAAAATTTTATTAAAAAAAAGAATATTCCACAGAATATTCTGGGAATATTCCATGGAATATTCTGCAGAATATTCTGGGGAATATTCCATTTGCAGCCAATGGAAGGGCGCCACGTGGCTAGCCCAGAGGCCGCCACGTGGCCCCAGGTCGGATTGGAATGGCACGTTATAAAATTTTATGGGTCGAGGCCGGATTCGAACCAGCGACCGGTCGTATATAATCCGCGTGTTTTACCGTTGGGTCAGAGCCATGATCCTTGTTATATGTTGCGGACGGAGTAGTATTTATGGTGTGTGTTTGTGTGGGCGGGGCCCGGAAGGGGGCCAGCCCCGAAGGGCCAGCCCCCTTCCCATAAAACCAAAGGCGTGGAACCAGTACCCAAAGCTCGGCGCGCAGAACGTGGCGGATTAATACTTTGGGTTATGTGTTATATAGTGGGTTTTAAATATGAAACGTTGTTTTAATTAAAAAACGTTTGAAACCGTTTCAAAGACCGCCGACCCACATGTGAACGCATTTTTTTATAACCATAATATTTATTGCCAGTTTAACCGAGCGGCCACGTTTGGCGGAGATTTCGGCAGTCCGCCCATTTTGGCACCTTATCCATATTTAGTGGCGTTATCTACAGTTCCTCCACAATTAGTGGAGTTTCTCAAGGTGTAACTGGCAGTTTAGTAAATGTGGCATAACTTCTGCTAGGAGAGGTCTTTGAAGACAAATTTTTTTTTGATTTCGGGTCTCTTTGACCTTCAGAAGCCATTGGCACAGGTTTCATAGCCATCTGAGGTCGTTTTCAGGTGATTTTGCTTCGTGGAAGTTCCAGGAGCCACTAGGGCCAAATCAGTTTGGGAGCTGCATTGGGAATTGTGCAGCTAGTGAATGTGGAACGAAGGTCATTCCTGAAGTTTTTCAGCATTCTGAATCCATTTCTACAGCTCGTTTTTCCTTTTGAGGAATTCTTCTCACTGTTTAGCTTCAGGGAAGCTTTCAGGGCCACCAGGGCCATTTCAGTGCTGGAGCTGTTTGGGGGCTATGTGCATCCATTTTTGGTGATTCAAAAGCCTATTTCTGCTATTTTAGACCTTCTGAGTCTAATGGAAGAGGTTTCAGAACCAATTGAGGTCATCTTCACCTCGAAATTCTCCATGCAAGTCTAAAGGGCCACCAGGGACAATTGGGGAAAAGTACTGTATCAGGTACAATTTCACTGTTTAGTGTTTGGGAAAGAGCATGTTTGGCTAATTCCTATCTTCTGATTCTGTATTTACAGTCAGATCTGTCTTTCGAGACACTCTTATTCTTGTATTAGCCTTTGTAGCATTTTTAATACAAGAGGACAAGCCTAGTTTGAGAGGCTTGGTCCAGCAGATGTAGCCCAGAGGAGGGGGTGAACTGCTTTATCATTTTGATGTATTTATTTTCTGAAGATGATATGCTAAAAAAAACTGATATAAAGTGTTAAACAGCAAATATACATAGCTTTCATACACACATAATCACCTACTCAGCTGCAGAAAGTTATTTGTCTTATTCCGCAAGACATCAAACTTCAAGTATGTGTATGTCAAAGACTTCTAAGTGTTACTTCATTATTTCTTTAGGCAGAGCCTATAGAGGGCCAGGTAGCCTCTGGAACTCATCCTCTCTTTAGAGGTGACATGTACAGTGAATGCCCCTACAGTCTATCTCTGTATAAGAAATAAGAAGTTTTCACATTTTCAGAGGTCACTTGGAGTGTATAGCTCAATTTGAAATAATTGGGAAATGGATACCTTGCACCCTCAAACAAGTACATTCCATTTTCAGATCATCTTTTGATATCAGCAAAAATTATAGATGGCTAATAGTAAGTTTCTAAAACCTTTTCCATTACTAATTAAGATCTTATTGTGCGAGAAAAGTATCTTGTGTAGCCATATCGAGTGAATGAGATCTGATCAAAGTAAGGGTACAACATGCAGTGGTAAGTACTACAAAACTAATAAAGAGGGAGATCGATCTGTCTACAATATAGAGAACAATTTTGTTACGCATAGCCCCCCATAAAAACCATCTTTGAATCCTTGTAAGGGAAAGAACTCACCTATGCCACCACTGGAAGACTATATGGATTCAAAGATGAAGTTTCCCACCTTCAAGGGTGTGGGGGACAAAGATATGGATCGATTCTAGTTTGTTTCAGGGTCTATATGGACTGCACAGAATGTAGCAAGTGATTTTGTGAAAAGAGCGTAGCTATATTTGCTTTTGAAGGAAGGGCCCTGGACTGGTAAATTGGATACCTCGACCAGCATGCAAATGCGAGAATTGAGGACATTAAGAATTCCTTGAAGCAATAGTTCAAGAAGCCTAAGGCCTAATCCCAGATAGTGAACGACCATAAATATTTCAAAAAAGGTCCATCTGAGTTTGTATGGGAATCTGATCAGCTATTGAAAAAATTAATCAGAGAAGGAGGATTCCAATATGATGATAGGCAGCATGAAGAGTGGTTTATTTCCATGTTTCTGCCCCCATTGGCTGAAGTGATCAAACTGCTGCAGGTGCAGGTGGAGACCCCACTATCTCAGTGACTCGAGACGAGTCACAAGATTGTGTTGGGGTACTATTCGAACAAGGTCTCCTATAAAGTTGTGAATCTAGTCCATTTTGTATATTTTTTATTATATTTAATCTAACACAGGGGTTTTGGGGTGGGTCAAAGCCCCTAATGCATTGTAAGAGGCTCAAGGGTAGACTAAGAGTCCACAAACCATGGTTTGTAGACCATTAGATGCGTAGGCTAAAGTAGTATAAATAGTTGAACCTTTTTTAGTAGATACGTAAAATATGAATAGAGATTGAGGTGAAGTATGAATTTATAGTTCTTAGGTTGGGTTGTTTTGGTTAGGACTCTTGTTGGCTGTGTGCATAGAGATCCTCTGTCCTGCTGTGTACAGACCCTGTTGGCTGTGTGCACATGTGGTATTCAGGGAGTGTAAGAGGATTTTGATAAGTAATATATGTGAAGTATTGCTGAAACATATGATGTTTTATAGATATATTCTATTATGACTGATGCGAACTAAGATTTTCTAATTAAGCTATGATCTCGTTTGATTTATCTCTGCGGTATGAAAGTATCTACACTTAGCATATTACTGTGATGTGACTATTGTTGTAGTTACTTATTTCATCTCTGTTAATGAACTTGAACTATCTGTGTTTACAATATTTGCTATGGTTATGTTGTTTTATGGTTGTAATTGGTGATATGCACATGGATGAAAAACTCCTAGAATAGATCTGATAATAACTATAGTCTAGTTAGGTTTTGGAACATTGTATCTGTGTAGATCTGATAATTGTGGGCCTGTGTTATTACCTACTCTCTCTCAGGGTGTGGAAACCTAGTTCCAGCAACCTCCCATACTGCTTCAGGTGATACTTTGACCTGCACAAGTGGGTCATTGCTGAAAGGGAAAGTATTATAGGGATCTGTTGGCAAACCTTCACCTCCGAACCTATGTCAGGACCCCTCAAGCTAACATTAACATTAACTTATCCTTAACCTTACTCATAATATTAACATTAACCTTACCCTTAACATATCCTTAACCATAACTTTAACCTTAACCTAACCTAACCTCAACTAAACCTTTAAGATACCTTAACCTTAACCTAACTAAACCCGTTAACCTTAACCTTAACCTTAACTTTACTCTTAACCTTAACCTTAACTTTATCCTCAACCTTAACCTTGACCTTAACCATAACCTAACCCTAACCTTGACCAAACCCTTAACCTTAACCTTAACCTACCTAAACCCTTAACCTTACCCTTACCCTTAACCTTTACCTTACCCTTAACCTTCACCTTATCCTTGAACTTTACCTTAACCTTACCCTAACATTAACCTTAACCTTAACCCTAACCTTAACCTTACCCCCTTAATCTAAACCTTAACCTAACCTTAACCTTAACATTAACCTAACCTTAAATTAAATTGACCTTAATCTTAACCTTAACCTTAACCTTAACTAAACCCTTAACCTACTCTTAACCTTGCCCTTAACCTAACCTTAACATTACCCTTAACCTTAACCTAACCTTAATGTTAACCTTAAACTTAACCCTACCCTTAACCTTACCCTTAACCTTAACCTTAAGTTTAACCTTAACTAAACCCTTAACCTTAACCTTACCCTTAAACTTAACCATACCTTAACCTTAACCTTAACCTTAACCTTAACCTAACCTTAACCTTAACCTAACAAAGCCTAATCTTAAACTTAACCTTAACCTAACCTTAACCGTACCTTAACCTGGCCTTAACCTTAACCTTAACATTAACCTTAACCTTAACCTTCACCTTAAAACAACCTTAACCCTAACCTCAACCTTACCCCCTTAATATTAACCTTAAACTAACCTTAACCTTAACATTAACCTAACCTTAACATTACCTTGACCTTAATCTTAACCTTAACCTTAACCTTCAATAAACCCTTAACCTTAACGTTAACCTAACCTTAACATTACCCTTAATCTTAACATTAACCTTAACCTTAAACTAATCTTAACCTTAACCTTAACCTAACCTAAGCTAACCTTAACTAAACCTTAACCACACCTTAACCTTAACAAAACTAAACATTTTAACCTTAACCTTGACCTTAACCTTAACCTTAACCATAACCTTAACCGTAACCTTAACCTTAACCTTCAAATTAACATAACCTTAACCTTAACATAATCTTAACCTTAACCTAACCATAACCTTAACTTTACCCTTAACCTAACCTTAAACTTAACCTTACCCTAACCTAAATTGAACTTGAAAATATCCTTAACCTTAACTTTACCCTTAACCTTGACCTTAATCTTAACCTAACCTTAAACTTAACTTTAACATAACCTTAACCTTGACCTTAACCATATCCTAACCTTAACCTTGACCAAACCCTAAACCTTAACCTTAACCTTAACCTACCTAAATCCTCAACCTTATACTTAACCTTATCCTTACCCTTAACCTTTACCTTAACCTTAACCTTGACCTTAACATTAACCTTAACCTTAACCGTAACCATAATCTTACCCCCTTAATTTTAACCTTAACCTAACCTTAACCTTAAAATTAACCTAACCTTAACTTAACCTCGATCTTAATCTTAACCTTGATCTTATCCTTAACCTGAACTAAACCCTTAACCTTAACCTTAACCTAAAATTAACCTTGCCCTTAACCTTAACATTAACCTTAAAATTAACCTAACCTTAACGTTAATCTTAACCTAACCTAACGTTAACTAAACCTTAGCCATACCTTAACCTTATCCTTAACCTTACCCTTAACCTTAACCTTAACCTTAACCTTAGCTAAACCCTTAACCTTAACCTTACCCTTAACCTTAACCATACCTTAACCTTAACCTTAACCTTAAACTAAAAAAGCCTAACCTTAACCATAACCTTAAACTTAACCTTGAGATTAACCTAACCTAACCTTAACCTTACCTTAACCTGACCTTAACCTTAAACTTAACCTTAACCTTAACCCTAACCTTCACCTTAAAACATCCTTAAGCCTAACCTTAACCTTATCCTAACCTTAACCTAACCTTAACCTTGACCTTAATCTTAACATTAACCTTAACCTTAAGCCTAACCTTAACCTTAACCTTAAACTTAACCTAACCTTAACCTTTACCTTAACCTTAAGGTAACATTAAGGTTAACCTTAGCATTAACCTTGAGTAACATTAAGGTTAACCTTAGCATTAACCTTGACCTTAACGTTAACCTTTAACTAACCTTAACGTTAACCTTAAATTTAACCCTAACCTAACATAACCTTAACCTAACCTACCCTAACCTTAACCCAACCTTAACCTTAACCTTCACCTAACCTTAACCTTAACCTTAACCCTAACCTAACCTTAACCTTGACCTTAATCTTAACCTTAACCTTAACCTTAACCTTATCCCTAACCTTAACCTTAACCTTAACCTTAACCCAAACCTAACCTTAACCTTGACCTTAACCTTGACCTTAACCTAACCATAACCTTAACCTAACCCTAACCTTAACCTAACCTTAACCTTAACCTTAACCTTAACCTTAACCTATCTAAACCTAACATTAACCTAACCTTAATCTTAACCTTAACATTAATCTAACCCTAACCGAACCCTAACCTTAACCTTAACCTTAAGGTAACACTAAGGTTAAGGTTAAGGTTAAGGTTATGTTAGTTAATGTTAAGGTATGGTCAAGGGTAAGGTTAAGGTTAAGGGTATGGTTAGGTTAGGTTAGGTTACGGTTAATTTTTAGGTTAAGGTTAGGGTAAGGTTAGGGTCAAAGTTAAGCCTAAGGTTAAGGTTAGGTTAAGGTAAAGGTTAAGGTTACGGGTTTAGTTAAGGGTAAGGTTAAGGTTTAGGTAAGGTTAAGGTCAAGGTCAAGGTTAAGGTTAAGGTTAAGATTAAGGTTAATTTTATGGTTAAGGTTCGGGTTAAGGATAAGGTTCAGGTTAAGCTTAAGGTTAGGTTAAGGTTAAGGTTAAGGTCAAGTTAAGCTTAGTTCTAGGTTAAGGTTAAGGTTAAGGTTAGGTTTAGATTTAGGTTTAGGTTAAGGTTACCCTTAACCTTGACCTTAACATTAACCTTACCCTTAACCTTACCTTAACCTTAACCTTAACCTTAACCATACCTTAACATTAACCTTAACCTTAACTTTAACCTAGACCTTAACCTTAACCTTGACCTTGACCTTGACCTTGACCTTAACCTTAACCTTAACCTTAACCTTAACCTCAGTGTTAACCTTAACATTACCCTTAACTTTAACCTTAACCTTAACCTCACTGTTAACCTTAACCTTACCTAAAACCCTAACCTTAACATTAACCTTACACTTAACATTAGGATTAACCTTAACTTAACATTACACTTAATGTTAACCTTAACCTAACCTTAACCTTAATCTTAACCGTAACCCTAACCTATCCTTAACCATAACCTAACCCTAACCTTAGTGTTAAACATGACCTTAATCTTGACATTAACCTTAATATTAACCTAACCGTAACCATAACCTTAACCTTAACCTAACCTAACCTTAACTAAACCTTAATAAAGCCTTAACTTAACTAAACCAGTTAACCTGAACCTTAACCTGAACCTAACCTTAACCTGAACTTTACCCTTAACCTAAACTTAACCTTCACCTTACCCTAAGCTAACTTGAGCCTGAAACTAAGTTTAACCTTAAATTTACCCTTAACCTTAACCTTAACTTTACCTTTAACCTTAACCTAAACTTTACCCTTAACCTAACCTTAACCTTAACCTTAACCTAAGCTAACCTGAACCTGAACCTAACCTTAACCTTAACTTTACCCTTAACCTTAACCTTAACTTTACCTTTAGCCTTAACCTAAACTTTAGCCTTAACCTAACCTTAACCTTAACCTTACCCTAAGCTAACCTGAACCTGAACCTAACCTTAACCTTAACATTACACTTAACCTTAACCTTAAATTTACCTTTAACCTTAACCTTAACTTTATCCTTAACCTTAACCTTGACCTTAACCATAACCTAACCCTAACCTTGAACAAACCCTTAACCTTAACCTTAACCTTAACCTACCTAAACCCTTAACCTTATAGATAACCTTACCCTTACCCTTAACCTTCACCTCAAACTTGACCTTTACCTTAAATTTACCCTAACATTAGCCTTAACCTTAACCCTAACCTTAACCTTACCCACTTAATCTTAACCTTAACCTAACATTAAATTAAATTGACCTTAATCTTTACCTTAACCTTAACCTTAACTAAACCCTTAACCTAATCTTAACCTTGCCCTTAACCTTAACCTTAACCTAACCTTAATGTTAACCTTAAACTTAACTTAACCTAACCTTAAGTAAATCTTAGCCATACCTTTACCTTAACCTTAACCTTAACCTTACCATTAACCTTAACCTTAACCTTAACCTTATCCTTAACCTTAACTAAACCCTTAACCTTAACATTACCCTTAAACTTAACCATACCTTAACCTTAACCTTAACCTTAACCTAACTAAGCCTAACCTTAATCTTAACCTTAACCTTAACCTTAACATAACCTTAACATTGACCTTAACCTTAACCTTAACCTTAACCTTAACATTAACCTTAACCTTAACCTTCACCTTAAAACAACCTTAACCCTAACCTTAACCTTACCCCCTTAATCTTAAAATTAAACTAACCTTAACCTTAAAATTACCTTGACCTTAATATTAATGTTAACCTTAACCTTAACATTACGCTTAATATTAACATTAACCTTAACCTTAAACTAACCTTCACCTTAACCTTAACCTAACCTAACCTAACCTTAATTAAACCTTAACCACACCTTAACCTTAACCAAACTAAACCTGTTAACCTTAACATTAACCTTAACCGTAACATTAACCTTAACCTTCAAATTAACTTAACCTTAACCTTAACCTTAACCGTAACATTAACCTTAACCTTCAAATTAACTTAACCTTAACCTTAACATAACCTTGACCTTAACCTATCCTTAACCTTAACCTTACCCTTAACCTAACGTTAACCTTAACCTTACCCTAACCTAAACTGAACCTGAACATAACCTTAACCTTAAATTTACCCTTAATGTTGACCTTAATGTTCACCTAACCTTAACGTTAACCTTAACCTAACCTTAACCTTGACCTTAACCATAACCTAACCTTAACCTTGATCGAACCCTTAACCTTAACCCACCTAAACCCTTAACCTTATACTTAACCTTACCCTTACCCTTAACCTTTACCTTACCCTTAACCTTCACATTAACCTTGACCTTAACCTTAAGCTTACCCTAACATTAACCTTAACCTTAACCCTAACCATAACCTTACCCCCTTAATTTTAACCTTAACCTAACCTTAACCTTAACATTAACCTAATCTTAACTTAACATTGATCTTAATTTTAACCTTAACCTTAACTATACCCTTAACCCTAACCATAACCTCACCCCCTTAATTTTAACCCTAACCTAACCTTAACCTTAACATTAACCTAACCTTAACTTAACCTTGATCTTAATCTTAACCTTAACCTTAACCTTAACCTTAACTATACCCTTAACCTTAACCTTAACCTTAACCTTAACTATACCCTTAACCTTAACCTTAACCTAAGCTTAACCTTGCCCTTAACCTTAACATTAACCTTAACCTTAAGCTAACCTTAACATTAGCCTTAACCTAACCTAACCTTAACTAAATCTTGGCCATACCGTAATCTTAACCCTAACCTTACCCTTACCCTTAACCTTAATTTTAACTTTAACCTTAACTAAACCCATAACCTTAACCTTACCCTTAACCTTAACCATACCTTAACCTTAACCTTGACTTTAACCTTAACCTAACCTTAACATTAAACTAACAAAGCCTAACCTTAACCTTAACCTTAACCTTAACCTTGAGCTTAACCTAACATTAACCTTACCTTAACCCGACCTTAACCTTAACCTTAACCTTAACCCTAACCTTCACCTTAAAACATCCTTAACCCTAACCTTAAGCTTATCTTAACCTTAACCTAACCTTAACCTTGACCTTAATCTTAACATTAACCTTAACCTTAACCATAACCTAAACTTTAACCTTAACCTTAACCCTAACCTAACCTTAACCTTAAGGTAACACTAAGGTTAACCTTAGCATTAACCTTGACCTTAACCTTAACCTTTACCTAACCTTAACTTTAACCTTAAACTTAACCCTAACCTAACCTAACCTTAACCTAACCTTAACCTAACCTTAAGATTAACCTTTACCTAACCTTAACCCTAACCTTAACCCTAACCTAACCTTAACCTTGACCTTAATATTAACCTTAACCTTAACCTAACCTTAACCTTAACCTTAACCTTAAGGTAACACTAAGCTTAACCTTAATATTAACCTTGACCTTAACCTTAACCTTAACCTAACCATAACCTTAACCTAACCCTAACCTAACCTTAACCTTAACCTTACCCTAACCTTAACCTTTACCTTAACCTATCTAAACCTAACATTAAACTAACCTTAACGTTAAACTTAACATTAATCTAACCCTAACCGAAACCTAACCTTAATCTTAACCTTAAGGTAACACTAAGGTTAAGGTTAAGGTTAAGGTTATGTTAGGTAATGTTAAGGTATTGTCAAGGTTAATGTTAAGGTTAAGGTTAAGGGTATGGTTAGGTTAGGTTAGGTTAGGGTTAAGGTTTAGGTAAAGGTTAGGGTAAGGCTAAGGTTAGGGTAAGGTTAAGGGTACGGTTAAGGTTAAGGTTAAGGGTTTAGTTAAGGGTAAGGTTAACATTAGGGTAAGGATAAGGTCAAGGTTAAGATTAAGATTAAGGTTAAATTTATGGTTAATGTTCGGGTTAAGGATAAGTTTCAGGTTAAGTTTAAGGTTAGGTTAAGGTTAAGGTTAAGGTCAGGTTAAGCTTAGGTTTAGGTAAAGGTTAAGGTTAAATTTAAGGTTAGGTTTAGGTTTAGGTTAAGGTTGAGGTTACCCTTAACCTTGACATTAACATTAACCTTACCCTTAACCTTAACCTTAACCATACCGTAACACTAACCTTAATATTAACCTTCACCTTGACCTTGACCTTAACGTTAACCTTAACCTTAACCTTAACCTTAGTGTTAACCTTAACATTACCCTTACCCTTAACCTTAACCTCAGTGAACCTTAACCTTAGCTAAACCCCTAACCTTAACATTAACCTTACCCTTAAAATTAACGTTAACCTTAACTTAACATTACCCTTAATTTTAAACTTAACCTAACCTTAACCTTAATCTTAATCTTAACCCTAACCTATCCTTAACCATAACCTAACCCTAACCTCAGTGTTAAACTTGACCTTAATCTTGACCTTAACCTTAACCTTAACATTAACGTTAACCTTAACCATACCCTAACCCTAACCTCAGTGTTAACCCTAACCTTAACCTAACCTTAATATTAACCTTAACCTTATCATAATCCTTAACATTAACCTTACCCTTAACCTTAACCTTAAGATAACCTTAATCTTAACCTTAACCTTAACATAACCCTTAACATTAACCTTACCCTTAACTTAAACCTTAAGGTCACGGTTAGGTTAAGGTTAAGGCTAAGTTTAAGGTTAGGTTAAGGTTAAGGTTAGGGTTACCTTAACCTTAACATAACTCTTAACATTAACCTTACCCTTAACCTTAACCTTAAGGTTAGGGTTAGACCATGGTTAAGGCTAAGGGTAAGGTTAGGTTAGGGTTAAGGCTAAGGTTAAGGGTAAGTTTAAGGTTAACATTAAGATTAAGGTTAATATTAAGGTTAACGTTAGGTTAACGTTAAGGTTAAGGTTAGGGTTAATGTTAAGGTTAGGTTAGGGTAAGGTTAAGGTTAAGATTAGGTTAAGGTTATGTTAAAGTTAAGGTTAAAATTAAGGTTGAGGTTAAGGGAAATTTTAATGTTAAAGTTAGGTTATGGTTAATGTTAAGGTTAAGATTAGGGTTAAGGTTAAGGTTAGGTTAGGGATAAGGTTAATGTTAAGGTTAGCTAAAGGTTAAGGTATTGTTAATGTTAGGTTAGGTCATCTTTAAGCTTAGGTTAATGTAAGTTTAATGTTAAGGTCAAGGTTAAGGGTTAAGGTTAAGGCTAAGGTTAGGTTAAGGTTAATCCTAAGGTTAAGGTTATGGTTAACCTTAACCTTAACCTTACCTAACCTTAACATTAACCTTAACCTTAAGGTAACAATAAGGTTAAACTTAACGTTAACCTTAACATTACTGATAAGGTGATCATGTCCTAAGTAAAGAAAATGCTCAAAATTGGAACTACTGAGTTTTGGTTGAAACTAGAATGACAAGATAGGTCTCGTCGATACGATCCTGTAACCACAAACGACACTCAAATCTAACACTGTATGTGAAATTTATTCAAGTTTGAAATTTCACAATTTCATGCAAAATACCGGTTTTACCATGGTTGAATTTGATTAAAAATATTAAAAAAGGAATATTCCATAGAATATTTCAAGAATATTCCATAGAATATTCCATGGAATATTCTTTCAACGGCCAATCCTGGCTCAAAATTTTTCATTCGTGCATTAGAGGATTTGTATAACTACTGGTTTAGGGCCAATCAACAAATGCCACGTGGTAGGCCCGGAGGCCGCCATGTGGCCATAGGATCGAATATTTTTTCCATGGAAAAAGTTATCGTGTGTTGGCAAGAATCAACCCTGGGTCGGGTGGCTGCCAGCCCACGGGACCAACCAACCCGCCCGCAATGTGGTTGTTATTATACCAAGGTCTCAACGAATATTTAAATTTTATTAAGGTTATGGTTTTGGCGGAAAGGGGACCAACCCCCTATGCACGGGACGATGGACCTAGAACCCTGGCCATAGACCTAAACCATGGATAGTTTTGGTTATTGCATTAGGTGTTCACATATGATACGGCGACAGTTTCGGTGGAGATAAATGCCACGGTTCCGAAACCGTTGGCCCAAATGGTTAGCCCGGCAGGTTGGGCAGTGGTCCATGTGACCCTGCCCACCCAAAATTTAATCTCAAGTCTAACGGTTTCGATGATTTAGGTGGAGCATTCCATTCTTTGTGGGGTATGCCAAATTTAGCGGCCCTATCTGCAGTTAATCCACTTTTGGGGGAGTTTCTTTAGGTCAAATTGGGAAAAACTTCTGTAGGGCATAACTTTCACTAGGGAGAACCTTTTGGAGTGAAATTTTTTTTATTTCGAGTATCTTGAGCATTCCAGAGCCAATGGTTTAGGTTTAAAAGGAAAAATAGTTCATATTTAGGTAATTTTTTAGCAGAGAAGCTTGGAGAGCCATTAGGGCCAAGGGAGTGTTGGAGCTGCATTGGGCTATGGTTAACCATTGGAGGTGAAACAAAAGCCAATATTTACTATTTTATGTGTTCTAAACTCATTTCCATAGCTTATTTTTCATGTTTAGGATTTCTTATCACTGTATAACCAATTGAGCATCTAATAAGAGAAAGGACATGCCCATTTGGAGGCCTTGGACCCGACAGATGTAGCCCAGGAGGGGTGAACTACCTCATTAGTTGTTGTGTTATATTATGTGATTTTATCTTGCTCTATTTTTCAGATTTAATATGTTAAATAGTAAAAAGAAATAACACTCCTTCACACATAAGACTCAAAAATTTATCAAAAACATTTTGTTTCACTTGCAAGACTATATAAACACTTTGCACATATAATTTTATGGAAATGAATACCTTTAACAACAAACATAAGTAGTTTCATTTTTAGATCATGAGTATTAAATTCTATAAGTTCTAAAGACAGTGTCTGTAACGGGCTAGGTAGCCTCTGGATCTCATCCTTTTATCAAAGGTGACATATCCAATAAATGCCCCTACAATCCATCTCTAGATTAGATTTAAGAAGTTACAATTTCAGATCAGTTGGTATCAGAGCTATGGTTTTGAGCTAGAGTTTTTACTCAAGATTTTTTTTGTGCAAATATTAAGTCATTTGTTTGCAAGTTTTGATGCTGACTAGGTTAAAACTCAATAGAGGTGAAGGAAACTTGGTTAGTGCACAAACTAATCCACAACCAAGAAGGGTTAGAGAACCACCTCCAAGAGTCCTAGAAGAAGCTACAAGCATGTATTCAGCAGAAGGTGAAACTCCTGAAGAGATGGATCCCAAGGAAGAAGAAATGGTATTTCGGAAAGCTTTCTTGGATATGACTGAAATGGTAAGGATCCTCTATCAAGAAAGAAATGATATGATTGCTGGAGAAGGGCCTAAAAACCAAAAAGAAGGAGAGGATTCCTCAGGAGGAAAGAAGGGTAATGACCAGTCAAAGAAAGGGAATGGAGGAAATGGTGATCCACCATCTCCATCGTCATCCTATTCCTCGTCATCATCTTCCTCGACTTTGGTAAATCAGTCACATAAGTCGAAAACCATTGGTAAAAATCCTTTTCTAAGGCTTAATGTAAAATTTTAATTACCAATGTTTAATGGTGAAGTTAATGCAGAGAAATGAGATAATTGGATCAGACAATTGGAAGTCTATTTAAGGATTCAAAATCTGCATGAGAATGACACTAAAATACAACTAGCCTCGCGAAGGATGGATGGAGCAGCTTTGGTATGGTGGGAAGCCAAGACCAAGGAGGAAATCAAGAAACATGGTAATATTACACTATCATGAACTGAATTTATTACTGCAATCAAGCCTGCAATTTTATCCTCTTTCTCATCTTCAAAAGGCTATAATGAACTGGCAAAACTTTAGACAGCTTAAGGGACATAATGTGCAAGACTATACCCAGGAATTTAGGAGAAGAGCACTCTTATTAGGGGTAGACTTAAAAAGTCAAGATATTTTGATGAAGTATATAGGTGGCTTTCATAGTTACCTTAAACACACTATCCTTATGTTTAATCCTACTAGTATAGAGGAAGTTTGTGTACAAGCTACACATTTAGAGGCTAGAGGGAAAAGCACTTTTGACGAGGGTAGAAACAAGCCTTTAAAAGGGAAGAAAAAAAATAAAACCTTTGAGGGAAAACGTAAAAAGAATGCATCTATCAAACAAGAGGGTGAAAAGGTCATTTTTAAACATTGTTCAAGAGATGGCCATGAAGATAAAAATTGTTGGAAATTACATCCTGAAAAAAGAAACCAATTTAACAAAAACAAGGGAAAGAAGAAAATTGCAGCTACTACAACTACACCATAATATTTAGGTGATGATTCAGGTGATGAAACCAAAATTGTGGCCATGGGTTTGAAAGGTATGAAGGTAAAAGAAATAGAAACTAAAGCAAGCACTAGTACTTCAAACTGTCATGTACAAGCTCCTAATGAGGAAGAAAGAATTGAATTGTTCCATGTGAGGGTAGTCTCAAAACATACTAAAATTGACACACTGTTTGACAGTGGGTTACAAGAAAATCTCATATCATAAGACTTGGTCAAACAGCTAAAACTTTAGACCATTCCACATCAAAAGCATTATCCAATTGGGTGGATATGCGAGGATGAAAACTTACAAGTCTCAAGAAAGTTCATATTGCAATTCGCCATAACTACACACTTTATTGACACAGTTGAACTTGATGTGGTGCCTCTTTATATATCAGGAATTGTTTTGGGAAGTCCTTACTTATTTGATAGGAAAGTGATCTTCCATCACCATGAAAATAAATATCATCTCTTTAAAGATGGCAAGGAGTTCATTGTCAGAGCACATCACAAGAAGACAAAAATAGCGATGGTAAATGCGAGACAGGTAAAAAGGTTGGTCAATTCTAGCAAGAGTTTTGTACTTCTTATGATCAAGCCAAAGGTTGATATGAATCATGAGTCATTTGAAAATTGTGATTCCAAGCTTAAATCAGATTTATATGATGTATTTGATGCATAGAATGAGATGTTTCAGGAACCGATAGGTTTACCTCCTAAAAGGGAGATTCAGCATGAAATCCATTTACATCAAGATTGTCCTCTTCCTAATATCAGCATGTACTGCTTGTCTATCATGGAGAATGTTGAAATAAAGAGGAAAATTAAAGACTTGTTGGACAAAGGGTTCATAAGACCAAGCACTTCACCATGCGGGTCACCGTTCGTGTTGATTCCAAAGAAAGATGGAACATGGTGCATGTGTGTGGACTTTAGGGCATTGAACAAAATAACGGTAAAGAATTGTTACCCACTTCCAAGGATAGATGATTTGTTGGATCAGCTGAAAGATGCTAAATATTTCACTAAGTTAGACTTACGTAGTGGTTATCATCAAGTTAGAATTGCAAAAAGTGACAATTGGAAGACAACATTTAAAACCAAACAGGGACTCTTTGAGTGGCTCGTTATGTCGTTTGGTTTATGCAATGCACCTGCAAATTTCATGCGGGTAATGGATGATGTATTACGTCCTTTTCTTGATGATTTCATTATTGTCTACTTAGATTACATCTTAATTTTCAGAAAGACTATAGAAGAGCATGTCATGCATGTTAAGAAAGTACTTGATGTTCTGATGAAAAATCAGTTATTTCTTAAAATGTCAAAGTGTGAATTTGGAAAGACTTCTTTGGTTTATGTGGGACACATAGTAGGAGGAGGCACTTTGAGAATTGAAACTTCCAAAGTAGAAGCCATTTTGAATTGGCCTACTCCCAAATCCATTACAGAGGTAAGAAGTTTTTTTGGTGCAACTAAGTATTGGAGGAAGTTTACTTCTAACTTCTCTGCCATAGCAACTCCTATGCATGCAGTGACTAGTGTGAATCATGCTTTCCAATGGGGAGGAAAGAAACAGAAATATTTTGAGTCTTTGAAAGAGAAGATAAGTTCAGCTCCAGTTCTTTCATTACCGGACTTGAGACAACCATTCAAGATTCAGATAGATGCAAGCAATTACACCATGGGTGCAGTTCTCTTACAACATAGTAAGCATGTTGCATTTCATTCTGGGACATTTAATGGTGCTGTTGTGAATTATCCTACATATGATAAAGAGTTGTATGCATTGGTACAAAGTGTAAAAAAATTGAAACACTATTTTATGGGCAAAGAAACAATTTTTCATACAGATCATCAGCCTTTACAATACTTGCAATTGCAAATTAAATTATAGTAGTCACGACATTTCAAATGGACGGGCTTCCTACAACAATTTCACTTGGTAATAAGGTACAAGAAAGGTATACAACAAGGTTGCTGATATGCTTTCAAGGCCTATTATTAGTGGTAGTACTTTTATTAAGAATGATTCTATTATGCATGAGAGCTACATAGAACAGTATACATTAGATGTTGATTTTAAGGATGTGTATGCTAACTTGAATGAAGGGAATCATGATGAGGAGAATGATTATCATGTGCATAATAATTTGTTGTGTCATATGAGAAACTTATTTATACCACAAGGGGAGAGATTAAGCATGATGAGAGAGGCTCATTCTTCTCTCATAGTTGGACATTTTGAGGTAAGAAAAACAGTGGCACATTTACAGAGGTATTGTTATTGGCCTTGCATGGTAGATAGTGTTTCACGTTTCATTAGAGGTTCTTCATTATGTGATACAAGCAAGCCTAGCAATAGGAAGCTTGGTTTATATACGCCATTTCCGGTACCTTCTAGACCATGGGAAAGTGTTTCTATGGATTTTGTTGGAGGGCTACCGTTATCGAGAAAGCAGCATGATTATCTTTATGTAGTAATTGATCGTTTCAGCAAGATGTATATTCTTATGCCTTGTAAGAAAACTATAACTGTTGAAAAAAATGCTGATTTATATTTTCAACATGTATGGGTTCATTATGGCTTGCATACTTCTATTGTTAGTGACAGGGATTCCAGATTCGTGGGGAATTTTTGGTCCAATTTATGGAAGATGATGGACACCAAGTTGAAGAAGAGTACTGCTTTCCATCCGCAAACCAATGGCCAAACAGAAGTAGTGAACAAAAACATTGTACATATTTTAAGAGGTTATTGTAGCAAGCATCCCAAGCTTTGGGATGAGAATTTTCATTACATTCAACATGCTTACAACTGGGTCAAGCACTCTTCTACAAATACTTCACCTTTTGAAGCTTTTTTTGGGTATTTTCCTAAGTCACCTTAATATTTTATTCTTGAGAAGGATGTGGCCATTGATGGTTATAGTGACATTGACAAAGCTTGCATTTTCATTGAAAGAATTCAGCTCATACATCAGCAAGTTCAAGAACAACTTGAAAAAATTCAAGGCAAGTATAAGGAGAGGCATGATAAGCACAAAATTGATCATAAGTTTCAAGAAGGGGATGAGGTATGGTTGCATATTAGTAAGTAAAGAATGCAAGGAGAAGGTAAAAAGCTGAAGCGTATTCGTTATGGTCCATTCAAGATCCTTAAGAAAGCTGGAAATAATGTTTTTCAATTAGATTTTCCTTCATACATGCAAATGTATTCCGTTGTGAATGTGGAAAATTTACGTTTGTATGAACCTCCTTAATTGTTTATATTGAAAGTGACATTCAACTACCATCCATAGAGGATTTCTTGCCAGAATCTTTGGATGAATTGAAAGAGGATGCTATCCTTGACAGAAGGACATGCACTTCAAGGAGGGGAAGTGTTGACTATGTTCGGGTTGGTATTAAAGGCAGGAAACCAAGTAGGCAAAGTGGATTGAGGTGGAAAAGGTGAGGGACCTGTACCCTCATCTTCTTAACAGGTAATTTAAGACTTTTGGGGTCCAAAAGATTCCCATTTGGGAGGTGTGATTTGGTGATCATGTCCTAAGTGAAGAAAATGCTCAAAATTAGAACTACTCAGAATTGGTTGAAACTAGAACGATAGGATAGGCCTCGTCGATACGATCCTGTAGCCATGAACGGCACTCAAATCCAACACTGTATGTGAAATTTATTCAATTTTGAAATTTCATAATTTCATGCAAAAGACTAGTTTGACCATGGTTGACTTTGATTAAAAAAATATTAAAAAAATAATATTCCATAGAATATTCCAAGAATATTCCATAGAATATTCCATGGAATATTCCTTCAACAACCAATCCTGGCTTGACATTTTTCATTCGCGCATTGGAGGATTTTTAAAACTATTGGTTTAGGGCCAATCAACAACTGCCACATGGCAGGCTCGGAGGTTGCCACATGGCCATAGGATCAAAGATTTTTTCCATGGAAAAAGTTATTATGTGTTGGAAAGAATCGACCCCAGGTCAGGTGGCCACCATCCCACGGGCCAGACCAACCCGCTCGCAATGTGGTTCTTATTATACCAAGGTCTCAACGCATGTTTAAATTTTATTAAGGTTATGGTTTTGGTGGAAAGAGGGACAACCCCCTATGCATGGCTCGGAACCCTGGCCATATAAATAAACCACGGATAGTTGCGGTCATTTCATTGTGTGTTCACATATGATACGGTGATAGTTTTTGTGGAGTTAAATGCCACGGTTCCAAAACCGTTGGCCCAAACGGTTAGCTCAGCGGGTTGGGCAGTGGTCCATGTGACCCCGCCAACCCAACATTTAATGTCAATTCTAAAAGTTCCGACGATTTAGGTCGAGCATGCCATTATGGGTGGGGTATGCCAAAGTTAGCAGCCCTATCTACAGTTAATCCAATTTTGGTGGAGTTTCTTTAGGTCAGATTAGGCAAAACTTCAGTAGGGCATAACTTTCACTACGAAAAACCTTTTGGAGCGAATTTTTTTATTTATTTTGGGTATTTTGAGCATTCCAGAGCCATTGGTGTAGGTTTCAGAGGCGAAATCACTCATATTCAGGTACCTTTTCAACATATAATATTGGAGAGCCATCAGGGCCTAGGGAGTGTTGGAGCTGTATTAGGCTATGGTTAACCATTGGAGGTGAAAAAAAGGCCAATGTTTAATGTTTTCTATGTTTTGAACTCATTTCCATAGATTATTTTTCATGTTTAGGATTTCTTTTCATTGTATAACTAATTGAGCATCTAATAAGAGCAAGGACATGGCCATTTGGGGGCCTTGGACCCGACAGATGTAGCCCAGGAGTGGTGAACTACCTCATCAACTATTGTGTTATATTATGTGATCTTATATTGCTGCATTTTTCAAATTTAATATGTTAAAAAATAAAATAAAAAATAACACTCCTTCAGGCATAAGACTTAGAAATTTGGAGACTAGAGTGTGGGAGAGAGAGAGGAGAGCATGGCGACCGTCAAGTTTTTCGTTAGGGTTTTGCAGACTCCCGCAGGTGCAGAGCAGGCATTTCTTGGAGACGCAGATCCGGGGAAGTTCACTCTTAGTGCGAATACAGTGGTATTCGCCGCTGTCTCTTGGATTGAAGGAGATCCAACACCTCGTGATGTGACCAAACCGACTCTGTTTCGTGGCTCAAGGTTGGATCTCTGGGTCCAAGAAAATGCAGTTAACACAGACAGATCTAAAGCCTTTCTCCCACTTCAAGGCTCTGCGGAGAGGGACAAATCCAGATCTAAGGACTATTGCCTGACAAACTCCATAGGTAAGTTTTTTCAGGGCGATGGCAAAGATGGAAATGCTTTGTAATCGAGCTTTTTAAATGGCGGCAAGAAGACAGAAGCCAACAGGCGAAGGAAGACCTTTGATATCGGTAAGGGAATGCAAAGGATTATATGTATATGCGTTGTTGGATCCAGATCTGGCCCCTGTCCCAGATCCATGGCGCTTAAGCTCTGCTCTGTCGAGAAAGGCCAGCAAACAGGGAACGGATCTAACGTTTTGTTGTTCCTTTATGATAGCCAAGAGACGCTCTTTGTTGAAGAGACTCAGGTGACATTTGTGGCCAGAATGGCAACGATTGCACGTACCAAGGATCCTCTAGACAACCCTCTTTTTGGACAGCTGTTTCTACTGCTCCATTCAAGGCCCTGTCTCCCTCTCTTATGCAGTCATGTGGAGGATCTGGATGTAAAAGAAAAAGATTTAGATCTGATCAGTTCCCAGTGGGCACTGGAATCTCAGATCCAGGTTGGATCTAGGGTTTTTCGCACAACAAAGAATATTTTCAAGGGTCTCTTGCTGAAGACAGGCACGCCCCCAAAAACCATAGGTAAAGCTCGAGCTCGGTTTCTCTATTTTCAATATGAGCAGAGGCAGAGATCTAACCTATTATCATGCCAGGATCTGTCCCCTTTCCTGCACCTGGAGGCAGATCAATGTAACAAGCCGACTGCACCCTCTAAACAGAGGAAACAGGTAATATCAAGCTATTTTTATATTTTTATAAAACCCCCTGTGGGGAAATCTTGCTTAGTCTGGGTACATGCAGACAAATCCATTCTGCAACTGAAACAGCAAATATGGTGATTGATGGGCTACCCTGTTCAGATCCAACATTTGGTCAGTGGAAGATACTCCCTTCAGGACAACAGAACCCTGAAGGAATATGACATTAGCCCAGAAATAACCATTGGCCTGAACCTCAGGCTGAAAGGGGGTGCTGTGCCCCAGGAAAAACCAAGCACTATAGGAGGAGATAAAGGGAAAAAGGCCACCTCTCAGCAACAACCTACTGGAGGCCTCTCCTATAAAAATATTTTACAGGGTAATAAAAAAAATGCAGAGTCCCCGCCAGACCAAAGTGGATATACTCCCAGGCCATACATAGTAGATCAGCTTGGGCAAACCCCAGCCCTTAACATTGACACTGCAGGAATAGAAGAGTATGTCAAATCATATGAAACTCAAGCTCTAATCTGTTGTTTTAATTGTTTTTGGCCAAAGCCAATGGATCTATTTCATTGGATCTTCACCCGTTGGACTATGGAATGTGATATACATCTCTGTTCTAAGGGGTTTTTTATAGTCAAGTTCGCCTCCACGGATGTCAGAGATCTATTTATCAGTTTAGGGCCATGGTTTTGGGGATCAACGGGCCTTTTTATGACTCCATGGTTTCCAGATTTTGACCCAAACACAATGAATGTCTCCCGAATGCCAGTTTGGGTCCGGCTATATAACCTTCCCGTCCATTTTTGGAGTGAACGAGTTCTGGAGGGAATTGGGAACATCATAGGGAAATACATCAAAACAGATCTGGAGAGACTTGAGGAGAGGATCTACACCTTCGCACGTATTTGTGTGGAAGTTGATCTAAGTAAAGGACTGCCAGAAAATATAAGGCTGATATACAAACAACAGAACTGGCTGCAAGGACTAGACTATGAAAACACTGCATTCAGATGCAGAGTTTGTAGGATGACTAGACATTTGCAAAACACATGCCCAGAAGCTAAGAAAGAAAACAACAAGAAGAAACAGAGAGGGAAGCAGAGAAAAGGGTGGAATTACCCCCCTCCTGAGTCAGAGGAAGATGAATCAGAAGCAGAGGAGGAGGTTACTCCCACAGAGAATATTGCGACAACCCAGGGACAAGAGATTCAAAAGGAAAATAAAACTGCTAATCAGGTTCCACATCTCCACCCAAATCAAGCAGAAAAGACTAGTGAGGAATTGAGTACTGGAGGGATCAAACGGCACCACTCCTCAGATACTTCAGATTCAGACAAGGACACAGGCTCCCAGATGGCCGAAAAGCAGTTAGTTCTTGCAACGATTGAGCCGTCTCAGGGAGAATGGCGTAAGGTTGAGAAGAAGAAGGGGAGGAAAACCTAAGGTGTGAGACTTCTACTCACTCCCTGGAAGCAATGGCTTTTTCCTAGTTTTCTCTCGCCTTCCCTCTCTCGATCCCCTTTCTTTTCTTTTTTCTTTTATTTTTTCTTCTTTTTACTGAATTCGATCATAGCCCAGCTATGATGCATTGTGTGCCTTAGCACATGAGCCCTATGGGCAGTTGTCTGAGAATGCTTAATTTCATTATGCTCCATGTAACTTTTCATTTTCTTAATAAAAAGTTACTAATTTTTTTCTGTGGAAAAAAAAAAGACTCAGAAATTTACCAAAAACATTTTGTTTCACTTGCAAGACTATCTAAACACTTTTCACATATAATTTTATGGAAATGAATACCTTGAAAAACAAACACAAGTAGTTTCATTTTCAGATCATGAATATTAACTTCTATAAGTTCTAAAGATAGAGTTTGTAAAGGACCAGGTAGCCTCTGGATCTCATCCTTTTATCAAAGGTGACATATCCAGTAAATGCCCCAACATTCCATCTCTGGATTAGATTTAAGAAGTTACAGTTTCAGATCACTTACCGCCTTAACCTTAACCTTAACATAACCTTAAGTTAAACCTTAACCTTAACCTTAACCTAACTAATCCCTTGACCTTAACCTTAACTATAACCTAACTAAACCTAAACCTTAACCATACCCTTAACAATGACCTTACCTAAACTAAACCTTAAACTTACCCTAACCCTAACCTTAACACTAACCTTACATAACCTAAACCTTAAACTTAACCTAACCCTAACCTTAACCTTAACCCTAACCATAACCTTAGCCTTAACCTTACCTTAACCTTAACCTAACCTTAACCTTAACCTTAACCTTATCCTTAACTTAACATGACCTTAACCTAAACCTTAACCTAACCATAACCTTAAACTTAACCTTAAGTTTAATCTTAACCTTAACCTTTACCTTAAACTTAACCTTGATCTTATTATTAACCTAACATTACCCTTAACCTTAACCTTAACTAAACCCTTAACCTTAACCTTAACCTTAACCATAACTTATCCTTAACTTTACCCTTGACCTTAACCTAACCTTAACCTTAACCTTACCTTAACCTTAACCTTAACCTTAACCTTAACATTACCCTAACCTTAACGTTAACCTGAAGCTTATCCTAAACCTTAACCTTACCCTAACCTTAACCTTAACCTAACCTTAACCCTGACCTAACCTAACCTTAACCCTAACCTTAAAATTAACCTAACATTAACCTTAACGTTGAACTTGACCTTAACCTTAACCGTAACCGTAAGCTTTTCCGTAACCTTGACCGTAACTTTGACATTAACCTTAACCTTAAACTAACCTAAACCTTAAAGTTAACCTGAACCATAACATTAACCTAACCTAACATTAACCTTAACCTTAACCTTAACCTCAACCTTAACATTAACCTAACCTTAACCTTAACCTTAACCTTAACCATAACCTAACCTTAAACTTAACTTAACCTAACCTAACCTAACTTAACTTTAACTTAACCTAACCTAACTTAACCTTAACCTAGCCTAACCTTAACCTTAGTGTTAACCTTAACCTTAAAATTTACCTTAACCTAACCTTGACCTTAACCTTAACCTTAACCATAACCTTAAGATAACACTAAGGTTAACGTTAGTGTTACCTTAAGGTTAAAGTTAAGATTAAGGTTAGGTTAGGTTATGTTAATGTTAAAGTTAAGGTTAGATTAAGGTTAAGGTTAAGGTTAGGTTAAGATTATTTTAAGGTTAAGGTCAAGGTTAAGGTTAGGTTAAAGTAAACGTTAGGATAGGGTCAAGGTTAAGGTTATGTTAAGGTTAGGGTTAAATTTAGTGTTACCTTAAGGTTAAGTTTATGGTTAAGGTTAAGGTTACGTTAAGGTTAATGTTAAGGTTAAGGTTGGGGTTAGGTTATGGTTAAGGTGAAGCTTAAGGTTAAGGTTAAGGTTAAGGTTAGGTAAGGTTATGGTTAAGGTTAAGGTTAAGGGTAAGGGTAAGGGTAAGGTTAAGGTGAAGGTTAAGGGTAAGTGTAAGGTTAAGGTTAAGGGTAACCATAACCTAACCTTAATTTTAAACTTAACCTAAAAGAACCTAAGTGTTAACCTTAACCTTAACCTTAACCTTAACTAAACCCATAACCTTAGCCTTAACCTTACCCTACACATTAACCTAACCTTAACCTTGACCTTAACCTTAACCTTAACCTTAACATAACCTCAACTAAACCCTTAACCTTAACCTTAACCTTACCCCTAACCTTAACCTTAACCTTAACCTTAACCTTAAGGTAACACTAATTTTGACCCTAAACTTAACCTTAACCTTAGCCTAACCTTAACCTTGATATTAACCCTTAACCTTAACCTTAACGTTAACCTTAACCTTGACCTTAACCTTAACCTGACCTTAACCTTATCCTTAACCTTAGCCTGACCTTTACCTTGAACTTAATCATAATTATACCCTTAACCTTAACCCTAACCTTAACCTTAAGTTTGACCTAACCTAACCTTAACCTTAACCTTGACATTAACCTTAACCTTAACATTAACCTTAACCTTAACAATTCCTTAACCTTAACCTAACCTTAACCTTAACCTAGCCTTAACCTTAACCTTAACTAAACCCTAAACTTAACCTAACCTTAACGTTAACCTAAACCTTAACCTTAACCTTACCCTAACCTTAACCTTAACCTAACCTAACCTCAGTGATAACCTAAACCTAACCTTAACCTTGAGCTTAACCTTAACCTTCACCTTAACCTTAACTAAACCCTAACCTTAACCTACCCTTAACCTTAGCCTAAACCTTAACCTTAACATTACCCTAACCTTAACCTTAACCTTAACCTTGAGGTAACACTAAGGTAACCTTCACATTAACCTTAACCTTACCTTAACCTTAACCATAACCATAACCCTTAACCTTACCCTTAATCATAACCTGACCTTAACCTTAACCTAACCTTAACCTTACCCTAATCTTAACCTTAACACAACCTTAACCTGAACTTAACATTAGCCTTGACCTTAGCCTTAACCTAACCTTAACCCTAACCTAACCTTAACCTTGAACTTAACCTTAACCTTAACCATAACCTAACCCTAATCTCAGTGTTAACCTTAACCTTAACCTTAACCCTAACCTAACCTAACCTTAACATTAACTTAAGGTAACACTAAGGTTAACCTTAATGTTAACCTTAAGCTTAACCTTATGCTTAAAGTTAATCTCACCTAACCTTAAGCTTAACCTTAAGTTTGACCTGACCTAACCTTAACCTTAACCCTACCGTAACCTTAACCTTAACCTTACGTTAACCTAACCTTAACCCTGACCTAGCCTAACCTTAACCCCAACCTTAACCTAACCTTAACCTTAACCTTAACCTTAACCTTAACCTAACCTTAACCTTAACCGTAACCTAACCTTAACCTTAAGTTTGACCTAACCTAACCTTAACCTTAACCTTACCCTAACCTTAACCTTAAACTTAACCTCAACCCTAACCTAACCTTGATCTTAACCTTAAGGTTAGCCTTAACTAAACCCTTAACCTTAACCTAACCTTAACCTTGACAAAACCCTTAACCTTATCCTTAACCTTGACCTTGACCTTAACCTTGACCTTAACATTGACCTTAACCTTAACCTTGACCTTGACCTTAACCTTAACCTTATCCTTACCCTTAAGCTTAAGCTTAAGCTTAACCTTCCCCTAACCTTAACTTTAACGCTAACCTAACATTAAACTTGACCTTAACCTTAACCTTAACCTTGACCTTAACACAACTTTAAACTTAACTAAACCTTATATTTAACCTTAAATAAACCCTAACCTTAACCTATCCTTAACCTTACGCTAAACATTAACCTTAACCTTACCCTAACCTTAACCTTAACCTAATCTAACATCAGTGTTAACGTAAACCTTAACCTTAACATTAGGGTAACACTAAGGTAACCTTAACCTTAACCTTAACCTTACCATATCCTTTACCTTAACGTGACCTTAACTTAACCTTACTCTTAACCTTAACATTAACCTTACCCTTAACCTTAACATTAACCTTATCCTTAACCTTAACCTAACCTTAACCTTAACCTTAACCTTAACCTTACCTTAACCCGACCTTAAACTTAACCTTAACAATAACCATAAAATTCACCTTACCCTTAACCTTAACCATACCCTAACATTAACCTTAACATTAACCTCAACCATAATCTCAACCGGACCTTAAAATTAACCTTAACCATAACCTAACGTTAACCTAACCATAACCTAACCTAATACCTTAGTATAACCTTAACCTTAACATTAACCTAACGTAATGTTAACCATATCGTTAACCCTAACCTTAAACTAACCTTAACCTTAACATTGACATTAACCTTAACCTTAATCTTAACTTTAACCTAACGCGAACCTTAACCTTAACCTTACCCCTAACCTTAACCTTGACCTTAACCTTAACCTTAACCTTAACCTTAACCTATCCTTAACCTTAACATTAACCTTAACCTAACCTAAACTTAACCTTAACCTATCCCTTATCCTTACCTTAAATTTAGCCTGAGCATTACCTTAACCTAACCTTAACCTTAACCTTAAACTTAACCTAAAAATTGACCTAACCTTGACCTAACTCTTAACCTTAACCTTAACCTTAACCTTAACCTTAGGGTAACCTTAACCTTCACCTTAACCTTAACCTTAACCTTAATATTAAGCTTACTTTAACCTTAACCTTAACCAAACTTTATCCTTAACTAAGCTAACCTTAACCTTAACCTTAATCTTAACCTTACCTTAATCTTAACCTTAAGCTAACTTTAACATTTCCTTAACCTTAACCCTAACCTTATCCCTAACCTTAGCCTTATCCATAACCTTAACATTAGCCTATCCTTAACCTTAAACTAGCCTTAATCTTAACCTTAACCTTAAGGTAACCTTTACCTTAACCTTAACCTTAACCTTAACCTTAACCATAACCTAACACTAACCTACCTTGCCCTTAATGTTAACCGTAACCTTAACCCTAACCTAACCTAACATTAACCTTAACCTAAACCCTTAATATAAGGTTAAGGTTATGGTTAGGGTAAGGTTAAGGTGAAGTTTAAAGTTAAGGTTAACGTTAAGGTTAACATTAAGGCTAGGGTTAACGTTAACCTTCATCTTAAACTTACCTTAATCTCAAGCTTAACCTAACTTTAACCTTACCTTAACCTAACCTTAACCCTAAGCTTAACCTCAACCTTAACCTTAAGGTAACATTAACCTTGACCGTAACCTTGACCTTAACCTTAACCTTAATCTTAACTGACCTTAACCTTAACCTTAATCTTAACTTACCTTAACCTTAACCTTAACCTAGCCTTAACCTTACCTTAACCTAACCTTAACCTTAACCCTAACCTTAACCTTAACCTTAATCTTAACCATAACCTTAAAATTAACTTAACCTTAACGTTAACCTTAACCTTAACGTAACCTTAATCTTGACCTTAACCTTAACCTTAACCTTACCCTTAACCTTAACATTAACCTTAACCAAACCTTAACCTTAACCTTAACCATAGCCTAGCCATAACCTTCCTTATGCTTAACCTTAACATTAACCATAACCTTAACCCTAACCCTAACCTAACCTAACATTAACCTTAACCTTAACCTTACCCTTAACCTCATCCTCAACCTTAACCAAATTAAACCATTAACCTTAACTAAACCCTTAACCTTAACCTTAACCTTACCCTTACCCTTAACCTTAAAATTACCCTTACCCTTAACCTTAACCCAAACCTAACTTGGCCCTAACCTAACCCTAACCTTGACCTTGACCTTGACCTTAACCTAACCCTAACCCTAACCTAACCTTAACCTTAACCTAACCTAACCTTAACATAAACCTTAACCTAACCTAACCTAACCTTAACATTAACCTTAACCTAATTTAACCTAACATTAACCGTACCCTTAACCTTAGCCTCAACCTTAACCTAACCTAACCTCAACCTTGACATTAACCTTAACCTTAATTTTAACCTTAACCTTAACAGTAACCTTAACCTTAACCTGTCCTTGACCCTAACCTAACCTTAACCTTCACCTTAGCCTAACCTTAACATTAACCTTAACCTTAACCTTAACTCTAACTTTAACCTGACCTTAACTTTAACCTTAATCTTAACCTTAAACTTAACATAAGGTTAAGGTCAGGGATAATGTTATGAGTAAGATTAATGTTAAGGTTAAGGTTAAGATTAAGGTTAGGTAAGGTCACATTAAGGTTAGGTTAATGTTAAGGTTAAGGTTAAGGTTAGGTTAAGTTTAAGGTTAAGGTGAATGTAAGGTTAAGGATAGGTTAAGGTTAAATTTAAGGTTAAGGTTAAGGTTAAGGCTAAGACTAACGTCAAGGTTAAGTTTAGGACCTTAACCTTAAAATTAACCTTATGCCTAACCTAACTTAACGTAACCTTAACCTTAACCTTAACCTTAGACTAACCTTAACCTTAACCTTACCCTTAACCCTAACCCTAAGCTTAACCTTAAAATTAACCCAACCTTAACCTAACCTAACCTTAAAATTAACATTAACCTTAACTTTACCTTAACGTTAAACTTAACTTTAACCTAACCTTATCCTTAACCTTAACCTTGACCTTAACCTTATCCTTAATCTTAACCTTACCTTAACCTTAACTTTAACCTAACCTTAACCTTAAGGTAATCTTATCCTTGACCTTAACCTTAACATTAACCTTACATTTAATCTTAACCTTACCCTTTACTTTAAAATGAACCTTAACCCAACCTTAACCTTAACCTTAACCATAACCTAACACTAACCTCCCTTACCCTTAACCTTAACATTGAACTTAACCTTAACCTTAACCTTAACCATACCTTAACATTAACCTAAACCCAACCTTAACCTTAACCTTAACCTAACCCTAACCTCCCTTACCCTTAACCTTAACATTGAACTTAACCTTAGCCTTAATGTTAACCATAACCTATTAACATAACCTAACCTAAACCTTAACCTAAACCCTTAAGGTAACGTTAAGGTTAAGGTTAGCGTAGATTCAAGGTTAAGGTTAACACTTAGGCTAGGGTTAGGTTATGGTTAAGGTTAAGGTTAAGGTTAGGTTGTGGTTAATGTAAGGTTAAGGATAGGTAAAGGCTAAGGTTAAGGTTAAGATTGAGATTAAGGTCAAGGTTTAGGTTAGGTGCTCAACCTTAACATTAACCTTATCCCTAACCTAACTTAACCTAACCTTAACTTTAACCTTAACCTTAACCTTAACTCTAACCAAACTATAACCTTAACCTTAACCTTAACCTTACCCTTAACCCTAACCCTAACCTGAACCTAACCTTAACCTAACCTTAATCTTACCCTTAACCTTAACCCTAACCTTAACTTTAAGCTTAACCTAACCTTTACCTAACATGAGCTTAACCTTATCCTTAACATTAACCTTAACCTTAACCTTAACCTTAATCGTAACCTTAACCTTACCATAACCTTAACCTTAACCTAACCTTAACCTTACCTTAACCTATCCTTAACCTTAACCTTAACATTAAGGTAACATTAACCTTAACCTTGAGATTAACCTTAACCTTAACCTTAACCTTAACATTAACCTTAATCTTAACCTTATCCTTAACCTCACCTTAACCTTAACCTTAAACTTAAACTTAAACTCAAGGTTAGGTTAGAGTTAAGGTTAGGTTAAGGTTAAGGTTAGGGTTAAGGTTAAGGCTAAGGTTAAGGTCAAGGTTAAGGTTAGGACCTTAACCTTAAAATTAACCTTATGCCTAACCTAACTTAACATAACCTTAACCTCAACCTTAATCTTAGCCTAACCTTAACCTTAAACTTAGACTTAACTTTACCCTTAACCTTAACCCTAACCTTAAACTTAAGCTTAACCTAACCTTAAACTAACCTTAACCCTAACCTTAACCTTAACCCTAACGTTAACCTTAAACTTAACCTAACCTTCACCTTAACCTTAACCTAACCTTAACCTTAAACTTACCCTTAACCTTAACCCTAACCTTAAGCTTAAGCTTAACCTAACCTTAACCTTACCCTTAACCTTAACCCTAACCTTAACCTTAAACTTAACCTAACCTTAACCTAACCTGACCTTAAACTTAACCTTAACCTTAACTTTACCTTAATGTTAACCTTAACCTTAACCTTAACCTAACCTTATCCTTAACCTTAACCTTAACCTTAACCATAATCTTAACCTTACCTTAACCTTAACCTTAACTTTAACCTATCCTTAACCTTAAGGTCATCTTATCCTTGACCGAATTTAACATTAACATTAACCTTAACCTTAACCTTACCCTTTACCTTAACATTAACCTAACCCAACCTTAACCTTAACCTTAACCATTACCTAACCCTAACCTTCCTTACCCTTAACCTTAATATTAAACTTAAACTTAACCATAACTTTAGCCACAATCTAACCTAACCTAACCTTAACCTTAACCTAAACCCTTAAGGTAAGGTTAAGGCTAAGGTTAGGGTAAACTCAAGGCAAAGATTAAGGTTAAGGTTAGCACTAAGGTTAGGGTTAGGTTACGGTTAAGGTAAAGGTTAAGGATAGGTTAAGGTTAACGTTAAGGTTAATGTTAAGGTTAAGTTAATGTTAAGGTTAAGGTTAAGGTTAAGTTTAATGTTCAGGTTGGGTTAAGATTAATGTTAAGGTTAAGGTTAAGGTTAGGGTTAAGGTTAATGATAAGGTTAATGTTAAAGTTAATTTTAAGGTTAACACTAAGGTTAGGGTTAGGTTATGGTTATGGTTAAGGTTAAGGTTAGGTTAAGGTTAATGTTAATGTTAAGGTTAAATTTTAAGTTTAATGTTAAGGTTGGGTTAAGGTTAATGTTAAGGTTAGAGTTAAGGTTAGGTTAAGGTTAAGTTCAAGGTTAAGATGACCTTAAGGTAAAGGTTAAGCTTAGGGTTAAGGTTAGGTGAAGGATAGGTTAAGGTTAAGGTTAGGTTAATCTAAGGTTAAGGTTAAGGTTAAGGTTAAGGTTTAGTTTAGGTTAAGCTGAAGGTTGGGTTAACATAAGGTTAAGGTTAATGTTAGGGTAAGGTTAATATTAACATCAAGGTTAACATAACCTTAACCTTAACCCTAACCTAACCTTAACCTAAGCTAACCTTAAGATTAACCTTAACCTAACCTGTGCCTTTACCTTAACCTTAACCCTAACCTAACCTAGCCTTACCTTTACCCTAACCTTAATCTTAACATTACCTTAACCTGACCTTAACCTTAACCTTAACTCTAACCTAACCTTAACCTTAACCTTACCTTAACCTTATCCTTAAACTTAATATAACCTAGCCTTAACCTTGAACTTAACCATATCCTTAACCTCAACCTAACCTTAACCTTGAACTTAACCTTAACCTAACCTAAAGTTAACCTAACCTTAAAATTCACCTTAACCTTAACCTAACCTTAACCATAACTTTGAACTCAAGCTTGACCTTAACCTTAACCTTAACCTTAACCTTAACACAACCTTAAGTTAGCCTTAACATTAACCTTGACCATAACCTTAACGTAACCATAACCCTAACCTAACCTTAACTTTGACCTTAACCTTAACCTTAACCATAACCTAACCCTAACCTCATTGTTAACATTAATATTAACCTTAACCTTAATCCTATCCTAACCTAACCTAACCTTAACCTTAACCTTAAGGTAACACTAAGGTTGACCTTAACGTTAAAATTAAGCTTAATCTTAACCTTAATATTAACCTCACCAAACCTTAACCTTGAACTAAAGTTTGACCTAATGTAACCTTAACCTTAACCTTACCTTAACCTTATGTTAACCCTGACCTAACCTAACCTTAAACTTAACTTTACCCTAACCTTATCCTAACCTTAACCTTAACCTAACCTTAACCTTAACCTTAATCCTAACCTAACCTTAACCTTAAGTTTAACCTAACCTAACCTTAACCTTAACCTTACCCTAACCTTAACCTTGCCCTTAACCTTAACCTAACCTTAACCTAATCTTAACCTTGACCTAACCTTAACCTTAAGCTTAACCTAACATTAACCTTAACAAAATATTTAACCTTAACCTTAACCTAACCCTAACCTCAGTGTTAACCTTAATCTTAACCTTAACCTTAACCTTAACCCTAATTTATGTAATGTTCTCGATTTTATGGAACATTAATTTTTGCCATTTTCACATAGGAGAAAAATAAAATGGGTAGGAGACCCATTCATTTAATGAATAAAGGGTAAAAATCCTCTTATTATGAAAGAGGATCACTTATAGAGTTGGATTTCACACCTCCATGTGTGAAAGGGGGCTTTTGCAAGATGACTAGGTCAAGTTTGACCAAGTCAAATAGCGCAGTGGCATGAGGTGGAGAGCACATTGTGGGCCAACATAGTGGGATAAGGAGGGATGATTCTAGAGGAAGTAAACCCTAATGATTGGGGTCCATTGAGAGGGAGCTCACATTATTTAAAAGGACGGCAAGGTAGCCATTGTAAATCATCTTGAGTATTATTCATCTTTAGTCCTTTGGACTTGCTGCAACTTTTGGATTCTTAGTAAGAGTTGCTGAGAAATTCCTGTTTAGGATTTCCTCTACTTTGTGAGTAGATCTTGGAGGATTGCACTCTATTCCCCATATTTATACATTGAGGTCAAGCATCATCCTTCTTCATCAGTGCAGTTTCAGCTAGAGATTATGCATTGTTGCTGGGTGTCGCTGGGGAGGTTTTCTACGACACCATCCTTGGCTAGTTTTTAGAGAAGGAAGCTTCCATCCCTTTGGGAGATCAACAAGGGAGGTTCATGAGCTTATTCCACCATCTTTAGCACCAGGCCAACCACTTGCCATCATATGCAGCGTAGTCCCTCTCTTAGACAACGTTATTCTTGGAGAGCATTTGCTGTGACAGATTAGCAGATAGTTGGAGGGTGAAATATTAGGTGAAGGGATCAGCCTTTCACTTAAAATTTCCATTGGATGAGGGTTCTTCATTTTTTATAGCCATTTTAGCCTTCATCTATTTCCAGTTTTTGAGTTGTTACTACCCAGCAACTCTGACATTATTGTATTTTTCTATTTTGTACATGTATTGTAGCCAATCCTCCTAAGGATTGTTGTACTAGTGTTTAAAAGGGTCTCCCCCTCATTTCTTGAGCTATAATTGACATATCATTATATTTTCATGTTATATGTTGCAGTGTCTCCTATAGACAATGCTTCCATAGCTAGGGAAAATTTATATAGCAGTGTTTTATCAGATTTAGTGTACATGTATTTTGAGGCTCTCATTGCCTAGCTTGAGTGAGTGATTCCTCAAGCATTGTATTCTATTGCTGCTATATTATAAATTTTTCAGATATTTGCATCTTCATGTGCCATGGCTCATTAAAATAACACTGAGGATTCCTTGTATGTGCGCACATTGTTGCAGCCCCATTCTTTGGGAAATTTCTGAAGGGAACTAGATGTGGGAGGCTTGTCTCACCACCCTAGAAGGATTTCTTTGATCCAAATCCTTATATTTTTGTCTTAGACACATTGGTATAAGGTATCCAAGTGTTGGTATCAAATCTTGCTACCTCTATGTATGGAAAATTCATTTTCCAGCCATGGATTGCTAGCTATTCCTAAAAAGGAACATTACAGTGGTATTAGAGCATCTTTCTTGGCTCAGCCTATGCCCTTCAAGCCCAAGAAAGAAGAAGAATAAGATGTTGAAGAAGATGAGCTTGATCTCATCCATTTTTATAACAGAGAAGAGCCTCCCCAAGGAGGAGAAGCAAAGAGAAGAAGAGGAAGGTCCATGCACTTCGTATTCTCAAAAAGAAAACAAGCATGAGAGATGCTTGGATCATCAGGTTCTAGATCAAAACCTGAGTGAGTATGAATCCCATTTTGTAGCATTTAGGGGATTTATAGTGTTCCCACAGTTTATCCAGTAGAAGGAGGAGAGAAGGCCCTATGGGAAAAGAGAAATCAAAGTTAATAGGTTTCTATTTTCTACATTTGATGGCAACACTTCATCTAGAGCTTGGGTGAAAAAGCTAGAGGCATTTATCTTGCTACATCCAGTGGCAGAGAAAGAAGCAGTGGAGATTCCAACGCTGCACATGGAGGATGAAGCCTCTATTTGGTGGTTCAAACCCTTGGTCCATTCAAGGGTGAGCTCTTTTGCATAATTTTCTCAAAGGTTGATCCAAACCTTTGATGGAGAAAGGACAAAGGAGGAGAAAGCCATTCCACCATGGGAGGAAAATTGCACCAACATTGTCATAGCATTGGGAGGGCAGCCTTCTACATCTATGGATGAGGTAGCCATTACATTGGAGGAGACAACTAATGCAACCATACAAGAAGAAAACCCCAAGTTACACCAAGGTATGAGTAAAGTTCCACTTTTCATTTCAACAAATCATTTAAAAGATTGTGGAACCTCATCTTTAAGGGTCCAAAAATATACACACTATGCTATTCTAGAGAACCATGACTACACTGCTCCGTGGAAAGGGTTTAAGGAGGAGATGAACCCTCATCCTCATACACTTTTTATGAGTCTCATTCAGCCCTTGAGGCTGGGATGTGAACCATTGGAGGATGGAACAAACCATGGCACCTTCATGATAAACAAGGAAACATATTTTGAACCAGAGGTTGAGACAAATGCTACATCATTGGAGGAATTAGCAGCACTATTAAACATGGATGGAGAGGAGATATTAACTCGATCACATTTGGGTCCTCATGGATCCAACATAGTCATGGGTGAGAGATATTTTCTAAGAGGTCTCCAAGGAGCTGCATTTCAAACTCTCATGAAATGCAAAGAGAGATATTTGGTTTGGGAGAACGGTAGCCCTCATGGGAGGAGTACCAAAGCAGGAAAAAGGAGAAGACATCCACAAGGAGTTGAGTGGGTGTGGATGAGGAGTAAGAGGCTGATTATCCACTTGCAAATATATGATACCGTGCAGCAAGACGCTTGGCTACGTTGGCTCCTCTTAAATGAGTTTTTCCATCACTTGGTGTATCCTCTTTCTAGGAGGATGGGAGTAGAGAAGAGGTGGCAGGGTGTTTGCATCATTGAGCAGCAGTGATTAGGGATACATGGAGCTGATATGGCATATATATCATTCATGGTACCTTCATCACATGAGTTACATGATGTGAGCATGAGGAGGCAGCAAGCACTTAGATTTCTTGAACTATCTTGGAGAGAGCAGAATCATATTTTCTCTCATATGATGTATGGTGTTGTAGGAGTAGAGGATGGCACTCTTATAGTGCAAAGGGATTAATCCTTAGCTTGGACTGATCGGGAGGCATTTCCATCTTGGGAAAAGCTTCACATTTGTAGCAGCATCACCAGAGGTGTTCTTGACAAGGAGCATGTCAAGAAATAAAGATTGACATGGGCAAGAGCCCTTTTGCATGAGCTCACAGCACAGACACTTGGGAGCATGATAATATACATGGATCCATCTATCATATTAATTCCATCCTATGGTAAGAGCATTGTGTTTACATTTTCTGATTTACATATTCTTATCATTATGTGTCAGTGCATGGTTCCTCAAAGGGGCAGATTTTTCAAGTTGCTCCATGAGAAAGGTTGGGCCAAACCATATGATAGAGATAGAGACATTTTACATGGCCCTAGGAAATTTTTTTTCCATCCTACACATGTTCAGCTAATTCATATGATTAGCATTATACTTCAAAACATTTTTCCTTGTACATTTCTTGAGCAGCAGTTTGCAAAACTGCGTTATGCACCCTTCGGAGACTGTTGGTACTTTCCAACACCAAATGAAACCATCAGTGGTCCCCATATTTTTTTGTTTATCATGATTATATTTGCTGTTATGTCTCATATTCTTATTAGAAGCATGATCAGAAGATTGACACATGAGTTTGGTGTGTCCTTGAGGGGATATGATTCCCACAGTTTATGCATGGCATGTTCTAAGGGGAACATGAGGAGAGACATGGCCACCACAGCCACTTATTTGCCTTCTTTTGAGGTGGTCCATGAGTTTGATGATGATATCCTTCCATTGTATGTATATGGGCATGCCTTTTATTTTGTATTGTTGATTCACTCATCTATTTACTATTCAGTAGTAGAGGTGATATTTTCTGCACAATGCTTTCCATGTTATTTTCTGCAGCTGCAGTGGGTGATATTGCATTGTAACCCATGAGACATTATTTTTACCTTTCTACACATGACATAACCTACAAAAAATATTTCATTTGGGTATTCTATGATGGTCATTTCCTACTCATCATGGATGAAATTTCTTGGGCCAGCTGGATTATCATTGATGGAGGAGAGACCCTTGGAGGATTTCTCTTCATTTTTCCACTTGAGGGAAATATTTTTGCAGCCCATGATCAGAACACACTCCACACTTATCAAAAGTGGAGAGAAGGTAAGCATGGGGCAAGCTATGAGGCTTTCCATATTCATATTTTCAGTGCACCTTCATTTCAGGAGCTCAAGGTGGAGAGAGATTTCTATGAGTTATCATGTTGGGAGGCAACTTATGTTGTATGGATGATTTCTTGGGGATGGGAGATTCATATGGGGATGATGATTTCCATTATATATCAGATCTCATGCCTCAAGGATGCTCTTAGATAGCCCATTTTTTCCTTCATGGATATTTGTTTCTACATGATAGCCCTTTGGGGATGTTCACCCAAAAGCTAGATTGCATATGTTGGAGGGAGAACTTGGGCACTTGGTAGATGATATGGCATCCTTTTCTTCAATGATTTTATCATGCATGGATTCTACAGGGGAAGTAAGGGGAAATGAACCATTCTATCCTTGCACTTGCTTGAGGACAAGAAATCTTTGAGAGGGGAGGACTGTTATGTTCCTGATTTTATGGAACATTAATTTTTTCCATTTTCACATAGGATATGAATAAAATGGGTAGGAGACCCATTAATTTAATGAATTAAGCATAAAAATACTCTTATTATGAAATAGGATCACTTATAGAGCTAGATTTCACACCTCCATGTGTGAAAGGGGGATTTTGCAAGATGACTAGGTCAAGTTTGACCAAGTCAAACAACGCAATGGCATGAGGTGGAGAGAACATTGTGGGCCCACGCAGTGGTATAAGGAGGGAAGATTCTAGAGGAAGGAAACCATAATGAGTGGGGTCCATTGAGAGGGATCTCACATTGTTTAAAAGGAGGGCAAGGTAGCCGTTGTAAATCATCTTGAGTATTATTCATCTTTGGTCCTTTGGACTTGCTGCAACTTTTGGCTGCTTAGTAAGAATTACTGAGAAATTCCTGTTTAGGATTTCCTTTCCTTCTTGAGTAGCTCTTGGAGAATTTAACTCTATTCCCAATATTCATACATTAAGGTTAAGCATCATCCTTCTTCATCAACATAGTTTCAGCTGGAGATTGTGCATTATTGCTGGGTCTTGCTAGGGAGGTTTTCTACAACACCATCCTTGGCTAGTTTTCAGAGGAGGGAGCTTCCATCCCTTTGGGAGATCAGAAAGGGAGGTTTGTGAACTTATTCCACCATATTTAGCACCAGGCCAACCACTTTCCATCATATGAAGCGCATTCCCTCTCTTAGACAACGTTATTCTTGGAGAGCATTTGCTATGAGGGATTAGAAGATAGTTGGAGGGTGAAATCTTAGGTGAAGGAATTAGCCTTTCACTTCAGATTTCCATTGGAGGAGGGTTCTTCATTTTTTACAGCCATTTAAGCCTTCTCCATCTATTTCCAATTTTTGAATTGCTACTGCCCAACAACTCTGGCATTATTGTATTTTCCTATTTTGTACGTGTATTGTAGCCAATCCTCCTAAGGATTGTTGTATTAGTGTTTTCAGGGGGTGAGAGCTTGATCCCCCTCATTTCTTGAGCTATCATTGATATATCATTATATTTTCATGTTATATGTTGGATTTTTTCCTATAGATAGTGTTGCCATAGCTAGGGAAAATTTATATAGAAGTGTTTTATCACATTTAGTGTACATGTCTTTTGAGGCTCTCATTGCCTAACTTGAGTGAGCGATTCCTCAAGCATTGTATTCTATTGCTGCTATAATATAAATTTTTAAGCTATTTGCATCTTCATGTGTCATTTCTCATTAAAATAATGCTGAGGACTCCTTGTATGTTCACACATTGTTGCAGCCCCATTATTCGGGCAATTTTTGAAGGGAACTAGGTGTGGGAGGCTTGTCTCGCCGCCCTAGAAGGATTTATTTGATCCCAATCCATGGTTTTTGGTCTTAGACACATTGGTATAAGGGATCTAGGTGTTGGTATCAAATCCTACTGCCTCCATTTCTGGAAAATGCATTTTCCAGCCATGGATTGCTAGCTATTCCTAAAACGAACATTACAGTGGTATCAGAGCATCTTTCTTGGCTCAACCTGTGGCCTTCAAGCCTAAGAAAGATGAAGAATAAGAGGTTTAAAAATATGAGCTTGATATCATCCATTTTCAGCATAGAGAAGAGACTCCCCAAGGAGGAGACGCAAAGAAAAGAAGAGGAAGGTCCACGCACTTCTTACTCTCAAAAAAAAAAAAAAACAAGCATGAGAGATGCTTGGATCATCAGGTTCTAGATCAATACCTGAGTGAGTATAAATCCCATTATGCAGAATTCAGGGGAGCTACAGAATTCCCACAGTTTATCCAACAGAAGGAGGAGAGAAGGCCCTATGGCAAAAGAGAAATCAAAGGCAATAGGTTTCTATTGTCTACATTTGATGGGAACACATCAGCTAGAGCTTGGGTGAAAAATCTAGAGGCATTTTTCTTGCTACATCCAGTGGGAGAGAAAGAAGCAGTGGAGATTCCAGCGCTGCACATGGAGGATGAAGCCTCTGTTTGGTGGTCTTGGTCCATTCAAGGGTGAGCTATTTTACAGAATTTTCTCAAAGGTTGATCCAAACCTTTGATGGAGAAAGGGAAAAGGAGGAGAAAGCCATTCCTCCATGGGAGGAGAATTGCACCAACATTGTCACAACGTTGGGAGGGAATCCTTCTACATATATGGATGAGGCAACCATTGCATTGGAGGAGAAAACTAATGCAGCCATACAGGAAGAAAACCCCATGTTCCACCAAGTTATGAGTAAAGTTCCACTTTTCATTTCAGCAAACTATTTAAAATATTATGGAAACTCATCTTTAAGGGTCCAAGAATCTACACACCGTGCTATTCTAGAGCACCATGATTGCACTGCGTTGTGAAAAGGGTTTTAAGAGGAGATTAACCCTCATCCTAATAGAATTTTGATGAGTCTAATTCAGCCCTTCAGGTTGGGATGTGAACCATTGGAGGATGGAACAAACCATGGCACCTTCATGATAAACAAGGAAACATATTTTGAATCGGAGGTTGAGACATCTACTACATCATTGGAGGAATTAGTAGCACTATTAAACACGAATGGAGAGGAGATATTACCTCCATCACATTTGGGTCCTCATGGAGCCAACATAGTCATGGGGGAGATATATTTTCTAAGAGGTCTCCAAGGAGCTGCATTTCAAACTCTCATGAAATGCAAAGAGAGAGATTTGGTTTGGGAGAATGGTAGCCCTCATGGGAGGAGTACCAAAGGAGGAAAAAGGAGAAGACATCCAAAAGGAGCTGAGTGGGTGTGGATGAGGAGCAAGAGGCTGATTAGCCACTTGCAAATATATGATACTGGGCAACAAGAGGCTTGGCTCCGTTGGCTCCTCTTAAAGGAGTTTGGCCATCACTTGGTGTATCCTCTTTCCAGGAGGATGGGAGTAGAGAAGAGGTGGCAGGTTGTTTACATCATTGAGTAGTAGAGAGTAGGGATACATGGAGCTGATATGGCATATATATCAATCATGGTACCTTCATCACATGAGTTACATGATGTGAGCATGAAGACGTAGTAAGCACTTAGATTGCTTGAACTATATTGGAGAGAGAAAAATAAAATTTGCTCTCAGATGATGTATGATGTTATAGGAGTAGAGGAGGGCACTCTCATAGTGCAAAGAGATTAATCCTTATCTTGAACTGATCGGGAGGCATTTCCATCTTGGGAATAGCTTCACATTCGCAGCAGCATCACCAAAGGTGTTCTTGACAAGGAGCATGTCAAGAAACAAAGATTGGCATGGGCAAGAGCCCTTTTGCATGAGCTCACAATGCTGACACTTGGGAGCAGGATCATATACATGGATCCATCTATCATCTTAATTCCAACCTATGGTAAGAGCATTGTGTTTACATTTTCTGATTTACATATTCTTATCATTATGTGGCAGTGCATGGTTCCTCAAAGGGGCAAATTTTTCAAGTTGCTCCATGAGAAAGGTTGGGTCAAACCGCATGATGGAGACAACCACATTTTACATGGCCCTGGGAAATTTTTTTTTCCATCCTACACATGTTCATCTAATTCATATGATTAGCATTATACTTCAAAACTTTTTTCTTTGTACATTTCTTGAGCAGCAGTTTGCAAAACTGCGTTATACACCCTTGGGAGACTTGTTAGGTCACTGTAGTTTGCAAGATTGGAAAATAAAAAGTTGCAGAGCCAACATATGAACCACTTTGGGATTCTAGGATCTAGTCCTCCTAAATACAGAGAGGGATCTCTCTACAAGTGTGTTTAAATATGTGATCTTTAAGGCTTTTAGTATGATGTTAGGCTAGTTATTAAGAACAAGGGTTTTGTTTGTTTTGGTTGGGCAAGGATATGATGAAGGTGAAGGAAGTATAAATGAAGGGTGAAGGTGTAAGTAGGTGAAAGAATGGCTCATCTAATAAGATAGGCAAGGAGCAACTTCAATCCATTGGGCTATGGAGTCATAAGAGGATTTAATTGAAATAGCGAGGTTCAAGAGTGGTCCATGGGGCAAGTCATCTATGTCAAAGGATCTCTTTAAGTTGATTTTATGGAATGAAACAATAAGAAATGGAGTGAGGGAAATCAAACAGATGAAGAAACAAAGAGCAGCCTAAGATCAAGTAAATACTTTGAAACTATCCTGCTTTGGCATGTACTTAAGAAAAGACACAAAAGTAATCTAAGATCAGGTAAGTACTTTGAAACTATCGTGCTTTTGATGTAATTTCAATAGAAAACATTTAAAACACTTAGAATAGCTTAAGATCAAGTAAATACTTTTAACTTAGCCTTCTTTCAGCGTATTCAAAAGGAAAACATTCATGATAAACATAAAAAGTAGTCCAAGATTAGGTAAGTACTTTGAAACTAGCCTGATTTTGACATACTCTTAGGGAAACTTTCAAACAACCTTTGGAGAAAGAAATAGAAGATAGGGCTAACCATAAACTTTCCTAGTCCAACTCTACTTAACATGTAATGAAAATATCATTCAAGAACAATGTTTAAAGTTTAGATAGTAAGACATGGGCTCACCAACATTCCTTGACTGCTTGGACTGTATTAAATAATTCTTAAATACACAAACGAGGAAAACATAAATATAATCTTATCAGTGAGAGTAGGGTACTTGTAAGAGTAAATATTAGCTCTATATTTGCTGTTCTTTATTAGAGAAAAGTGGACAGAATGGAAACAAAAAGAAAATAACAATTTACAATAAGAAACACAACACCATTGACATAGACTAGGATCCCATAAATCAGCTTGTGTTTGATGTTCAAACTAGTTACAATCATGAAGTCTAGTGGGTCTCTACAGATTCAAACTCCTCATCTCAGCTTATGTATCTTCAATTACAAACAAGGCTACAACAGCTTTAGAAAAATATTTACATGCAATAGATATCGAGAGACCAACCTCTATATTGTCTTCTACAACAGTATTTATGGAAGAATGAGGAGGTGGAGTGTAAGAAGTGTCTAACTATTCCATTAATGCAGAGTTTGTGCTTCTCAGCCTTTGAGGGGCTCAAAAGAGAATTTTAATGATATTTTCTCTGTATTAATTTGTTTTCATTAAGTATTTAGCTGCTTAGCAGATTTTGTTGACTCTAAAACTCTTTAGGAAGGCTAGCAATAACTTTGGATGCTTTAAACAAAATATCACTGACTAAAGCAATAACTATGCCTTCTTTTGATTAATGAAGTTATAGGTGAAACTTTGGTAGTCGAAAGGATATTTTAGCCTTTGATGTGGCAGTGGAGGCTTCCTTCGACTGATACAACTTTTTGTTTTTATAAACATAGTGATTTATCCCATGATCTGTGTTTAGGCTTAATTAAGCCTTGATCTTCATCTTCTGGTCTTCATTCTCTGACACTGTCTTTATTTCTCTAAACCATGGATTAAACATCTAATCCTTAGGCTTAGGCACTAATTACTTTACTGTTAATCTCTTCACTCTGATACACTTTTTTGTTCTGTCTTGGCCGGGTGGCTTTCTGCTATTGGAGGGTTTCTGTTAAACCCAGGATCGTGATACCAATGATTTAAAATTAGATTTAAAGTCTTGCAGCACATTTTCTTCATTGATTTTAAGCCACAGAATCGTCATTCTGGACCTTTTTGTCACCTGTCTATGACTGTGGAAAAACACAAAGCAAACACCGTTTGAAATACTACAAAACACACAAAATCATTATAAAATCCTACAGAATTTGGTTAAGACTACTTCAAAGGCTTGTGAGGGTGGAAGAGCTGTGAGGAAGAACATGGATGTAGTGGAAAAAGGGAGGAAAATCCTGGAAGTACAGCTAGCTAGGTGAAAAATGGAGTTTCGGTGAGACAATGAACATGGACCTTTAGAGTAGAATGATCAACAGTTGATATCATTCGGTGAAATGCTTGGGAGAAAAGATGGAGGGTAGTCGAATGGGGGTGAGACTAAATCAGGACCGTCTGATCTCAGAGATCGACGGTGGATATTGCTCGGTGGAACCTTTCAGGGGAAAATTAAGTGAAAAGTGAAATAGGGGTGAGATTAAGTCAAGACCGTCCGATCTCAGAGATCGATGGCCAGGATTAAAAGATGAAAAAACAACATTGGCGGAGGGAGCAGTATAGCGTAAAAATAGCATCGGTTTTCACGTGGGCTCTGGGGCGTAGGTGGTATTGCCCCAAAAAACATGATTCTATATAATGAATGACATGTGGATTTTCAAAACTGCCCATATCGCAAAATTTTGAAACATTAACCCTTGGGCACAAAAATTATGCAATATGGAGTTTAAGCCGTCGAATGAGGGGTAGCAGATCGAACAGCATGGGTTAAGCACGATCGACGAAGAGTTGTGCAGAGGAAGTATGGGGCCCGATGGCCATTGATCTTTGTATATCATCTGTCGGAATTCATTTAAAACTATTTTTTTTGGGAAATAAAAAATATAGAAAAGGTAAGGTTTTGAAGGAATTTGGCGAAAAATGAGGAGAAGGGAGGGCCCACCTTTTTATAAAGGGTGGAAGAAAGGATCAATGGGAGCCATCGGATCATATGGATTGACGGTAAAGATCTATCGTTGGGGGAAAAAGAGAAGGGCGGGGTTTGAAAAGTAGAATTATTATGGGCCGTTGGATTTGAGAAGATCAACGATGAAGATTGCATCGCAGAATCGTGCAGGACGTGAAATGGTGTGAGGGGAGGGGAGAAAGGTGATGATGTGATTGAGCGTGAACTGTCCGATCTAAGGGATATTGATAGTGGAGATTTAATCGGAGGTCGGGATGGTGGAGAATCATGTGATGGGTGAGTGCGATGCGATGAAGCGCGAACCGTCGGATCTGGCGGAATTAATGACTGGGATTACATCGCATCAGAGAAAAGGAAAGAGACTAAAGCACTGGGGTGTTAGAATTTGCGATGTACGATTAAGCACTGGCCGTCTGATCAGTATGAGAGATCAACGGTGGAGATTTAATCGGCAAGTGTGATGTAAGAGGGCTATGGGCGGAGTGTGATTAAATCTTGGCCGTTGGTTCTTGTGGATTCAATGGCTGAGATTAAATCGGTGGATCGGCATCGAAGGAGAAAAAAGAAAAGGATAAGGGAATTTGTGATTGCCGATTGCGATTAAGCACTGATACTTAGCACTCAGTCGCAACTCCAGGTCACATAATAAAAAGGGGCTGGGGCTTAAGGCCGAAAGGGGCTTAAGGCCTTATAGAAAAATGAAGGTTTTTTAGGATTTTTGAAGGGTTTTTTGAGGAATTTGGAGGTTCTGATAGAGGTAAAGACGAGGTTTTAAACCTTATAAATGGATTTCACAAGGCTTTAAAGGGGAATTTGAGGGAATGAGAGGCAAATGAAAGGGTTTATGTATGAAATGGAGAAATGTAATGAATGAAAAAAAATGGAGTTTTAAAAGAAGTTTTTCTCTTAGTAAACAGTAGGTACTTCAGGGCTAATAGTGAAACGGTAGTGAAGATTAACTCAAAGGGTAAAATATCATCATAAGACTTCAAGAACTCACAATTTGGACATGAATTATTTCTTGAAGTCTAAACAGATTTAGCAACCATTTGATATGAAATTTTTTTATAGGTGGCTAACAGTGGCTCCACATGGGGATGTCATTGTTGAGGTATAAAAAGTATCTTTTTAACACCTATTTATCCTACATTAATTATCAATCCGAGAATGAATTTTTGTTTCAAGAGTGTACTCTGTTTGAGGCTGCAATTGAGCTAAGAGTACTGCTGTGAGAGATGTAGTAGAGTGTTCTAAATACAAGAGTAAAAGGATGCTTGAAAAGAAATATAATTACAATAACATAAATTGAAATGCTCTAAAACTTAACTATTCACTTTGCAAAACATCAATCAAGGATACAATAGCAATAACTCATTCCTTTAGAAATTGATGCAACTGAAATCACACTGGAACAAGGCAATCAATCTGGGAACTTGGAAGCAATAACCAATGTTATCTACAGTTGACAGTCCTTCTCTTTAAGAAATCAAAGTGGAATCAAAATTGAGCTAACTGCTGTTGAAAATAAACTAAGAAGAACTTCTTTTAAAATAAAGAATTGGAAATGAACAACAATCTGTAATTGAATATCTATGTGCAGATACAGCAAACTGTAAATAAACAATCTTCCTGCAATTTGAAACTAACAAATTAGAAATGAACAGCACACTAGAATTGAACAACAATTGCTAACTAATGAATCTGAACAACAGACATGAACTTAACGAAATTAAATAGCAAATCCTATTAAGCACCAACCCTGTCGACAGCAAACATTACTAAGTAACAATCGAAATGAACAACAATTCAAGGGAACAACAAACGGAGTTAAATATGGAAGATCAAAGCTTTATAAGTGATAACAAGGTGAATAATACAGTAATCACGATCCTTGTTGAAATGGAACAGTAATGTAATTCATTAGCGCACACTGTAATCCAATAATCAATTCAACAATACTTAAGTAACTCTGCAATCATAATGAAACCAAACACAATGATCACACAACAGTAATTAAAGGATAGAAATACAAACAACAGAACAATTCCACCAGGGCCGGGCCCTTAGCACCAGTGAAACACTGCTGGGTTACTTCAGAGCTTGAAAGATGAAATAAAAATGTGTCTTTGTATTAATTGAACATAAAAGTGTTTACAACGACCACTCTCTGATCATGAGAGTCAATAAAGTGCAGAATTACAAAAGGAATGTTTTAATCAAATGATTCAACTCCCTACAATCTCTAAAGGCATTGCCTTATATAACAAACTCAACAGACAATACAAGGAACAAGATAACGTTTGAACAACAATCCCTCACGATGAAAGGATCCTGAGGGATTTGCTTCCCTTCTTTCTTTAGCTGTCACTTGATTTCCTTTGACTGAAGCCGAGCTATACCCTACCTTCTCTCAGTAATGTGTTCAGATTTTCTTCTCTTTGGCAGGATTTGGTCTATCAATGGAGGAACAACAATTACTCTTACTCTAGCCTCGCCTCTGGTATAGTTGTTCACCTCGCTTGATTCCTGTATTTAGCAATAAAAGGCAGTTTTTAGTTACATTTTACAATAAACATAAGTCTTTACAATTCTACCACAATTCTTGTAATAAGTCACCTTTCTAAAGTAAAAAGAATTATGTTTAAAGTAAAAGAATGAGAAAACACATAGTGAATTCATACATTTTCCAACGCTCAACATACCCCCCTACTTATCCTTTTTCATGTCCTCATGAAAACCATAGTTTACATGCAAAGAAGTTAAAGAATAAGCTGGAGAAGGTTTTTCATCAAAAGGCCTAAAACCATGCATTGCAGCTAATGCTTCGAAGACATGCCATGTCTGTCCTTCGAGTATTTCATAAATGGATTTATAATATACAGCAGGATACCATGCAATGGGGCTACAAAACCTACACCCTAGACAGAATGGGCATTCCCTGAAAATGATGTTGCTATAGAGAACCAAGCGGTCTGCAGCTAATCTAAAATTTTTATAGTTAAATGGCTCTCTATTTTGAATATTCTGATTGGAAATTCCCCATCGGACCTTAGCTGCTATGTAGGCCTAGACTTTAATAGATAGAAAATATTCTATCCCATTCAAGACAATTGCTTTATGGACATGCCCCAATGCTTGGATAACATCTTCTCTTGTCATCAAATTCTTTTTCCTAGCCCATATTTGTAACGGATGTTTAGGTTCACTCCTAACCCACAAGTCTAACTCATTTTCTTGCCTTTGAAAAACATTATAGGCTTTGAGCCGTTTTAAATAATTAACAGAAAATGAAATAAATTCTTGGTATTGGATGTCACGCACAAAAGGGCTGGGATTTGTCTCACTATCATTTTCCAATATGAGATTATGAAAATAGAACTCACACAGGAGACATTGTACCTTTACCCCATAGAGTTTGTAGCATGTTACAAAATCATCTATAGTGTTTAACTCTATATATTTTCCTGCCCTAACTGCTTTAATTTTTAACTGTAAATATCTCTCTAATAAAAATAAAGCATAATTCTTGGCAGGGCATCTACAAGCTAAAGCATCTGTGTATAATGAGAAGAGAGTATCCATTCGATTCTGGGCTATTTTTAATTTATTCAATACCTTTTCAGTCTTCTCCTCTGTCTTTTGACACTTCTCATAGACTTCAAACTCTGCTGCATGGATGATATTCATCTGCTACTACGACTTCTAGTATTTTCTTCTAGGAACAATGTATTCTTCAAGTTTTTCCCTTTCCTATCGAGCTTGTGCCAACTCCTCTTGGAGTCTGGTTAAGATCACTAAAAGTGTTTTGACTACAGGCTTGTGAATTTTCACTTGAGGTTGCTTCATTTTGGAATAGCTGCCTGTTGTTCTGTGTCTTCATGATTAGGCTCAACCATAGTCTCTACAACTTGGGGCTTTGTTTTAGTGGCCACTTTCCTCTCTTTCGGGGCTCTTTTGGTGACTATGCTTCTTTTCCTTGGGGTTCGTTTGGGCATTTGTTTCATTTTAAGATCCCTAATGGTATACCTAAGATATTCCACTAGCCTCTGAAGCTTCAGTCGTAACCTCTGAAGTTTTTCAAGTTCAATTACTTTCTTCCTTTTCCTTGATGGAATGGTTGTTCCTTTTTCTTGACCCAATTTCTCAGCAGGGGTTTGCTCCTCAGCAGCCGTGCCTTCAGTTGGGCTTGCTTCTTTATTTTATTCCTGGAGCACTTCTTCAGTGTTCATATGTTCTCAGCTACATTCTACAGGGGTAATACCCTCAATTGGCTCTTTTGTTCCCTGAGAATTTTCAGTTTGGAACTCTGCTTCCTATCCATACTTCTTAGGGGAAGTAACCCCAGCTTATTCTACTATTTTGTTAGGGTTCCCTCCTTCTATTTCATCCGGAATTCCTTCAACCAATTATTTATTGGCAACATATTTCTCCTGAAATTGGTTGATATCAACGTTAACGTTCAGTGGGCTGTGGGGCTGCACATATTCACTCATATTAGCCAAAATTTGGGCCAATTGGTCTTCTTGCAAAGGGATTTGTGGTGAAATTGCAGTGGTGCTTTCAGGAGGCTCTTCTCCTTCTCTTTCACTGTTGTGATTATCTTCATCCTCCTCACAGGTATGGTAACTACCTTCTTCCTCATCAGAGTATGGAATTTCTCCCTCTACACTAGTATGAGGACTTCCTTCTTCTTCCTCAATTTCCTCCTCTTCATTATTTCCTTCTCCTGCACTGCTTTGTTTCTCACAACTAGTGTGGTGGCTCATTTCTTCTTCATCCTCATAAGTACGGGGACTCCCTCCTTCCAATTGTGGGGGTTGTTCATCCTCTAAACCGGGAAATTCCAAGGGCTGGCTACTGCTACCCGGAAGGCCTTCTATCATTCCCCTACTTATTTTTGAATGGGAGGACTGTCTACGTTTCGATGGCTCTGCTATCGAGCTAGCCATTATTTTTCTTTTTGGGGCAGGTAAGGTTAATTCTCCATCAATCAAAAATATCAGTTCTTCCTAACTGGTCTGTTGTTGGGCAAGACTATGACTTACTATTAATTTGATTAAGCAATGATGGCTTACCACCATGTCTGTGTGCCGAGATTTTCGTATACTACAGGCAACATCATGCAGTAAGGAATTTAAAAATGCAGGCATGTTCACGGTAAATTTTTGCTTTAATACTACCAATAACTTAAGGTGGCGAGGTCTTACCATGTATTTCCTTCCATCACATGTTATATAGGCCTGCACTACCTTTTCTAATTCTATCCATGGTTCTCCCAACGATGCTGGCTGAACTCCTTTTCCTTTGACGACCAATGTCTATCCTTCTTCCTAGAAAATGTTCATGGCTTCTTGAAGCCTGACCTTCTTATGAGTCCATACGGTTCCTTGCACTGGTAGACCAAACAACTCTACAATTATTTCATCTGTTACTGCTATCTGTCTTCCTCTAACCATGGAGTATCCTTCCTGCAAATTCTGTAAAAACTTGATAGCTATTGTTTCATGAGGTTGTTGTAGCCTTGTAAGGTATGTAATCCATCCCAATTTTTCCAGAATTTCTTGTGTAGTATCAGAAACAACTATCACTTGCGGCTCGCTACGAATTGGTCGACCTCCCATCTTCTTTTCACATTGTTACTTCTTTACAAACACACAATAATGTAATGGAACAACAGAACATAGTAGATTGGAATAATATCGTTAAGTTTTTGTTATTCCCTAGAATATAGGGATTTGATTCACTTGCAGGTAAAAAAATATAGGGATTTGATCTGGATGCAGTGATTAAGAGGCATCTGCGCCCCCCTTGGAGGATGATAGGTTGTCCTCGACTGTCAAATAAGAGAGGAAAGTAATACACAACAGTTGTACGTCAGGAAAAAGCATGCATACTGATGATACAATCAATCAAATTATTGCATTACTGAAATTGATTCGCGTGATTAAATCGTAAATAGATATAAAAACGTTTGTAATGATTTAAAGATAAGGAACAGGGATAGTTGATATGAACACAAGTACTAATGCGCTTATTACCCAATCAAACTACTGTGATCGATTTATGATGAATTTCATGTATAATAGGTTCAAAACCAAGGGTTTAGGAATCATACTTTCATTTGATATTTAGATAGAGATATAGGAAAATGGGTTTAACATTACTATTGATTTGTAAAAATTTGACTCCAATACCATTAGCAAAGCTCTGTTACCCACAGGTGTCCATAACCTTGAAAAAGTTTCTTTCTCACCCTTGGAACCATTGTCCTTTATTTATTCCTAGAGAAGTGCTCTTTTATGTCATAATGGAGGCCATTGTGCTGGCTTGGGAACCAGATAAATCACAATGCCATTCACCAGAAAGAAGTGAAAAGTGAGCAGGCCGGCTCGTGATGAGACCTCCTGTTCCAAGGACTTTATAGTTTTTTTTTCAATCGTCCATTGGACCATATCCCTGGTGTGGTGGCCATGATGGGAATGCCACTTCACTGCTTTCTTATGATCATGGTAGGCTAGCTCTTGATGAGACCTCCTATCCTCCATCTTCCATATCATAGAATTGTTAGTGATATATATAGATATTTTTTCTTCTTTTTATATAGCACTTTCCTACTTATATATAAAGGATGGCTCAGCACTCCTTAAGAGTAGGGATGGTGGAAGAAGTCTAAAAATCTCAATATAAAATAATATGCCCTTATTCTTACTCAATAAGTAAAAATCAAAGAAAGTTATAAAGATTTGGGGAAGAACCAACATGATAAAGATAATCGATCATAGTAATTTTAGTGATAGTAAGAAAGCAAAGTAATATTAGTGGTTATGTCCTTTTTCCTTTTTCTTATCATTACAAAACAATTTCTTAAATAATGACAGTTTATTTTGATTTTCTGATTCCAGTAAGCTTTAATTTGTGTGATCTTGTATAAATAGTATGTTTTCCTTTAGAAGATTCATTAGAAATCCTCAAAATGCTATTATAAAACAAGAAAAATAATACACTCAAGAAGTGATATTCCTTTGGAAAGGAATAGCAGAAAAAATCTATGGAAATGGTGTTCCTTTGGAAAGGAATAGCAAAAAAAATCTACGAAACTGTTGTTCCTTTTGAAAGGAACAACAAAAGAAATCTATGAAACAACAAAAATAAATAGCACAATTGTTGTTCCTTTCAAAAGGAACATCAAAAACACTCACAGCAAAGCTATTGTTCCTTTCAAAAGGAACAAAAAAAATGTTGTTTCTTTGGAAGGGAACAATAAAAATTCACAATAAGAAAAATAAAAAGAGTTTGAAGAAACATAATTCCATACAAAAAACAAGAAAAATAAATGAACAATCTTTACGTACAGATTTCAAAGAAAATAAATGATTTAATTAATGGGTGCCGAGGAGGAGTAATCCCCTTCAGCAAGAATTTGCATGGTAGAATCTTCTCGTAATTGTTGGTAGAAGGATTCTCGAGTAAGCAGTTTATGGTACAGTCGCACTCGATGACCGTTTACTTTGAAGGAATGTCTAGATCCATCAATGCTGGTTAATGTAATGGTGCTATTATCATGCACTTTTTGTATCTCGTAAGGTCCAAGCCATTGTGTCTGGATTTTCCATGGAAAATCCTGAAACCTGGAGTCATATAGGAGTGCCCAATCTCCTTCGTGGAATATTTTTCTTTGATGAGGGCGTTGTGCCATTTTTCTCTTTGTTGCTAAATTAACGTAGTGTGCTGAAGAGCAGAGAGCCTAATTTCATCTAACTCATTGATTTTCTATAATATTTTGGCTTGAGCTTCATTTAAATCTAGACCCACCTTCTAGGCTGTTCTTAATGTCTGAATTTCAAACTCTATTGGAAAGATGGGCTCTTTTCCAAATACCAATTGATAGTGAATACCACGTAGTACTTCTCCATTTTGTTTGGTACGCCCACAAGGCTTCTACAAATCTGTAGGCCTAGTCACGTTTGTGTGAGGAAAATGTTTCTGTCAATATATATTCGATCACTTTATTCATGCTCTCTACCTGGTCGTTTGCCTATGGGTGGTATGGGGTTGTAATCTTGTGTTGAATGTGGTAATTATGTAATGTTTTAGCGAATTTATTACCTACAAACTGTGGTGCTCCATTTGTGATTATGTCCCTTGGGAGGCCATATCGTACAAATATTTTGAAAAGGAATTGTATGACAGAGTCCTTTGTAGCTTTCAAAAGTGCCTCTGGTTCAACCCATTTAGTGACATACTCGGTTGCAACTAGGATGTATGTTCTTTGGTTTGATGGGGGGTTAATGGGACCAACAAAATCAAGTGCCCAGTGTTCAAATGGTTCAATTACTAGTTGTGGGTTCAAAGGAATTTCGTCGGACTGTCCAGGGAGACCTGCCCTTTGACAACTATCACAGGCCTGCACAAATATTTTAGCATCTTTAAAAATGGTAGGCCAATAGTAGCCTATCTGTAAAATGTTATGGGCGGTTCTATGATTTGTAAAATGTCCGCCACACGGCCTGTCATGGCATGCTTTCAGAATATCAAATACTTCGTCCTCCTGGACGCATCTCCTGATTTTCATATCTGACCCTGTATGAAACAGGTAGCCCCTAGTCCAAGAGAATCAGGTACTACGCTATATTATCTGCTTCTGTTCATTAAGGGTTAGATGTTTAGGTAATTTACCTATTGCCAAATAATTTTCTATATCAGCATACCATGGGGTTCTAATAGTAACAATAAACAAATGTTCATCTGGGAAGTGTCTTTGAATGCTCCTGCATCTGTTGGATTTGGCATTCGTGATAGGAAATCAGCTACAGGGTTCTCTTTTCTAGGTCGATCTTTGATTGTAATATCGAATTCCTGCAATAAATTCAACCATCTTGTCACCCTTCCATTTGTAACAGGTTTATTTGTTAAAAATTTAATGGCAGAGTGATCGGTATATAAAACTATAGGATACCCAGTTATATAATGTCTAAACTTATTTACAGCATGTACTATAGCTAAAAATTCCTTCTCAGTCACAGTTTAGTTTAGTTCAGCAGGAGATAAATTTTTGCTGATATAATAGATTTCATATGGTTTTTTATCCTCTTCCTGCCCAAGCACTGCTCCAATCGCTATGTCTAAGGCATCAAATGAAATTTGGAATGGCAAATTCCAATTTGGGCCCCTCAGCACTGGGGCTGTTGATACATGCTTTTTCAGATCCTTGAAAGCATTGTCACATTTATCTGTCCAAATAAAATCAACATTTCCTATTAGTGCATATAAAGGTGCAGCTATTCGAGAATAATGTTCTATAAATCACCTATAATAACCAGAAAATCCAAGAAAGCTACGTACCTTTGTTTGTGTGGTGGGTGTAGGGATTAACAAAATTATCTAAATTTTGGCTGGATCCACCTGAATTCCAGCTGCTGAAATATAATGTCATAGGATAAGTCCTTAGGTCATCATCATATGACACTTTTCATGGCTTAAACAAAGCCTAGTGTTAATACATCTTTGCAACACCTTTTCTAAATTTTCTAATGCTGGTTCAAAATCATATTTGTAAGGTGTGAAGTCATCCATATATACTTCGAGCCCTTCATTTATTAAATCTGAAAAGATGCTGAGAATGGCTCTTTGAAATTTAGTAGGGTCATTGCATAGGCGAAAGGGTAAGACTCGGTAGGAAAATGTCCCCCACGGACAGGTAAAAGTAGTTTTGTCTTGGTCCTAAAGGGAAATCTGGATTTGATTGTACCCACTAAAGCCATCGAGGAAAGAAAATAATTTCTTTCCGGCCAATGTATCTAATACCTGGTCAACGAAAGGAAGGGGAAAGTGGTCTTTCTGGGTTGCTTTGTTGAGTTCTCGGTAATTTATGCATATTCTCCACTTCTCATTCTTCTTTGGTACCAAAACTAATGGAGAGACCCACTTGCTATCAGATATTGGGTAAATGAAATTGACATCCAACAGTTTTTGTAATTCAGATTTCACAATATCTTTAAGGTGAGGGTTTAGTATTCGTTTGGGTTGGTGAATGGGTCTCACATCTTTCTCGGTATAGATGTGGTGTGTACATAACTGGGGGTCAATTCCCTTCATGTCTAGATAATCCCATCCAAAGGTTGCTTTATATTTTTGTAGTAATTGGACCATCTTCTTTTCTTGTTTAGCAGTCAGATTTTTGTTGATGTTTAAAGTTTTTCCTGGTTCAATTTCTACAATATTACTATTGTACACAGAAGTAGTGGGTATTATTTGATCAGGAATGTATTTCAGAGGATCTTCTTCTTCTTTGTTATCAAATGCTACCTTGATCATGTGACATTGTAGATGGGATTTGATTTGTGGTTTGTTAATAAAACTATTAATGATATCATCCTCTGTTTGATCTTTAAAACCAAGGGAATCTTCTATGGTTAGAGGTGATATCATATTTTCCATAAAATACGATACAGGTTGCTTTCTTGTTTTGATTATTGATAGGCTTGGTTGGGCTGGGGGATATAAAGCTAAATTCTTGACATAGTTTCCCCTTGTTATTGTCATGTTTCCTTGTCGTTAGCCAATATAAGCATCGATAGTTGCCAACCAAGGTCTACCTAGAACTAACGGGTGTCCATCTAGCCGGTTCTTTGGGTTGATAACCAGGAAGTCAGCAAGGTATTCCCAGGAATCTACAGATACCATTACATCTTTTAGTGTACCTTCTGGTTTGACTACCGATCAGTCAGCCAATTCTAATAAGGTTGTTGTTGGTTCTAATGATGTAATGCCAAGTTTTTGACAGGTGGTGGTTGTTAGGATATTAATTGCAGCTCCCAAATCAACTAAGGCATTTGGGAACAATTGCCCATTTATTTGCACTGTCACTATAGGATTTCCTCGGTCTTCATATTTTACACGTGTTTCTATTCCTGATAATAAGTCAGATAGAGTACCGACTATTTGGAAAGCTAGGTTGGTTGTTGTTCTCCTCTTTGGCTTCTTTATACATAGTTTTTTAATGGCTTTTGCATAAATAGGGATGTCTTGGATAGCTTGTAGGAGAGGGATTTTTATACACAAAATTTTTAATTCTCCCAAAAGATCAAAATCAGGATATTCTAATGCGTGAGGTATGATTAATCGTTCTGGGAATTGTGGAGAAGAGGTGGTTGCTTGTTGTGGAGTTTGACATTGATTTTGTTGTTGAACCACCTTCTCTTTTTGCAATGTTTTTTCTACAGGTAACAGATATTTATTATGAACATTTTTGTCTCCCTCTGTTTCTACTATATACCCAGACCTCAATTGAAGGTCATTACACTCCCTCAGTTCAGTTTCTAATTTTGGTGGTTCCATTATTTGGACAGAATGAACTGGCCTATTATTTGGGTTTGGTTTGGGTTGGGCTGGGAGTTGTGGTCTTAGATTGGTTTGGGGGTTTTGTGGTAATGTATAGGGAGCTGGCAGTGTAGGTTGAGAGAGGGGGATTGTTCCAGCTGGCTGACTTGTAGGTATTTTCCAATTTGACTGCCAGGCTTGACTTTGTGAAGTATAGGGGGACCATTGTGTTGGATAAGCATTGTTTTTCCAAAACAGTGGGCAGAAAGGAAAATTTTGCCAATTAGTTTGGTTTGTTGATTTGGCCATGATGATGTAGAATATGGCTATTGTGACCAATTAGGGAAAGGTGGTTGATTTTTCCACATTCCATTATATTGTTGAGAATTATATTGAGGAGGCTGAAAAGAAGAAAATGGATCAGTTGGCATACCTGATTGTCATGGCTGCCATTGTCAGCATTGATTAAGTAAGCATACCACTTCTGATTCTTCTTCTGCCTCTTTATAGACTACTTTTAACCCAGGAAGCAAGGGAAATCCTTTTTTGGGGTGGTATTTCATGCCAATGGCACAAAATTTGATTATATCCAGCAGGCACTCTTTGTGGTTGTGTTTCTTCCTACATCTAGGACACAATATTGCCAAATTTTGTTTTGCTTTTTCTTTCTTTTGTTTGGCTTGCATAGTTTCAAACTACGTTGTTAGAGTCCCTAGAATATCTATTTTAAAATCTTCCAGTAGATTGCCAATCTCTGCATGAGTTACGCCTTCACTGGAGGTCTTATTATCCCTTGTGATCATGTCACGTTCTGCTGATTTTAGCCTTGTATTGCCCCTCGAACTCCTGATACAGAAATCAATAACGTTAGCATAGCTTCCCTGATATATATCACCTTTTCCCATAATATTCAATGTTTCAACCCATTGATCCTTCATCCCCCTAATTAATGTAGTCTTCAACACGTTATCAGGTAAGGGTAAATATGCATAAGGAGATCTCTAGAGATTGTATTGAAATCGTTCCACATATTCTTCCAGAGTTTCATTAGGTTTTGCTTTCATTTGAAATATTTTGTCTTTTAGTTCCCTAGACCTGTAATAATCCTGATATTTCTTTAGAAACATAGCTTTCATCTGATCCCAATAATTTATAACACCCCGACCTAGCCCCATAAACCATCGTAAGGTTGCTCCTTTTAATGTGGAAGGAAATAGTTTTAATTTTTTGGGATCGGTGGTATAATCATACACCCTACATAATACATCGAATTCAAATAGAAATTCATCTGGATATTCCAGTGTCAAGCCATGAAATGTAGGAATATGTTGAAGAGGAATGGCTTTCATAGGTGCATTAACTGAAATATCCACTATAGGATATTGCAGTGTGGAAGTTTGCTGAGGTGTTTTCTCATTCTGGTTCTGGTTCTAGTTTTGGGCCACTTGATCAAATATGTGCCAATATTATTATGGGATCTCAAGGGAATCCCTAGCTAACTAGAGGGAGTAGGAATGACCTTGAAAGCACTCCCTTGATTTGGAATAATAAGTATTCCTTGCTGGCCTACTGTCTGAGGAGATTCAGGTCCTTTGTTTTGAATGAGGTTGACAACACTTCCCTTATCTAGGCTGCTCACTATTTGGACTATTTCAAGAGGAGATTTTGGTTCTTCTATTTCTCCTATTTCCCCATCTCCTTTGTGGAGATTACTAGAGTTCCCTTCCAGTGGAGAAATTAGGCAGAGATTCTCAATTTCTTGGGAATCTTGCTCAATTTCTTCTGCTTGACTATGTATCTCAGCAAAGGCTACAGATGATGACTCTCTGGCCTGAAGGGAACTAGTAGGCTGTCTAGAGATAACTTTCCTAGTTCCTACTAATGGATGAGATTCAGTCTTCTTAAGTATTTCGTCAATGAAAGTTGTTCGCCCAAGGGTCACCAGTCCCTTAGGATTTTCGAGTTTAGGAGGAATTTTGTTTTGTTTAGATGGTTTATTCATTGAAGAAAACAAGCCTTCATTCCTACCTAAAGAAAGAAGTTTACCCAATTTTGCTGTGAAGCGGGCTGTGAGCAAGTATTTTCCTTTCTCGGTGCATAGGTTCTTACCTTCCATATTTAATACCCAATTCTTCCCAAGCAGAAAAAAATAAAATGTGCATCACTCCTTCTAAATGGCATACACTCTCCCCAGCAACGGTGCCAAAATGTTGAGGTATAAAAGGTATCTTTTTAACACCTATTTATCCTACTTTAATTATCAATCTGAGAACGGATTTTTTCTTCAAGAGTATACTCTGTTTGAGGCTACAATTGAGCTAAGAGTAATGCTGTGAGAGATGTAGTATAGTATTCTAAATACAAGAGTAAAGGGATGCTTTAAAAGAAATCTAATTACAATAACATAAATTCAAATGCTCTGAAACTTAACTATTCACTCTGCAAAACATCAATCAAGGATATAGTAGCAATAACTCATTCCTTTACAAATTGATGCAACTGAAATCACACTGGAACAAGGCAATCAATCTGGGAACTTGGAAGCAATAAACAACGTTCTCTACAGTTGACAGTCCTGCTCTTTAAGAAATCAAAGTGGAATCGAAATTGAACTAACTGTTGTTGAAAATAAACTAAGAAGAACTTCTTTTAAAAGCAAGAATTGGAAATGAACAACAATCTGTAATTGAATATCTATGTGCAGATAGAACAAAATGTAAATAAACAATCTTCCTGCAATATGAAACTAAAGAATTAGAAATGAAAATCACACTAGAATTGAATAGCAGTTGCTAACTAATGAATCTGAACAGCAAACATGAACTTAAAGAAATCAAACAGAAAATCCTATTAAGCACCAACCCTGTCGACAGCAAACGTTATTAAGCAACAACCGAAATGAACAACAGTTCAATGGAACAGCAAACAGAGTTAAATATGGAACAACAAAGCTTTATAAGTGATAACAAGGTGAATAATACAGTAATCACGATTCTTGTTGAAATATAATAGCAATGCAATTCATTAGCACACACTGTAATCCAATAAGAAATTCAACAATACTTCAGTAACTTTGCAATCGTAATGAAACCAAACATAATTATCACACAACAGTAATTAAAGGATAGAAATAAAAACAACAGAACGATTCCACCAGGGTTGGGCCCTTAGCACCTGTGAAACACTGCTAGGTTACTTCAGAGCTTGAAAGACAAAATAAAAACGCTTCTTTGTATTAATTGAACATAAAAGTGTTTACAGTGACCGCTCTCTGATCACGAGAGTCAATAAAGTACAAAATTACAAAATGAATTTTTTAATCAAATGATTCGACTCCATACAATCTCTAAAGGAATTTCCCTATATAAAAAACTTTATGGACAAGACAAGGAATGAGACAAGGTTTGAAAAACGATCCCTTAGGATCGAAGGATCCTGAGGGGTTCACTTCCCTTCTTTCTTTAGCTATCACTTGATTTCCTTTGACTGAAGCCAAGTAGTCCCCTGCCTTCTCTTAGCAATGTGTTCAGATTTTCTTCTCTTTGGCAGGATTTGGTCTATTGCTAGAGGAACATCAGTAACTCTTGCTTTAGCCTCACCTCTGGTATAGTTGTTCACCTCGCTTGATTCCTATTTTTAACAATAAAAGGCAATTTTTAGTTACATTTTACAATAAAAATAAGTCTTTACAATTCTACCACAATTCTTGTAATAAGTCACTTTTCTAAAGTAAAAATAATTATGTTTAAAGTAAAAGAATAAGAAAACACATAGTGAATTCATACCTTTTCCATCGCTCAACAGGCATCTTCTTGAAAGTGTCAAGAATTTCAGACAATTCTTCTCTGGAAGCTGATCAGTGCCTTATCCATTGATAATATTTTCCTGTTCTCTAATCAACTTCTTGAAGATGAGTAGAAAATTTGATATCAGTAGAAAAATTCTTCCCCAAACAGCTACCTACACAACCTGTTAGTGTCAGTATCTTCATCCCTCCGTCAGTGATCAAATTTCTCTTGTTGCATTTCATATTAGGTGTCTCACTCAGTCAGCTACATTCCATTAGGAGCATGGATCATCTGACAGTAGTGGCTTGTTGCTCATGTCCCTCATGGCCTTTACCTACTGGCCTATTTCTGTTCATTAAGATCATTTACAGTCACTTTTTGTCTCGTAGTTTGCAAAGAGTTATTTTTACGGTTTTGGTGTCATTAGGTCTAGGGTTTCAATAATAAGGTCTTAAGAGTGCCCAATAATGGTCATCAGGAACATGAGGAGTTTGATATAAGGTTTCAGTACTAAAAATTTCATCATCATATGCTTAATAATGTATTTTTCTTCAAAACTCTGTTTTGAAGAAAAATAGGGTATTTCATCTTTTTATGTACAAATGTAATCTAATTTCAAGTTTTCTTAGTTGTAATAATATTTTTACTAGAAACCATGGTTGCCTTTGTCAAGCTCCATCCAATCCATTCCTTGCAAGACAAACAGAAAGTACATCATTCAGTCAAAAAGCCGAAGTGAAGCAAAACAAAGTTTTTAAAAAGTGTCAAAATTTGAAACATTGCAAAGTAGGTTTTTTTTTTGAAATAGAGAATTAAAATCCTTGGCATATAAAACATTTTCATCTTTCAAAAGCTCATTTGAATGCGAAGAGGATAGAGTGAGCTAAGGAGAAATCATGAGGAGCAAAGGAAACAGTTTGAAGGCGAAATTGTGCAAGTTCAGCTGCACGACACATTGGCTGGGTGTCGTGATGCATTGGGCGGGTGCGACCCATTGGGTTGACCCCCACTGTGTTGAAATTGCTCTTAAGTGGAAAATTTGAGGTACGCGACACATTGGGTTTGTTGCGTGACACATAGGGCCGCAAGGTATTTGGAACCCAAATTGCATTCAAACTTCGATTTTGCTCGGTCATTTCCGATCCAAGTAAGTCAATAAACTTTGTAAATGCCAATGAACCGGTGTTTTGTGATATCTATGAGGATTTAATACAAGAAATTGAAACTCTATTTGCTTGTTCAAGGATTGTTTCCTTAGGGTTTAGAAATTGGTTTGGTGCCTATCATTTCCATTTCCCCACCTTGTATTTCCTCATCACTGTTGATCTTGTCACACCAACCCATTTCCTTATTCCCTTATATCCCTAATCACTCATTTCCTATCCCATTCCCATTATCCCACATCCCAATTATAAACTTCCCAAACCCAAATGCTATCCCAAAAAACCTAGTGACCGTCCCTAAACTCTTTAATTGGAAAATTTCACTTGGTAATATTCCATCATTTCCCATACCCTCTCCCTCCATAGTCCCTCACTTATTATCACATATTTGGCAACAAAACCAAAGACACCAAACTCCTTATATTCATCTGAGGTAACATAGAATTTGGAAATCATGTAGACATATACCTCTTATGACCGAGACAGTGACTGCACAACTGAATTGCATGCACCTAGGTGGCCTCATAAGAGTGGCAGGCATGTGAGGGAGGAGCCTACTTCATTGGTTGAGCTGTAGGCCTATCCTCTTGTTGTTTCATGTTTTCAACAACAGCGTTGTTATCAATTTTGTGAAATGGTTGCTAGAGTTCACCATCATCATGAGCTGGCCAGATTTTTTGTGTTGCATTTACATAATGGCCAAGTCACTCTTGCAGGTGTGACATTCACTCTAACACCTGAAACTATCTCTCAAGCAACCATAATTCCAAATGTTGGGGAGCAATGGAACAAAAGGTAGTAGGTTGACAGGGTACACTATGAGCCATATATCAAGCCCAGTTTTGTGAGACAACTTAGCAGAGTTTTTCCCTTCCGATTCCTAAAAGATTCATATGCTCCTCTAATGAAACTTATTATCAAATATTTCAGTTGTGAGGGCCAGTTTTCACATCTTTATGCCTATCATATCAGGTTTCTGATGCACTTTACCAGGGTGAGGATGATGAACCTCCCTTATTTCATGTCCTGAAATATTGAGAAGATGACCACCCTCGTGCAAAGGAAAACTCCTGAGCAGTAGTATAGCAGTATCTATCACTTTGCACTCATCAAAATTGTGGTTGTGCATCAGCTTGGCTTGTAGGATATTTCATGGGAGGATTTCATTTCTAATGATTTCTTCATAGCTTCTCAGGTACCTTTGGAGGCTTTTCATGAGGTAGGTGAACCTTCATATCAGCATGAAGGTCATGAGACACAGACCGCTAGTGTGCCAGTGTTGGTCACTTATCAGAGGCGCCCTAGAGGTTTGTTTCCAGCAGCCAGGTGAGTCTTATCTCCACCCAGGGTGGAAGGGGTCTCATGTCCTTCATCAGAAGTATAGGTACAGGACAAGGGTAAGAGCCCAATACATGATGAGGGGCCTTCAGGAGGCCAGGATATAGATTTCATACTCATTGATGATGAGTTGTACTCTCCTAGGTCGAAGCTAAGAGAGGTTGTTCAGGAGCAGAAGGCGGAAATAAACACTTTGTCCATCAAGTTGCAAAGAGCCCAATGGATAATTAACTACCTTGAGCAGAGAAAAAAACAGCTGGAAGATTAGCAAACTATCATGGAGTTGCAAAATATACGTGAGAACTGGCAAGCTACCAAAAGGAGCCAAACCGAGATGACATCTATTGAGCAAGAGATTGAGGTTGATCGTGAAAATTGGCTTGAAAGGGTAAATATTCATTTGGAAAAGCTATTGAAGAAGTCCAACAAGGAAAATAACATGTTGAGGCACATGGCGAATCATTATTGGGCAAGAAATCATGTTTGCAAGGCAGGAATCAAGATCTTGAAGGCCAAGTTGAAGAGGGCCTTAAAGCGTCGGAAAAGGCAAGATAGACTTTAGATTTTGGCCAAGGCTTCCTTGGCCTAGCTTAGTACATGATGGAGGACATTCAGCCCAAATTTCAAGAAATTTGGGATACATTTTGCAAATTTTGTTTTTTTTGGCCTCAACACAGATTTTTCAGCTCTACGCGTCGCACCACGTGGCGCGCGCTTATAATTGGGAGATCCTATGGGGTAAAACTTTATATTTTTGGATTTTTCACAAAAAATTATGTATGCCTACCCATGGAAAAGAGATTTTGACAGCTTTTGGGCCTTCAGAAGGGTGAAAAACACCCTAAAAATGACCTTTCTACCCCTTTTTGGACACACAGGAAGCAGTGTTGGGAGAACTCATTTTTGGAGGGTAAATGGAGACCAAATTCAGAAATTCCACTTGTGTTGGAAATTAGACAGGCATAAATTTCCAAAAAGCCCACTTGGAGACAATTTGGACATCAGGAAGGCCTTCAAAATCAGCTCCAAATTGGCACGATGCATAGAGAAATCAGACGCGACGCATTGGGGATTTTTGCTCATTTTTGACTTAGTAACTATGTTTTTCGCCTAGTTTTGGACAGTTTGACTTTATTACTTCCAAATGTTAAAATCATGATGTAATTTGATGTAATTTTATGGGTCTTGATGTAATTTTGTTAAATTTTAACTCATGGAGGTAGATTCATTCATCAAAAGGTGAATTGCAACTGAATGAATCAGTTTCCTATCTTATAGAGGCAAGTTGCTCCACTGCCTATTTTCCAGTTCTTAGTTTAGATCTTGTTGAAATAACTCCTTAAATTGTGAGCTCGACCCTTAGAGGCTAGGGATGGGTTATGCTTTTCTATATCTTGTAGTTTTTCAGTCATTTTCCTGGTTGGACACTTGGGAATGATTTGAACATCATTGTACATTTCATCTTTGCAGTTTGGCAAAGGAATAGACCAGGGTTTGCAGCACTCCTTGGGATTCATGTGGCTCTTTGTTTTGATGATGTGTTTCTCATTGTTAATGTAATTTTACTGGTGCTTTATGTGTATCATATTCCCTTTTATTTCTTCTTAAGTTAAACAAACAAGGATAAAGGTGGAATTCATTAGATTTTCATTGCTCTACCTAGAGTTTGGTTAATTTTCTATGTTTTCAATTGTTTGAAGAGGATTCCTGAAATTCTATTGCCCTCTTCAACTCCTCACTGGTCTGAGCTATCCATTTCATTAAAAATTGAAAGCGTCAAAACAATTTCCTACCTTGCCCGATTCAGATCCCTGCAAAACTGCTCATTTCCCAGACCCAAAATCTGCCCTTCCCTTTGATCCAAAAAACACCCTCAAAATCAAATAAAACTCTTTTACATATATACCTAGCCTAAAATTAGCCTTTATTCAAGTCATCTCAAGCCTCACTGATCAGTTTTGGCTAAGATTGACCAGGAGAGAGCCCTCTCCCTATCTGATAGGGATAACTACCAGATTAAGAGTGGTTTGATGTTACCCTAGATTCTACCTTTCTTAGCCTGAGGTGGATTTAGGCCATAACATAGTAGCAAACATACTGGGGAAATAAAATTGTTTGCTTGTTAATGTTATTCATTTTATAAGCTACAGACGGAGCCTGAAGTTATGCCAGGTAGCCTTCGAAACACTCTTGCTTTGCATTAGTGAAAGTAGATAAATGTTGCTTCAGTCAATCTCCGGTCTAGTTTTATAAACGTAACATCTGACTTGTGAATTTCCTCAGTATATCAGATGATTCTGGAATTTTGGGTGATGAGTCTAGAATTTGATAGGCTAAACAAGTTGATTTTGTCCGTTTGATTTTTGGGAATAATTCAACACACTGGCTTCCAGACGACACACCAGAGCTAATCTAGATCCCAATCCAACTCCTGTGTATGAATATCCCAATCTTATTTCGAGAATCCTTCGTCGAGAAAGTCCTGTGATTCCTGTGTTCAAATCTCATTCATGTCTTGTTGTTTTTGAGTTTCTTGAAGATCTTGAGTTTGATGAATGATTTGAGTTGTCATTATTTGAGACTAAATGTGAAAGTGCTATCGATTCTATTGTCCTAAATCCAGAGTTTTTCAAAGATCTTGAAATTGAAAAAGCTAATAGATCCATTGACAGTTACATCTTGAATATTCAGAATTCCATTATGGCAACGAACATTCTCGAATTCATAGAGTCTGCATCTGCAACTCTTGGGTCATCCGCAATTACATCTAGTTCACAAATCCATACCGAGCCTCCTTTTATCCCCACCATTCTTGTGCAACCTTCTATCTCTGATTAACAATCTGTAGTAGTATCACCTCCCTCCACACCACATACACTTCATACATCATCTGCTCTGATTCCTCCTATATCCCTAAACCCAATTGTAAATCCACCCAGGGCAATGGCTGCCCAATTTTCACCCCTTGTGTTGCCTCAAAACCTAGATGACATGCCCACTGATTATCAAAGAAAAATTCCATTATTTGATGGCACTCCTCAAAGTGTTACTGCTCAACAACATGTGGATAGGATGGCAGATTTCTTTGACCTTCATGAGATTAATGCGGAAAATGTGACAATGAGACTGTTTGTACAAACCTTCGGAGGTGAAGTAAGAAAGTGGTTCAGAGATTTTCCGGCTATAAGTATTGATACATTGCCTAATCTTCAGAGACAATTCTTGGATCGATGGGAAGTGAAGAAAGACCCTCTTTCAATTCTTTTCGAATATGACAATATCAAGAAGAACGTTGGTGAGTCTATTCAAGATTATTGTATTAGATTCAATTCTATTTACAATGCAATTCCCGCTAATATAAAGCCACCTAGGGGGTCGGTTTTAATTAAGTTTCCAGATGGTTTCGATCCTGACATGGCCTATCAATCAAGAGAAAGAGATCCGGGCACTTTAGAAGATATGGAGAAAATTGCAGTCAGTGTTGAAGCTAATTTGAATGCCAGGAGAGATAGAATGAAAGCTGAAAAGAAAGTAGAAATAAAGGAAGAGGTTTCCACTTCAGATCAAGTGCTCCGTAAGATGGAAAATATGTTTGAAATATTAACAATTGATAAGTCTGAACTGCAGATCATAAATCCTAAATTCCGTGGCCAGCAACAACCGCAATTTAGAATCAAGCAAAGAGAGCAGCAAGCACAAGAACTAGCAGTACAACAACAAGTGAAGACACCCTTACAGCAGAATTTTGTTCATGGTCCGGAATCAGATGATGAGGAGGATGTAATCGGAGAAGAGAATCATTTCTTTACACCTGATGATATGCCAATTTTTATTACTGAAGATGAGGAGTATTCTGAAAACTTAGATGTACAAAAGGAAGAGAATTTCATCTTGGAAAATGAGACATCTCTTGAAGAAGAGTCTAATGAATATCAGAGGGGGTACATGAATGCCTTGATCGCCCAACAGTGACAATATTCACTCAGAAGTAGAGATGTGCCCATTAATCCAATTCAAAAGAGAAAGGAAGCTACAGCACCAAAGAATGATTCACCCATTGTGCAAAAGAAGTGGAAAGAGACAACTAATCCCACTACTATCAAATCACCATCAGCAAATGAAAGATCCAATCAGCCAAATATATCAAGGGAGAAAACTGAAAGGAAGGATGTTCCTGCAAAAGAGGTAGAGAAAACTTAAGTTTTTAACTTAGAAAATGAAATTTCTAAGTTAAAAGTATCCATTCCTTTGAATGAATTGATGAAGAATAGCAGCTATAAGGGTTAGGTGTCTAAGATTTTGAGTTTAGATCCATTGTCTAATATGGTAAACGTGGAAGATGATCAACCCGAGTTGATTTTTGGTCCAGCATTGGATGGTGAGTCTCTAGATAGTGATGTACCTCCTTTTTACATCAGCCTTAGATTGCATAAATATGTATTACACAATGCTATGTTTGATTCCGGAGCTTCTCATAATCTCATGCCTAGGGAAATCATGGAGAAATTAGGATTGGATATCACTATAAATTATCATGACTTTTATTCTTTTGATTCTAGTAGAGTAAGATGCATTGGGCTTATCAAAGATTTGGTGGTTAGTTTGGATCAGATTCCGACTAAAAATGTTTTGATGGACGTGGTTGTGGCAGATATTCCTCCAAGATTTGGCATGCTTCTTTCCATATCTTGGGGAGTGAAACTTAAAGGGACATTGTAGCTTGATTTCTCCTATGTTACTATTCTCGTGTTCAATCATATGAGGAAATTATACTGGGAGAAAAAGATGAAGCATATGATTACTAGCAAGGAGAAACTGGTAAATCATCCAATCATCTATGTAGATACTGATTTAGAATCCTTTTTTTTATACTCAAATAGCTTTAATGATGTAAATAGCTAGTTAGCTGAAGTAGAAAACATTCCGGAAATCACTGAAAATTTCAGAGAGGTCCTAAAGAAAGAGAGACAAAGACTTGATAGTACCGCTGAGCAATCAGCCTTCCAACAGTAGCAAAATGTTGATGGACAACAAGCAGAAGTAATAGAGAAAACATAATTTCAACATTTGGAAGAGGATGAAGATGGTTTGTGGACCATGGATTTTGATGGTGCGGTAGGAAATGACAGTGTTAGAATTGGCATTTGGGTATGCAGCCCTTTTTCTTCCCCAAACAAAGTGCCAAGTAATTTAAGGGTCTGTTCTTATAAATTGGCTTTTGATTGTTCAAATAATGAGGCTGAATATGAAGCTTTAATTGCTAGTCTGAAAATTATTAGAAAGTTAAATGCCAAAAGGATTGCAATGTATATCTTGAGATTGTTTTTAGATTATACTTTGACATGTGTCCCTCATATTCAGAATGGCATTGCAGATTCACTTGCAAAAGAAGTAAGTAATTTCAAAATTCCGATGAACTCAAGCAACAAATTTGAAATTCATGTGAAGCATCATCCGATTGTCCCTGACAATCAAAGGTATTGGCAAGTGTTTCAAGATGACGAAGAAATTGATGAGTTTCTGCAAAATGAAGGTAAGTTCAAAGAAACTTCTATTGATGGGGAGCATGATGATGGTGAGGTGGATGTGCAAGTCAATCAGATGGAAGTTTTGCAGTTGAAAGATAATGTCATTCCTAAAGGTCTCATACCTTTAGAGGAGTTATTCGACCAAGATGATGTAGCTCGAAAACCAACCTTGCGACCAACCGAGAAAGGAGTTGAGGATGTGAACATTGGATCAGCAAAAAATCCTAAAATGGTGAAATTTTCCAAAGCATTTCCCCCACAGGCAAAAGCAAATTATATGAGTTTATTATCTTCCTTTGCTGATGTATTTTCTTGGGATTATTCAGATTTGAAGACATATGACACAAACATAATTCAGCATACCATTCCGATTAAGCCAAATCAAAATCCCTTTTGGCAAAAATTGAGAAGAATAAATCCAAAGTTGTTGCCCTCAATAGAGAATGAAGTGAATCGGTTGTACAAAGATGGTATCATCATCCCCATAAGATTTTCATATTGGATTTCAAATTTGGTGCCCGTGCACAAGAAAACAGGTGAGATTCGCTTATGCATTGATTTTCGAAATCTGAATAAAGTATCTTTGAAAGATAACTATCCATTGCCCAAAATGGATCACATACTTTAGAAAGTAGTTGCAGCATCCCGCATGTCGCTACTTGATGGTTATTCTGGTTATAACCAAATTCTGGTCCATGAGGATGATAGAGACAAAACAGTATTCACCACTCCATGGGGAACTTTCCGTTATGCTAAAATGCCTTTCAGTTTGAAGAATGCTGGTGCGACCTTTCAGTGAGCAATGGATATGGCATTTGCAAATGAAAATGATGTTTTTCTAGTTGTGTATCTTAATGATTTGACAATTTTTTCTAATTCAGATGAAGAGCACCTTTATCATTTGAATATTGTATTTCAGCGGTGTAGAAAATATGGTGTATCTCTCAATCCAAAGAAGAGTTTGTTTGCCATGGATGAAAGCAAGATTCTTGGTCATATTATATCAAAATATGGCATCCGCATTGATCCAGCTCGAGTAGAAGCTATTCAGCAAATTTATCTTCCCCGAAATAAAAAGGAGATCCAATCATTCAATGGTAAGATGAATTTCTTACGTCGCTTTGTGCCCAATCTTGCAGAACATTTAAGGGAAATCACAAACATGCTCAAGAAAGATAGTGTAGTGAAATGGACTGAGGAAGCATTAACATATTTCAATTTAGTAAAATTGGCTCTCTCTTCAGCTTCGGTTTTGATCAGCCTGGACTATACTCAGGATTTTTTTTTTTTTCATTTGCCTCGGATCATACTATGGCAGCAGTCTTGATGCAAAAAAGAGATCAGCTTGAGAAACCAATTGCTTTTTTCAGCTGAACCATAAGAGATGCAGCCATAAAGTATAATATTATTGAAAATCAAGCTCTTGCCTTAGTAAAAGCGTTGAAATATTTCCGAGTATATATTCTGCATTCTCACATTCTTTCTTATGTTCCTAATGCTGCTGTTAAAGAAGTCTTGGTGCAAACAGATCAAGAAGGGAGACGAGGCAAATGGCTCGCTGCCTTGTTGGAATATGACATGGAGATAAAGCCTACAAAGCTTATCAAAGGACAAGGGCTGGCTAAGCTAATGGCTGAGTCAAATTTGCATGCCTTGGACATTAATCTCATTGCTGCTATGTCCGAGGAAAATGAAGAAAATTCGCTTGTTCAGGCATCAAAAATATTTGTTCTTTCTCCTTGGTATTCAGACATTGTGTATGTGCTCCAAAATCTGTCACCACTGCCAGGAATGGCTAAAAACAAAAGTAGGACACTGAAATTAAAGGCTGCCAAGTTTTGTATTATGAATAATGCACTTTATTGGAAAGATCCCGGTGGTGTCTTGCTAAATTGTTTGGTTGAAGAAGAGGCAAAATAGGTTATGGAAGATTTTCATAAGGGAGATTGCGGAGGTCACCTTTTCTGGAAAAGAACGGCCAACAAAATTTTGAGAGTGGGATATTATTGGCCGAATCTCTTTGCTGATGTGTACAAAACTTTTAAAAGCTGCCATGAATGTTAGATTTTTGAAGGGAGGTAAAAATTGCAGTCTTTCCAGCTCAAGCCCATTGAAGTAAGTGCTCCTTTTCAGAAGTGGGGTTTGGATTTCATTGGCAAAATCCATCCTGATTCTTCAGTGCAACATATATGGATCATTACAGCGACGGATTATTTTACTAAATGGATTGAGGTGGTTCCCACCAGGCAGGCCAGAGATTCGGTAATAATTTCATTTCTTGAAAACAATATTTTGTCTCATTTTGGTTGTCCAAACAAGCTAATTACTGATAATGCAACAGCCTTTAAATCTAAGTGAATGATTGAATTTTTTGATAAGTATCAAATTATTTTGGGGAACTCAACTGCATATCATCCACAAGGCAACGGATTGGCCAAATCCTCAAATAAATCCTTGGTAAAAATTATCAAAAAGTTGCTGGAAATAAACAAGAAAAGTTGGCATAAAAAATTGGTTAATGCACTTTGGGCAGACAGAGTGAGTCAAAATAAATCTATAGGCATGTCTCCTTTTGAGCTTGTGTATGGTGTTGACACAGTATTCCCGAACTCTCTCGCAGTTCCAGTGGTTAAACTTTTGCAGGAAGCTGGTAGCGAAGATGATCATATGCAATGGAGAATCAATCAAATGATCCATTTACAACAGACTAGAGACAAGGTTTTTTAGAACACTTTCAAACTGCAAGAGAGAATCGAGAAGATATATGATCGAAAGGAAAAGGTGGACAAGTTTCAATTAGAAGAAGTGGTGCTGAAATGGGATGCAAGAAAAGAAGATGAAGGTAAGCATGGAAAGTTCAAGAATATTTGGAAAGGCCCTTTTAAAATTGCTGCATATCGAGGCTAAAATTCTTTCCTTTTGAAAGAAATGAATGGAGAAGATTTTCCAGGAGGGCTGGTCAATGGTCGGCTACTCAAACGGTACTATTTTTGAAGTGTTTTTTGTTGTTGTCATACATGTCACTATACATACCGGTTTGTTTAAGTTTCATTGCAAGTGTGTGCTGTCATCGTTCTTTCAGTTTGGGGCCCAAAGTGAAGGCTATAAAACTGAAGGTTGGTCTTAGTTTTGGTTTGGTTTGTTTGAGTCAGGTATTTCAGTCATTTTTGGTTTCGAAATTGAATCAGTTCTGAGTCAGTTTTCAGTTCTCAAAATAAGTCAAGAGTCTTGTTTTGGTTTGTTGAAGTTATTGACTCCATAGCCCAATGGACAAAGGCACTGCCTACTTTCCAAGAGATATGTAGTTCTTGGCACCTCCAAGGAGCTACCATCCCCATTGGAGCCAATGTTAGTGTCAGTATCTTCATCCCTCCGTCAGTGATCAAATTTATCTTGTTACATTACATATTAGGTGTCTCACTCAGTCAGCTGCATTCCATTAGGAGCATGGATCATCTGACGGTAGTGGCTTGTTTCTCATGTCCCTCATGTCCTTTACCTGCTGGCCTATTTCTATTCATTAAGATCATTTACAGTCACTTTTTGTCTCATAGTTTGCAAAGAGTTATTTTTAGAGTTTTGGAGTCATTAGGTCTAGGTTTTCATTAATAAGGTCTTCAAAATGCCCAATAATGGTCAGCAGGCACATGAGGAGTTTGATATAAGTTTTCAGTACTAAAAATTTCATCATCATATGCTTAATAATGTATTTTTCTTCAAAACTCTATTTTGAAGAAAAATAGGGTATTTCATATTTTTATGTACAAATGTAATGTAATTTCAAGTTTTCTCAGTTGTAATAATATTTTCACTAGAAACCCTGGTCGCCTTTGTCAAGCTCCAGCCAATCCATTCCCTGCAAGACAAACAGAAAGTACATCATTCAGTGAAAAAGCCGAAGTGAAGAAAAACAAAGTTTTTAAAAAGTGTCAAAATTTGAAACATTGCAAAGTGGGTTTTTTTTTTGAAATAGAGAATTAAAATCCTTAGCATATAAAACATTTTCATCTTTCAAAAGCTCATTTGAATGCCAAGAGGACAGAGTGAGCTAAGGAGAAATTGTGAGGAGCAAAGGAAACAATTTGAAGGCAAAATTGTGCAAGTTCAGCTGCACGACGCATTGGCTGGGTGTCGCGACGCATTGGGCGGGTGCGACGCATTGGGTCGGCCCACACTGTGTTGAAATTTCTCCTGAGCGGCAAATTGGAGGTACGGGACATGTTGGGTTTGTTGTGTGACACATAGGTCCGCAATGTATTTGGAACCCCAATTGCATTCAAACTTCGATTTTTCTTGGTCATTTCCGATCCAAGTAAGTCAATAAACTTTGTAATTTCCAATGAACCAGTGTTTTGTGATATCTATGAGAATTTAATACAAGAATTTCAAACCCTTTTTTCTTGTTCAAGGATTGTTTCTTTAGGGTTTATAAATTGGTTTGGTGCCTATCATTTCCATTTCCCCACCTTGTATTTCCTCATCACTATTGATCTTGTTACACCAACCCATTTCCCTATTCCCTTATATCCCTAAATCACTCATTTCCTATCCCATTCCCATTATCCCACATCCTAATTATAAACTTCCCAAACCCCAATGCTATCCCAAAAAACCTAGTGACCGTCCCTAAACTCTTCAATTGGAAAATTTCACTTGGTAATATTCCATCATTTCGCCTACCCTCTCCCTCCATAGTCCCTCACTTATTATCACATATTTGGCAACAAAACCAAAGACACCAAACTCCTCATATTCATCTGAGGCAACATAGACTTTGGAAATCATGGAGACAGATACCTCTTATGACCAAGACAGTGACTCCACAACTAAATTGCATGCACCTAGGAGGCCTCATAAGAGTGGCAGGCATGTGAGGGAGGAGCCTACTTCATTGGTTGAGCTGTAGGCCTGTCCTCTGGCTGTTTCATGTTTTCAACAGCAGTCTTGTTATCAATTTTGTGAAATGGTTACTAGATTTCACCATCATCATGAGCTGGCCCGATTGTTTGTGTTGCATTTACATAATGGCCAAGTCGCTCTTGCAGGTGTGACATTCACTCTAACACCTGAAACTATCTCTCAAGCAACTGGAATTCCAGATGTTGGGCAGCAATGGAACAAAAGGCAGCAGGTTGACAGGGTACACTATGAGCCATATATCAAGCCCAGTTTTGTGAGACAACTCCACAGATTTTTTCCCTTCCGGTTCCTAACAGATTCATATGCTCCTCTGATGAAACTTATTATCAAATATTTCGGTTGTGAGGGCCGGTTTTCACGTCTTTATGCCTTTCATATCAGGTTGCTGATGCAATTTACCAAGGTGAGGATGATGAACCTCCCTTATTTCATGTACCAAAATATTTAGAAGATGACCATCCTCGTGAAATGGAAAACTCCTGAGCAGCAGTATATATCTATCTATTTTCACTCATCAAAATTGTGGTTGTGCATCAGCTCGGCTTGTAGGATATTTCATGGGAGGATTTCATTTCTAATGATTTCTTCACAGCTTCTCAGGTACCTTCGGAGACTTTTCATGAAGCAGGTGAACCTTCATATCAGTATGAAGGTCATGAGACACAGACCGCTAGTGTGCTGATGTTGGTCAATTATCAGAGGGGCCCTAGAGGTTTGTTTGCAGCAGCCAGGCGAGTATTATCTCAACATGGGGTGGAAGGGGTCTCGCTTCCTTCATCACCAGTACAAGTACAGGACAAGGGTAAGAGGCCAATACATGATGAGGGGCCTTCAGGAGGCCAGGATACAGATTTCATACTCATTGATGATGAGTTGGGCTCTCCTAGCTCGAAGCTGAGAGAGGTTGTTCAGGAGCAGAAGGCGGAAATAAAAACTTTGTCCATCAAGTTGCAAAGAGCCCAATGGATAATCAACTACCTTGAGCAGAGAAACAAATAGTTGGAAGATCAACAAACTATCATGGATTTGCAAAATATATGTCAGAACCAGCAAGCTACCAAAAGGAGCCAAACCACGCTGACATCCATTGAACAAGAGATTGAGGTTGATCGCGAAACTTGGCTTGAAAGGTTAAATATTCATTTTGAAAATTGTTGAAGAAGGCCAATAAGGAAAATAACATGTTGAGGAACATGGAAAATCATTATTGGGCCAGAAATGATGTTTGCAAGGCATGAATCAATATCCTAAAGGCTAAGTTGAAGAGGGCCTTAAAGAATGGGAAAAGGCAAGATAGACTTCAGATTTTGGCCGAGGCTTCCTTGGCCTAGCATAGTACATGATGGAGGAAATTCAACCCAAATTTCAAGAAATTTGGGACACATTTTTCAAATTTTGTTTTTTTGGCCTCAACACAGATTTTTCAGCTCTACGCGTTGCACCACGTGGCACGCGCTTATAATTGGGAGCTCCTCTGGGGTAAAAATTTATATTTTTGGATTTTTCATGAAAAGTTATGTATTCCTACCCATGGCCAAGAGATTTTGATAGGTTTTGGGCCTCCATAAGGGTACAAAACACCCTAAAAATCACCTTTCTACCCCTTTTTGGACACACAGGAAGCCGTGTTGGGAGAACTCATTTTTGGAGGGGAAAATGGAGACCAAATTCAAAAAATCCACTTGTGCCAAAAAGTAGATAGGTGTAACTTTCCAAAAATCCCACTTGGAGCCAATTTGGACATCGATAAGGCCTTCAAAATCGGCTCCAAACTGGCATAATGCATAGAGAAATCAGGCGCGATGCATTGGGGATTTTTGCTCATTTTTGACTCAGTAACTCTGTTTTTCACCTAGTTTTGGACAGTTTGATTTTATTACTTCCAAATTTTAAACTCATGATGTAATTTGATGTAATTTTATGGGTATTGATGTAATTTTGTTAAATTTTATCTCATGGAGGTAGATTCATCCATCAAAAGGTGAATTGCAACTTAATGAATCAGTTTCCTATCTTATAGAGGCAAGCTGTTCCACTACCTATTTTCCAGTTCTTAGTTTAAATGTTTTTGAAAAAGCTCCTGAACTTGTGAGATCGACCCCTAGATGATGGGGATGGGTTATGCTTGTCTATTTCTTGTAGTTTTTCATTCATTTTCCTGGTTGGACACTTGGGAATGCTTTGAGCATCATTGTACATTTCATCTCCGCAGTTTGGCAAAGGAATAGACCAGGGTTTGCAGCACTCCTTGGGATTCATGTGGCTCTTCATTTTGATGATGTGTTTCTATTTGTTAATTTAAGTTTACTGTTACTTTATTTGTATCATCTTCCCTTTTATTTCTTATTAAGTTAAACAAACAAGGATAAAGGTGGAATTCATTAGATTTGCAGTTCTCTACCTAGAGTTTGTTTAATTTTCTATGTTTTCGACTATTTGAAGAGGATTCCTGAAATTCTCTTGCCCTCTTCAACTCCTCACTGGTCTGAGCTATCCATTTCATTCAAAATTGAAAGCGTCAAAATAATTGCCTACCTTTCCCCATTCAGATCCCTGCAAAACTGCTCATTTCCCAGACCCAAAATCTGCCCTTCCCTTTGATCCAAAAAAACCCTCAAAATCAAATAAAACTCTTTTACATATATACCTAGCCTAAAATCAGCCTTTATTCAAGTCATATCAAGCCTCATTGATCATTTTTTGCTGAGATTGACCAGGAGAGAGCCCTCTCTCGATCTGGTAAGGCTAGCTACTAGATTAAGCGTGGTTTGATGTTACCTTAGATTCTACCTTTCTCAGCCTGAGGTGGATTTAGGCCAGAAAAAAACCTACTTCCTAACATTTTTTCTTCAGAAGGTGCATTTGGACTTGCAAACCTCTTCATCAACATTTTATTCTTTTGAAAATAGGAAACTAGTATATTCCTACTCTTATTTCTCCATGAGTTCAGATTAAACAGTTGAACTCATAAATTCACTACCTAACTATTATCTGTCAAGATTAGAATATTTAACATATATTTATTCTCTATATTTCTAAAACAGGAAATTTAAAAGTAGCCAAGCCAAGATTAAAAAGTCTAACTTGCTGCTGATCTATGGCATAAAACAAGCTGCACATAGACTAAAATTTGCGGAAAATTAAGACAAAAATGTGAAGGCTTAAGATCTGAAAATTAAAAATATCCTTCATTATTTCTTCAGCTCTGTTTTTAGGATTTTTTGAGCTATTTTTCTTTCTCATCTGGTTCAAGTTTGGAGCTTTTCAGAACCAGTTTTTTTTCTATCTTTGGTTCAATATTTAATCTAATTAGAGCCATTCTTCTTTTGAGATTCATAGGTTCAGATTTTGAGCTTGTTTGAACCTTTGTTTTTCTATCCTAATCTACCTTACCGATAAGCCAAGATTATGTTGTTTCGCTGATCTAATTCACTAACCTATCAGAAGTAAATTGAAAAGCTAATTAGTCATGATTAGGCTGTATGACTAACTAGAAGTGTGTTTTGAAGAGTGGCATTTGAGCTTGCACACTTTCAGAATTTGTCTCTCTTTTTGGTATGGGGCTGTACCTTTCTTGTTTTCATTCTTCCCTATTTTCTCTTTTTATTGTTTTTGAATTTTTCCTTTCTAACTTTGAAAGGAGAAATCAACAACTAACTAAATGCTCAAAGCTAAGCTTTATTGACATTCCTATCTAACCTACTCTAACTTGGAATATTTACATTTTTAACTTACAGACTCTCTTTTCCAATACATCCAGTCAATCAGATGATTCTATGACTAGTCTTTGTTCATCTCTTTCAGCATGTAGGACAAACAGGGCCACTCCCATTTGCTTTGTTTCTCAATAGTAGTTCTAAAATATTTTGTTGTACTTGGTGATATGTTGTTGTTTGCAACCTTTATCCCTTCTTCAGATGTCTTCAGAAAATCAACATAGGAATCTTGAAATAATGCCTGGTTAAAATTATTTGGAAGACATGGTTCCATCAGGATCATCTCTTCTTTCTCCACTAGATCGAGGTAAATATTCTCTTGAGAAATAAAAACTTCCTTATCTTCACTATTATCTGAACTGGAGGACTCATCATATATTGCAGTGTTGTCCTCTTCTAGTCCCAGTACGCTCTGATTCAGTGGAATGAACTCTGTGAAGAGATTATTATATTCTTGAGCAAGGGTATGTTCAATTGCTTCCTCTTTTTCAAGAGAAGGCTCCTTGGTTTCATCCTGCTCAAAAATATCTTCATTTTTTTCCTCCATAACCTTTGAGCTGAAAGGTTGCTGATTCCCAATCACATGGAAACTATTACTGATGGTATGAGATGAAGTAGAGAAAAGATCGAATGAATCTCTACTTAATTCTAGGCTTTCATAACTCTCCTCATCAGTATCATAGATATTCTTCATTGGCTCATTACTTCTTTGAAGGAACTAATATTCCTCCCATAAATATGCTAATGATGGTCCTGCAAGATTAACTTATGTTTGGGGAGCATCATCACTAGATAAATCAAAGTTAGGAAATTCATAAATATAAGTAATACTACCAATCAAACATACTGGGTTATCAGTAGGTCCTTCTTTATCCTGATCTACAAAATAACTTTCTAAATCTGTACAACAAAGTTCTCTATGTGAATGGGCAAGAGTATTTATTTTGCAAAAAGTTTCAGAGTCTGGATGTTTATTAATAGTCTGATCTATCTCTTTTTTTTTTTAAGGGGAAGATGTTTCTATGTTCCTTTGAATAGGAGTACAACAGTTCTTTGTCTCTTGTGAAGACTGATTTTTAGGCTGGATGTCTTCTTGAGCCTCTTTTAGTGAATCTTCACTTGATTTTGTAGGGAAAATTTGAGGATTTTCTATTATTTCCTGATCTTCTTCTGTTTCAAACAATTCCTCATGATTATTATGACACTCAGTTTACATATAAGGTTCATGAGTTGTTTCTTTTACATTATCAGGATGCCACTCTTCTCTTAAAATCTGAAATGAGTTATAGCATAGAGGGAGAATCCCTATATGTGTTGATTTAGCTTCTATTTCAGGTTTTGTGTTTTCTAAGTGGCTACTTGTTTCCTCAAAGTACTTCTCACTATTAGTATTTGCAATTTGATCGTGAATTTCTCTTAACAACATAGTACAAGATATAGGAAGGCAATTGGGAGTTTCTTGACAACCTTCTTCATTGATTTCTTTGTAACCTTGCTCATCATCTTCTATAAATTCTTGATCATCATACATATCTTGCTCATTGTCTGGGTCTTGAAGTGATTGAGCTTGTGTTTGATCAAGGAAAGGCATAGGTTGCTCTAGATCACCAATATTTAAATTAGCCTCAAACCTATCCATTATCTTTCCAAGCATGTGCATCATCTTTTCCATCATGATTAGTATTTTTTCTTCATTGTTTTCTCTATAATCTTGCTCATCACACATGTCTTGCTCATCATACATGCCTTTTAGTGGTTTATCTTATGTTTGCTCAGGGAAAGGCATAGGTTGCTCTGGATCACCAATATTTAAATTAGCCTCATACCCATCCATTCTCTTTCTAAGCATGTACATAATTTTTTCCATCATGACCATTAGTTTGGCTTCTGGGTCTATATCTAAATCCATGTTTGTAAATCAGAAAAGAGGTCATTGTATCTTGTCAACCAGTTCAGAGTCTTATACCAGTGGATTCATTTGTTCTTTTAAGAGTTGTGGAGTCACCAGGTGGATGATTTAAATTTTTCTGTCCACCAATAGTATGATTGGGTTTGCTCAATGCATTCCCAAAGGAGTCTACAAAGACTGGAGGGGTAATAGGCCTATTGGAGGTCAGTGGAGTCACCAAGTCGAAATTTTTAGCTATTTTGGAGGTAAAATGTTTTATGGTCCACCACCATTTATTGATATACCAATCTAAAAATGTTTTGGGTCTTCTGAGGTTTTTTAAGGATGTATAAGATATAATTTTACTCAGAAATCCCCAGTGGAGTCGCCAGAATGTTAGGTCTTTGTAGTTTGCAAGATTGGAAAATACAAAGCTGTAGAGCCAACATATGAACCACTTTGGGATTCTAGGATCTATCCCTCCTGAATCCAAAGAGGGATTTCTCTACAAGTGCGTTTAAATATGTGATCTTTAAGGCTTTTAGTATGATGTTAGGCTAGTTATTAAGAATAAGGGTTTTTTTTGTTTTGGGTGGGCAAGGATATGATGAAGGTGAAGGAAGTATAAATGAAGGGTGAAGGTGTAAGTAGGTGAAATAATGGTTTAGATAATAAGATAGGAAAGGAGTAGCTTCAATCCATTGGGCTATGGAGTCATTAGAGGATTTAATTGAAACAGCAAGGTTCAAGAGTGGTCCATGGGGAAAGTCGTCTATGTCAAAGGATCTCTTTAAGTTTATTTTATGGAATTAAACAATAAGAAAGGGAGTGAGGGAAATCAAATGGATGAAGAAAAAAAAGCAGCCTAAGATCAAGTAAATACTTTGAAACTATCCTACTTTTGGCATGCACTTAAGAAAAGACACAAAAGTAATCTAAGATCAGGTAAGTACTTTGAAACTATCCTGCTTTTGATGTACTTTCAATAGAAAACATTTAAAACACTTAGAATAGCATAAGATCAAGTAAAGACTTTTAACTTAGCCCGCTTTCAGCATATTCAAAAGGAAAACATTCATGATAAACATAAAAAGTAGTCTAAGATCAGGTAAGTACTTTGAAACTAGCCTGATTTTGACACAGTCTTAGGGAAAATTTCAAACAACCTTTGGAGAAAGAACTAGAAGACAGGGCTAACCATAAAATTTCCTAGTCCAACTCTACTTAGCATGTAATGAAAATATCATTCAAGAAAAATGTTTAAAGTTTAGACAGTAAGACATGGGCTCACCAACATTCCTTGACTGCTTGGACTATATTAAATCATTCTTAAATACAAAAAGGAGGAAACATAAAGATAAATCTTATCAGTGAGAGTAGGGTAGTTCTAAGTGTAAATCCTAGCTCTATATTTGTTGTTCTATATCAGAGAAAAGTGGACAGAATAAAAACAAAAAGAAAATAACAATTTACAATAAGAAACACTTCACCATTGACATAGACCAGGATCCCATAAATCATCTTGTGTTTGATGTTCAAACCAGTTACAATCATCAGGTCCAGTGGGTATCTACAGCTTCAAACTTCTCATCTCAGCTTATGTACCTTCAATTAAACATGGCTACAACAGCTTCAGAAAACTATTTACATGCAACATATATCCAAAGACTAACCTTTATATTGTCTTCTACAGCGGTATTTATAAAAGAATGAGGAGGTGGAGTGTAAGAAGGGTCTAACTGTTCAATTAATGCATATTTTGTGCTTCTCAGCCTCTGAGAGGCTCAACAGAGAAGTTTTCTAATATTTTCTCTGCATTAATTGGTTTTTATTAAGTATTTAGTTACTTAGTAGATTTTGTTAACTTTAAAACTCTTTAGGCAAGCTGGCTATAACTATGGCTGATTTAAACAAAATATCACTGACTAAAGCAATGATTATGCCTTATTTTGATTAATTGAAGTTATAGGTGGCACTTTGGTAGTTGAAAGGATATTTTAGCCTTTGATGTGGCAGTGGAGGCTTCCTTCAACTGATATAACTCTTTGTTTTTATAAACATAGTGATTTATCCCATGATATGTGTTTAGGCTTAATTAAGCCTTGATCTTCATCTTCAAGTCTTCATTCTCTAATACTGTCTTTATTTCTCTAAACTAAGGATTAAAAATCTGATCTTCAGGCTTAAGCATTAATCACTTTACTGTTAATCTCTTCACTCTGATACACTTTGTTGTTCTGTCTTGACTGGGTGGATTTCTGCTAGTGGAGGGTTTTTTTTAAACCCAGGATCATGATCCCAATGATTTAAACTTAGATTTCAAGTCCTGCAGCTCCTTTTCTTCATTGATTTTAAGCCACAATAATCATTCTAGGCCTTTTTGTCACCTGTCTGTGATAGTGGAAAAACATAGAGCAAACATCATTTGAAATCCTGCAAAACACACAAAATCATTATAAAATCTTGCGGAATTTGGTTAGGACTACTTCAGAGGCTTGTCAGGGTTGAGGAGCTATGAGGAAGAATGTGGATGCAGCAGAAAAAGTGAGGAAAATCCTGGCAGAATAGCTAACCAGGTGAAAAATGGAGTTTGGGTGTGATAGCGAACGTGGGCAGTTAGATTAGAATGATCAACGGTTGAGATCATTCGATGAAAAAATTGGGAGAAAAGATGGAGGGCAGTCGAATGGGGGTGATATTAAATCAGGATCGTCCTATCTCAGAGATCGACAGTGGAGATTGCTCGGTGAAACCTTTCAGGGGCCAATTAAGTGAAAAGTGAAATAGGGGCGAGATTAAGTCAGGACCGTTTAATCTCAGAGATCAATGGCAAGGATTAAAAGATGAAAAAGCAGCATTGGCAGAGGGAGTGGTATAGTAGAAAACCGGCAGCGGTTTTCACGTGGACTCTCGGGGGTAGGTGGTATTTCCCAAAAAAACGTGATTCCATAAAATGAATGACACATGTATTTTTAAAACCGCCCATATCGCACAATTTTGAAACATTAACCCTTGGGCGCAAAAATTATGCGATACGGAGTTTAAGCCATCGGATGAGGGGTAGCATATCAAATGGCGCGGGTTAAGCGCGATAAATGAAGAGTTGTGTGGAGGACGTATGGGGCTCGATGGCCATTGATATTTGTAGATCATCAGTCAAGATTCATTTAAAACTTATTTTTTCAAGAAACAAAAAATATTGAAAAGGTAAGGTTTTGAAGGAATTTGGTGAAAAACAAGGAGAAGGGAGGGCCCACCTTTTTATAAATGGTGGAAAAAAGGATCAATGGGAGCCATCATATCATAAGGATCGATGACCGAGATTTATCATTCGGGGAGAAAGAAAATGGCAGGGTTTGAAAAGTAGAAGTATTGTGGGCCATTGGATTTGAGAAGATCAACGACATAGATTGCATCGTAGAATCGTGTAGGACATGAAATGGTACGAGGGGAGGGGAGAAAGGCGATGATGTGATTGAGCATGAACTGTACAATCTAAGGGAGATCAATGGTGGAGATTTAATCAGAGGTTTAGATGGTGGAGGATAATGTGATGCGTGAGTGCGATGCGATGAAGCATGAACCGTCAGATCTGAGGGAATGAACATCTGGGATTACATCGCATCGGAGAAAAGAAAAGAGGCCAAAGCACCGCGGTGTTAGAATTTGCAATGTGCAATTAAGCACTGGCCATCAGATCGGTATGAGAGATCAATGTTGGAGATTTAATTGGCGGGTGTGATGTCGGAGGGTTATGGGCGGAGCGTGATTAAATCTTGGTTGTCAGTTATTGTGGATTCGACGGCTTAGATTAAATCGGCGGATCGACATCGGAGGAGAAAAAAGAAAAGGACAAGGGAATTTGTGATTACCAATTGTGATTAAGAGACTTAGCACTCAGTCGTGGCTCCAGGTCATATAAGAAAAAGAGGCTGGGGCTTAAGGCCGAAAGGGGCTTAAGGCCTTATAGAAAAATGAAGGTTTTTTAGGATTTTTGAAAGGTTTTTTGAGGAATTTGGAGGTTCGGATAGAGGTAAAGACGAGGTTTTAAACCTTATAAAGGGATTTCACAAGGCTTTAAAGGGGAATTTGAGGGAATGAGAGGTAAATGAAAGGTTTTATGGATTAAATGGAGAAGGAAATGGAGACGTGTAATGAATGAAAAAAACGAGTTTTAAAAGAAGTTTTTCTCTTAGTAAACAGCAGGTACTTGAGGGCTAATATTGAAAAAACAATGAAGATTAATTCAAAGGGTAAAAGATCATCATAATACTTTAAGAACTCACAATTTTTACATGAATTTTTTCTTTAAGGCTAAATATATTTAGCCACTATTTGATATGACAAATTTTTATAGGTGGCTAACAAGACTGTTGGTACTTTCCAGCACCAAATGAAACCATCAGTAGTCCCCCTATTTTGTTGTTGATCATGATTCTATTTGTTGTTATATCTCATATTCTTATTGGAAGCATGATGGGAATATTGACACGATTTTGGTGTGTCCTTAAGGGGAGATGATTCCCACAATTTATGCATGGCATGTTCTAAGGGGGACATGAGGAGACACATGGCCACCACAGCCACTTATTTGCCTTCTTTCGAGGTGGGACATGTGTTTGATGATGATATCCATCCATTTTATTTATATGGGCATTAATTTGAGTTTGTATTGCTGATTCACACATATATTTACTATTCAGTAGTAGAGGTGATATTTTCTGCATAATTCTTACCATGTTATTTTCTCCAGCTGCAGTGGGTGAGATTGCATTGTAACCCTATGAGACATTGTTTTTACCTTTCTTCACATGATATAACATACAAAAAACATGTCATTGGGGTATTATATTATGTTCATGTCCTAATCATCATGGATGAAATGTCTTGGGCCAGCTGGATTATCATTGATGGAGGAGAGACCCTTGGAGGATTGCTCTTCATTTTTCCACTCGAGGGAAATATTTTTGCAGCCCATGATTAGAACACACTCTAAAATTATCAAAAGTGGAGAGAAGGTTAGCATGGGGAAAGCTATGAGGCTTTCCATATTAATATTTTCAGCCCACCTTCATTTCAGGAGATCAAGATGGAGGGAGATTTCTATGAGTTGCTATGTTGGGAGGCAGCTTATGTTGTATGGATGATTGCTTGGGGATGGGAGATTCATATGGGGATGATGATTCCCATTATATATCAAATATCATGCCTCAATTAGGCCCTTAGATAGCACATTTTTTCCTTCATGGATATTTGTTTCTACATGATAGCCCTTTGGGGATGTTCACCCAAAAGCTAGATTGCATATGTTGGAGGGACAACTTGGAAACTTGGTTGATGATATAGCATCCTTTTCTTGGAGGAGTTTATAATGAATGAATGCTACAGGGGAAGTAATTGGAAATGAACCAGTATATCCTTGCACTTGCTTGAGGACAAGCAATCTTTGAGAGGGGAGGATTGTAATGTTCCTGATTTTATGGAACATTAATTTTTGCCATTTTCACATAGGAGATAAATAAAATGGGTAGGAGACCCATTCATTTAATGAATAAAGGATAAAAATCCTATTATTATGAAATAGGATAACTTATAGATCTGTATTTCACATCTCCATGTGTGAAAGGGAGCTTTTGCAAGATGACTAGGTCAAGTTTGACCAAGTCAAACAATGCAGTGGCATGAGGTGGAGAGCACATTCTAGGTCAACGCAGTGGGATAAGGAGGGAAGCCTCTAGAGGAAGGAAACCCTAATGAGTGGGGTCCATTGAGAGGGATCTCACATTGCTTAAAAGGAGGGAAAGGTATACATTGTAAATCATCTTGAGAATTATTCATCTTTGATCCTTTGGAATTGCTGCAACTTCTGGCTGCTTAGTAAGAATTGCCGGGAAATTCCTGCTTAGGATTTCCTCTCCTTATTGAGTAGCTCTTAGATGATTGCACTATATTCCCCATATTAAAACATTGAGTTCAAGCATCATCCTTCTTCATCAGCGCAATTTCAACTGGAGATTGTGCATTGTTGCTGGGTGTTGCTGGGGAGGTTTTCTACAACACCATCCTTGGCTAGTTTTTAGAGGAGGGAGCTTCCATCCCTTTGGGATATTAGCAAGGGAGGTTCATGAGCTTATTCCACCATATTTGGCACTAGGCCAACCACTTTCCATCATATGCAGTGCAGTCCCTCTCTTAGACATCATTATTCTTGGAGAGCATTTGTTGTGAGGGATTAGTAGATAATTGGAGGGTGAAATCTTAGATGAAGGGATCAGCCTTTCACTTCAGATTTCCATTGGAGGAGGGTTATTTATTTTTTATATCCATTTCATCCTTCTCCATCTATTTCCAGTTTTTGAGTTTCTGCTACCTAGCAACTCCGACATTATTGTATTTTCCTAGTTTGTACATGTATTGTAGCCAATCCTACTAAGGATTGTTGTATTAGTGTTTTCAGGGGTTGAGAGTTTTCTCCCCTTCATTTCTTGAGCCATAATTGATATATCATTATATTTTCATGTTATATGTTGCAGTTTCTCCTATAGACAGCGCTGCAATAGCTAGGGAAAATTTATAGAGCAGTGTTTTATCACATTTAGTGTACATGTCTTTTGAGGCTCTGATTGCCTAGCTTGAGTGAATGATTCCTCAAGAATTGTATTATATTTCTACTATATTATACATTTTTCATCTATTTTCATCTTCATGTGCCATGGCTCATTAAAATAATGCTGAGGATTCCTTGTATGTTCACACATTGTTGCAACCCCATTCTTTGGGAAATTTCTGAAGGGAACTAGGTGGGGGAGGCTTGTCTCACCACCCTAGAAGGATTTCTTTGATTCCAATCCTTGGATTTTTGTCTTAGACACATTGGTCTAAGGGATCTAGTTCTTGGTATCAAATCATGTAGCCTCCATTTCTAGAAAATGCGTTTTCCAGCAATGGATTGCTAGCTATTCCTAAAATGGAACATTACAACCTAACCTAAACTAACCTAACATAACCTTAACCTTAACCTTAACTTTAACCTAACCCTAACCTTAACCTTAACCTTACCCCTAACCTTAACCTTTACCTTAAACTTAACCTTAACCTTAACCTAACATAACCTTAACCTTAACCTAACCTTAACCTAACCCTTAACCTAACCTTAAATTTAGCCTTAACATTACCTTAACCTAACCTAACCTTAAACTTAACTGTATTCTTAACCTTACCTTAACCTTAAACTTAACCTAACTTTAACCTTCCCTAACCTAACCTAATCTTAACCTTAACCTTTACCATAACCTTAACCTTAACCTAAAGTTAACATCAACCTTAACCTTAACCTTGATCTTAACCTTAACCTTAACCTTACTTAAACCTTAAAATTAACCTTACCTTAACCTAACCTTAACCTTAACCCTAACCTTAACCTTAACATTTTACTTAACCATAACCTTAACATTAACCTAACCTTAACCTTAAGGTAACCTTAACCTTGACCTTAACTTTAACCTTAACCTTAACCTTAACATTAACCTTAACCTTAACCTTACCCTTAATCTTAACATTAACCTTAACCTAACCTTAACCTTAACCTTAACCATAACCTAACCCTAACCTACCTTACCCTTAAGCTTAACATTAACCTTAACCTTAAACCTAACCTAACCTAAGCTTAGCCTTAACCTATAACCCTTAATGTAAGGTTAAGTTTATGGTTAGGGTAAGGTTAAGGTGAAGGTTAAATTTAAAGTTAAGGTTAAGGTTAACACTAAGGTTATGGTTAACCTTAACCTTAATCTTAAACCTACCTTAACCTTAACCTTAACCTAACTTTAACCTTACCTTAACCTAACCTTAACCTCAACCCTAAGCTTAACCTCAACCTTAACCTTAACCTTAACCTTAAGGTAACATTAACATTTACCTTAACCTTGACCTTAACCTTAACCTTAATCTTAACTGACCTTAACCTTAATCTTAACTTACCTTAACCTTAACCTTAACCTTACCTTAACCTAACCTTAACCCTAACCTTAACCTTAACCATAACATTAAAATTAACCTAACCTTAACCTTAACCTAACCTTAACCTTTACCTTAACCTTAACCTTAACATTATCCTTAACCTTAACCTTACCTTAACCAAACATTAACTTTAACCTTAACCTTAACCATAACCTAAGCCTAACCTACCTTACCCTTAACCTTAACATTAACCTTAATCTTAACCCTAACCTAACCTAACCTTAACCTTATCCCAAACCCTTAATGTAAGGTTAAGGTTAAGGTTAGGATAAGGTTAAGGTGAAGGTTAAACTTAAGGTTAAGGTTAAGGTTAGTGTTAGGTTAAGGTTAGGTTAAGGTTAAGGTTAGGTTAACCTAAGGTTAAGGTTAATATTAAGGTTAGGTTAAGGTTAAGGTTAGGGTAAGGTTAAGGTTAATGTTAAGGTTAAGATTAAGGTCAAGGTTAACTTAACCTTAACCTTAACCCTAACCTAACCTTAACCAAGGGTAACCTTAACATTAACCTTAACCTTAACACTAACCTAACCTAACCTTACCCTTAACCTAACGTTAACCTTAACCTTACCTTAACCTTACCTTAACCTTAACCTTAACCCTAACCTAACCTTCACCTTAACCTTACCTTAACCTTGTCCTAAACCTTAACCTAACCTAATCTTAGCCTTGACCTTAACCTTGACCTTAAAATTAACCTTATCATTAATCTTAACCTAACCATAACCTAACCTTAACCTTGACCTTAACTATAACCTAACCTAAACTTAACCTAACCTTAACCATGCCCTTAACCTTAACCTTAACCTTAACCTTAACCTTAACACAACGTTAACCTAACCTTAACATTAACCTTGAACTTAACCCTAACCTAACCTTAACCTTTACCTTAACCTTCACATTAACCATAACCTAATCCTAACCTCTATGTTAACCTTAATCTTAACCTTAACCTTAACCTTAACCCTAACCTAACCCATCCTAACCTTGACCTTAACCTTAACCCTAACCTAAACTAACCTAACCTTAACCTTAACCTTAACCTTAACCTTAACCTCACCTAACCTTAACCTTAACATTAAGTTTGACCTAACCTAACCTTAACCTTAACCTTACCCTAGCCTTAACCTTAACCTTACCTTAACCTAACCTTAACCATGACCTAACCTAACATTAACCTTATATTAACCTAACCTTAACCTTAACCTTAACCTCAACCTAAACTTAATCTTAACCTAACCTTAAGCTTAAGCTTAAACCTAACCTTACCTTAACCTTAAGTTTGACCTAACCTAGCCTTAAAATTAACCTTACCCTAACCTTAAACTTAACCTTAACCTTACCCTTAACCTTAACCTTAACCTAACTTTAACCTTAACCTCAACCTAACCTTAACTTAACCCTTACCTAACCTTAACCCTAACCTAACCTAACCTTAACCTGTACCTTAACCTTTACCTTGACCTTAACCTTAGCACAACCTTAACCTTAACCTTTACCTTTACCTTAACATTAACCTTAACCTTAACCTTAACCCTAACCTAACCTTACCCTTGACCTTCACCTTAACCTTAACCTATCCTTAACCTTTACCTTAACCTTAAGGTAAATCTAACCTAACCTTAACCTTGACCTTAACCTTTACGTTGAATTTAACTTGAACCTTATCCTTACCCTTAACTTCAACCTTAACCTCAACCGTAACCTTACCCTAACCTTAACCTTATCCTTAACCCTAACCTAACCTTATCCTTGACCCTAACCTTAACCTTAAACCTAACCTAACCCTAACCTTAACCATAACCCTAACCTTACCATAATCTTAACCTTTACCTTAACCTAACCTTAACCTTAACCTTGACCATAACCTAAACTTAACCTTGACCTTAACCTTAACCTTAAACTTACCGTAACCTTAACCTTAACCTTAACCTTAACCTAACCATAACCTTAACCTTAACCCTAATCTAACCTCATTGTTATCCTTAACCTTAACCTAACCTTAACCTTAAACTTAACCTTAACCCTAACCTAACGTTAACCTTAACCCTAACCTTAACTAAACCCTTAACCTTAACCATAACCTTACCATTAACCTTAAGCATAACCTAACCCTAACCTAAGTGTTAACCTTAACCTTAACCTTAACCTTAAGTTAAACCTTAACCTTAACCTAACCTTAACCTTAATCCCAACCTAACCTTAACCTTGACCTTAACCTTACCCTAACTGTGACCTAAGCTAACCTTAACCTTAACCATACCTTAACCTTAAACTTAAACCTAACATTGACCTTAACCTTAACATTAACCTTAATGTTAACCTTAACTTTAATGAAACCCTTAACCTTAACATTAATCTTAACCTTAACCTTAACAATAACCTTGACCTTAAAATTAACCTTTACCTAACCTTAACCTTAACGTTAAATGTGACCTAACCTAACCTAACCTTAACATTTACCTAACCTAACCTAACCTAACCTAACCTAACAGTAACCATGACCTAACCTAATATTAATCGTGACCTAACCTAGCATAACCTAACCTAACCTCCCTAACCTAACATTAACCATGACCTAACCTAACCTAACTGTTACACAAAATTTCATCACCGTGCCTGAAATTCCCATCCCACATATTGGAGGACCATTCTGTGACTAATACAAAGTGTCATGCCTTGCAAAGACCATCATTGCATCCATTTGTATGAGGACAACATTCCTTCTGTTGACAATTCCCTCAGTAGACCATCAAAAAAACATGTTTTTTCATTGGCGTTGGTATTCTGTTATGCCCTTGTCCCAATGAGGAAGATTAACACTGGGCACCATGCCCATTGGCGTTCTGTCCTAGTTAGCTACCTGTGCCAAGATGTTTTTGGAACTTTTTTAAATATAGAGGTGAAGCTTCTATCCTAATGACTTCATGGGCGAGTCAGAGTGAGTGGTTCGACTGAATAAATATGACCACCCTCCTTTGGCCTCTTATTTCCACATTTTGGGGAAACCTCCCAAAGGATAAGGCCTCCCTTCAATCATTGTAGTGATCCCAACCTCCTCCTTTCCCTCTATAAATAGAGCTATCTCCCATTGATACACTAGCTGAACAATCAAAGCTGAAAGGCTGAAGAGAATTGCTGAACATTTTACTAAGGAGATAGATCAGAAAGAGACCTTTATCGAGAGAGAGCTTAGGCTTGTGTCCCTACCTCATCCCATTTCTTGGCTATCCTTTAAGACACACTTCGACTGAACCCCATTGAAGGAGTCTGTGATGTCAAGGCTCTGGTTGTAATCTCTTTCTTCTATTTATATATACATTACTGTTGTCTGGTTCCCATCTTGTGTTTATATGGTTTAATTTACACAATATGTTTAGTCCCCCTTGAGTGACTAGTTAGCTACGAATGAAACTATTGTCTTGTATATTGCTCTTGTCTTTGATCTTTGTGCAGGAATATGAGTACCATTGCTAAAGGATGCGGCTTGTCGAGACAAAGATCAAGAGGCTGCCACTACTACAGCTTACGAAAATTGTGTCTGACTCCAGGTAGGTCCATCTACCCCAACCTATTTCATTCATTAGCTAGGAACCTACACCTTAGCTTGTTCCCTTGTTGCTAGACCCACTCTAGGGCTAGAGGGATTGCCTCTGTCTGCAGAGGGGATTTACCTTTCCAACAATAACCTAACATTAACCTTGACCTAACCTAACCTAACCTAACATTAATCATGACCTAACCTAATCTATCCTAACATTAACCATGACCTAACTTAACCTAACCTTAAGCTTGACCTTAACCTTATCCTAACCTTAACCTTAAACTTACCTTAATGTTAACCTTAACCTTAACCTTACCTTAACATTAACCATAAACTTACCCCTAACCTTACCCTTAACCATAATCTAACCCTAACCTCATTTTTAACCTTACCCTTAACATTAACATTAACCTTAACCTTAACCTTAAACATAACCCTAACCTAACCTCAGTGTTAACCTTAACCGTAACCATAACCTAACCCTAACCTCATTGTTAACCTTAACCTTAACCTTAACCCTAACCTCAGTGTTAACCTTAACCTTAACCTTAACCTAACCTTAACTTAACATTAACCCTAACCCTAACCTTAACATTAACATTAACCTGACCCTTAACCTTAACCTTAACCTTAACCCAAGTTAAGGTTAAGGGTAATTTTAGGTTAGGGTAAGGTTAAGGTAAAGGGTAAGTTTTAGGTTAATTTGAAGGTTAGGCTAGGTTTAAGGTTAAGGTTAAGGCAAAACTAAGGTTAACCTAAATCTTACCCTAACCTTAACCTTAACCTTACCTTAACCTGACCTTAATCTTAACCTTAACCTAACCTTAACTTAACCTTGACCTTAATCTTAACCTTAACGTTAAACTTAAACTTACCCTAATCGTAACCTTAACCTTAACCTTACCCTAACCTTAACCTTATCCTTACCCTAACCTAACCTTAACTATAACCTTAACCTAACCTTCATTTAGCCTTGACATTAATCTTAACCTTAACCTTAACCTTAACACTAACCTAACCTTAACCATAACATGGACTTAACCTTAACCTTAACCTAACTTAACTTAACCTTGACCTTAATCTTAACCTAACCTTAACCTTAACCTTAAGTTTAACCTTACCCTTAACCTTAACCTTAACGTTAACATTAACCTTAACCTAACCTTAACCTTAACCTTGACCTTGACCTAAACCTTAACCTAACCTAACCTTAACCTAACCTTAAATTTAAGATTAAGGTCAAGGTTAAGGTTAGGCTAGGGTTAGGGTTAAGGTTAAGGTTAAGGTTAAGGGTTTAGTTAATGTTAATGTTAATGTTAAGGTTAAGGTTAAGGTTAGGTCATGGTTAAGGTTAAGGTCATGTTAAGGATAAGGTTAAGGTAAGGTTAGCCTTAAGATTAAGGCCAAGGTTAAGCTAAGGTTAAGTTAAGGTTAAGGTTAAGTTCCAAGTTAAGGTTATGGTTAAGGTCAAGGTTAGGGTTAAGGTTAAGGTCAAGGTTAAGGTTAGGTTAAGGTTAGGTTAAGGTTAGGTTAAGGTTAAGGGTAAGGTTAACGGTAAGGTTAATTTTAAGGTTAAACTTAAGGTTAAGGTTAAGGTTAAGGTTAAAGTTAAGGTTAAGGTAAAGGTCAAGGTTAAGGTTAGGGTTAAGGGAAGGTTAATGTTAAGTTTAAGGTTAAGGTTAAGGAAATATTAAGGTTAGGTTAAGGTCAGGGTTAAGGGTTTGGTTAAGGTAAAGGTTAAGGTAAGGTTAAATTCATGTTAAGGTAAGGTCAAGGGTAAGGGTAAGGGTAAGGTTAAGGTCAAGGTTAAGGTTATGTTTAAGGGTTTGGCTAAGGTAAGGTTAAAGTGAGGTTAAGGTAAGGTTAACAGTAAGGGTAAGGTTTAGGTTAAGGTTAAACTTAAGTTTATGGTTAAGGTTAAGGTTAAACTTAAGGTTAAAGGTTAAGGGTAAGGTAAGTTTAGGTTAAGGTTAAGGTTAAGGTTAAGGTGAATTTTAAGGTTAAGCGTAAGTTTAATGGTAATATTAAGGTTAAGGTAACGTTAAGATAAGGTTAAGGTTAAGACTAAAGTTATGTTATTTAATGTTAAGGATAAGGTTAAGGTTAACATTTAACTTAAGGTAAAGTTAAGGTTAAGGTTAGGGTTATGTTAAGGGTAAGGATAAGGTTAAGATCAGCTAACCATAACCTAACCTTAACCTTACATTAAGTTAAACCTTAACCATTATCGTAACCTAACCTTAACCTTACCCTAACCTTAACCATAACCCTTAACCTTACCCTTAACCATAACCTGACTTCAACCTTACCCTAACCTTAACCTTAACCTTACCTTAACCTAACCTTAACCATAACCTTAACCTTAACCTAACCCTGACCCTAACCTTAAGCTTAACCTTATCTCTCACCTTAACCTTAATCGTAACCGTAACCTTAACCTTAACCTTAATCTTAACCAAACCTTAACCTTAACCTTATCCCTAACCTAACCTAACCGTAGTGTTAACTTTAACCTTAACCTTAACCTTAAGCTTAACTAAACACTTAACCTTACACTAAACCATTAACCTTAATGTTAACCTTAACCTTACCTTAACCTTAAAATCAACCTTAACCTAAACATTAACCTAACCTTACCTTACCCTTAACATTTAACCTTAAGTTTAACCTTAACCTTAATGATAACCTTAAGCTTAACCTTAAGCTTAACCTTACCCTTACCCTTAACCTTACCTTAAACTTAACCTTAACCATAAACTTACCTGTTAGTCATCAATAATTTTTTCCATTTTCTAGATGAATAAATGCTTATCCTAGATTTCTAAAAACAAAATTTATGAATAGTGTGAGTTTTAGAAATCTCACTGCCTTCATTATCCTTAGGATAATTTTTTCACTAATTCACTACTCTACTTTTCCCTAGTTAGCCTACCACTCCTAAAAGATCCCTCATGGGCTCATGCCACCCATATCTGCCCCATTTTCACACTCATAACCTCAATAATATGTTTTTCCTATGCTTAACCCTTCCACTTTCCATCTAAGTTTTCCAAACAGCCTAACTTCTCTCATGTTCATCAAATGCCTCAAGCATTAATGGTCTTAAAAGTTACCTCTGTAGGTTTTTTAGATAAATCAATTAACTGGTTTTGGATCCTTAATACATCTATATGTCAAAAACTCTATTTTTCATACTTGAACACCATAAGCCAATGCTTTCAGTGAAAGAGCCTCCCACTAGGTCACACTAAATCACTTTTTTTTCATGTGCTAAAAGCTGAATCAAAATGAGAAGAGTTCATGCACCTGTTTGTCCAAATCAGATCAAGAAACTTCAAGGAGGACTGCTTTACCAAGGACAAAATTCTGCAAAAAGACAACTATCCATTTTGACATTTCTGCAGTAGTGTCAAGGTGGCTATCAGTGGAAAACTAGGTAAGTTAAAAGGCCAGCTCCTCACTAAAGGACATACACATCAAAGAAAGAGGAAGCAAGCTATGATCAAGGAAAATCAAGGTCTTTAGGACTGATTGGACCAACAGTTTGCCAAGTAATAAGCTTAGAGTAGAAAACCACAAGGAGAGGCACACCAACACAACCAAGCATGAAATTGAATATTTTTAAAAGTTATAAATGAAGAGGGGAAAAAGGTGAGGTGCACTGAACAAAAATGAATGAGATTAAAGGGGCTATAGAGAAATTATAAGACAAAACTATTAATTCTTCTCTAATAGCCCTAAATCCTAAGGTTTTGGAAAGATAGGAAAAGAGGGTGAAACGAGGAAAATGAGCCTCCGTCATGCCAAGCAAAAGAAGATTTCAAAGGACTGTTGTGTGTGTCATCCTAAGGTTTGTCAAGGTAAGTGTTCCACTACCTCAAAGGGAAAGCATGAAAGAGTATTAGTGTGAGGGATACCAAGCCTTCAAGTAGAGTAAATTTCCCTCAAATGGTCAAAGGAACAAAAGCCTAGGGTTGAGTTTCAAGGAAAGAAATCAATCTAATCATGAGGTTACTGTTATGTGACTAAAGTTGTCAAAATCCAAGAATTTCAGAAGGGACAAGATCAGTATGACATGGCACTTGTAAATCAGAAGTGGCTAAAGGGAAATGTCATACATGGTTATGAAGAAAAAGCACCTATTAGAGATAGGGTTATTATTCCTAACTGCCCAAATCAGTAAGGAGGAAAGAAAACATTTTTTCATGTCACTCACACTCATAAATGTCAAAAAAGGGAATATAAACATGTTTTCAGTTTCACTGTGTAACCAAAAATAGGTTTGAGAGTGCCAAGGCCTTCAAGTTTTAAAAAAGGCCATTTCTTTTCTCTTGCAAGCTAACACCAAAAGAAGAAGAGCTAATTTGATAAGTTTTCAATTCATGTGCAATAAAAGGTCAAAAAAGATATTATTCAAAGTGATAAAGTGACCAAAAAATTCAAAACATTAGAAAAAGTGTGTTTTGATTTTGATTTTTTTTTCTAAGGGCATAAAGGCATATTATTTATCATTTTAACTCATTTGTCACTTGCAAGGAGAGTAAGGAGCTTTCAAGGTAATTTTTTGGGTTTAAGTGAGAAAATTCTAGGCAACGTCACCGGTGCTATGATCAAGAGTTTGAATTGCGCTCACAGGACCCAGCGCTATGCGAATAGAGGTTCCCATAGTGCATTTTCTGCACTGTGATGCGCATATAGCCACACGCACTATGCTTATAGCCCAGTGCTGTGCCCAGACATACCCGACACGCCCGAGGGATCAACGCTGCGCTCAGAGGCCAACCCGATAGGCCCTGTGCTACATATAGAGGCCTAGCAGGCCTGCACGCAGGCAACGCTGCGCTCAAAGGCTAACTCGACAGGCATGATTTTCCTAGTGTTGTGCGCATACGATCTGACTGGCCCAAGTTTCTACCTAGCACTGTGCTTAGGGCTAGAATTCCTTTTCACTTAGAAATTTCCCTCAAAAATGACAAAGTACACCTTCAGATTGCCCTCAAGAGCCTACAAAGGAGTAAAGACTAGTAGGTGCATATTTTCCTCATCATCCAAGTAATTTTTTTGATTTAGTAGTTAAAAGAAAATGGTCAAACCCTAGTTATTGGAAATCCTAGGCCCTCATAGTAAACCTTTTTTTTTACTTCCAAGAAAAATTATCAATTAAGAGCGGTGTAAATTAGGGAAATTAAAGTCAGTCAAGATAAACCTTCCATCAGGCTCAAAAGCAACTCATTCATAACTCCACCTCCATATCACTCATTTGTAAAAGTTTCCCTCACCATTATTTCATTTCACTTTTCCTACCTAAGTTTCACAAAGAGGCCCAAGTTTGTCCAAAAACAACCCTAATCACCATGTCAGGAGAAGAAGGTAGTATTAGAAGTGAAGGAAGCCAAGTACCTGTAAGGCCAAAGCACAAGGGAGGGAAATTCAATAGATTTGAACCCCAGAGCACAATGGATATTACTTCATCTCCCATGATTCTCACATGCTTTCAGAATGTGGGGTGTTTTTAGTTTTGTGAGAAAGCCAAACAAGTGCAAAATCACCCAGAGCTTACAAGGTTGTTTATCCTCAACCTTCACAAAAAACAGGTAAGTCTTGCAGGGGTAGACTTTGAACTATCAGCATATGCCATCTCTAATGCCAAAGGTATACCTATTTTTGGTGAAAAGTGGTTCAAGAAAGAAAGATTAAACATGTGCCATTATGAGCCATTTATCAAACCTAGGCACAAAGAGGGCTGCAAGGCTATTTTTCCTTTCTCACACTTACTAGAGAGGTATGCACCCCTAATGAAGGTTATCATGAAATACCTTACCTATGAGGGGAGATCCTCTAGGCTCTACTCCTACCATGTCAGATTACTCATGCATTTCACTAGGGTCAAGATGCTTCATTTTCCATATTACTTGTATAGGAGTATAGACAATATGTCTTCTGTTGTTTGGAGGAGAAATTATACCCAACAAATGCATAGTTTATTCCACCACTCCTTGATCAAGATGGTGGTATTACATCTGCTGGAGCAAAAGGGCATACCTTGGGGTGTGTTCATAGCTAATGAAATATTAATAAGCCCACAACCTCATCATCAGTCTGTTTTACCCTCTTCATCTCATCCTCCTCCCTCCACTCCTCCATCACCTCCTATAGATCATGCCTCATCATCTACACAAGTATCATTTCCTGAAGAAAACCTCCCTTCCTCACCTTCTCCTGATGCATCAGAACAGGAAGGAAGTGGCAGTGAGCAAGACAGTGACAATGAGGGTAATGGTGACAATGAGTTAGCCCAAAGTGAAGATAAGGGTGATGATTATTTTAGCCAACAAGAGGCAGAGGCATAAAATGATGAAGAGGAAGAAAATGATGAAGAAAAAATAGAAAATGATGAGGAAGAGAAAAGTGACTAAGAGGTCAGCAAGGAAGAGAAAGAAAATGGAAGTAATGAAGAGATAGATAAAGAAGCAGAGGTAGAATATAATGATGAAGAGGTAGAGGAGGATGATGAAGAAGAAACAAAAAATGAAGATATAGAGACAGACAATGAAGAAAAGGGTAGCGAGAAAAATAGTGACAATGAGGCAGAGAACATGGAAACAGAGGAAGAGGATGAAAATGCAGAAGCTAAAGGAAGCATAGATGAAGATGAAAATAGTGAGGACAATGTAGAAGCGAAAGGCAGCAGTGACACCCAAGAAGCAAGCCTCAATGATGGACAAGACAACAAGGAGGAAAATAATCATGACAATCATGACAACCATGATGACAGTGAAAAAGGTAAAGGGGATGATAGTCCAAATGATGATCACAGTAGTGAAAAGGCAAGAAGCTACAATGAAGGTCAAAATGAAGAGTTTGATGACAGTAGCAAGGATCACAACCATGAGGAAGACACCAAAAATACCACAATCACACCTCTTTCATTGAAATATCAAAGGGGGACAAGGCTTGTGTTTACTGCCTCTAAAAGGAAAGGGACCATGCCATCCACCTCAGCTCAGCCACTAGACAAAGTTAAAAAAAAGGTAAAGGAAGAAGAAGAAGATCATGAGGTGGAGAGGGAGTTTTAAATCATTCAAGTGCATAGTGATGAGGAGGATGAAGCAAGGATCTCAAATTTTCTCATCCAGAAAAAAAGTTCACTCATTGAAGACCTCCAAGAAAATTTGAATAGGGCTAAGAGTGTAAATGATGCCCTTGACTTGGAGAATACGCAGCTAGGAGAAAAAATTGCTATTTATGAGGCTAGAGCCATTAAATCCTGGAAAGAAGCCCAAAGGGCACAGGTGAAACTAGAATATTTCATGGGCACTTATGAAGAGAGTGAGGATGAGGAAGGACAATCTAGGAGGAAACCTAGAACCATGGGACTGAAGAAGGCATTGGCAAAGCAAAGGGAACAAGAATCAGCCCTAGCAGAGTGGCTCCCTCTAGATGAGCCGTTGGCCATGGAGATAGCACATGATCAAGAGCCTTGGTTGGAAAGAGCCAACATGCACTTGGAGGTTAAGTTGAAGAAGGAAAATCAGGATCTTGATCTCCAAAGGAGGATGAACAAGCATTATGCCCGGAGAAACCAAGTTGCAAGGGGTAAACTCAAGAAGGCCCAAACCAAGATCTAGGCACCAAAAGAGGAAAAAGGCGAAGTTAAACATGGAATTTTGGCACAAGATTCTCTACAGGTCTCTCAAAACCCATGAGGCACACATCCACCAAATTTGAGATAATTTTGACAATTTTTGGTTTTTTGTGAATTTGGAGGCCTATAAGCGCAACACCCTTGGTGCTACGTTTTTTTCTCAAACATCCTCAGAGGGATAAATTTACATTTTTGGATTTCTCATGCCTAGTACACTATTGTCACCAATGTTCAAAGCATTTGGATCATTTTTGACCCCTCAAAAGGTCGAAAAACAACTCATTTTCTACCTTTCTGCCTCATTTTCAGGCTTGTCTCTACACTCAGAGAAGTGCTAGGAAAGTTTCCTTTTTGACATGTAAATGGTGCTCAATCAGAAAAAAAATGGTATATTTGGAAATTAGACTCATCCAGCTTTCGAACGGGCCTACACGGGAAAATTTCAACATCAGGAGGGTCACCAAAGCTTGGCTGCAAGTGGACCTATTTGCTACTCGGGAAGGTGTTGTGCGTTCAAACCAAATTGGGCAGTTTTGGCTAAAAGTCAAAAAAACACACTCATTCATTGAAAAATGATATTTTGATGTTTTTTGAGTCAAATCACTCTAAAATTAGGTGCTAGGAGTTATTTTGGCATTTGTTTCATGGGATATTTTGTGCCTTGGGCCTTGCATGGTCTCTTGGGCATTTATGAAATTTATGAGTGATTTTGACATTTTCCAACCCTATCTAGGGTTTTTTCCCTCCTTTTATAGATAAATAGAGCATTAGGGCTTCATTTTAAATGTTGGCATTTGATGAATCTTTGGAGCAATACATAGTTTTTTTGGGAGATCAGAGAAGAACATGGTGTTGTGGAGTTTCTAAATGGCTTGTCTTGACTGATGACAGAGAAGGTTGTTGCAGGATCCCTGAGCTTGGTTAATGGTGATGTTCTTCCTTTTAGTTATTGTTTTCTCATGTATCATTGTGTTTCATCCTTCTAAATTGCATTAGGACAAAGGATTTTGACTAACAAATGTTTTCAAAGGCACCTTAGCTCTGCTTGTTCTTCACTGCCTCTATATTTTCCTCTGCTATGCCTTTTTAGAGAATTCTTAATTGCTCTCTATACCCCAAAATCTTGTTTATTTCATGAATGGTTTAATACATTAGGTATCAAAGATGATTTATGGGTAGCCCTACTTTTTTTATGTCTCTAAACATTGTTCTTGAGGTTTCTCTCCAAAGTACCATTGATTAGGTTTGCCAAAGAGGTTATGTTTCGATCACAACCTTTGTCCATGCTTGAGTAATTGTTCTGGAGATCTTCATAGCTATGATAAATGATGTTTAGTCATTCCCTCTTCTTTGATTAAAGTTATATGTGTATCTTGAATGTTTTCTAACCTTGAAGGTGAAATAACTAGAAGTTAAATGAGTTTCTCACCTTCTATATTTCATTGGATTGTATGTATGAAATGCTTATTTGCTTAAGTTGAATCAAAGAGTTATCAGTGTGCCCTATCTATTGATTTATTCTTCATGCTAGATAGCGTTGAGGTATTTCCTTGTTTTTAAGTACATGATAAAGGATTCTTAATTTCCCTTTGTCCTACTTTGTTCACAAACTTGTTGTTCACTTCATTTCACAAAAACCTTGAGAATCCATCTGACCAATGCTAGATTTGCCATGTGATCCACCCCGGTTCACTATCGAAACTTTCTATGACTTTTATCGACTCCATAGCCCAATGAATTAAATATTTCCTCACTCTATCTATTCTACTTGATCATCTTACCCAACCCAAACAAACAAACAAACAAACCCTACACTTAACAACTAGCCAAAAATAAAAAACCCTAAAATAAAACAAGTTCACATCCTTTGCACAAATAGAGAGAGCCCTCTTGAGTCTAGGAAGGCTAAGTCCTAGGACTCTAAAGACTGGTCTGATGTTACCTTGTGCATATGATCTCACCAATCTAACAAATCACGAGAACCTAACATAATGGCAATCACGGTGGTAATTTCTGAGTAAATGACATCTTAGACATCCTTAAAAACTTAGAAAACCACAAACTTCCTTAGATTGGCATTTAGTTGTTGATGGTCGACAACAAGAACATCCTTAAAACAGTAAACATCATTCGCTTGGTGACTCCACTAGTCTTCAATAGCCCTGTTGACCCCACTAGTTCTCGTAGACTCTCCTATGAATGCATTAATCATGCTGATGGTGGACAGCAAAGTTGAAACCCTCCAACTGGCGACTCCACAATTCTCAATAGAATTAAAGAATCCACTGGTAGAAGACTCTAGACTAGTTGAAAAGATGTAGTGACCCTTTTTTATTAAAAAAATATGGATCCAAGAATACAATGAAGATATAGCCCAATGAGTAGAGATCACATCCCTAGATTCCCACACAAACTGCCTTAGATAAATTGCGACAAAAACCTGCCTACATTTCAAGATGAAAATACTGATGACCCCTTGTTACATCTCATCAAATTTCATATACATGTATGGAAGTTAAAAGTTTAATGGCATGAGGACTACCTTATGAAAATGTTAATACTGACATTGGAAGGAAAAGCAAGGGAATGGTATGAATGGCTAACACATGGTAGCTTGTTTTCCTTAAAAGATCTCCACAAGGTATTTTTTGATCATTATAAAGAAAATTCTCCATCCGTATCCTTGGCTAAAAATTGTTGTGATCAATCTCAGGATATCATACAATACCTTACATATAGTAATGAATATTTAGGACATTTGCATCCTAAATATGTCTTAGTAGCAGTCCATGATTTTCATTCTCAAGATAACTATCATGACAACCTAGAGGAGTTATTTGAGGAAGAAACCAATCAAGAAATATAAGAAAACCCACAGAATCTCTCTGAAGGCACAAGTGATGATTTTCCATCTCTTCTAGGTGAGGCTCAAGAAAATAGTCAGCCTCAAAATCAACCTTCACAAGAGAAAGAGAACTGTTGTAGTTATATCCTAAGAAAGAGAAATATGGCTCCTCTTTTAACTGAAAAGGAAATATATCAGACTATAAGCATGAAACCAACCTCTAAACCTTCATGTGAACAGAACATTTCTATGTATTTTCCTGCTAATCTAATATGTTTGATTGGTGACATTACTTATGTTGATGATTCTCCAAATTTTGATTAATATGATGATGATGATGTTCTCCAAAGAGAATCTAACCTTGCAGAGCAATCAAAAATTGATTTGTGGGATGAAGTTAAATATCATCAGCTTGAAAATAGTAATCAGCCAATATAGGTCACCTATGACACTGAAGAAGAAAGTGAAAAAAGTTTGGGAGAAAGGGAAGGGTATTTACCTCTTTGTTATGCTTCATTTAATTTCATCAAAGACAAATTTAATACAGTCAAAAGTCAGCAATCTTGGGTATTGATTTTAACAACAAAGAAGACATTCATCCCTATGACAAGCCTTCACAAGAGGAAGAGAACAGTTGTGGTTTTATCCAAGGAAAAAGGAAAATGCCTCCTCCTCTAACTGAAGAAGAAATCAATCAAGGTTTGTGGGAAGACAACATTGCAATTTATGATGAGGCTACTAGTTCTGATGATCTTGAGGAAGAGGTGGAGCTTCTTTCCGAAAAGAGTCCCAAGTTCAACAAAGTGGAGGAAGAAGCAGTCCTAGATCAAGCTTATCTCTCAAATCCTCTAAGCCAGGTATTATTTTAAGATCCCTTTGCTATTTTCTTAGAGGCAGTTCAAGAGGGAGTAAAATATGTCAAGAGAAATTGGATGCAAGGTTTAAAGAAAAGTTTAGACACTATTGTTCAAACACAAGAGAGGTGGGAATGGCCTTTTGATTTTTTCAAAACACTCAAAGAGCTGAACCAAGATCCCTCATGGAATAATCTGCTTGATTGGTTGTATTGGAATAGAGAATTCACCAGTTGAATGTATATTATGTATAGGTTATATTAGAATAGATAGTCATGCAAATAAGCTCAGCCTTTTGAGCATCTAGTTTTGGTTTCATATTGTTTTTTCAAAAAATGAAAACACAAAAATAGAGAAAAGAAGAAAAGAGGGTAGATTTTGAAAAAGAGGTACATCCCCACACCCAAAAAAGAGTATTACTGTAAGTGTGCAAGCCTAAATGCCACTACTTGATAAGAAAGGAGTCTTGTTCAGTCATCTAGCCTAATCATGGTTGAACATGTTTTCAATTTATTTTTGATAGGTTAGTGAAAGAGAACTTGTCAAATCATCTAAACTTCACTTGTTAGTAGGAGTAGATTAGGAAGAAAATATACTAGTTCTCCATGCTCAAATTTGAACCAAAGAGAAAGATGAGGAAGCGTAACAAATGATCAATCACAACCCTCATGATTTCTAGTTTTGTTTGTACAAAAATAATGTTTGTGTGCAGCTTCTCCTAATGCCACAACCCATGGTAATTCAGATAGTTTAATCTTGGTTCAAATCATGTTTTCAATTTCATGTTAGTATATTAGAGAAGCAAGCTTGTCAAACAGCTTAATCTTGATAGATGAATAGTCTAGGAAGAGAATAAAAGAGTTCACTAGCATAATCTGAACTCTTAGAAGTAATAAGTGTAGAAGTAGATAGTTTTTTTTTCTTTCAAAAGAAAATAATGTCAAGGGTTTTCCAGTTTAAGTGCACCCAAGGAAGAAAAAATGCTAAGCAAGTAAGCTGGGTAGGTAGAGATGAGTTTCAAGCGAACATGTCTTTCAGATTTTGAGACTATATCTTCAAAAGAAACATCAGCAAATGAAAGAGGAAAAATCTTCCCAATGGATGAGGCACTATTCTTCATAAACTCAAAGATTTGATATCTAAAGTTCTGGACACCTCCTGAAAAGGATCTGCCCTCCCCAAGTGGAGCCACTGTTAATCATCAATAATTTTTTCCATTTTCTAGATGACTAGATTCTTATCCTATATTTCTAAAAACAAAATTCATGAATATTGTGAATTTTAGAAATATCACTTCCTTCATTATCGTTAGGATAAATTTTTCACTATTTCACTACTCTTCTTTTCTTTTTTAGCCTACCACTCCTAGAAGATCCCTCATGGGCTCATGCCACCCATCTCTGCCCCATTTTCACCCTCATAACCTCAATATCTATTTTTCCTATGCTTAACCCTTCCACTTTCCATCTAAGTTTTCCAAACAACCTACCTTCTCTCATGTTCATTAAATGCCTCAAGCATTGGTGGTATTAAAAGCTACCTATGCAGGCTCCTTAGATAAATAAAGTAATTGGGTTTTGGATCTTGAATACATCTATATGTCAAAAACTCTATTTTCATACTTAAAAACCATAAGCCAATGCTTTTAGTCAAAGAGTCTCCCACTAGGTCATTAGGGTTTCACAGGTTGTAGGGTTGTCTTTGGTGTACTAAATCACTTGTTTTCATGTGCTAGAAGATGAATCAAAATTAGAAGAGGTCATGCACCTGTTTTTCCAAATCATATGAATAAACTTGAAGGAGGACTGCTTTTCCAAGGACAAAATTATGCAAAAAGACAACTGTCGATTTTGACATTTCTGGAGGAGTATCAAGGTTGCTATTAGCAGAAAATTAGGTAAGGTAAAATGCCATCTCCTAAATAAAGGACATACATAGAAAATAAAGAGGAATCAACCTATGTTCAAGGAAAATCAGGGTTTTTTTATGGTTGACTGGACTAGCAGTTTTCCAAGCAAGAAGGTCAGAGTAGAAAACCACAAGGAGAGGCACACCAACACAACCAAGCATGAAATTGAAGATTTCTAAAAGTTATAAATGAAGAAGGGAAAAAGGTCAGTTGAACTAAATAGAAATGAAAGAAATTAAAGGGGCTATAGAGAACTTAGAAGACAACACTAATAATTCTTCTCTAATAGCCCTAAAGCATAAGGTTTTGGTAAGATAGGGAAAGAGGGTGAAATGAGGAAAATGAGCCTCCATCATGCCAAGCAAAAGAAGATTTCAAAGGACTATTGTGTGTACCATTCTAAGTTTTGTCAAGGTAGGTGTTCCATTGCCTCAAAGGGAAAGCATGAAAGAGTATCAGTGTGAGGGAGATCAAGCCTTCAAGTGCAATAAATTTCCCTCAATTGCTCAAAGGAAAAGAAGCCTAGGGTTGAGTTTCAAGGTGAGAAATCAAGCTATTCATGAGGTTACTGTTATGTGACTAAAGTTGTCAAAATCAAAGAATGTTAGAAGGGACAAGATTAGTATGACATGGCACCTACAAATCAAAAGTGGCTAAAGGGAAATGGCATACATGGTTATGAAGAAAAAGCACTTGTTAGAGATAGGGTTACTATGCCTCACTGCCCAAATCAGTAATGAGGAAAGAAAATATGTTTTCATTTCACTCACACCAAGAAATATCAAAAAATGGAATATAAACATGTTTTCAATTTCACAGTGCAACCAAAAAAAGGTTTGACAATGCCAAGGCCTTCAAGGTTGAAAAGGGGCCATTTATTTTCTCTTGCAAGCTGACACCAAAAGAAGAAGAGCTGCTTTGAAAAATTTTAAAGTCACCTACAATATAACGTCAAAAGAGATATCATTCAAACTGATAAAGTGACCAAAAAACTCAAAACATTAGCAAAAGTGGGTTTTGATTTTGATTTATTTTTCCAAGGGTACAAAGGCATCTTATTTACCATTTTATCTCATTTTTCACTTACAAGGAGAGTAAGGAGCTTTCAAGGTAATTTTCTGGGTTTAAGTGAGAAAAATCTGGGCAAGGTCACCAGCGCTATGCTCAGGAGTTGGCATTGCGCTCACAGGACTTCGTGATGCGAGAATAGAGGTTCCCACAGTGCATTTTTTGCACTGTGTTGCGTGTATAGCTGCATGCACTACGCTTACAGCCTAGTGAGGTACCCAGACAGACTTGACACACCCAGCGGCTCATCACTGTGCTCAAAGGCTGACCCGACAAGCCAAACACTATGCATATAGGAAGCCTGAGAGGCCTGCACGCGGGCAGCGCTGTGCTCAGAGGCCGACCTGACAGGCACGATTTTCTCGGCACTGCGCACACAAGACTCGACTCACCAGGTTTTTTCCCAGTGCTACACATAGGGCCAAAAGGCCTTTTCACTTACAAATTTCCCTAAAAAATCACAAAAGACACCTTCAGATTTCCCTCAAGAACATGCAAAGGAGTAAAGACTGGTAGGTGAATATTTTCCTCATCATCTAAGTAATTTTTGTGATTTATTAGTTAAAAGAGAATGGTCAAACCATAGTTATTGGAAATCCTAGGCCCTCATAACAAACTTTTGTTTTGACTTCGAAGCAAAATTTTTAGTTAAGAGGGGTGTAAATTAGGGAAATTAAAGTCAGTAAAGATAAACCTTCCATCAAGCTCAAAAGAAATTCAATCATAAATCCACCTCCATATCACTCATTTGAAAAAATTTCCCTCACGATCATTTCATTTCACTTTTCCTACCTAAGTTTCACAAACATGCCTAAGTTTGTCCAAAAACAACGCTAATCACCATGTCAGGAGAAGAAGGCAGTATCAGAAGTGAAGGAAGCCAAGTACCTATAAGGCCAAAGCATGAGGGAGGGAAAGTTAATAGATTTTAACCCCAGAGCACAGTGGATATTACTTCATATCCCATGATTCTCACATGTTTTCCGAATGTGGGTTGTTTTTATTTTTGTGATAAAGTCAAACAAGTGAAAAATCACCTAGAGCTTACAAGGTTGTTTGACCTCAACCTTCACAACAAAAAAGTAAGTCTTGCATGGGTAGACTTTGAACTATCAGTATATGCCATCTCTAATGCCACAAGTATACCTGTTGTTGGTGAAAATTGGTTCAAGAAAGCAATATTAAACATGAGCCATTATGACCCATCTATCAAACCTAGGTACAAAGAGGGCTGCAAGGCTATTTTTCCTTTCTCACACTTACTAGAGAGGTATGCTCCCCTAATGAAGGTCATCATGAAATACTTTACCTGTGCGGGGAGATACTCTAGGCTCTACTCCTACCATGTTAGATTATCCATGCATTTCACTAGGGTCAAGATGCTTCATTTTCCCTATTAATTGTATAGGAGTATAGACAAGATGTCTTTTGTTGTCCAGAGGAGAAGTTATACCCGTCAAACACATAGCTTTTTCCACCATTCCTTGATCAATATGGTGGTATTACATCAGTTGGAGAAAAAGGGAATACCTTGGGATGTGTTCATAGCTAATGAAATATTCACAAGCCCACAACCTCATCATCAGTCTAGTTTACCCTCTTCATCTCATCCTCCTCCCTCCACTCCTCCATCACCTCCTACAGATCTTGCCTCATCATCTACACAAGCAAAATCTCCTTAAGAAAATCTCCCTTCCTCACCTTCTCTTGATGCATCAACATAGGAAGGAAGTGGCAGTGAGCAAGACAGTGAAAATGAGGGTAATGGTGTCAATGAGTCAGCCCAAAGTGAACATAAGGGTGATGATCATTTGAGACAACAAGAGGCAGAGGCAGAAAATGATGAAGAGGAATAAAATGATGAAGAAGAAACATAAAATGATGAGGAAGAGGAAAGTGACCAAGAGGTCAGCAAGGAAGAGAAAGAAAAGGGTAGTAATGAAGAGACAAATAAAGAGGTAGAGGCAAAAGATAATGATGAAGAGGCAGAGGAGGATGATGAAGAAGAAACATAAAATGAAGAGACGGAGAGAAAAACAATGAGGACAATGTAGAGACTAAAGGAAATAGTGACACCCAAGAAGCAAGCCTCAGTGATGGAAAATACATCAAGGAGGAAAATAATCATGAAAATCATGATAAGATTCATGGCAGTCATGACGACAACGAAAAAGGTGAAGGGGCTGATAGTCCAAATGATGATCACAGCAATGAAAAGGAAATTATCTACAATGAAGGACAAAATGAAGATTTTTATGACAGTAGAAAGGATCACATCCATGAGGAAGACACCAACAAGACCACAATCAGACCTCTTTCATTGACATATCAAAGGGGGCCAAGTATTTTGTTTTTTTCCTCTAAAAGGCAAGGGACCATGCCATCCACCTTAGCTCAGCCACTTGACAAAGGTAAACAAAAGGTAAAGGAATAAGAAGAAGATCATGAGGTGGAGAGGGAGTTTGAAATCATTCAGGTGCACAATGATGAACAGGATGAAGCAAGGATCTAAAACTTGCTCATCCAGAACAGAAATTCACTCATTGAAGACCCCCAAAAAAATATGAATAGGGCCAAGAATTTAAATGATGCCCTTGACTTGGAGAAAAGGTAGCTAGGAGCACAAATTTCTATTTATGAGGCTAGATCCATTAAATCCTGGGAAGAAGCCCAAAGGGCACAGGTGAAAGTAGAAGAGTTCATGGGCACTTACGAGGAGAGTGAGGATGAGGGAGGACAATCTAGGAGGAGACCTAGAACCATGTGGTTGAAGAAAGCATTGGAAAAGAAAAGGGAACAAGAATAAGCCCTAGCAGAGTAGCTCCCTCTAGATGAGTTATTGGCCATGGAGATGGCACATGATTGAGAGCCTTGGTTGGAAAGAGCCAACGTACACCTGGCGGCTAAGTTGAAGAAGGAAAATCAGGATCTTGATCTCCAAAGGAGTATGAACAAGCATTATGCTCAGAGAAACCAAGTTGCAAGGGCTAAACTCAAGAAGGCCAACTTTCCTAATTTTTTAAAAAACTTGATGTTCACTTCATTTCACAAAAACCTTGAGAATCCACCTGACCAATGCTAGATTTTCCCTATGTCCACCCTGATTTACTATCAAAAATTTCTATGACTTTTATAAACTCCATAGCCCAATGACTTGAAGATTTCCTCACTCTATCTATTCTACTTGATCATCTTACCCAACCCAAAAAAACAAACAAACCCTACACTTAACAACTAGACTAAAATAAAAAACCCTAAAAGCAAACAAGTTCACATCCTTTGCACAAATAGAGAGAGCCTTCTCTATGTCCAGAAAGGCTAGGTCGTAGGACTCCAAAGACAAGTCTGATGTTACCATGTGCATTTGATCTCACCAATCTAACAGATCACAAGAACCTAACATTACCTTAACCTTAACCTAACCTTAATCTAAACCTTAACCTTAAACTTAACCTTGACCTTAACCTAATCTTAACCTTCAACTTAACCTAAACCTTAACCTAAACCTTAATCCTAACCTTAAACTTAACCTTAACTTTAACCTTGACCGTAACCTAACCTAACCCTTAAGCTAACCTTAACCTTAACCATAACCTAACCCTAACCTTAGTTTTAAATTTAAACTTACCCTTACCCTTAACATTAACATTGACCTTAACCTTAACCTTAACCTTAACCTTAACCTTAACCTTAACTAAACCATTAATCTTAACCTTAGCCTTGCCCTTAACCTTAACCTGACCTTAACCTTAACCTTAACCTTAACCTTAGGTTTAATCTTAACCTTAACCTTAACCTTACCCTTACCCTTAACCTTACAGTTACCCTTTACCTTAAACTTAACTATAACATAACTAAACCCTCACCCTTAACTAAACCCTTAACCTTAACCTTACCCTTAACCTTCACCTTAACCTTAACCTAACCTTCACCTTAAGGTTAAGATTAAGGTTAGGTTAGGCCAGGGTTAAGGCTAGCTTAATGTAAAGGTTAAGGTTAAGGTTAAGGTAAGGTTAACGATAGGTTAAGGCTAAGGTTAAGGTTAAGGTTAAGATTAAGGTCAAGGTTAAGGTTAGGTCCTTAACATTAACATTAACCTTATCCCTAACCTAACTTAACCTAACCTTAAATTTAACCTTAACCTTAACCTTAACCCTAACCTAACCTTAACCTTAACCTTAACCTTAACATTACCCTTACCCTTAACCTAACCTTAACCTAACCTTAATCTTACCCTTAACCTTAATCCTAACCTTAACCTTAAAATTAACCTAACCTTTACCTAACCTGAACTTAACCCTAACCTTAACCTCAACCTTAACATTAACTTTAATCGTAACCTTAACCTTAACCTTAATTGTAACCTTACCTTAACCTTAACCTTAACCTAACCTTAACCTTACCTTAACCTAACTTTAACCTTAACACTAACCTTAACCTTAACCTTAACATTAAGGTAACAATAACATTGAACTTGACCTTAACCTTAACATTAACCTTAACCTTAACCTAACCTTAATCTTGACCTTAACCTTAACCTTAGCCTTACGTTAAGGTTAAGGTTAAGGTTAGTGTTAAGGTTACGTTAAGGTTAAGGTTAAGGTTAGGTTAGGGATAAGGTTAGGTTAAGGTTAAGGTTAAGGTTAAGCATAAGGTTAAGGGTAAGGTTAAGTTTAGGTTAGGTTGAAGTTAATGTTAATGTTAGGTTAGGTGAGGTTAACCTTAACCTTATCCTTATCCTTAACCTTAACCTTAACCTTAATTTATCCTTAACCTTAACATTAACATTAACCTTAACCTCGACCCTTACCTTAACCTTAACCTTAACCTTAACATTAAATTTAACCATAACCTTAACCTTAACCTTATCCTTAACCTTAACCTTACCCTTAACCTTAACCTTAACCTTAAATAGAGCCTAATTAAACCCTTAACCTTAACCTTACCCTTAACCTTAACATTAACCTTAAACTTACCCTTACCCTTACCCTTATCCCTGACCTAACCTAACCCTAACCTTGACCTTAATATTAACCTTAACCTAACCCTAACCTAACCTTAACCTTAACATAACCGTTAACCTAACCTAACCTAAAATTACCATTAACCTCAACCTAACCTAACCTTAACATTAACATTAACCTTAACCTTCACATTAGGCTTATCCTTAACTTTAACCTCAACCTTACCCTAACCTAACCTTAACCTTAACCTAAACAGTAACCTTAAACTTAGCTTAACCTTAACCATAACCTAACCTTAACCTTCACCCTAACCTTAACATTAACCTTAACCTAACCTTGTCCTTAACCTTAACCTTCACCTTAACCTTCACCTTAACCTTAAACTTAACCTTTACCTAACGTTAACCTTAAGGTCACCTTAACCTTGACCTTATCCTTAACCTTAATATTAACCTTACACTTTACCTTAACATTAACCTTAACCCAACTTTAACCTTAACCTTAACCATAACCTAACCCTAACCTACCTTACCCATAACCTTAACATTAAACTTAACCTTAACCTTAACCATAACCTAACCTAACCTTAACCTTAACCTAAACCCTTAAGGTAAGGTTAAGGTTAAGGTTAGGGTGAAGTCAAGGTCAAGGTTAAGGTTAATGTTAAGGTTAAGGGTAACACTGAGGTTAGGTTTAGGTTATGGTTAAGGTTAAGGTTAAGGTTAGGTTAAGGTTAATGTTAAGGTTAAAGGTAAGATTATGGTTAAAGTTTAAGGTTAAGTTTAATGTTAAGGTTAAGGATTTAGTTAAGGTTAAGGTTAATGTTAGGTTAAGGTTAAGTTCAAGGTTAAACTTAAGGTTGGGGTTAAGGTTAGGTAAAGGTTAGGTTAACGTTAATGTTAAGTTAACCTAAGGTTAAGGTTAAGGTCAAGTTCAAGGTTAATATTAAGGTCATGGTTAACATAACCTTAACCTTAACCCTAACCTAACCATAATATTAACATTAACCTAGCCTTTACCTTTACCTTAACCTTAACCCTAAGCTAACCTAACCTTACCTCTAACCTTAACCTTAACATTACCTTAACCTGACCTTAACCTTAACCTTAACCCTAACCTAACCTTAACATTACATTAACCTTATCCTTAACCTTAATCTAACCTAACCTTAACCATGACCTTAACCTTATCCTTAACCTTAACCTAACCTTAACCTAACCTTAACCTAACCTAACGTTAACCTAACCTTAGCCTTGACCTTAAACTTAACCTAACGTTAACCCTAACCTTGACCCTAACCTTGAACTTAACCTTAACCTTAACACAACCTTATTCTAACCTTAAAATTAACCTTGACCATAACCTTAACCTAACCTTAACCCTAACCTAAACTTAACCTTGACCTTAACCTTAACCATAACCTAACCCTAACCTCAGTGCTAACCTTAATCTTAACCTCAACCTTAATCTTAACCCTAACCTTAACCTTAACCTTAAGGTAACACTAAAGTTAACCTTAACGTTAACCTTAAGCTTAAGCTTAACCTTAAACTTAACCTCACCTAACCTTAACCTTAACCTTAAGTTTCACCTAACCTAACCTTAACCTTAACCTTACCCTAACATTAACCTTAACCTTATCTTAACCTTACCTTAACCCTGAACTAACCTAACCTTAACATTAACCTTAACCTTAACCTACCCTTAAGCTTAAGCTTAACCTAACCTTAAGCTTAACTAAACCCTTAACCTTAACCTTAACCTAAGCTTCACCTTAACCTTAACCTTAAACTTAACCTTAACCTTAACCCTTACCTAACCCTTACCTTAACCTAACCTAACCTAACCTTAACCTTATTTTTAACCTTAACAAAACCTTAACCTTAAAATTTACCTTAACATTAACATTAGCCTTAACCTTAACCTTAACTTTAACTAAACCCTTAAACTTAACCTAACCTTCACCTTTACCTTAAGGTAGCACTAACCTAACCTTAACCTTAACCAAACCCTTAGCCTTAACCTTAAGTTAAACTTATACTCGACCTTGACCTTAACGTTGACCTTGAACTTAACCTGAACCTTATCCTTTCCCTTAACCTTATCCTTACCGTCGACCTCAACCTTACCCTAACCTTAACCTTAACCTTAACATTACCTTAACCTGACCTTAACCTTAACCTTAACCCTAACCTAACCTTAACATTACATTAACCTTATCCTTAACCTTAATCTAACCTAACCTTAACCATGACCTTAACCTTATCCTTAACCTAACCTTAACCTAACCTTAACCTTGAACTTAACCTTAACCTAACCTAACCTTAACCTAACCTTAACCTTGACCTTAACCTTAACCTAACGTTAACCCTAACCTAGACCTTAACACAACCTTAAGCTAACCTTAAAATTAACCTTGACCATAATCTTAACCTAATCTTAACCCTAACCTAAACATAACCTTGACCTTAACCTTAACCATAACCTAACCCTAACCTTAGTGTTAACCTTAATCTTAACCTTAACCTTAATCTTAACCCTAACCTAGCCTAACCTAACCTTAACCTTAACCTTAAGGTAACACTAAGGTTAACCTTAACGTTAACCTTAAGCTTAAGCTTAAGCTTAAACTTAACCTCACCTAACCTTAACCTTAACCTTAAGCTTCACCTAACCTAACCTTAACCTTAACCTTATCTTAACCTTACCTTAACCCTGAACTAACCTAACCTTAACATTAACCTTAACCTTAATCTACCCTTGAGCTTAAGATTAACCTAACCTTAAGGTTAACTAAACCCTTAACCTTAACCTTAACCTAACCTTCACCTTAAACTTAACCTTAACCTTAACCCTTACCTAACCTTTACCTTAACCTAACCTAACCTAACCTTAACCTTATTCTTAACCTTAACAAAACCTTAACCTTAAATTTTACCTTAACATTAACATTAACCTTAACCTTAACCTTAACCTTAACTAAACCCTTAAACTTAACCTAACCTTCACCTTTACCTTAAGGTAACACTAACCTAACCTTAACCTTGACCAAACCCTTAGCCTTAACCTTAACTTAAACTTATACTCGACCTTGACCTTAACGTTGACCTTGACCTTAACCTGAACCTTATCCTTTCCCTTAACCTTATCCTTACCGTTAACCTCAACCTTTCCCTAACCGTAACCTTAACTTTAACCCTAACCTAACCTTCACCATTCCCTTAACCTTAACCTTAACTTTTACTAAACCCTAACCTTAACCTAACCTTAACCTTACCCTAAACCTTAACCTTAACCTTAACCTTACCTAACCTAAGTGTTAACCTAAACCTTAACCTTAACCTTAAGGCAACACTAAGGTAACCTTAACGTTAAGCTTAAGCTTAAGCTTAACCTAACATTAACTTTAACCATAACCCTTAACCTTACCCTTAACCATAACCTAACCTTAACCTTGAACTAACCTTAACCTTACCCTAACCCAAACCTTAACATGACCTTAACCTGGCCTCAACCTTAACCTTAACATTAACCTTACCATTAACGTTAACATTAACCTTATCCCTAACCTTACCTAGCCTTAACCTTAACCTTACCTTAACCTGACCTTAACCTTAACCTTAACCTTACCCTTAACCTTAACTGTACCCTAACCTTAACCTAACATTAAACTTAACCTTAACCATACCATACCATAACCTAACCTTAACCTAAACCTTATCCTTAACCTTAACCTTAACCTTAACCTAAACCCTTAACCTAACCTTAACATTAACCTAACCTTAACCTTAACCTTACCCTAACCTTAAACTTAACCTTAACCCTAACCTTAACCTTAACATTGAACTTAACCATAACCTTAACCTTAACCTTAACCTAACCTAACATTAACATTAACCTTAACCTAACATAACCCTAACCATAACCTAACCCTAACCTCAGTGTTAACCTTAATCTTAACCTTAACCTTATCCTTAACCCTAACATAACCTAACCTAACCTTAACATTAACCTTAACCCTAACCTAACCTAACCTATTCTATCTTAACTTTAACCTTAACCTTAACCTTAACCTTAACCTTAACCTCGCCTAACCTTAACCTTAACCTTTAGTTTGACCTAACCTAACCTTAACCTTAACCTTACCCTAACATTAACCTTAACCTTAACTTAACCTAACCTTAACCCTAAGCTAACCTAACCTTAACCTTAGCCTAAACTTAACCTTAACCTTAACCTAACCTTAACCTTAACCTTAAGCATAGCCTAACCTTATCCTTAAGTTTGACCTAACCTTAACATTAACCTAACCTTAACCTTAACCTTAACATTAACCTTAACCTAACATTAACCTTAACCTAACCTTAACTCTAACCTAACCTTAACCTTAAGTTTGACCTAACCTAACCTTAACCTTAACCTTACCCTAACCTTAAAGCTTAACCTTACCCTTAACCTTAACCTAACCTAACCTTAACCTTAACCTTACCCTAACCTTAAAGCTTAAGCTTACCCTTAACCTAACCTAACCTAACCTTAAACTTAACCTTAATCTTACCCTTAACCTTAACCTAACCTAACCTAACCTAACCTTAACCTTAACCTAACCTTAATCTTAAGCTTAACCTAACCTTAACCTTAACCTTACCCTAACCTTAAACATAACCTTAACCTTACCCTTAACCTTAACCTAACCTAACCCAACCTAACCTTAACCTTAACCTTACCCTAACCTTCAGCTTAACCTAACCTTAACCTAACCCTAACCTAACCTTAACCCTAACCAAACCTAACCTTAACCTTGACCTTAATCTTAAACTTAACCTTAACCTTAACCGGAGGGTTATCTTCACTTGAGATGGTTTAAGTGGAGAAACTTGCATCAGTCTGTTTCATTAAGCAGGTTGTCGGGGTAACTATTCCAACCGCCATTTCTACATTAAAATAATACGATGTTGGATTTCATCACCAACTAGTGTTTTTAGTGTGGGAATATACTATTTGTGTGTGGTTTTATCTCCTATATTTTATAAGCATTTGATCATTTGATTGTCTCCTTAGTGACTTTAGGAATTTTAATTGAAATTTTCTTTGATTGCGTGTGATTAATAATTTTTAATCATGGCTGAATTACCAAGACAATCACATAGACTTTAAGGGAAACGCCCTGAGTATACACCAAGCCAACTTGAAGGACTACGAGCTCTGGTACTACATAATATCAGTAGAATTAGATCAACAGAACTAGGAGAATCACCCATAATTACTCATCTGGATTATCATGAAGTAAATCAATCACAAATAGCAGAATATATTCGAGAGCTAATTTCAATTTCTGAAGTCACTGACATTGCTTCCACAACTAGTGAATTAGCTAAAGAACCTAAAATTTCTGAGCCAGAAACTAAACCTGCTGTGTTGGAATCATCTTCAGGATTTGTTACTCTAACTTCTAGTGATCTTGATTCACCTAGAGTATGACATCGCATTACCAAAAACCTTCCTTCTGATCTCATAAGTATTGAAGAAATTGTTGGTCCAGATGAATACGTAGTTCTTCCTGAAACCCAAGAAACTTTGAATCTTAGAGAGCGTGAATCAATATTCTAAAGTCCTTTTAGAACTAATGCTTGGTATTTATCATTGAAATATTTTTTACAAAATGCAGGTCTTACTTATTCACCACCCCAAATTCCTTTTTACCCTATGCAAAGAGGTTATCAACCTTCATTAGCTATGTCGGGTGAGTCATCTATGTTTTCTGAATCTCCAGAAACATTTTTATACAGTGGTTCGTATGTTCCTCCGGGATGCCATTCACTCTCTGGTACCTTCTCGGGAGAAGCCCCTCAACCAATTGAACAAATGTTATCATATGGTACAAATGTAACAAACAATGAAACATTGAACACAGAATAGATTTTTATGATGTCTAGAAATATTCCAAATCCTCAACCTCAAGGAAGTCAGTTACCACCTGGGAGGCAACCTCAAGGAAGTCAATTACCACTCGAGGGGCAACCTTAGGGTAATTTTTTACTGCCTCGGGGTCAACCTCTATGACAATATTTACCGCTTGGGGAGCAACCTCAAGGACAGTACATACCTCAAGGTCAATATCAACCTCAAGGATAGTACATACCTCAAGGTCAATATCAACCCCAGAGTCAATTCATACAGTAGGGTCAATATCAACCCCAGATTCAGTACATGCCTCAAATTCAATATCAACCTCAAGGTCATTACCCAGTTCAAGGTTTTCAACCTCCTTCACGTCAACCATTATTACAAGGAGCTGGAAATTTTCCAGTTAATTGTCAACCCTATGTTCAACCTGGTTATGGTCCTTCATATGCACAACCTTCTATGGGTCAATATCCCAGAATTAATACAGTGTGGGATCCATCTCAAGTTCAATAGACTTTACAACCCAATGTGTAGTTACCTAATCAACCTGGATAATCCATAGGTTCTGGTCCAACCCAACAAATTATCCAACCAACCATTCAAGTCTCTGAACCTGGTCCTATTCAGTAGCCTGGGCCTAGTACACCTAGAACTCTGCCTCAATCTTCTACTACTGTTGCAACTTCTGTTCAACCTACTACACCTATTTCTGGAGTATCTGTAACTCCTATTTCTACTACCCCTGTATCAGTACAAATTCCTCAAGTATCTGTGACACAGTCAGGACCTACAATTTAGACTACAATCCAGATACCTGCAGGACAATCTGGTACAAGTACGGTTCTCACTAGTAAACCACAATTTACTTATCAACTGTACTAGCAACAGTACCAATTTGGAAAAGCTACAAAAAATCCAACATATCAGTATCAGCCGTATCTTGGGTATACTTATCACGTACCTCAACAACCCTAGTTTGGTCTGGTTAATCCTAGTTATCCAGGAGGCTTCACAATTTCCAATGCACATCCAATTCCAGGATATCCTAGATATCATCCTCCTAGAACTAGTTTGATCACACAATGTTATCAAGACCCTAGCTGTCGGTTACCATTCATAGCAACTTTAGAATTTTCTGATCTATCGCACCTTACGAATGATCCCATTTTTTATCTTCCATATTGGCCACTGATGCCTATTAAGTTGCCCAATGATATTCCAAAGTTTGAAGGTAATTCAGGAGAAGATCCATCTAATCATGTTATGACTTATCACCTCTGGTGTGCATCCAATTCACTAATTGATGATTCGATTTGATTACATCTTTTTCAGAGAATTCTCATTGGTCTCACTGCCAAATGGTACATTTAGTTACCACGAGGCCCATTTAATGATTTTAATGCACTAGCTACTGCTTTCTTAACCCATTTTCAATTTCCTGTCAGATACAACAATGGCACAGAATTTTTGACCTCATTAAAACAATCTATTTCTATGTACATATCTGATCACATTCATGAATGGAGATGTAGGAGACGTTGGTGAAAGTCTTTATTCCGGATCAAAATTTGGCCGAATGGTTTATCAAATCGTTATTGCCCAAAATTACTGAAGATGTGGCCAAAGGAGGCGTTGTCATAGAAGAGCAAGTCATTTCTCAAGCTCAGTACCTTGACCTTATATATACACAGTCAGGTACTCTGTATGACATAATCCCTGATTTACCAAGACTTGATCAGTTAACTACAATTCCTTCAGGATCTCATGCCGCTGATGGTGTAATTGGCTCTGTTAACACTAGAAAGAGTAAGAAGAAATCTTCCAAGATGACTTCTCCTATTATAAATTTACTCAATTCACCAAAAGGAGATTGTTCCATTGAAACTTCCACTGATATTCATGTTGTAGAATCATCTACAGCCAAACCTAAAACTAGTGGTAAGAAGAAAGGTAAGAATAAAAACAAAAAATCATCTTCAAAAGATAAAATCGATAAAACTAAACCAACTGACGATAAATGAAAACCTCGTTATCCTTGTCTAATCTGTGATGAGGATCATTTTACTAAGGAGTGCCCTCATAGAGCCGAGGTATCGAAATTCGTTAAGGTTTCACCCATACCTACTGTCTTGAAGGATAAATTTCCTACTCAATATAGTAAAATGATTGGATCTTCCTCGAATATGCTAGAAGATATCTTAATGGTTGCGACGCAATAGCAAGATTATGGTAGTAAAAATCCTGTTGGTGGTAAATAAGTAGAAAATTCTAATTCAGCATCAACTACATCTCCCTCAGTTTTTGATCAGCTACAAATTGAGAAACCAAATCCTGACTTAGTAATCAAACTGCCTGGTAAATGTGTACTTCATTTATCAGTTTTCAATCCACATGCGAGAGCTGCTCAGAACTACAATATTGTTGAAGACTTGACAATTTCCCCTTCAGCAATGTCGACATTGGAAGTGGTGCAATCATGCCCAGCACAAAGAAAATTACTATTGTTAGCCATAGGAGCCATAGATTTTCAGGATTCAAACCTAATGATCTTCGATTTGGAAAATTTTACACCCCACCTACCTCATCAAATGGCTTTTCAAATTCTAGTATTAGTAAAAAAAAACGTTGCTTTTGGACTGTTATTGATGAAGGGGCTTCTACGTGTATCATGTCATTAAAATTTTGGAAATCACTTGGTTCTCCGACACTTAACCAATCTTCGATTATCCTCAAATATTTTTATGGAAGAATATTCCATCTGTATGGTATGTTACAGGATCTACCTATAGAGGTCGAAGGAAAAACCGTTAATCTAGATGTGGAAGTGGTTGATGCCCCTCTGGATTACAACCTTCTCCTGGGTCGTAGTTGGTCTTATGCCATAATTGTTTTCGTATCATCAGTCTTTCGTCTCATCATGTTTCCTCATAAAGGAAATATCGCTAAAATAGATCAACTCTCATATTATTCATCTGACCCAGGCACTATTGATAGCATCCAACATGTTAGACAATTGAACATCCCCTATAAAGATGTTGGGGTAGGTTTAATTAAAGATTATGCTTTACTAGGAACTTTTTCCCTACTTGACCCCAACGTACTGCCTCCTATTGCCAACATCAATATGATTACATCAAGTACTATTTCCTTTGATGATCCTTGGATAGTACCTTCAGATTTAGAACTGGATTCTTTCGATGTGCAATGCCCTTGAATCCGTTTGAATTAGCATATTAGGCAATACAGTCATTTTTTGATACTCCTTCAACTAAATCTAATCTAGTGAATGTGATTAATGAGGAATCACTATACATATCGAGCTCAACTTTGACATCAATTCTGGATCCTATTCAACGGATATTCAATATTGATGAGCATATTCGTGAATTTTTTCTATAGATGAATTACCATGGGAAGATATGCATCATCGATCTTCGTTTTTACCTGATCTCGATGATTTTGAAACTGACTTTTCCTCCATTTTTACTGCTGATTATGTCAACAAACCTCAGAATCCTCTCACAAATTTCGATTCTAAATTGAACTTAGCAAACATTTCTACGACAGTTCCTATTGACATATTAGTAAAACCAGGAATTGTTGAAAACATTCATATAGGTGCTTCTTGTATGCTAGATGAAATCCAAACATATAAAGCCCTATTTCTATTGGAAATACTGGGGGGGGGGTGAATCAACATTTCTTTCAATTAGAGCATTAGTTAATCTTCAATTATTATCAGTGTTTGTACAATGATATAAAAAAAACAAGAGGAACACAAATGCACACAGTTTTTAGGGTGGAAACCCACTCCGGGACAAAAACCACCTAATGTTTTTATAATAATTCTTTAACATTCAACTCCAATTGAAAATAAAGCTCCAACTTCCTAGAATCTAGAAAATCATTCTTCTCCATCTCCTACTAGATGGATGCTCCAATTCTTGAGATTCTTCATTAGTCAACTAAATGGATGCCCCAACACCCAATGAGCTACAACTCACTCTAGCACCACCCTACCACCCTATAGAAGAATAAAAGAAGAATGGACTCCCATACCAGGGAAAATGGTCCACTTTACAATGATATAAAATGATTAGAAGAAGAATATATACTAGACCATAACCCCAACTTTGACACAACCACCTAATGAGATCCTAGACCTCCCAACACTACCTCTTCAACCCTGGGCAGATAGACACTAGCACAATTTTTACAATAAGGTATTTACAATGACTTAGTACAATGATACCTTTACAGTGATTGTATGCAGTGCTGCCCACTTGAAGACTTCATATGATGAACTACTTGCTGTTGTTATGCACCTTGGTTGCTGATCTTTTCATGCTACCCTCTGCTACACCTTGCTTTTCTTTGTTGCCGTAGAAAGTTTGGTCATTTGCAACCCTTGACAACACATGATCTAGCTTTTTCTTTCCTTCTAGGAGCTTGATATTGAATCTGGTGTATCTCTGTTATTTCAGATCCTAAATATCTAATTTTTAGTCTTGTAGTATTCCTCTGAGTCTTCTTTCCAATGCCATAGGTCTGACCCAATATGGATTCTTCAAGAGAGAGTTATACCCAATCTTCACAATGCCCTAATTAAGGATTGTTTCAGCAGATCGCACTTGTACGACATGCCATGTGTCATTGTTTATTAATTTGTCTTTGAAATTGATAGAGAGAAAATTAAAGACTGTGCACTATCGACAACTTTTTATATAATTCCAATCCGATACTCAGAGAGAGAGTTATGACGAATTTACCAAGGTCACTTCTTTGAGATGAATTTCAGGAGCCTGTAAAAACCTTGACTTCCACAGATCATATCTCCAAAAATATTGCACACCTTGATTTGAAATTTTTACTATAGCTTCCTCAAGATTTTTTCTTTGCCTCATAAAAATTTAAGCTTCTGAGCCTTCGTAGAAAAAAAATTTAGAGCGAAAATGCCACGATGACTTGCTTCAGATGGCTGAATACCTTGCATAAGGAGGAAATGAAGATCACAATTTATATGAATGCTTAAGTTGAGAGGGGCTTCAACAAGTGAATGTGGGAGGGATTTTAGGAGCTTAAAAAATATTAATTATGACTTTTCAATGACCCATGGCCCAACCCCATGGGGTTTTAGCCCACTAACTGGGGGTACAAACTTCAAACATGAATATCTCTCAAGCCGTGAAGAATTACATGGCGTGCAATATATCAACGGAAACATCTCGACAAGTAGAAACCATCAAAAACATTTTTGACCCAGAATATATTAATTTGGTAGGTCAAAATTCCCATGCAATATTGGGTTAGCCCCTGGTGTTGCTTGGGTTGACATCAATGATAACCGCTGATCTATAATTTCAAGAATTCTGTGACATTTTTGCCTAGTCATATGAAGAAATGCCAAGAATCGATCCATCAATTGTCGTTCATGAAATTAAAACATACCCAGATGCTAAACCTGTCCAACAAATATTACATCAGATACATCCACGAAAATCTACCACTATTAAAGCAGAAATTGTTAAATTACTTCGTGCAGGTTTTATTTATCTGATTCCTTTAACAGATTGGGTATCTAGCATTGTTCCTGTTCATAAAAAAACAAGGGACAATACGAGTATGTATTGATTATAGGAATATAAATCGAGCTTATCCAAAAGAAAATTATCCAACCCCCTATATCGATCAAATTATTGACGATTGTGACGGAAGTGAAATGTTTTCGTTTATGGATGGATTTTCGGGCTATAATCAAATCAACATACTCCCTACTAATCAACCAAAAAAAAATTTCATTTTTCCATGGGGGACTTTTGGATACTGCAAACTACCTTTTGGACTGAAGAACACTGGCACAACTTTTCATAGGGCAATGTATTATGCATTTCATGACATTAAACACATTGTGAAATCCTATCTCGATGATTTACATGCTAATTAATTGCACAGAGCAGATCATCTTACTCATCTATGAGCTATCTTTATGAGATGTAGGCATTATGAGATTCTTCTGAATCCTCACAAATGTGTCTTTTGTGTTGAATCTGGATGATTGTTGGGATTTTTTGTCTCAAAGGAAGGCATAAATTTCAACCCATCAAAGGCTGAGGCTATCATCAATTTACCTTCTCCTTCTACTCTTCACCAACTCAAAAGTTTGCAAGGGAAAACAAACTTTTTACGTCGATTCATTCCTAACTATGCTGAGTTAACCAAAGGTTTTACCAGGTTATTGAAGCAAAATATTACTTTATTTTGGGATGAGATCCATGATTGATCTTTTGATGCTCTTAAACACGCATTGACCCATGCACCATTATTACACCCTCCTAATTACAACCAGGATTACTTTTTATAGCTAGCAGCCTCCAATTCTACGATTGGCATGGTCTTAGTTCAGGAAGATGAATTCCACAATGAACATGTGATTTATTATCTCAGTCGCAATCTGCATTCGACCAAAATCAAATAATCACATGTTGAGAAATTGGCCTTGCCAGCAGTTCAAGCTGTCCAACGATTTTGTCATTACATACTGTTACGCAAAACAACAGTGATTTCTTATTGTAACCCTATGATGTATATTTTGACCAAACAACTGCTAGGGGGAAAATAATCCAAATGGATTGTTATCCTGCAAGAGTTTGATTTGGAACTTCTAAAATCCAAATAAAAGAAATCAATGGTATTCGCTGAACTTATGTGTGACTTCCCAAGTACTTACATAGAAATAGTGGCAGAACATCCAATCACTGATGAATATTTGTTTCTTATTAGTACCATCAATCCTTGGTATGGAGATATCATCATTTATCTCCAAACCCAAACTTTTCGGCCCGAAATATCACACTCACAACGACAAAAAATATGTTTACAGTCTCAAAAATATCATATTGCTAGTTACACACTATACTATCATGGTGCGGACTCAGTTTTTCGACGTTTTCTCACTCTTGACGAAGTTGAAAAGGTTTTAAATGACTGTCACTCTGGAGCATTTGGCAGTCATATATCTGGGTATGCCACAACCCAAAAGATATTGTGTGCTAGCTATTTTTTTCCATCCTTATTTAAAGATTGTATTTATGCAGTTTGAAAATGCCACAACTGTCAAATTTTTGATCGAAAGATGCATGCATCACCCGCTCCTCTTCACCCTATAATTGTTGTTGGTCCTTTTTCAAAATGGGACATTTATTTCATTACATGTAACCCTCACTCGTCCGGGGGGAATAGGTATATTATTCTCGCAGTATATTATTTTATCAAATGGGCCAAGGCGATGCCTAAATTTGCGACAGATGGAAAAACTACAGCTAATTTCATGTTCAATCATGTGATTTCTCATTTCAGTGTACCCCAAGTGATAATTACTAATAAGGGGAGTCATTTTCAAAACATCATGATGACCGAAATGACTGATCAACTTGGCCTGCGCCATGATAGTTATACATCATATTATCCGCAAGATAATGGTCTATTTGAATCTGTCAATAATTTTTACTCACCATGATCAAATGAATCATCGAAATTCATAAATTGAATTGGCATACCATGCTTTTTTCAGCATTTTGGACATATCGAACCTCAGAAAAAACATCGACAAGTTTTACCCCTTTTCAACTGGTTTACGGTTTAGAAGAAATATTACCAATTGAATGCAACATACCGTCACTCCAACTAGCCATAGAGTTACTACCCACCACTTCTGAAGAGAATAAACACTTTTTGTACTTAGCTCAATTAGATGAGAATCAACACACTGCTCCATTAGCTACCGAAGCTCATGCAAAACGAATGAAAGCTCAGTATGATAGTAGTGTTACACCTCATATTTTTTCAGAAGGAGACCTAGTCTTGGTTTACGATCAAGCTAACGATAAGCTAAGGGTTGGGAAATTCAAACCCATGTGGCATGGTCCTTATATTTTCAAGCGAAATATTGCAAAAGGGGCCTATGAACTGATTGAATTTGATGGGGTCTCTTTAGGCAAACCTAGAAATGGGCTTTATCTGAAGATATATTATGCGTGATTCTTGTGTGGAGATCTTACCTGTATATTAGTTATTTTCAAAAGTTGGTGTGTTGTATATTAAAAGAGCGTGCCTAGTTGAAGTGTGCTTTTACTACTATCCCCGCTAATATGGATCAATCTTGATTTTGCAGATGTCGACGTCCCTTCAAACATACATTGGTTTTGTTGATGGTGCTTTTTGTAGTACATGGAACATTTCTTCCACATCTTGGGTTATTTATTCACCCACTGATGAGTTAGTATCTATGCATGGGGTAAGCCTCGGTTAAACGACGAACAATATTGTAGAATATAACACAGTCAATAAGTTATTATCTGAATCCATTTCATTTTGAATTCGAAGTTTGATCATTAGGTTAGATTTTGAACTCGTTGTATTACAATTGAACAGAGTATATGCAATTAAAAACCCAGTGTGCTTAAGATTATTTTTGAAATTTCATCTCTTGGAACGACAATTTGATTATATTGAGTATCAACACATTCCGAGAAATTTAAACACATTAGCTGATGCAGTAGCTTCTAGTGCTATAAACAGAAATTTGCGATAATTAAAGTAGTGGATCAAAATAACATTTGATAACATGTTAGATAGATAATTGGAGATAGTAGTAGTATCATAGCATAAGAGTAGTGTTTTCAAAAAATATTACATCGTCCTTGATTATAGGTTTAAAATTCCTTATGATCAGAAAAAAGTGATACAAAAAATGATATAAGTCTACATAATCAATCATCCACTATCCGTCGTGATTATCACGATAAAACACTGCAGCCCATGCCACCTTGCTCAGGAATCTCCTGAACTGTCCTAGAACCCCAATAACATATCTCTGTAAGTAGATTGGAATTTCATCTATGGTAGTCTCTAGAATATCTAAAGTCAACCGCTCTAGATGGTTTTCCAAGTCAGTAAGGATCTTTGTTGTCTAATCCTATGGTGGTGGTGGTCCTGCAGCTAGATCTCTTAGCTTCCTATCAAAAGGATGGAGAGTGGCTGGTCGACGTGGACCCACATCTACATTTGAAATTTTTGTCATCAGTTTTGGGTGATTTAAAAAAAAAAAATTAAAATTAAAATTTAGAACGTGTAAAAATCATTCTTACCCAAGTCATCCCACTCTGTTCGTAGAGGAAGAGACATCTCTCAGTCACTACGGAAATCCATCCCAGCATAAGGGAAATATTCTATATTGAATATTTGGTTCTCCAACCAATGGAAATAAGCTGGAGTAAAATGTACAATCTTGTCGCCTTCACTGTGACGAGCCATCAGTGCAACGCATCAGACCATCCAAGGCTCTTTGAATCTACCATGATCAGCTGAAATCAACTATGGGGCAAGTGAAGGAATTATTTCTAGAGAAAATGTGACCACAATTGCTCCATATCCAAAGTTTTTTAACTTCGATTTTTTTTCTCTATTCAATTGGCCTTTGACATTGGCCAACACTGTCTCACACCAATTGAAAATGGTTCCTCTAAAGAAATCAACAGTATTTTTCATTTGGGATATTGTAGCAACATGTGGAGCTACGCTCCCACACAACCGGGTTATCGTAAACATAACCACTTTGAGTTCAGGACAGATAATGGTTTTTATGTTAATGCGTTTATCTTTGGGGTCCACTTCTTCATTACAAAATTCTTCCTGAAGGCTAGTGACAGACTGGCCACCTTCCCTAGCCCCAAACAAACAGAGTGGGTCGCCCCTCTTTGATAAACTAGTGAGAAAATATATATCTTCCAGCTCAATTTTGAGCCGGTGACCTTTAATGATAAAGAATTGTTCCTGGACGTCCCATTTGTTTACTAGCCAGGTAAGTAAGGCTACTTGAGCCCTCATACCCTTAATGGCCCAAAATTTGTACAAACCACATTCTCTCAATACATGTAATGTGGGTGGATGTAACATAGCAGCATCATCAACCTCTTCATGTTCACGTTCTCTCCACTGAAGCATTTTAGATATCTTGCAATGGAAAATTTGAAAGACCAGAAACAATTTGAGTGAGAAAATTTGGTTTAATTCGTTAGATTTGTTCATTTAATTTTTTATTACGGAACCTCCACACTTTTCGCATAAAAATAGTACATTGATTTGCACATGTCTTATGCATAAGGTATGGGACCACGACAATTTTCCCTTTGCAAAATTGTCGGGGTCCGCAGGTGTCATGTGGTTTACTTGTGAACCCCCGTGAGCAAATTTTTGAACATATTTTCCTCCTTAAAAATCAATTAAGCACTAAATTAAGAAATTAAATAGACAAAAATGAAGGCAAGGATGATTTGGATTACCTGGAACTGACTGTTTTCGATTCTAACGAGCGAATCTTCTGTAATCTCCTCCAGAACGGGTTTTACCAAAAGCTCTCAATTTTCACTTTGAAATCAAATGGTAAAAATTATTTAGAAAATCCCCTTTTTATAATATTTTTTCAATAAATAAAATGTAATTTTGTGTATTTTCCACTTTGAAAATCTGTTTTCCAAATTATTTTTATTAATCATAAACAAGTGTGTTTAATTTTTAGTTTTTGTGCAGAATACATGATTTTTTTAGGTGAAATGGTCCTTTTGACAAAGGAGTATACTTTTTATCACTTTTTCAAACTCGGTAAAAATTATGAAAAAGTGAAATCTATGAGTACATTTTTATCACTTTTTCAAACTCGTTAAAACGTACAGAAAAATAGAAACCACTGAGTATGCTTTTATCACTTTTTCGGTCTCCTGAAAATTATGAAAAAGTGAAACCTTGGAGTTCTCTTTTAAGCCCTTTTCAAACTCTCTAAAGATGAAAATATTGCCAAGTACTTGACTATTCAAACTCGTTAAAGGAAACAAACAGTCATCCTTTCAGTGTAAGTTCACCCCTTTTTCAGACTGAAATTGACTATTTACGAAAAAGGTATACGTTGACTAATCATAGTCAATAGAGTTATCTCTTGTATTATTTTATCATTTTTTAGGCTCGAGAGACTAAATTTACGAAAAATTACACCCACGGAGTTTTCTTAAGTTTTTCTTCTGACTCCCTAAAATTGAAAAACACTGATTTTCTCCTATACTAGACTCGTTAAAATTTAATAGTAAAGGACCTATCGATTACAAACAGGAATGAACTACTTCTTACGGTTCAATTTTAAACTAAGTTGGACTCATCCGAAGGATGAGCTTATATAACAAGAAAAGGTTATCCTCCTCAAGCTTGTCAAAAATAAAGAGGCACTTGCGAAAAATAAAGAGAGAAAATGAATCCATTTGTCACACTTTGTTTAAAAAGTAGTTTACCACTCTTGAACATGACACTTTTTGTCACACTTCTACCTAGGTTGGGAAAATCCTTTGCATATTAGTTAATCAAATCATATTGAAAGTCTTCAGCTAGTTTCTGGGTATTAGCTTTAGGTAAATTGTTACCAAACCATCTGCAGTGTGATTATCTGTTCAAGAAGACAGTTCAAATAAACCACTCATTTGTAAACATTTGTCTCCATTTGCATTGACCATCCCTGAGTCAGTCCTTGCAAAACATTTCTACAAAAATTGATGTAATGGTTTCGTGTCATGGTCTTTCCTACGATGGATCACTTTCTATCAACTACAGCTCATCATCTAGGAAGTTGATCTAGAATCCTTCAGTACCTTGGAATGAGCATGCCTTAATGGCAGGTTTCTTTCTTTTGACGACAGGTTGCATCATTGACCTTTGATCGAACAATTCCATGAAATGTTCAACTTTAGATAATTTATTCACATTTCATGTATTTTACTAAGTACTTTGAGAGCCATTGTCATTATTGGTGGTTTCTCTCACACTTGTTAAATAGTTCAAATCATTGACTAGTAATCAAGTGGTTTCTACCTTGTTCAACTTCGACACAATCAATCGCATGGATAGGATCGTACTAGTTCGAGTAGCGGAAATCAAGACCCTAGATCTAGTTTCCACCATCCAGAATGTGAGGAGTTTTATTATTCATTATTCAGTAGACTATTCGTAATAGATGGCTACGTCCATACTGTGTCTAAATTGTTGATGTGATAGTAAGATCATTTCTACATTAGAACAAGTTTTAGTTAGTGTTTGATCTGAGTATGGGAATTCCTACCTCAGTGATGATATTCATATATATATATATATATATATGTTTTGCATTGAATTTTTTTACAGGATTCCAACTGAGGTGTCCACAAGCTAATCCTCAAAATGATAAATCACATGACTCTTCGAATGGTCTCAAACTTCACACTTTAGGGGGAAATCTGTTACACTAAAAATTGTCACCACGATGTTTTACTATCTGTATGGGTTCATCATTACTCATATATTACTCCCTTAGAAGTCTACAAACATCAAGTTCCTAAAACCAAGCCTTGAAATTGAGAGAAAAGCTTATGAAAGTTATAAAAATACTTGTACCACACTTTCTCTTAGTATTACCTATGGTGCCACATCTATTTGTTCTAAGACATGCAAAACCGGTCGTACTTTTTGTTCATTAAAGGTGCATATTCCTGTAAAAGGTAAAGTGAAGGCTGAAGTAAAATCTAGAAGCCCAGTTGGTTGAATCTGGAAGCTTCTAGAAGTAATTATTCGGTGGAAAGTTTTCTCCTTTCATGAACATTCATCCCTCCATTAAATCAACCTACCCCTTGGTATGTGGAACTTAATCCATTTGAAAGAGGATTCTATCCCCTCTTATTTGGAGCTGCAACCTCTTCTCTTTTGCTATAAATTGAGGCCATATTTCAACCTCAAGGGGAGTTAGGCTTTGAGATTTTTTTGAGGATAATTTCTAGAAAAACTCAGACTCTCTTAACTGATTACCATATGGGAATGATTACACACTCATGTCTATGTTAGTCGAGAGAGTGAAAAATCTTGTCAAATTAGAGGAAACACTTTTTTTGGACCCGGGAAGGACCTATATGACATCAAGGTGAACACAATTGTAAGGTTCCTTTATTCATTAAATATAATACAAATGGATCTTGTTTTCTCAATGAGTTGTTTATTTAAATGGCTTATTTCTTGAATTCCTTGATCATCAAGATAGATTTATGGTTTATGAATTAGTCTATATTATGCAAGTGATTATGATTCTTTCATGTTTTTGATTGTAGATCCAGAAAGGAGACATATCCAAAGCGACAGGAAAGAAGACTATGATTAGTGCTAGACTATAGGTGAGTCCTAAATCCTTCATTATAGATAATTCTAGATAAAATATAATCTAGAGAAAGTAGTTTACATCTGTCTGTTTGTTGCTAGTTATCCATAGGATACTAGGGAGATATGTCTTGTCCGGAAGAATGATTTATCCGTCCAGCATAATCTTAACCTTAACCTTACCTTAATCTCACCTTACCTTAACCTTAACCTTACCTTAACCTAACCTTAACCTAACACTAACCTCAGTGTTACCCTTAACCTAACCTTAAGTTAAACCTTAACATTAACCTTAAACCCTTAAATTTAACCTTAACCTTACCCTTAACCTTAACATTAACCTTAACCTTAACCTAACCTAACCCAACCTAACCTAATATTAACCTTAACCTTACCCTAACCTTACCCTTAACCTTAACCTAACCTTAAGTTAAACCTTAATCTTAACCTTAACCTTAAGGTTAGGTTAAGGTTAAGGTTAATGTTAAGATTAAGGTTAAGATTAGGTTAAGATAAAGGTTAGGTTAGGGTTAAGGTTAAGGTTAAGGTTAAGGTTAGGTAAGCTTATGGTAATGTTAAGGTTAGGGGGTTAAGGTTAGGTTAGGTTAGGGTTAGGGTTAAGGTTAAGGGTAGGTTAAGGGTAAGGTTAATGCTAAGGTTAATGGTACGGTAGGTTAGGGTTAAGTTTAAGGGTTTAGTTAGGTTATGGTTAAGGTTAAGTTAAGGTTAAGGTAAGTTTAAGGTTTAGGTTAAGATTAAGGTTAAGGTTAAGTTAAGGTTAAGGTGAGGGTTAAGGTTATGGTTAAGGTTAGGTTAAGGTGAATGTTAAGGTTAAGGGTTACATTGAGGTTAAGTTAAGGTTAATGTTAAGGTTAAGGTTAAGGTTAAGGGGGCAAGGTTAAACTTACGGTTAAGGTTAAGGTTAAAGTTAGGGTTAAGGGTAAGGTTAATGTTAAGGTTAAGGTTAAGGTTAGGTTAAGGTTAATGTTAACGTTAAGGTTAACCTTAGTGATACCTTATGGTTAAGGTTAAGGTTAGGTTAATTTTAATGTTAAGGTCAAGGTTAAAGGTTAAGGTTAATGTTAAGGTTAAGGGTAAGGTTAATGTTAAGGTTAAGGTTAAGGTTATGATTAAGGTTAATATTAAGGTTAAGGTTAAGGTGAAGGTCAGGGTTAAGGTTAAGGTTAAGGTTAAGGTTACGGTCAAGGTCAAGGTTAAGGCTAGGTTAGGGTTAAGGTTAAGGTCATGTTAAGGTAAGGTTAAGGTTAAGGTTAGGGTTAAGGTTAAGATCAGGTTAAGGTTAGGGATAAGATCAGGTTTACGTTAGGGGTAAGGTTAAGGTTACGGTTAAGGGTTTAGTTAAGGTTAGGTTAGGGTCAATGTTAAGGTTAATGTTAAGGTTAAGTGTAAGGTTAAGGTCAAGGTTAAGGTAAAGGGTTTAGTTAAGGTTAAGGTTAAGGCTAGGGTTATGGAAAAGATTAGGGTTAAGGTTAAGGTTAATATTAAGGGGGTATGGTTAAGGTTAAGGTTAAGGTTAAGGTTTTAGTTAGGTTATAATTAAGTTCAAGGTTAATGGTAAGGTTAAGGGTTTAGTTAGGTTATAATCAAGGTCAAGGTTAGGCTAGGGCTAAGGTTAAGGTTAAGGTTATGTTAAGTTTAAGGGTTTAGTTAAGGTTAAGATTAAGGTCAAGGATAAAGTTCAGGTTAAGGTCAGGTTAAGTTAAGGTTAAGTTTAAGGTTAATATTAAGGCCAGGTTAAGGTAAGGTTAAGGTTAAGGTTAAGATTAGGTTATTTTAATTAATGTGAAGGTTAAGGTTAAGGTTAAGGTTAACTTCAAGGTTAAAATTAAGGTTAGGTTAGGTTAAGGTAAGGTTAAGGTTATGGTAAGGTTAAGGTTAAGGTTAAGGACAATTTAAGGTAAGTTTAATGTTAAGGATAGGTTAATGTCAGGGTTAAGGTTAGGTTAAGGTAAGGTTAAGGTAAGGATAAGGTTTAGGTTAGGTTAAGGTTGGGTTAAGGTTAAGGGTAATGTTAAGGTTAAGGTATGGTTAAGGTTAAGGTCAAGGGTTCAGTTAAGGTTAAGGTTAAGGGTAAGGTTAGGTTAAGATTAAGGTCAAGGTTAAGTTTAAGGTTAAGGTTAAGGTTTAGGATAACATTAAGGTTATGTTAAGGTAAAGGGTTTAGTCAAGGTTAAGGTTAAGGTTAAGTTCAAGGTTAAGTTTAGGTTAGGGTTAAGGTTAAGGTTATGGTTACAGTTAAGGGTTTAGTTAAGGTTAAGGTTAAGGTAAAGTGTAAGGTTAGTTTAGGGTTAAGGTTAAGGTTAAACTTAAGGTTAAGAGTTTAGTTAAGGTTAAGTTTTAGGTTAAGGTTAAGGTTAAGGTTAGGTTAGGGTTAAGGTTAAGGTTAAGGTGAGGGTCAAGGTCAGGGTTAAAGTTAAGGTTAAGGTTAAGGGGAAGGTTAAGGTTAAAGGTTAAGGTTAATGTTAAGGTTAAGGTTAAGGCTAAGGTAACTCTAAGGTTAACCTTAAATTTAACTTTAACCTTAATCTTAAACTTAACATTAAAGTTATCTTAAGGTTAAGGCTAAGGTGAAGGTTAGGTTAAGGTTAAGGTTATGGTCAAGTTAAGGTAAGGTTAAGGTTAGGTTAATATTAAGTTAAGGTTAAGGTTAACGTTATGGCTAGGGTTAAGGTTGAGGTTAGGGTTAGGGTAAGGTTAAGGTTTAGGTAAGGTTAGGTCAGGGTTAAGGTTATGGTTAAGGTTTAGGATTAGTTAGGTTATAGTTAAGGTTACGTTTAATGGTTTAGTTAGGTTAAGGTTAAGGTTAGGTTAAGGATAGGTTAAGTCTAAGGTTAAGGTTAAGGTTAAGATTAAGGTCAAGGTTAAGGTTAGGTGATTAACCTTAACATTAACCTTATCCCTAACCTAACTTAACCTAACCTTAACTTTAACCTTAACTAACCTTAACCCTAACCTAACCATAACCTTAAAAGTAACCCTAACCTTATCCTTAACCTTAACCCTAACCTTAAACTTAACCTTAACCCAACCTTAACCTAACCTTAACCTTAACCCTAACCCTAACCTTAACCTTAAACTTAACCTAACCTTTACGAACCTGACCTTAAGCCTAACCTTAACCTTAACCTTAGTCGTAACTTTGAACTTAACCTTAATCGTAACCTTACCTTCACCTTAAATTTAACCTAACCTTAACCTTTCCTTAACCCAACCTTAACCTTAACCCTAACCCTAACCTTAACCTCAACCTTAAACTTAACCTTAAAATTTAGGTAACATTAACCTTGACCTTAACCTTAACCTTATCCTTAACCTTAATCTTAACCATAACCTTAATGTAACCTTACTCTTAACCTAACCTTAATCTTGACCTTAACCTTAACCTTAACCATAACCTTACTTTAGGTTAAGGGTAAGGTTAATGTTAAGGTTAGGTTAGGTGAGGTTAACCTTAACCTTATCCCTATCCTTAATCTTAACCTTAATGCTAACCTTAACCTAACCTTAACCTTAACATTGACATTAACCTTAACCTTTACCCTTACCTTAACCTTAACCTTACCCTTAACCTTAACCTTAATCTTAACCTAGCCCTTCCCTTAACATTAACCTTACCTTTAACCTTAACCTTAACCTTAGCTATAACCTAATTAAACCATTAACCTTAACCTTAACCTTACCCTTACCCTTAAACTTAACCCTAACCTAACCTTAACCTTAACCCTAACCTAACCCTAACCTTACCTTAACCTTAAACTAACCCTAACCTTAACCTTAACCTACCCTAACCTTAACATAAACCTTAACCTAACCTAACCTAACCTTAACATTAACCTTAACCTAACCTAACCTTAACCTTAACCTTCACATTAACCTTACCCTTAAACTTTACCTCAACCTTAGCCTAACCTAACCTTAAGCTTGACATTAACATTATCCTTAACAATAACCTTAACCTTGACCCTAACCTAACCTAACCTTAACTTTAATCTTAACCTTAAACCTAACCTATGGTTAAGGTGAGGGTTAAGGTTAAGGGCTTTAATCTTAACCTTAAACCTAACCTACGGTTAAGGTTTGGGTTAAGGGTAAGGGTAAGGGTAAATTTAAGGTTAAGTTTAAGGTTAGGTTAGGTCACAATTAATGTTATGTTAATGCTAAGGTTAAAGTTAAGGTTTGTTTAGGTTAAGGTTAAGGTTAAGGTTAAGGTGAATGTAAGGTTAAGGATAGGTTAAGGTTAAGGTTTAGGTTAAGGTTAGGACCTTAACCTTAAAAATGCCTAACCTAAATCAAACTAACCTTAACCTTAACCTTAACCTTAGTCTAACCTTAACCTTAACCTTATGCTTACCCTTAACCTTAACCCTAACCTTAACCTTAAGCTTAACCTAACCTTAACCTTACCCTTTGTTATGGTGGATTAGTCGCACAGGTGTAGGAAATCGCACTAGATTAAAGAGTGTGGTGTACTCTTTAAACTATTGGTAATAGGCACAAATTGGGGGAGCTAAAAAGCATAACATTTAATGAAAAATAGTATGCTAAAGTATGCTCTGGTTAAACTAAAACTAAAACAAAAATATACAAAAGCTATAAAGAGATTCAAAACAATAATAATGCAAATGATGGGTCGATGGCCTCTTCTTATTAAATGTTTGGAATGGAGAAGAAATTTTATCCACTTGCTAAAGGTCCCCTAGGCAATGGCTCTAGGTCCCGATGCAAGGATGTTGCCTTCCAAGCTCTATCTCTGATGCAGTCTCCCTCTCTCTCTTTGTTGTGGTTGACTAAGATGTTGGGTGGCCAACAATCGAGTCCTCTTTAGCTCCAGCTCCGAGTCACACACTGCTGGTGTTTCTTGGGCAACATTGGCCAACATAACAACATGATCACCATTTATTCATCTCTTGGTGGTTTTATATAGGTGAGTTTCAAATCCTCCTTCCCTCCCTTGGTACATGATGGATAATGACCCAAGGGAGAGGTATGATTCCATTATGTGCTCACATAGTGTTTGAGGCACTAGTGGCTAACCTTAGGTAGCTTTCACACAAGGAGTAACTGTCCTTTGCTTGGCGTTGTCTCGGAAAGTGACATTTTTCCATTTCCAGGAATGCACGCTTATCGGGAAAAAAAGCGTGCAGAAGGTACTCTTCTCGAAGGATAAAGCGCACAATTCAGCATTTATGACTAGTTCAAATCTGATTTTCTCAAAACCTTAGAGATTTTAAATACTTCTTGATTCCATAATGTGTTCCTGCCCTGTAAATCCTTAGGCTTAACATTAATTAATGTCGTCTTCTGCTGTACGATTTTCCAGTGTTAACAGTTTCCCCCTAATGTGTGAGGTCTAGGAAGAACTGTATAGCCAAAATACATTATAGTTTCTTTTATGTATCGTATGCAGAGAGAGAGAGAGAGAAAGAGAGGCCTGCATGGATTTTGGAATTCACAACACCTTGCACCGTTCCCAATATAACCATGGCCTAAGGGACCCCCTGCAAGAAAACAAAGTATACAAAATATTTACAAAATTTCAACGAGGCGGGCATGTCCCATGCTCATGTTGCTATGGCTAGTTGTTGTGAAACCAGCTCCAAAAATAAAATAAAAGAGATATTAACGCCTTAGAAATAAGCCACTTCGAGGGGGAAACCTCCAATACATTAAATTAATGAACAATTCTTGGATGATACAAATTAAAAAACCTCCTTCCTATATATAGGAGTCCATGGGGCCATAATGTAATCCTAGTGGGGCAACAATGTAATCCTAGCTAACCTAACAATAATAATTTAAGGGCACAATAATTACAATATGGGGGTTAGAGGGGTACAATAATAACAATAAGGGGTTTACGCTAACAACAATAAGGGACTATACAAGTAATGTAGGGACCTAACATGCCCCTCTCCTTCAAAAGTGTTGTCCTCAATTCTTGAGTAGCTCTGGGTGCTTCTGTATAAAATTATTATCCTCCCATGTAGAATATTCAGTGGGTAAGTTCTTCCACTTGATGAGATACTCTAAAATTGATCAATTCCATAGCCGTCAAGTTCTTATTTCCATGACCACTTCAGGTTTCAATATGATTTTTCCTTCCTCATCAAGTTCTGGAAATATTGTTTGAACTAGAATATTTTCACCTATAACCTTATTTAAGCATGAAACATGGAAAACTGGATGCACTCATGAAGAAGCAGGAAGCTCCAATTTGTATGCCATAGTGCCAATCTTTTGCAACACCTTGTAAGGACCATAGTACTTTGGAGATAATTTATTATCCTTCTTAGCTTGCTTGAGGGACATTTGTTTGAATGGTTGTAGCCGTAAAAATACCTAGTCTCATACATCAAAACTTATCTCGTTGCGATGTTGATCTACCTGTTGTTTCATTCAATTTTGTGCCAAATTCAGGTTATCCTTTAAGAGTTGGAGAACTTCTTTTTGATGCTCGATGTGATCTTCCACTGCTTGAACCTTCGAATTTTCTCTTAAAGATGATGTGATGGATGGTGGATGATATCCATAAAGTTCCATAAATCGGGTCATTTTTGTTGCAGTATGGAAGGAAGTGTTATGCCACCATTCAGCAAGAGGTAACCACTTGAACCATTATGCTTGTTTATCAGATACAAAACAACGAAGATATCCTTCCAAACATTTATTTACTATCCCAGTTTGACCATCAGATTGAGGATGATAAGATGAGCTATGAGCTAATTGAGTACCCAAACAAGAAAATAACTCTGTCCAAAAATTTCTAGTAAAAATGGGATCTCTGTCGCTCACAATAACCCTTGGGTTTCCATGTAGCTTTTGAATTTTGTCCATAAATGTAGTAGCAATTGTACTTTCTTTAAATGGATGAGATAATGCACAAAATTATGCATACTTGGTAAGTCTATCAACTACCACCATGATGACACTCTTTCCTTCATACTTAGGTAACCCTGTGATAAAATCCATTGAAATCTCCTCCCAACGTTTAATTGGAATGGATAAAGGTTGTAGAAGTCCCAGGGTTTTAGTTGTCTCAACTTTATTCTGCTGGCAAACCAAACATTCTGCCACAAACTTTTGAATATCAGACTTAAGGCCATCCAAAAAAAATTATTTCTTCGCCCTGTGGTAAGTTTTAAAAAATCCTAAGTCTCTTCCTAAAGGAGAAGTGTGCAATTCCAAAAGGATATTTTGTTCTAGTTGGGAATTATTACAAAGATATAAGTGATCTTTGTACCATAAAGAATCATTTTTCCAACTAAATGTATCAGATGTACTAGAATCTTGCTACAATTTTTGAATGAGTGTCCATACTTCTTTGTCCTTCTTCCATTCATCCCTTGCTTCAGTTATCCAATTTGGTTGGACAATAGAAATTCCACAAAACAATGCTTCCACCTCTTCGTTCTTTCTTGAGAGTGCATCTGCAACAACATTAAGCTTCCCTATTTTGTAGATTATTTCAAAGTCATAACCCAACATCTTTGTGACCCATTTTTGCTGCTCTTCTGAAGATAGTCTTTGTTCCAAAAATTGTTTAAGACTATTATGATCATTTTTTACCTTGAAGTGTCTTCCCATTAGGTAATTTCACCATTTATTTAGTGCATGTAGTATTGCTAACATTTCCATCTCATAAATAGGTTTCTGTAAATACTTTCCTTTGATTGGACGACTTTCAAAAGTAATGGGTCTTCCTTCCTGCATTAAAATAGCACCAATTCCATTTCATGAGGCATCACATTCCACAATAAAGGTTTTTGTGAAGTCTGGCATAGCTAAGACCGGTGCTAGGCACATTTCCTCTTTAAGATGTTCAAAGGCTAGTTTCTTCAGGATTCCATGAAAATGCATCTTTCTTTAATAATGTTGTTATAGGTGCTGCTATTCTCCCATAATTCTTAACAAAATTACGATAATACCATGTTAACCCGAGAAATCCTCACAACTACTTTATGGTTGTGGGGACTTTCCATTCCTTAATGGCTTTAATTTTGTTAGGGTCTAACTTAACACCCTCGTGAGATACAATATGACCTAGATATTCCACCTCTTGTACTCCAAAGAAACGTTTGGATGTTTTTTCATATAATTGTTTCTCCTGCAATAGTTTGAGCTCCCTGTCAACATGTTCAACATGATCCTTCCAAGACCTGCTGTAGATTAGTACATCATCAAAAAATACTAGCACAAATTTTATAAGGAAGGGATTGAAAATGGAATTTATCAACCCTTGAAATTTAGAAGGTGAATTGGTAAGGCCAAAAGGCATGACCAAAAATTCATAATGACCCTCATGAGTTCGAAATGCTATTTTTGGAATATCTTCAGCCTTCATTCTAATTTGATGATATCTTGAATGAAGATCCAACTTGGTAAAATAAATTTCTCCATGTAATTCATCCAATAATTCATCAATCATAGGAATGGGAAATTTATCTTTAATGGTGAGCTTATTGAGCTCCCTATAATCCAGACACATGTGCCATGATCCATCCTTCTTGTGTACCAATAATACAGAAGCAGAGAAATAACTTTGACTAGGTTGAATTACACTCGCCTCTAACATTTCTGCAATCATATGTTCAATTTTTCTCTTTTGGACATAAGGATATCTATAAGGCTTGATGTTTGGAGGAACACTTCTTGGAATCAAATGAATAGCATGATCAAGATCATGAATAGGTGGTATTCCTTTGGGATTTTCAAACACCTTTGAATGATTTTCCAAGACTTGTTGGAGATCTACAGAAATAGATAATTTTGATGTTGGAACTCTAGTGAGCATAATTGTGCAATTACGCCTTGTTGTTCTTTCTTTAGAAGATTTGTCATGACATTAGAGCTTATTATCTTTCTTGGCTTCCCTGCAATACCCCATAATTTGAATTCTTTCCTTGTGAAAAAAATTTCAAGGAAAGTTCTTGAAAATTAAAAGCTACCATCCCCAAAGATTGTAACCATTGTAATCCTAGTACAACATCAGCACCTCCCATAAGAATGGAAAGCATTGGACTATTCAATACATATTCCCCCATGGTTAGCTCGATATTATGGAATTTTCCAGAGCAATTTATAGCTCCTCCATTTTCAACCATCACTTGACATTCTGGTGCTGGGTATAGGAAACAATTCAATTCCTTGGCTACCTTACAATGAAAAAAATTATGTGTGCTACCTGAATAAATCAACACTATTACCTTTTTCTTCTTGATATGTCCTTCTATCTTGAGAGTTTGAGGAGTGGAAATTCATGCCAATTCATTACACAAAATGGTTGGACTCATTTATTCCTCTTCTAGGGCTGGTTCCTAGTGTATATCCTCTTCTTGTTCATTTTCCTCTTCCTTTTCACAATCTATGTAAAATAATTATTTCTCAGCACACTTATGACCTTTAGTGTATTTTCTATCACAACTGTAGCAAAGCCCTTTTGCTCTTTTTTCTTCCATGTCATCCATCTTAGATTCCATGCCATATATCTTAGATTCCATGCCTTTCTTCAAAACATCCATTTCATTTTTTGTTGCTCTTTGCGAGAGCGAAATTTGGTGCACTTTCACTTGTAATTTTGATAGATCATCTTGCAATTCTTCATCTTCATGAGTCATAGTAGAGCTTTCTAAAGGCTTAATGGGTGTTGAATTATTTTTACGGGGCGTTTTTTTTAACCCAATACTGATATATATTCTACAATATGCCCTTGGAATCAATTCAAATTGATTCTTCAAACAAGACTTATGCAATTCGTAAAAAAACAAAAATACACAACTTTTTCTTGATTTTGAGGAGCTTGATATTGAAATTGGATTGTCTTTATGATTGAAGCTCTTCAATATCTGAAACTGGGCACTAAGGTATCCTTGTAAATTATCTTTCGAATGCCACAGGTCTGACTTGATTTGGATTCTCCAAGGCAAAGTTATGTCCAATCTACCACAATGACCTAATTATGGACTGGTTCCATAGAGCGAACTTGTACTACTTGCCACGTGTCACTGTTTTGTATTTTAGCTCTAAAATTGATAGGAAAGAAACTAAAATCTGTTTAATTGTGGCCACTTTTTACAACACTCCAATCCGATGCTCAAAGAGAGAGTTATGAATATTTTCCCACGATCACCTCTTTGAGATGAAATTCATGAGCCTTAAAAAGAACTATCTTCCACAGATCATATCTCTGAAAATAATGCGAACCAAGCTCTGAAATTTTTTGAAACGTTTCCTTAGGATTTTAGCATTGCACCCTAACAATTTCAGATTCTGAACCTTCATAGAAAAAACGTTATAGCGTGAATTCCATGATGACCTGTTTAGATTAAATTGAGGAGCCTGTAAAAAGACCTAACTTCCACAAATCATATCTCAGAAAATGTTGTGAACCAATATCTAAAATTTTTTGATGATGTTCCTCAGGATTTTGGCTTTGTACCCTAAAAATTTCAGCTTCTGAAACTTTACATAAAAAAATTTATAGCGAAAATTCCACGATGACCTGTTTGGAGCAGCAAAACCTTAGAATCCAAAGCTCTGATACCAAATGATGTGAAACCAGCTCCAAAAATAGAAGAAAAGAGATATAAACGCCTTATAAATAAGACACTTTGAGGGGGAAACCTCCAATACATTACATTAATGAAAAATTCTTGGATGATACAAATTAAAAAACCTCCTTTCTATATATAGGAGTCCATGGGGCCATAATGTAATCCTAGTGGGGCCACAATGTAATCCTAGTCGACCTAACAATAATAATTTAAGGGCACAATAATTACAATATGGGGTTATAGGGGTACAATAATAACAATAATGGGTTTACACTAACAACAATAATGGACTATACTAGTAGTAGGGACCTAACACTAGTTGAAAAAAATTGGCAGATACATTTGTTGTCTGTGCCACTAATGTGGTAGTGATGTTGGTGGTTGTTGACGAGGACTGCTGACACCCTCAAGGGCGTTTTCTCTTTGATGATAGGTGGAAATTGGTACCCATATGTGCAATATTGGTATGGCATATCACTGTGCAATATACAAATATGTACTGGTTGGGACCTTCCTGTGTAAGAATTGTTGTCAGAGATGCTTATGGAGGCACAGGTCTTCGATGGATCTGATCAAAGTCCAATGGTTGTAAGGTACGATACCATTGTGACATGAAATATTTTTTTGTAGTCAAATTTTAGGAGGATTGATGACATCTTTTGAAAATGATGTCTCCCATAGTTCCACCCGAGGATACCCCTTTACATGGGGAGGAGTAATCCAATGTACTACTTCCGTTTTGGAAAAGAGGTGTCGAGGTCGACAAAAAGGAAGCCTTAACAAAACAAAGGGTCTTCAACCTGAGGGGTCTGGGACCTATATGTGATGGGTTTAACATAGGCATGTTGGTGAGAGGTGACTGAAAATAGGTGATGGTGATTCAGTGGCTTGAGGTCAAAGTATACGTTAGCATCTTGGCGGCAGTCATAGTTATTTCTGAAGGGAAAATCCCTGGAGTCGATAGGACTTCTAGGGCGGGTGTGGAATGGCTATGAATGTCATGATGGTGTGTGCATGGGGGTGAAATACTCTGACCAAGGGGAATGAGGGACTACTGCCATGGGGGAAAAGGTGAAATATGAGGGCAAAGGCAAAGGGCATTGTTTGTGGTCTTTGTACACTTACCAAAAGAATAAAATAATGGGATTTGGTTTGTACAAAACACAGAGATGGGTACCCCAAAACATGAAAAGGGGGTCACTCACAATAGGTTTGAGGACAGTGTTTTTCTGGGTGTAGGGGTCCCATTGGTTGGTCTCATGTGTTGATGAAGAAGAAAATGTCGCAGATGGGATTATGCTGATGGAGGTATGGTCGGCCCAATGCGATGCACGGAGATGCGTTTTTAATCTTCTTCTGCAACATGGTCGTCCAGGAAGGGGGTTTTGAGGTTAAATGGAAAACTTGACCTTATGCATGATATATGGATGTGTATGAGGTGCTTCCTGGACTAAAATGGTATGGTCATGGCGTCACTTGTGCTGTGATATATGGTCTACTTTGGGCGACGAGTGCCATGGAGGGGAGGCTCTGCCGACTAACATGGATGTTTATCATATGTAGGGTGAGGTGGTGATAAATGTGGTCAAGTATTAGGACCCTATGGTTTATTTCTGATGGAGAAATGATGTCAGGATATGCAAAGTTTTTTGGGACTCTATCATGTTGGGGGTAGAATGATACCTGCTCCGAGATTTCTAGTGGATGGTGTTGTAAGTGGGCTGCAGGTTCTTCCTATAAAAAAAAATACCTCAAGTGAAAGCATCTTCTTTTAATCAAATATTATTGAAAGAAAAGAGCTTTGAAAAATAATATGGGAGAGGGCATACCTACCGGCACTGAAAAAATTATTTTTCAAGAGTGCGAATGTGTGGCATCACCTCTATTTTTTATGGAGTGCTGATCAAAATGCTGCTTTCGATCTAGTGATCAGATACTCTCAACTCTGGTATTCCATTGGGAGTTGTTGCTTGGTTCCTAGTTTTGATTTCAGTTGGGGTTGCACTCAGACTAAGATTAGGGAGGGTGTTTTCGGTTACTGCCCCCTTGTCTAGGGTTCCCTTTGGGCATTTTTTTTTATTTTTCTTAACCACGTTAGGAGGTTAGTTATCCTGGTCATACTGGTGTGGTTGATTTTAGGACGGCTGCACAAAGTTCACTTATGCATTGGTTTGCATAGGTGGGTTATGTGCTTGGGACTGAGCATAATGTTGTCTTGTGTTTTCACCTGGCCGTTGGGGGGGAGCTCTTCTGTCATTGTTTCTTCCTATGTACTAGGTTCCCTCAGTCGGAGGATAAGGTTCTCCTTGGTGATATTCTTGCACCCTATTATTCAAATTTTGCTGCAGCATATGATGACTTTGAAATCTAGGTTGAGAAATATTCTAGGTATAATTATGTGTGTAACCGAGATTTTGATTGCTTCTGCCTAGGTACCCTTGGGTCATTGACCCAATTAGTCCGTATGTAGAGTTAGACGTGCCTAGAAATTCTTGATAAGATTACAGGCGTGGGGTGTTAGGCAGGATATTGTAGATGTATCCAGATTGTGTATAGATCAGTTCAAGCTGTTGGGCTTTACCGATTGCGTCCTCTTCGGATGTGGGGTTATGTTGCACCACATCCTTTGAAATCTCCACTGTCATAGTTTTCAAGTATAAACCTAAGAGGACCTGGTCGTCAAGTTTAGCTTTGCATAAACTATGATGCCGCCTCCATTCATGGATATAGTCTGAGATATTGATGGAGGTGGATTGTCTGAAATGAGTCAGTAATTCCATTCCCGAATCATGGTGAGTGGGCAACTGAAAGTATGTGAGGAACGTGGTAGCAAGGGCACTAAAGGTTCCATGTGAAGTAGGCAGTTTCTCCATGTACCATTTCGCGGTCACTCCTGTAAGAGTGCATTGAAATAGCCTCAACCAAATAGTATCGTCAATGATTCTATTTGACGAGCACCATAGGTGAAAGGTCATTACAAGATTACCTAGGTCTTCTGCTTGCTTACCTTCAAACTTTGATATATCTAAAGGGAGCTTCGTGGGCATGGGAGGCCAATTGGGGTCATGTGCGATGGGGTCATTTATGAGCTTCATTAAATCGGGTAGATTTAATGCAGCTAAGAAGGGTGACTGAGAGGTTGATGCCATGGCAACGTGTGAAGACACGAAGTTCTGGTTAGAATGAGGGTTAGTCTGTGACGTACCCTGATGTGACTTCGAATGGCTTCCAGTATGGGACGCACTCCTCTGCCCCCTAGGGGACGAGGCAGGAGTGGTGTGCTGTGTGGTGTTGGGAGACCGACTAGGGTTCCCAACTAAGGTTGATCCAAGAAAGGATGAACCAACGACTATGGCAATGCTCTGTCTTTGATGCCTATATAGAAAAAGACCTGGAACCCCTCCTAGTAATGGGGGGAGGTCCAAAAGACGTCTGGACTGATGAGGTTCCATTGGGACCATTTTAGTGTTAACCAGGTTAGGTTTTGGAAAAAATTGATGAGATCAAGTCTATGATCACGACAAATTTATGGCCACATACATAAAACAAAGTGAAAATGAAATGAATTTTACCTTTTAACTTAATATATGCGATCAATCAAGCAAAAAAATGGTTTTGTTTCTTTGTGTGTCATGCTAAAAATCCTAGAACACCTATTACTTCCTCACACACTCCAAAGTAACTGAGCCTTGATAATATTTCTTGCGAGTGCTGGCACAACGTCTCGTAAGAGCTGGCGATGCCCTCGGTCAGCCAAAGAGAATCCACCAAGGTAAGGGTAGAGGGTCTGGTACTTGCCTGCACTGTCACCTATAAAGTAAAGGATGCCCTAGTTTTTTTCCACTAAGAACCACCATCCCACATGAGCATTCGAGTCTTGGTCTTGTTGGTAGTCAGCTCACAGTACCGAGTATCATCCAGGTCAGGTAGCCCCAACTGATACTGCATGCAATGTGCCTAAGCTTAACCCCCTCTGAATCGGGTCTCTGCTGCACTCAGGTTTTCTTTTCTGTGGGCTGATAGGTGGATTTTAAAGCTCCATTAATACACAACTTCTATGTTTCAATATGAAGTGTGATCAAGGTGACTTATTGGATGCCTACCCCCTTAATCCTAACTTAATCTATAAATTCTTTTGTGGCCCCTGTGGGGAGAATTTAGTGAGTTGTTTTAAGTTAGTTTTAGGTGGCTTTATTTGCTTTTCCTAGTTAAACTATGTGACGTTTTTCCTTGCTCAAATGGAAATCATTTGAGGATAATGGGCCGCTTCCAAATCTTCCTAGTTAATCTGTGTGAGTAACTAAAGGGAGATGGTGAATCAAAAATGTGGAGCATTCATATACTTGCCTAGGGTCACCAAATGGTGAAAAGGTAGGAGAGATTCCTTGCTCTAATCGATGATTCAATCCTATTCCCACAATTCCTTAAATGCAAAAATTGAATTTAAGCTAAACAATTTCTACACTAGCTTGTGCATGTGTGGTCTTGTGCGACTTACTTGGACTAGTCAAACTAGGCGTACATACCAGAATTTGCAAAAAAAATAAAATTTTCAGAAAGAAATGGTTAATTCACCCCTACTTAGACCATGTGAAGACTTTTTGCAACAAACCAACTTAAATGGAAACTAACTCTATGCCTACAGAAAGAAGAAAAAAGTGAGTTATCAGAAGCTATGGGGTATCAACACAAGTGCTGGAAAATACATTAGGGGCTGCCCAGCACACTTACAAGCAGAAAAATGTAGAATATAGGGATAAAAATCTCAGTCTGCAATTTCTGCGAAAAAATCCTTGACAGGTGTGCCCTTCTGCGCGCAGGTCAGTCTTGAACACTCGCAATGTGCCTCTGTGAGGAAAAACTGCGTGCAAAAATTCTGCAAGTAAAAATATTAGGAGCTGCCTTCTTCAGTCTGTCACTTCAGTGAGTCTAGGGACTATAATATGGATCAGAGGACTATCATCTCCACTCTAGCATATACAAAGGGTCTCTTGCAAAAGATGGCACAACCACATAAACTTGGAACACGTCAGTGGAGTCGCCAATCCTACTATGGTGGATTAGTCACATGGGTGTATGAAATCACACCAGATTAAAGAGTGTGGTCTACTCTTTAAACTATTGGTAACAGGCATAAAGTGGGGGAGCTCAAAAGCATAACATTTAATGAAAAAAAATATGCTAAATTATGCTCTGGTTAAACTAAAACTAAAACACAAATATACAGAAGCTCTAAAAGGACTCAAAACAATAATAATGCAAACGATGGCTCAATGGCCTCTTCTTATTAAACGTTTGAAATGGAGAAGAAATTTTACCCACTTGGAAAATGGCCCCTATGCAATGGCTCTAGGTCCTGATGCAATGATGTTGCCTTCCAAGCTCTACCTCTGATGCAGTCTCCCTCTCTCTCTCTACTGTGGTGGACTAAGATGTTGGGTGGCCAACGATCGAGTCCTCTTTAGCTCCAGCTCTGGGTCACACACTACTGGTGTTTCTTACGAAACTTTGGCCAGCATAACAATGTGATCACCATTTCTTCATCTCTTGGTGGCTTTATATAGGTGAGTTTGAAATCCTCCTTCCCTCCCTTGGTGCATGATGGATAATGACCCAAGGGAGAGGAATGATTCCATTGTGTGCTCACATAGTGTCTAAGGAGGTGCTGGTGGCTGTCCTTACGCGGCTTTCACATGAGGAGTAATTGTCCTTTGCTTGGTGTGGTCCCGGAAAGCGAATTTTTTCCATTTCCAGGAATGCATGCTTATCGAGAAAAAAGGCACGCAGAAGGTGCTCTTCTCAAAGGATAAATCATGCAATTCAACATTTATGACTAGTTCAAATATGATTTTCTAAAAACCTTAGAGACTTTAAATACCTCTTGATTCCATAATGTGTTCCTGCCCTGTAAATCCTTAGGCTTGACATTAATTGATGTTGCCTTCTGCTGTACGATTTTCATGTGTTAACACCCTTAACCTTAACCCTAACCTTAACCTTAAACTTAACCTAACCTTAACCTAACCTGACCTTAAAATTAATGTTAACCTTAACTTTACCTTAACGTTAACCTTAACCTTAACCTTAAGGAAACCTTAACCTTGATATTAACCTTGACCTTAACCTTAACCTTAATCTTAACCTTACCTTAACCTTAACCTAACCTTAACCTTATGGTCATCTTAACCTTGACCTTAACCTTAACTTTAAAATTAACATTAACCTTAACCTTAACCTTAACCATAAATTAACCCTAATCTACCTTACCCTTAACCTTAACATTGAACTTAACCTGAACCTTAACTTTAACCATAACCTCTTAACCTATTCTAACCTTAACCTTAACCTAAACCCTTAAGGTAAGGTTAAGGTTACGGTTAGGGTAAATTCAAGGTCAAGGTTAAGGTTAAGGTTAACACTGAGGTTAAGGTTAGGTTATGGTTAAGGTTAAGGTAAAGGTTAGGTTAAGGTTAATTTTAAGGTTAAGGTTAAGGTAAGGTTAAGGATAGGTTAAGGATAAGGTTAAGGTTAAGATTAAGGTCAAGGTTAAGGTTTGGTGCTTAACATTAACATTAACCTTATCCCTAACCTAACTTATCCTAACCTTAAGTTTAACCTTAACCTTAACCCTAACCTAACCATAACCTTAACCTTAATCTTAACCTTACCCTTAACCTTGACCCTAACCTTAACTTAAACTCAATCTCACCCTTAACCTTAACCCTAAACTTAACCTTAAACTTAACATAACCTTTACCGAACCTAAACTTAACCTTAACCTTAACATTAACCTTAACCTTAAAATTAATTGCAACCTTAACCTTAACCATAATTGTAACCTTAACCTTAACCTAACCTTAACCTTACCTTAACCTAACCCTAACCTTAACCCTAACCTTAACCTCAACCTTAACCTTAACATTAAGGTAACATTAACCTTGACCTTGACCTTAACCTTAACCTCAACCTTAACCTAAATCTTAACCTTAACCTCAACCTAACCTTAATCTTAATCTAACATTAATCTTGACCTTAACCTTAACCTTATAGTAGGTTAAGCTTAATTTTAAGGTTAGGTTAAGGTTAAGGTTAAGGTTAGGTTAGGGTTAAGGTTAGGTTAAGGTTAAGTTTATGGTTAACGGTAAGGTTAACGATAAGGTAAAGCACTTAGGGTAAGGTTAGGTTAGGTTGAGGTTAATGTTAAGGTTAGGTTAGGTGAGGTTAAACTTAACCTTATCCTTATTCTTAATCTTAACCTTAACCTAACCTTAACCTTAACATTAACATTAACCTTAACTTTGACCCTTACCTTAACCATAACCTTAACCTTAAATTTAACTGTAACCTTAACCTTAAACTTACTCTTAACCTTAACCTTCAACTTACCCTTAACATTAACCTTAACCTTAATCTTAACCTAACCTTGCCCTTAACCTTAACCTTAACCTTAACCTTACCCTTACACTTAACCTTAACCCTAACCTAACCCTAACCTCAACCTTAACCTTAACCTTAACCTTAACCTAACCCTAACCTAACCTTAACCTTAAGCTTAACCTAACCTAAAATTAACATAAAACTTAACCTAACCTAACCTAACCTAACCTTATCATTAACCTTAACCCAACATAACAATAACCTTAACATTAAACTTAACCTTCACATTAACCTTACCCTTAACCTTAACCTCAACCTTAACGTGACCTAACCTTAACCTTGACATTAACCTTAACCTTAGCCTTAACGTTAACCTTAACCTTAACTGTAACCTTAACATTAACCTAAACTTGACCCTAACCTAACCTTAACCTTAATCTTAACCTAACCTTAACATTAACCTTAACCTTAACCTTAACATTAACCTGACCTTACCCTTAACCTTAATCTTAACATGAACCCTAGCCTAAGGTTAAGGTTAGGGTTAAGGTTAAGGATAAGGTTAAGGTTAAGGTTAAGATTAAGGTCAGGTTAGGTCACATTTAAGCTTAGGTTAATGTTAATTTTAAGGTTAAGATTAAGGTTAGATTAAGGTTAAGGTTAAAGTGAATGTAAGGATAAGGATAGGTTAAGGTTAAGGTTCAGGTTAAGGCTAAAGCTAAGACTAAGGTCAAGGTCGAGCTTAAAAATTTAACCTTAAAATTAAACTTATGCCTAAACTAACTTAACCTAACCTTAACCTTAACCCTAGCCTAACCTTAACCTTAACCTTAACCTTAACCTTACCCTTAACCTTAAACCTAACCTTAACCTCAAGCTTAACCTAACGTTAACCTAACCTTAACCTTAAGCTTAACCTAACCTTAACCTAACCTTAACCTTAACCCTAACCTTATCCTTAAACTTAACCTAATCTTAACCTAACTTGACCTTAAACTTAACCTTAACCATAACTTTACCTTAACGTTTACCTTAACCTTAACCTAACCTTATCCTTAACCTTAACCTTACCCTTTACCTTAACATTAACTGTAACATAATGTTAATCTTAACCTTAACCTTAACCTAACCCTAACCTACCTTACCCTTACCCTTAACATTAAACTTAACCTTAACCTTTACCCAAACCATAACCTAACCCAACCTTAACCTTAACCTTAACCTTAACCTTACCCTAACCTTAACCTTAACCTTAACCCAACCTTAACCTAACCTTCACCTTTGTTAGTGCTCAAATCTACCTTAGGCTGAAATAAGGTAAAACTCAAGGCTACATCAAACCACGCTCAGCCTCGTAGCTAGCCCTACGAGGACAGGAGAGGGCTCTCTCCGGGTCTATCTCGGCAAAGGATTTTCAAAGGGGCTAAGATGACTTATAATGAATAATGAATACTGATTTTAGGCTAGTAAAGAGATAGGAATGTTTGATTTTGATTTTTTGGGTTTTTGTTGGAGAAATGGGAAAAAACAATTTTGGGTTCGGGGATAAGGCCAGATCTTTGCAGAATTCGAGTTGGGGCGAGGTAGGCAGTAGTCTTGATGCTTTTTGATTAAGTGCATGAATAGATCAGAATGAAAAGGATCTAAAGAGGGCAAGGGAGAACATGGATCCTCTCCAAACAGGCGAAAACATGTAAAACTAAACAAATTCAAAGGCAGAGCACTGAAATCAATGGATTCAACCTCGTTTACTCATTCATTTAGTTTCATAAGCATAAGAAGGGAATGGAATACATTAAACATGAAAGAAATTACAATAAAATTAGAGAAAACAACATCAAGAACTGAAAGCCACAAGAATCCCAACAGGTGCTGCAAAACCTCTGATCTTTCCTTAGCCAAAATATGAAAAATATGTACAATAGTGTGCCAAAATCTTCCCAAGAGTCCAACCTATCCAACCTCTGAAAATTATTGAGAAATTACATCATATAGACCATCCTAACCCCTTCCCACACCTCTAGGGGTCGAATTCCTCCTTCTAGGAGTAGTTCCAACTAATTCTAAACAAGGAGCTAGAATATAGGCATCTAAACAACTTGCCTCTAAAAGGGAGGAAACTGATTCTTACATCTGATTTTTACTTTTTTAGGAGTGAATCATCTAGAATAGGTAAAAGTGAGTCAAATTTACATGCCAACCATCAATTTACATCATGATAACTCAAAAATTTCATCCACAAGCAAAACTGGTCCCAACTGGCCGAAATCCTGAGCTGGAAGGTGAAAAATTGACCAAAAATCCATATGCGTAGCGCGCCTGAGCCATGTGCGTAGCGCGTCTTTCAGCCTGATTTTGGGGCACTTCCCGGAATCTAAATTGAGCTCATGATAGCTCGTTGGAAAGCCCTGTATGTTGGCTATCCAACCCAAGTAGAATTTCCCAATTTGGAGCTCATTTGCCCCTCCAAAACTTCATTCTCCCAGAAGTACTTCCTGCTGGTGCAAAAGGTGGCAGCAAGGTGGTTTTCATGGTGTTTTTGGGCCTTTTGATCATCCAGAACTTGATGAAATGCTTCGGAAATGCTTGAGAATGCATAAATTACCATGAAAAACCCAGAAATATAAATTTTTCCTTCAGCAAGTGTCCCAAACAAAAGCGAGCACGTCGACGCGCTACTCGTATAGCTGAAAAATCTGTTTTTGGACCAAAATATTTCAAAATGACAAAAATTTCTCCGAATTTGCTCAAATTCGGAGCGAAGACCCTCCATCATGTATCATGCCCAGCCAACGAAGCCTCAGCCAAAATCCGGAGTGGATCAGGCCTTTTCCACCGTTTTAGTGCTCTCCTGGTGCATGCAGCTCCTGTGGTGAAAACACTGTCTCGGTTGTATGATGTGTTGTTGTCAGTCATGGTGTTGCAATGTGTATGTTCAACTTGTTGAAAATGAGAAATGGGACCTTGGTGTCTTTGTCTCCAATCGCCAAATGCGTGCCAAAGGGGAATGAGGGATTGAGAACCCCTATAAGTGAGATAGGAATGGGATATGGTGATGGGGGGTAGTTTTTAAGGACAGGAGTGAAATGAAATGGCAACATATCAGTGAGTCAAGTGGAATCAAGGACAAATAAACAACCCTTGAATGTTATGGAGATTAGGCTTTTGTCAATGGAGGAATGTAGTAGTAAGTAATAGGGTTTGGGATTTCACATGGGAACCAAAAGTATAAAGGGATATGAGGATAATGAATACGGGGAAGGGACGACGATATGATCAAATGGTAGTGACAGCAGTGATGGAATACAAAGAAAAGGTTGACAAATGGCAAGAATTTAGCACCAACACAATCTTCAAACTTTATGCATAACCCTACGAGCAGATTTGGTATAAACGTAGGGTTTGATGTTCACCATATCAAACACTTGTTTTATTCACATTCGAAACACCATAACAAATCCACAAATCATTGAGTAGTCATAAATAACTTACTTGTAGACAAATTAAGTGGTTTGATGAGAATTTGGGTGATGAACTGTTGTTTTCCAGCCTTGGGGCTATATGCGTAGCCCGCACTTTTATATGCGTAGCGCGCCACATAGTGCATTTTGCAGGAGGATTTTGGAGGCCTTCCTAGTGTCCAAATTAGGTGTGTGATAGCGCGTTGGAAAGATGTTGGAGTCTAATTTCCAACCCAAGTGGAATGTTTCAATTTGGAGTTCATTTACCCTGTCAAAACTCAAATCTTCCAACACTACTTCCTGCAGGTGCATCAATTCTCCTGAGGCAACGGTATTATTGACATTTCTCCAAAACCATTATACCTGTGTAAAAAATAAAGGAGTTTTTTCTTCCTTGGCATGTTTTGAAAAAAAACCTCTCTCAGTTTTCCAAAATTCATCTTTTATTGCTATGAAACATCATTTTAGTGAAACCTATCTCGATGTGTGAAACAAGGGATTTTGTCGAAATGAAGCGAAATGAAGGGGATAAGGGGCTTCTAAATTCTTGGGGAAATTTTGGGAAGTAGGGGGGGATGTTAGGAAGTAGGGGAAAATGGAATCTTAGAGATTGAGTGAGGGGAAGGGGCCCAAAAGGGCAAAACACAGGCCTAGCCTAGAAAATTGCCAAGTTGTGGCAAGAAACTACGGTTTGTGCAAAAATGAGGAATTTGGGGGATCTCAGTGATGGGAAGTGTTTAATAAAGTATATTAAGGATAGGGGAAGGTGTGTGAACATCAGGATACAAGTTTTTTCAATGATTTGACCATCCAAGAGAAATTACCTCCAAAACCCTAGGAGAGGGAAATGGACCTTACCTAGGCACAACTGAAGCATGAACAAGCTGTAAAATGACTCAATGGAACTTGACATGATGATGAAAACCCTCTGAATGATGGCACACTCAGCTGAATGGTGACATGGACCGACATTTGGACAACTTTGGAAGGAGTGAAAGCAAACCCTAGACCTAATGCCTAGTGACCAAATTTTGCTTGAAGACTTATTGAAATGACAAAATTTGACCTTGACACCCTAAAATCACTTTGTAAGAGCATGCTTGATCACTGAAGGAAGGCTGCAAAGGCTGACACTAACAACCTTAACCTAACCTTAACCTTAACCTTAACCTAACCTTAACCTTAACAAAACCCTTAACCTTAACCTTAACCTAACCCTACCCTCATTGTTAACCTTAATTTTAATCTTAACCTTAACCCTAACCCTAACCTAACCTAACCTTAACCTTAACCCTAACCCTAACATAATCTAACCTGACCTTAGCCTTAACCTTAACCTTACCTTTAACCTCACCTAACCTTAACCTTAACCTTAAGTTTGACCTAACCTAACCTTAACCTTAACCTTACCCTAACCTTAACCTTAACCTTACCTTAACCTAATATTAACCCTAACCTTACATAACCTTAAACTTAACCTAACCTTAACCATAAACTTAACCTTAACCTAACTTTAACCTTAGCCTAAACCTTAACCTTAACCTTACCCTAACCTTAACCTTAAATTAACCTAACCTCAATGATAAGCTAAACCTTAACCTTAACCCCTTATGTAGTATTTATAGATAAATGAGGAGGTGGAGTGAAAGAAGGGGTTTGTAATGGTTCATAAATGATAGAGTTAATGTTTTTGACCTTTGAGACCATGCAAGGCCCAAGGCAAATTGTATTTAATTCTAACTCTGCGTTATATTAACTTTTTGAACTACTTAGTGGCTTTTGTTGACTTTTAGGCTTTTTAAGTAGGCTGGCAATAACTTCTAAGCTATCTTTACAAATATCTCTGACTTGGAGTAACTTTATGTGTCTTTTGAGGTAGTTAGGCCTGTAGGTGGCATTTTTGGTACTTTGGAGAAGTAATTGCTTTAGTGATTTGTCATTCGAAGCCTTCTCATGCTGATCTGTCTAATTATATCCTTTAAACTCTAATTAGGCCTCTTGATAATGCTTTTTAGGCCTTCTTTAAATCATCTTCAGTCTATATCACTTTGCTGACTGTTTTATCTTTTACTTAATTTGTCTTTACATTTTGTTCTTTATCCTTAATCTGATGGTTTGAGCTTTTGATCTTCGGGCTTTATTCCTTAACCTCAAATCTTCACTGTCTTCTTCTGTTTTGTGTACAGGTGTTCCTTTTCATGTGCGGGAGGGTTTTATGAATGCATCAATGGCCATGAAGCATCGATTGGAGCTTTGAATCAAACCTTTTATCCCTTTATTCATGCATTTGGTGCTCGGATTGTCATCCAAAGACAAAAAACCACTTAGATTGGTTGTGGGATGGCCTGCAAACTTTGGGCTGCCATAAAAAACCTGCAACACAAACAAATTTATTAAATAAAACCTGCATTTTTGTGGTTGATTTCATTTAGAGGATCGAGGGAGGTGGATGAGTAGTGCAGAGTAGGCACAATGTGCAGAGGGAGGGGTTTCTATGGGCAAACAAAAAACCAGGGAAATGTTTGAATAATGGCACGGAAATAGTGAAAGTGGTTTGTGGGAAAACCTGGAAGTTTTCACGTGAGGGTTGGGTGGTAAACGGTATTGGCTCATATGGACGCACTTCCATTTATTGAATGACACCTGTACATGGGAAAACCACCCATTTTGAGTGGAAATGGGGTGTTAACCCATTACGGAGAAATCCGCGTGAAATTAATTGCGGGCCGTTGGATCTGGGGAAACCAGATACATGACGAAGGTGAAGCTTGATTGGGAAAGATGCAAGGCAGAGGGGAAAGGAGGGGGATAGATGGCATGTAGTGATTGGGGTGTGGTGGAGCAATGGACGGTGGGCCAGTAGGTAATGTCATCAAATGTGTCGGGTAGCAGGATGTTTATCGATGGGGTGAAAGGTGGGTATGTATGGGAGCCGTCAGATCAGGATGATCGATGGTGGAGATCGACCAAGGGGAATACATAGCGGGGAGAAAATAGAAAATAAAAAATAAAGGAAGGGGGCTTAGAGGAAAGGGGGAGGTACATTCCCGTGGAAAAAAGGGACAAGGGCCAAGACGAAAGGGGGTTGAGAGAATAGCGCGTGGTCGTGCTTTTGGGTCATATGAAAAAAAGGGAGTGAAGGGTTAAGCTAGAAGGGGCTTAAGGCCTATTTTTATAAAGAGGGTCGAAAAGGTCTAAAAAAGTGGGTTTTTAGACTTTTTAAAGGTTCCGATAGGATAAAAAGGGTAGTTTAAACCATATAAAAGGGATTTTTTATGATTTAAAGGGTTTTTATGGGAAAATGAGGGTAAATGAATGGAAAAGGGGATTTCTAGAGGAATGAGATGATGAGTTAAGGTAAGTAAAAAATGAGTGAAAAATCGGTGAAATGGGGTTTATGAAATGATGGGAAATGGCTTTGAAATAGTTTTTTTTATATCAGCAGGATAATATTGGAGACTTTTGAGTGAAGATTTTAGTGGAATGATTCTTTTGAAGATAATGAACACAATGGGCTTTCAGAAACTCACATATTTTTATAAAATTTGTTTTTTGAAAACTGAAAGACTAATTTATCCATCATGAGGTATAATAGAATTTATAGATGGCTAACAGTGGCTCCACTTGGGGAGGGCAGCTCCTTGGAGGTGTCAAGAACCTCAGAGATAAATCTCTGGAAAGTAGACCAGTGCCTTGTGTTTTGCTGCACTTTGACAACCTCTTCCTTCTTTGATCATGCTGCTTTAAAAGATGATCAGTATTTATCACAATCAGATGATTTTCTCCCACATTTCTACCTACACATCCTACTTTTCCGAACATTTTTTCTTCAGTGGGTGCATTTAGACTTGCAAACCCTTTCAACATCATTTTCTTCTTTTATTTGAAAGTAGTAAACTAATCTATTTCTAACCTTATATCTTCCATGAGTTCAGATTAGACAGTTGAACTGATTGTTTCTCTACCTATTCTAACTATCTGTCAAGATTAGAATGTTTGACAGATTTTATTCTCTAAATTCTAAAATAGAAAATTTAAAACACAGTCAAATCAGGATTAGATACTCTTATTTTCTATGGGGGCTATGGCATTATGTACAAGCTGCACATAGACTTTATTTGCAGAAAATGTAAAACAAAGCTTTGAAGGCTTAAGACCTGAAATTTTGTAAGCATCCTTCTTTCTTTCTTTGGCTCAGGTTTTGATATTTTTGTATCCATTTCTCTTTTCTTCTCTTGGTTCAGATTTTGGGCTTGCTAGAACCATTCTTTTTCTATCCTAATCTATTCTACTAATTGTTGAGTCCCAAATTTGCATCTTCTCCATACATTTTTCCATAACTTTTTCACTCACCTAAACCTCCCAAATTGTCAATATCATGTGCAAAAGAGCATCTAACATGGTTTTTAATTATATTTTTGTGTTTGCTATTTGATCTAGATTTTGTTCATTCAGCTGCGGAATCTTGCCACTTTCCGCAGCTGCTGCAACTTTCCGCAGCTATTTTGTGAAACTCTATGCTACAAGTGTCTACAAGGGAAACGAGCCACATGGGCAGGTCAGGAATGACGTGGACATGGTTCGTGTCCTATTGGTTCAAGCAAACTCGTCCAAAGAAGCCGCGGTCAAAGGCGTCCACATGGAAGTCAACCGTGGAGTTTCATGTCGGCCGGACTCTGTTTTGTGTCACATAAAGATCCATACGGCCGTTTCTAAGCCTGCGGAGGTTAAATCGACATCTGTACAGGGTTCTGGAGTCGAATTCAAGCTCCACCTCTCGTAGATTCACTTTCCAACACGGCCATACTCCTATATCCGTGGACGTAGTGGTCTATGTGCTCTCTACCAGCATGAACTTTAGGAGACAGTTATAGTTTGTTGTTATATATAATGCGTTTGCATACGCATATGAAGTTAGTTGATATTAGTGAATGTAGTCTCTGTTATCTTTTGATTAGTCTGCTCTGTAGTGATTACGCTGCACTTGTGCCGTAACATTACCATTCTGTAATGACTGCTTTTTAATATGAGAAGACTCTGTTTTTCAACTTAATTCGTATTTGAGGATCGTTGCCAAGGCTGGTGTAGAGGGCCCCTGCTCAGCTAAGGTTTTGTGCATTAGTGTATAATTTTAATTTCATTCCATTGTGTCATAATCCATTCATATGTTCATATATTGCATTTGTTTCATTTCTGTTTATACACTTCCATAATTTTCATTTCATTTCTGTCTTTCATGTTTTATGATTGTTAATCACTGATCAGTGTTCTTATTGCAGGTTATAGATAGGCAGCCCGGGCATTTTCATAGCTTTTTGACTAATGACATGGAACTAACATTGTTCTGCTGCTAGTTTGCTTTTCATAGCTTTTGTTTAACTTCAGTATTGCTTTGTACATTTCAGTTTTGTTTATCTGCTTCAGTAGTTAAAATTTAGATATACTAATCTGCTCATAGCATCTTCAATTGCCTCCGAAAGCCACAGCTGGACTGATGGTGAGGGATTGCATTATGAAATGTGTAGTTTAGTATTAGTTTCTTTTCTGCAAATTTAGATATATTAAGCTGCTCATAGCATCTTCAGTTGCCTCCGAAAGCCACAGCTGGACTGATGGTGAGGGATTGCATTATGAAATGTGTAGTTTAATATTAGTTTCTTTTCCGCAAATTTAGATATATTAAATCATGCATGACATCTTCGGTTGCCTCCGAAAGCCACTGCTGGACTGATGGTGAGGGATTGAATCATGAGTGTATGGTTTAGTATTAGTTTACTTTCTGCAAATTAAATATCAGTTACTCAAGTTGTTTATGATTACTTCCGAAAATCATAGCCGGACTAATGATGAAGGGTCAGAAGATAAATTGATGTAATCTGATTTAGATTTATTTTGTTGCAATTTTGAATTTCCTTAAGCATAGTTCTTTTGTGTTTAGTTGGCAGCAAGAATAGTTTGGTTTTCATGCTCACTAGTTTACTGTTTTGATTTATTAGATTAGCAGCACCTTTTCATTTCAGCAGTACATTTCCATTTTCCTTCAAGTCTTGTCATTGTAAATTTCAATTTACTTTTTAAAAGTTTCAAGTTGGTAAATCATTATAAGGGATATCACTTCCTTGAACAAACATAACCAAACTTGTTTTCATCTTAGAATTTCCATTTCACCTTAAAAAAACCAAAAACGACAAAAAGTTAAGAAATAGGTTATCTTGCACATATAGTGTGCCGCACTTCATCAGCTTACGATTCCCGGATTGACAAATTAAATGCAGCAATTTAGGACACACTAAATTGACCAAACATTTTGGCGCCGTTGCCGGGGAAGTGTAACTAGGTAGCCAATTTCTTAAAAAAAAAAACATAAAATCATAAAAGAAGGAAAACTTGATAACTTCTTGAAGTATGCTCTCCTCTTGCACCTAGTGTGATCTGGAGGATCAGAAAAGAGAGTTATTGGTTTAGTAATTTCTTAAGTATGCTCTCTTCTTGCACCTAGTGTGATCTGGAAGATCAGAAAGAGAATTATTAGCCCAACTTTTTTTTTTTAAAATAAAAAAAATGACATGCATAGAGCAAGAGATTCTAGGGGAAGGTTTATAGCTAAAGCCAAGAGTTCGATTTTCATAACTCCATCTTCTTCAAGGCATAGACCAGATTCACCACCATCTACCCCTAGCCTTAAGATTTTTGGAAGTCAAGGAACAGCTGAATTAGAGGATTCTCCTATACCACCTACTAAAACTCATTTAGAAAACAAAGAGACTTTCTCTCATCCTCCCTTGGCAGAAGAACTAGAGGACTATAAGGACTCTAAAGAAACTATCATGGCAGAGGAAGTAATAAATAGAGGTGGAGGTGGAAGAGGAGGAAACAATAGAGACAACAATGGTGAAGGAAATAATGGTAGAAATAGGGATTTGTTGGGATTCCCTATAGTTGATGAGGAAACTCATGCAACAATGAAAAATATCTCACCATCTGTTCTTCCTAACTTTTATGGATTGCGAAGTGAGGATCCTGAAACATTTCTGTTTGAGTTTGAAGTTGTGTGCCGAACTTATGACTATATGGAAGATTCTCAAAAACTCAAACTGTTTCCTTCAACATTGAAGGGATCCGCTTTGAAATGGTTCATGGGATTAGCCACTCAATCTATTAGGACTTGGAATGATATGAAACAAACATTTTTGGATAGATACTTGGACTATTGTATGCCCACCAATCACAAGGATGAGGTATTCAAAATGATGCAAAAAGAAGATGGAAATTTGGAAGACTTAATTGAAAGATTTCAATACAACTTGAAAAGAGCAAAGATGAGCAACTTAGATAATGAAACCTTGAAAGCCCTCCTATTAAAAGCCATTAGAGATGAATGGATAGACATTTTAAACATGATGGGGAAAGGAGACATTTTTCAACTTCCATTTCGTGATATAACAGAACTATGTATCCATCTCTCAAGAGGAAAATCTAAAACTGGAAAAGGGCCTAGGGATTCTTCTCTTATTAGGGCTAACAAATCTGCAACTGGATCGGTAAGTAGGGCAGAGATTGGTAATATGCTTGATGAGTTCAAAACTGATATCTTAGAGAGCCTTAGTGAACAACTAGACACCCTTAAAATCCAAAACAAGCAGAAAGCAGAAACAAATGCTTTAGCCATCTTTTGTCCGAAATGTAGAAAGAAACATGCTTTAAGGGAATGTCCCTTGGATGCAAAAGTTGTAGAAACATGTATGATTTGCTCAAAAAATCATGAGATCAAGGATTGTCCTTCAATCCCTGGACTCAAAGCTGTTTTTCAAGAAGATCCAAATTCAGTAGAATCTCTCTGTTTTGTCGCAAGGAGACCTTGGCAGGGACAACAATCTCAAGGGTTTAATAACCCTATGAATCTTCAAACCCCACCAAATTGGAATCCCTGGCAACAACCTTGGCCCCAACATCAAAATTCATATCAGCCATGGGTACAAGGGATGCAAAATCCTTATGGGAGATTTGCTCAATTTTATCAATATCCTCCATCTTTTCAAAATCAACAAGCTCCACAACTTCCAAACCCAAATCCACAACTTTCATTGCCATTTCAACAACAACAACCTTCTCAACAAAATTCAAATCCTCAACTCATGCTTCCATACCAACAGAAGACAAATCAACTTCCAGCTCAGCCATTGCCAAATCCTAACAATAAGAATCCTCAGACTACTTACATGGTAGAAGGACAACAATTTCCTACTTATATGATTGTTCCTCTCAACTATGTACAACTCAGATCTGGTAGAGTTTTAGAAAAACCTTCTATAGATATTCAAGAGCAAGATACCTCTGAGGAGGACTCTCTTCAAGTTAATAAGGGTTCTGAGGAAGAATCTCTTCAAAATTCAAGCATGCAAAAAGAAAAAGAAAAGTTAACACCCACAACTCCTATAGTCGAGCAACCTGCATCTTCATCTACACCTCCTTTTCCGGAAAGACTACAAATTGATAAGGGGGTGGAAAAACAAATCTTGTTGCCTAACTATGACTTTCTAGATGAATTGAAGAATGTTTGTATCAAGATTCCATTGCTACAAGCCATTCGAGGAATTCCTATTCTAGCAAAAACCATAAAGGAGTTGAGTTTCAAAAGACCAGGAAGGAAGCTAAAGGACACAAGAAGAATCCACCTGGTAGGAAAGATTGCAGACATTATGATGGGAAAAATTACTATGCAGAAGTATGTAGATCCAGGAATTCCAATTGTCAAGACACATATAAATGGGATAGAAATTCCAAACACATTGATTGACTTAGGGGCTGCTATCAACATTATGAGTAGACAGACTATGGAACAGTTAAAACTTCATAACCTTATTTTTACACCTACTTTATTGCAACTTGCAGATCGATCGGTTATTAAACCAGATGGTGTATTAGAAGATATTTCAGTCTCCTTAGATTCTTGGGAATATCCAATAGACTTTATGATTTTGACTCCCAAAAGTAATCTAGGAGGACATCCAATTATCTTAGGAAGACCTTGGCTGGCCACAGCTGATGCTTTTATTAGTTGTAGATCCGGAGACATGTACATTTCTAATGGTAATTCGACAAAGAAATTCAATTTGTATCCTCCTGCAAGAGCAATTACAGAAATAGGAGACAATGAATGGGTCGATGATGAGAACACTATACAACCCGTCTTTACCATTTCTGAAATTAGTGAGGATAGTCAAATTCTGAACACATTAGAAAATTTTGAGATAACTTCAGAATATGACCCCACACAATTTCAGTTGGAATCCGACATAGAATATTTATCATCAAGACAAATGTCTCTTTACTCTATGGAAGAGTTTGGTAGTTCTACTATTGAGATTTTTCCAGGAAAAACATTGAATATCAACAAACATTTGGAAAAGTCACAACAAGAAGAACTAACCAAAATCTTGCAAAAACATTCTACCGCATTTGCATGGGAGTATACTGACATGAAAGGTATTGATCCTAAGACTTGCATCCATCATATCTATATTGAGGAAAACAGTAGACCAATCAGACAACCTCAAAGAAGGATGAATCCAAATCTTAGGAGATAGTGAAAGAAGAGCTCCAAAAACTACTCAATGTAAACTTCATTTATCCAATTTCAGATAGCCGATGGGTTTCTCCTTTGGTTATAGTACCTAAAAAGAATGGCAAATGGAGGGTATGCATTGATTACAGGGAATTGAACAAAGCAACTTTGAAGGATCACTTTCCTTTGCCTTTTATCGATCAGGTATTAGACACATTAGCAGGTAAAAAGTACTTTTCATTTTTGGATGGTTTTAGTGGCTATAATCAAATTCAGGTAGCACCTCAAGATCAAGATAAGACCACATTTACTTGTCCATGGGGAACTTTTGCCTACCGAGTGCTTCCTTTTGGGTTATGTAATGCACCAACAACATTCCAAAGAGCAGTACTAGGAATTTTTTCTGATCTAATCCATGATTGTGTAGAGGTTTATATGGATGATTTTACAGTTTATGGTAATTCATTTGAAGAGGCATTAGAAAATTTGGAAAAAGTTCTCATAAGATGTAAAGAAACAAACCTTTCATTAAGCCATGAGAAATGCTTTATGATGTTTACTGAAGGGATTGTTTTAGGACATCATATTTCAGGAGATGGAATTAAGGTTGATAGATCAAAAGTTGAAGTCATCTCCAAGTTGCCTATTCCAAACTGTAAAAGAGATGTTAGAAGTTTTCTAGGATTTACTGGTTACTATAGAAGATTTATAGAAAACTTCACTAAAATAGCATCTCCACTCTTCAAATTTCTTACAAAAGACTATGAATTTAAATGGGATCCTGATTGTCAATCAGCTTTTGAAACTTTGAAAAATAGAATATCTGAAGCACCTATCTTGAGGGGACCAAATTGGAAACTCCCTTTTCATATTTCTACGGATGCTTCAGATACAGCTCTTGGAGCTGTGTTGGGTCAAAAAGATTTAATTCCTTATGCCATTTATTACACCAGTAAAAATTTGACTCCCACAGAGTTAAACTATACTGTGACTGAAAAAGAGTTTTTAGCCGTTGTTCATGCAATTAATAAGTTTAGACATTACATAACAGGCTATGAAACTTTTATTCATACTGACCATTCTGCAATTAGATATTTAATGAACAAACCTGTTACTAATGGCAGAGTGACAAGATGGCTTTTACTTTGGCAAGAATTCAATATTACTGTGTTGGATAGACCAGGAAAACAGAATACAGTAGCTGATTTCTTGTCTAGAATTCAAAATACTAAAGAAGATTCTCCTGTAGAAGATAAGTTTCCTGATGAATATTTGTTTGCAGTAACTATTAAGACCCCTTTGTATGCAGATATTGCTAACTATTTGGTTACAGGGAAACTACCTTCACATTTATTTCCAAGAGAAAAACGAAAGATTATTCAGGAGAGTTCAAAATATTCATGGATTTCTAACGAATTGTTTAAAACAGGGCCAGATCTTGTGATCAGAAGATGTGTCAGGGAAGATGAAATGCCTGATATTCTTAAGGCATGTCATGATTAACCATGCGGTGGACACTTTGCAGACAAAAGGACGGCCTATAAAATCCTCTCTTTAGGATATTATTGGCCTTCCCTCTTCAAAGATGCAAAACAATATGTCAAAAGGTGTGACAGCTGCCAAAGAGTAGGGAAACCTAACCTTTCAAATGAAATGCCATTGCAAACACAGGTACTCATTGAACCCTTTGAAAAATGGGCTTTAGATTTCATTGGACCTATTAATCCACCATCTAAGCAAAAGAAGTATATATTGGTTTGTACCGATTATGTTACTAAATGGGTGGAAGCTAAAGCATTAGTATCTGCTACTGAAAATTCAGTTATTCATTTTCTTTATGAGGATATTTTTACTCGCTTTGGTGTTCCAAGAGAAATTGTGACAGATCAGGGGAGCCAATTCACATCCAATTTGGTGGAGAAGTTGATGGAAGAATACAAAATCAAACACAGAAGATCTACTCCTTACCATCCGCAAGAAAATGGTCAAGTGGAGTCCACAAATAAAGTTCTTGAAAGTATCATCACCAAAACTGTTCATCTACATAGAAGAGATTGGGCAAAAAGGCTTCTTGAAGCCTTGTGGGCCTACAGAACTACATGGAGAAATACAACAGGACATTCTCCCTATGAACTTGTTTATGGGAAAGAAGTCTTGCTCCCCATTGAGTTCCAAGTCAAGACCTTCAAGATAGCAGTTCAGTTGGGGATGGACTTATCAGAAGCCCAAAAGCATAGAATGGAACAGTTGAATGAGCTAGATGAGATCAGACAAGAAGCAATTCTAAGAACTGATCTAGTTCAATATCAAAGAACTAAATGGCATGAAAAATATATCAAAGAGAAGAAGTTTCAAGAAGGAGATTGGGCATTGTTATTTGATTCCAAGTTTAAATATTTTCAAGGGAAATTTCAGACTCATTGGCTTGGGCCATATGAGATTGACAAGATCTTTAGCAATGGAGCTATAAGAATCAAGACCATTGATGAGTTTCAAACTCCTCTTATCGTGAATGGCCATAGATTGAAAGTTTATCATAAGCCACTCTCAAAAGAGGATTTTGTCAAGATGTTTCAAGAAAGTTCTGCAATCAGGCTGGTACAGAAGAATTCTTCTTCTCCACCAGCCTAGCTTTTGTTTTTCAAGTTTAAAAATAAAAAAAAAATAAAAAAAAATAAAAAAAAATAAAAAATGGTATAAGCCTGAAAACCAATCATTGATTGGCAGTCTTATGCAGAAAATATAGGGTGAAAATCAGGGACACCTGACACTCTATATTTTCCAAAAAAAATCTCTCTCTTTCATTTCATAAGCTTTGTCACCACCCACTCCATTTCATTCCACTACATTCCATTTCATTTCATTTCATTTCACTTCATTCCACTTCATTTCATTCCATTCCATCAATAAAAATATTTTTCATGACCATTTCCATCTGGTCATTTGTCATTTGTCCATTTCTATTCAACCAAGTAATAGCTGTGTCAGTTTCCGCAGCTGACATCTGTTTCCGCAGCTGACTCCAGTTTCCGCAGCTAGAAGCAGATTCCTCAGCTACTACTCTGTTTTCAAAGAGAATGTACAGTTAGATGTTATTTCCATAATTATGAAATAAAATGCAGGTGAGAGGATCAATGGAGCATTCAAGACACCAATGGAGATCAATCAGTTGAAGACCAAGGGCAAAGGCAAAGATTCCAAAGGTATGAATGAAATTTATTTCAAATAGCATTGAAAAACACATTTTTATATAGTTTTGAACCATGAGCTCTATCCATTACGCGAAATGATTATATTGACAGTTCCGTAACCTTTCACGATCTCCATATTATCCTCTTGCATTTATTCACAAACGGTTTCATCATTAAACCCCGATTTTCACTCATGATCCAATATCCCACCGGTGATAATGAAGCGTATTTGATTTGACCAAGGACTCTTACAGCCGCATTAAGTCACAACCGTTGATTGAAACGTGTTCACATTTATTTCGTAGCCACCAAAATTCAAAATGCGGCTGAATGTGTTATATTCTATCAATCTACTCAGTCCTATCTTTGTTATGTTTTCGAAACCCCACTCTGTTCTGTTTCATTCTGTTTCGTTCCTTTTGCTCATTCTCACTCCCGGATATCTACCCACAGTCTCACTCCATTCCGTTTATGGTGCTCATTCCCATTTTATGATACATCCCCACAGTCATTGTGCTCGTTCCTGAGCATTCAACCATTCTACTTCCATTTGAAATCCTCACGAAGGAAAATTTGTGAAAAACAGAGAAGTGAAATGGGTAAATTGCTAAGGGCAGAGCCGGAAGGACCGAAGTTTATAGAGGGATATCCGCAAGCAAAAGAGATATTGAAGAAAGCAAAATGGCTGCGTTTTATTCAGAAATTCAGAGGTTATCACAAAGAAGTTACGAAAGCATTTGCAAGGTCGTTTGATGGCTCGGAAGCAGAGATTGGAGACCTCAAGTTTGCAGTCAATGAAGCATCTATAGCAGCAGCCATGGAACTTCTTCAGGAGGGAGAGCGTTGGTTCAAAAATAAAAGCATCAGTGATGAGGCATGGAGAACAATCTTACGAAACCAAGGTATGGACATAACTGTTTTTAAAAGAGGAATCCCTGTGCATGCATTGAAAGAAGAATGGGCCACTTTACTGCTAATTGTTCAGAAATTCATTACATGTGAAGGCCGTTTTGGGTCCATGTACATGTACCATACTAGGCTATTGATGAATTTTCTAGAAAACCAAACTCTCAATCTCCCATATTTTCTATTCAATAGCTTGAAGAAAATGGCTGTGACTGTTCAAAAACACTTAGGAGATGTAGAGCCTCATCTATATCACCACGGCCTTATAAAAATTCTAATTGAAAAGGAGCTAAAGGAAATAAAAGACACATGGGAACAATTTCTAGTTAGAAATTTCTTTGAGGAACCTCAGGAAATTCCTGAAGGTAGTTCAATAAGGAGTAGAAGAAAAAGAATAAATGTTGAAACCCAAATTACTCCTACTCAGGAAATTCCCGCAGCTAGCACAGCAAGAAGAAGTAGGAGGAAAAGAACAATTGAGGAAATCCAAAACACTCCTACTACTACTATGGAAAGAACTGATAGGGAAGAGAGACTGGTAAAAAGGAAGAAGAAGGAAATCAAAGGTAAGAAGCCAATAATACCAAAAGGGAAAGAAATTATTGAGGCTGTACATAAAACTCCTTCTTCTGAAGAAGAAGATCATCAAATGCTATCTGAAAGATTAGTTTATCTTCAAAAATAGTCATCTATATCTAAGAAGGCAGAGAAAGGAAAACAAGAACAAAAGGGTAGTGTACCACAGGGTGTGAGGAGAAGCAGCAGACTAAAGGGGAAATTGAGAAAAACGCAAATTAAGGGTCCTCATTTAATTGATTTGGGTGAGGAGACATCTGAACAGTCCCCAACCGACCATAGTCCATCTCAGTCAGTTAGTGAACCTGGTTCATTTCATTCCCAATCAGACAATGAGCATACTCCATCTTATTCTCAGCAAAATATTGATGTAAGCCCTCCTCGGCCAGATTTATCTCCTTTACAGCATTTTGGGGACAGCCCAATAAAAATGACACCTGAAATAGACCCCAAGCAGCAGGAGGTATATGACTATATAGAATCTTTGGAAAAGGCAGCCACAGGTCCAAGTACTTCTTCCATTCAGCCTCATACATTGCATGATGATTTAGTTCAATCATTAAAACAGGAAATTTTTGAGCTGGAGCTTTTAAATAGGCACATCAAAAATAAAAATGAAACATTGAAAGAACAAGGCAAACTGGACAAGATCATCCATGATAATACTATGTTACATTTGGGAATATGGAAAAAGAAGAATAAGAAATTGAAAAGGAAATGCCAGAAATTGAGCAGAGCACTTGTAAATATCAAATTTAGGTGCTTAATGAAGAAACCCAGAATGATGGCAGTACCAAGGAAGAAGAGAAGAGGATTGGATGTGCTGGCTGAAGTATCAAGGAACATGAACTGAACAAAGAGTATCAAAATTTTGATTGCATGAGGACATGCAACACCTTCACAGTGGGGGTATGTTGAGTCCCAAATTTGCATCTTCTCCATACATTTTTCCATACCTTTTTCACTCACCTAAACCTCCCAAATTGTCAATATCATGTGCAAAAGAGCATCTAACATGGTTTTTAATTATATTTTTGTGTTTGCTATTTGATCTAGATTTTGTTCATTCAGCTGCGGAATCTTGCCACTTTCCGCAGCTGCTGCAACTTTCCGCAGCTATTTTGTGAAACTTTATGCTACAGGTGTCTACAAGGGAAACGAGCCACATGGGCAGGTCAGGAATGACGTGGACATGGTTCGTGTCCTATTGGTTCAAGTAAACTCATCCAAAGAAGCCGTGGTCAAAGGCGTCCACATGGAAGTCAACCATGGAGTTTCATGTCGGCCGGACTCTGTTTCGTGTCACATAAAGATCCATACGGCCGTTTCTAAGCCTGCGGAGGATAAATCGACATCTGTACAGGGCTCTAGAGTCGAATTCAAGCATCCACCTCTCGTAGATTCACTTTCCAACACGGCCATGCTCCTATATCCGTGGACGTAGTGGTCTACGTGCTCTCTACCAGCATGAACTTTAGGAGACAATTATAGTTTTTTGTTATATATAGTGCGTTTGCATACGCATATGAAGTTAGTTGATGTTAGTGAATGTAGTCACTGTTATCTTTTAGTCTGCTCTGTAGTGATTACGCTGCACTTGTGCCGTAACATTACCATTCTGTAATGAACTGCTTTTTAATATGAGAAGACTCTGTTTTTCAACTTAATTCGTGTTTGAGGACCGTTGCCAAGGCTGTGTAGAGGGCCCCTGCTCAGCTAAGGTTTTGTGTATTAGTGTATAATTTTAATTTCATTCCATTGTATCATAATCCATTCATATGTTCATACTTTGCAGTTGTTTCATTTCTGTTTATACACTTCCATAATTTCCATTTCATTTCTGTCTTTCATGCTTTATGATTGTTAATCACTGATCAGTGTTCTTATTGCAGGTTATAGATAGGCAGCCCGGGCATTTTCATAGCTTTTTGACTAATGACATGGAACTAACATTGTTCTGCTGCTAATTTGCTTTTCATAGCTTTTATTTAATTTCAGTATTGCTTTGTTCATTTCAGTTTTTCTTATCTGCTTCAGTAGTTAAATTTAGATATACTAAGCTGCTCATAGCATCTTCAGTTGCCTCCGAAAGCCACAGCTGGACTGATGGTGAGGGATTGTATTATGAAATGTGTAGTTTAGTATTATTTTCTTTTCTGCAAATTTAGATATATTAAGCTGCTCATAGCATCTTCAGTTGCCTCCGAAAGCCACAGCTGGACTGATGGTGAGGGACTGCATTATGAAATGTGTAGTTTAGTATTAGTTTCTTTTCTGCAAATTTAGATATATTAAATCATGCATGACATCTTCGGTTACCTCCGAAAGCCACAGCTGGACTGATGGTGAGGGATTGAATCATGAGTGTATGGTTTAGTATTAGTTTATTTTCTGCAAATTAAATATCAGTTACTCAAATTGTTTATGATTACTTCCGAAAATCATAGCTGGACTAATGATGAAGGATCAGAAGATAAATTGATGTAATCTGATTTAGATTTATTTTGTTGCAATTTTGAATTTTTTTAAGCATAGTTTCTTTTGTGTTTAGTCGGCAGCAAGAATAGTTTGGTTTTCATGCTCACTAGTTCACTGTTTTGATTTATTAGATTAGCAGCACCTTTTCATTTCAGCAGTACATTTTCATTTTCTTTCAAGTCTTGTCATTGTAAATTTCAATTCGCTTTTTAAAGTTTCAAGTTTGGTAAATCATTATAGGGGATATCACTTCCTTGAACAAACATAACCAAACTTGTTTTCATCCTAGAATTTCCATTTCACCTTAGAAAAACCAAAAACGACAAAAAGTTAAGAAATAGGTTATCTTGCACATATAGTGCGCCGCACTTCATCAGCTTACGATTCCCGGATTGACAAATTAAATGCATCAATTTAGGACACACTAAATTGACCAAACACTAATAAGACAAGATTACACTATTTGGCAAATCTGTTTTCACTAACCTATTAGCACAAAATTGAAATTTACTTAGCCATGATTAGGTTGTATGACTAAATAACAATTTCTTTTCAAGAAATGACATTTTTACTTCCACACTTTCATATTTTTCTCTTTTTTAGGTATGAGGTTGTACCTTATTTTCTTTTTATCTGCCCTCTTTTTCTCTTTTCCTAGTGTTTTTTGTATTTTTCAAACTTTCTTTCAAGCAATGTTATTTACAATGAATTAAAAATAACTTTGAACAAAAACCTTAACCAAAATAATGTTTTAGCATCCTGCCATTAACAAGACCTCTAAAAATTTCAACTCCATCCATCTCTTGAAGAAAAAATGCATTGTTTCCTATAGTAGATTGAATGAGATAAGGGCCTTTCCATAAATTTTCAAACTTTCCATGTTTTCCCTTATCTTCTTTCCTGGAATCCCATTTCAACACTTTGTCACCAATTTTAAAATCATTTGACTTTGTTCTTTTATCAAAAAACTTCTTGATGTTTTCTTGTACTTGTTGTGTTCTTTTGTAGACTTCCTCTCTGTTTTGCTGTAATTGTATAGTTTGGTTTATTCTTCTTGTCATGTCATCTTCTTCAGTTTGTGCCTCTTGGATCAGCATCATGACTGGCACTCCTAGACTGGATGGAAATATTGAATTTGCTCCATAAACTACCTAGCAAGGGGACATTCCAATTGACTTTTTGATTGTCAACCTTAACATCAACCTCAACCTTAAACTTAACCTTAGGTTTGACCTAACATAACCTTAACCTTAACCTTGATATTAACGTTAACCTTAACACATCCTTAACCTCAACCTAACCATAACCATAACCTTAACTAAACCCTAAACTTAACCTAACCTTAACCTTAAACTTACCCTAACCTTAACCTTAACCTAACCTAACCTTAGTGATAACGTAAACCTAACCTTAACCTTGACCTTAACCTTAACCTTGACCTTAACATTACCGTAACCTTCACCTTAACCTAACCTAATCTTATGATAACCTAAACCTTAACCTTAACCTTAAGGTAACATCAAGGTAACCTTAAAGTTAACCTTAACCTTAACCATAACCTTAACCTTAACTTAACCTTAACCATAACCATAACCCTTAACCTTACCGTTAAACATAACCTAACCTTAACCTTAACCTAACCTTAAACTTACCCTAACCTTAACCTTAACCTTAACCTTAACCTTAACCTTAACACAACCTTAACCTAATCTTAACATTAACCTTGACCTTAACCTTAACCTAAGCTTAACCCTAACCTAATCTTAACCTTGACCTTAACCTTAACCTTAACCATAACCTAGCCCTAACCTTAGTGTTAACCTTAATCTTAAACTTAACTTTAACCCTAACCTAATCTAACCTAACCTTAACATTAAATTTAAGGTAAACTAAGGTTAACCTTAACTTTAACCTTAAGCTTAAAGTTAATCTCACCTAACCCTAAGCTTAACCTTAAGTTTGACCTAACCTAACCTTAACCTTAACCCTAACAATAACCTTAACCTTACTCTAACCTTAACCTTAACCTTACTTAACCTAACCTTAACCCTGAACTAACCTAACCTTAACCTTAACCTTAACCTAACCTTAACCTTAACCTTAACCTTAACCTTAACCTTAAGCTTATCCTAACCTTAACCTAACCTTAACCTTACCCTTAACCTAACCTTGAACCTTACCCCTAAACTTAACCTTATCCTTACCCTAACCTTAACCTTAACCTTAACCTAACCTTAACCTTAAGCTTAACCTAACCTTAACCTTAACTAAACCCTTAACCTTAACCTTAACCTTAACCTCAACCCTAACCTAACCTTGATGTTAACCTTAACCTTAACCTTAACACTTAACCTTTACCTAACCTTATCCTTGACCAAACCCTTAACCTTATCCTTAACCTTAACCTTGACCTTGACCTTAACCTGAACCTTATCCTTACCCTTAACCTTAACCTTAACATTAACCTTACCCTAACCTTAACCTTAACTTTAACCCTAACTGAACCTAACCTTAACCTTAACCTAACCTAACAGCAGTGTTAACCTAAACCTTAACCTTAACTTTAACGTTAACCTTACCCTATCATTAACCTTAACATGACCTTAACTTAACCTTACCCTCAACCTTAACATTAACCTTACCCTTAACCTTAACATTAACCTTATCCGTAACCTTACCCTAACCTTAACCTTAACCTTAACATAACTTGACCTTAACCTTAACCTTAACCTTAACCTTCAAATTCACCTTACCCTTAATCTTAACCGTACCCTAACCTTAACCTCAACGTTAACCTTAACCTTAACCATACCTTAAAATTAACCTTAACCATAACCTAACCAAACCTTAACCTTAACCATAACCTAGCCTTAACCTAACCATAACCTAACCTAAACCCTTAACCTAACCTTAACCTTAACATTAACGTAACCTAACCTTAACCATATCCTTAACCCCAACCTTAACCTAACCTTAACCTTAACATTGACATTAACCTTAACCTTAACGTTAACCTAACCCTAACCTTAACCTTAACCTTCATCTTAACCTTAACCTTAACCTTAACCTTAACATTAAACTTAACCTAATCTAACCTTAACCTTAACCTATCCCTTAACCTAACATTAAATTTATCCTTAAGATTACCTTAACCTAACCTTAACCTTAACCTTAACCTAAACATGACCTAACTCTTAACCTTAATCTTAACCTAACCATAACCTTAAGGTAACCTTAACCTTGACCTTAACCTTAACCTTAACCTTAATCTTAACCTTAACTTAACCTTAACCTTAACCTAACTTTAACCTTATCTAACCTAACCTTAACCTTTACCTTAAGGTAACATTAACCTTGACCTTAACCTTGACCTTAACTTTAACCTTAATCTTAACCTTAACCTTAACATAATCTTAACCTTACCTTAACCTAAACTTAACCTTAACCTTAACCTAACCTTAACCTTTACCTTAACCTTTACCTTAGCCTTAACCTTATCCTTGACCTTGACCTTGACCTTGACCTTGACCTTAAGATTAACATTAACCTTAACCTTAACCTTACCCTTAACCTTAACATTAACCTTAACCTAACCTTAACCATAACCTAACCCTAACGTACCTTACCCTTAACCTTAACATTGACATTAACCTTAACCCTAACCTATCCTAACCTTAAACTTAACCTAAACTCTTAATGTAAGGTTAAGGTTATGGTTAGGGTAAGTTTAAGGTGAAGGTTAAAGTTAAGGTTAAAACTAAGGTTAGGGTTAACATTAACCTTAATCTTAAACTTACCTTAACATTAACCTAACTTTAACCTTACATTAACCTAACATTAAACTTAACCCTAAGCTTAACCTCAACCTTAACCATAACCTTAACCTTAACCTTAAGGTAAAATTATCCTTGACCTTAACCTTGACCTTAACTTTAACCTTCATCTTAACTAACCTTAACCTTAACCTTAACCTTAACCTTAATCTTAACTTACCTTAGCCTTAACCTTAACCTTACCTTAACCTAACCTTAACCTTAACCTTAACCATAACCTTAAAATTAACCTAACCTTAACCTTAACCTAACCTTAAGCTCAACCTTAACCTTAAGGTAACTTAAACCTTAATCTTAACCTTAACCTTAACCTTAGCATTAACATTAACCTTACCCTTTACTTTAACATTAACCTTAACCAAACCTTAACCTTAACCTTAACCATAACCTAACCCTAACCTACCTTACCCTTAACCTTAACATTAACCTTAAACTTAACCCTAACCGTAATGTAACCTAATCTTAACCTTAACCTTAACCTTACCCTTAGCCTTAACCTTAACCTTAACCTAACCCTAACCTAACCTTAACCTTAACCTTAACCTTAACCTAAACTAACCTTCACATAAACTTTAACCTAAACTAACCTAAGCTTAACATTAGCTTTAAGCTAACCCAACCTTAACATTAACATTAACCTTCACATTAAAATTACCCTTAACCTTAACCTCAACCTTAAACTAACCTAGCCTTAACCTTGACATTAACCTTAACCTTAACCTTAACCTTAACCTGAATAGTAACCTTAACGTTAACCTAACCTTGACCCTAACCCAACCTTAACCTTCGCCTTAACATTAACCTTAACCTTAACCTTAACTTTAACCTGACCTTAAGCTTAACCTTAATCTTAACCTTAAACCTAGCCTAAGGTTAAGGTTAGGGTTAAGGTTAAGGGTAAGGGTAAGGGTAAGGTTAAGGTTAAGGTTAAGGTTAATATTAAGGTTAGGTTAGGTCACAGTTAAGGTTAGGTTAATGTTAAGGTTAAGGTTAGTTTAAGGTTAAGGTTAAGGTGAATGTAATGTTAAGGATAGGTTAAGGTTAAGGTTCAAGTTAAGTTTAAGGCTAAGACTAAGGTCAAGGTTAAGGTTAGGGACTTAACCTTAAAATTAACCTTATGCCTAACCTAACTTAACCTAACCTTAACCTTAACCTTAACCTTATACTAACCTTAACCTTAACCTTAAACTTAACCTAACCTTAACCTAACATGACCTTAAACTTAACCTTAACCGTAACTTTACCTCAACTTTAACCTTAACCTTAACCTTAACCTAACCTTATCCTTAACCTTAAACTTAAGTCAACCTTAACCTTGACCTTAACCTTAACCTTAATCTTAGCCTTACCTTAACCTTAACCTTAACCTTAACCTAACCTTAACCTTAAGGTCATCTTAACCTTGGTCATAACCTTAACCTTAACCTTAACCTCACCCTTTACCTCAACATTAACCTTAACCCAACCTTAACCTTAACCTTAACCATAACATAACACTGTCAAGGTCAAGGTTAAGGTTAAGGTTAAGGTCAACACTGTGGTTAGGGTTAGGTTATGGTTAAGGTTAAGGTTAGGTTAAGGTTAATGTTAAGGTTAAGGTTAACATAAGGTTAAGAATAGGTTAACGATAAGGTTAAGGTTAATATTAAGATTAAGGTGAAGGTTAAGGTTAGGTGCTTAAACTTAACATTAATCTTATCCCTAACATAACTGAACCTAACCTTAACTTTAACCTTAACCTTAACCTTAACTCTAACCTAACCATAACCTTAACCTTAACCTTACCCTCAACCTTAAACCTAACCTTAAACTTAACCTTAAGCTAACCTTAATCTTACCCTTAAACTTAACCCTAACCTTAACCTTAAACTTAACCTAACCTTTACCTAACCAGAGCTAACCTTAACCTTAACCTTAACCTTAATCGAAACATTAACCTTAAACTTAATCGTAACCTTACCTTAACCTTAACCTAACCTTAACCTTACCTTAACCTAACCTTAAACTTAACCCTAACCTTACCTTAACCTTAACCTTAACCTTAAAATTAAGGTAACATTAACCTTGACCTTAACCTTAACCTTAACCTTAATTTTAACTTAACCTTAATCTTGACCGTAACCTTAACCTTACGTTTGGTTAAGGTTAATGTTAATGTTAACGTTAGGTTAAGGTTAAGGTTAAGGTTAGGTTAGGGTTAAGGTTAGGGTTAAGGTTAAGATTAAGGGTAACCTTAAGGATAAGGTAAAGCGTTTAGGGTAAGGTTAAGGTTAGGTTAGGTTGAGGCTAATGTTAATTTTAGGAAAGGTGAGGTTAACCTTAACCTTATCCTTATGCTTAATCTTAAATTTAACCTTAACCTTAACGGAACTTTAACCTTAACATTTTCATTAACCTTAACTTTGACCCTTACCTTAACCTTAAACTTAACCTTAACTTTACCCTTAACATTAACCTTAAACTTACCCTTAACCTTAACCTTAACCCTAACCTTAACCTTAACCTTAACCTTAATCTTAATATTAACCTATCCTTGCCCTTAACCTTATCCTTAACCTTACCCTTAACCTTAAATATAACCTAATTAAACCCTTAACCTTAACTAAACCCTTAACCTTAACCTTACCCTTACCCTTAACCTTAACCCTAACCTAACCTAACCCTTACCTAACCCTAACCTTGACCTTAACCTTAACCTTAACCTAACCCTAACTTAACCTGAACGTTTACCTTAACCTAACCTAACCTTAACATAGACATTAACCTAACCTAACCTAACCTTAACATTAACCTTAACCTAACATAACCTTAACATAACATTATCATAGCCTTAACCTTAACCTAACCCAAACCTAACCTTAACCTTAACCTTAACCTAACCCTTAACCTAACCTTAACATAACCCTTAACCTAACCTAACCTAACCTTGACATTAACCTTAAACTAACATTAACCTAACATAAACTTAACATAACATTAACCTAACATAACCTTAACATAACATTAACCTTAACCTTAAAGTTAACCATAACCTTAACAGTAACCTTAACCTTAACCTAACCTTGACCCTAACCTAACCTTAACCTTGACCTTAACCTAACCTTAACATTAAGCTTAACATTAACATTAACATTACATTAACCTTAACCTTAACCCTAACCTAAGGTTAAGGTTACGGTTAAGGTTACGGTTAAGGTTAAGGGTAAGATTAAGGTTAGGTTAGGTCACAGTTAAGGTTAGGTTAATATTAAGGTTAAGGTTAAGGTTAATGTTAGGTTAAGGTTAAGGTTAAGGTGAATGTAAGGTTAAGGATAGGTTAAGGTTAAGGTTAAGGATAAGACTACGGTCAAGGTTAAGGTTAGGACCTTAACCTTAAAATTAAGCTTATGCCTAACCTAACTTAACCTAACCTTACCTTAACCTAACCTAACCTTAAACTTATCCTTAACCTTAACTTTACCTCAATGTTAACCTTAACCTTAACCTAACCTTATCCTTAACCTTAAACTTAATGTAACCTTAACCTTGACGTTAACCATATCCTTAATATTAATCTTACCTTAACCTTAACCTTAACCTAACCTTAACCTTAAGGTCATCTTAACCTTGACTTTAACCATAACCTTAACATTAACCTTTACCTTAACCATAACCTAACCCTAACCTAACTTACCCTTAACCTTAACACTAAACTTAACCTTAACCTTAACCTTAACCATAACCTAACCTAACCTAACCTTAACCTTAACATAAACCCTTAAGGTAAGGTTAAGGTTAAGGTTAAGGTCAAGGTCAAGGTTAGGGTTAGGTTGTGGTTAAGGTTAAGGTCAGGTTAAGGTTAGGTTAAGGTTAATATTAAGGTTAAAGGTAAGTTTAAGGTTAAAGGTTAAGGTTAAGGGTTTAGTTAAGGTTAAGGTTAAGGTTAGGTTAAGGTTAAGTTCAAGATTAAACTTAAGGTTACGTTTAAGCTTAGGGTTATGGTTAGGAGAAGGTTAGGTTAATGTTAAGGTTAGGTTAACCTAAGGTTAATGTTTAAGGTTAATTTTAGGTTAAGGTTAAGGTTAGGTTAACCTAAGGTTAAGGTTAAGGTTAATATTAAGGTGAAGGTTAATGTAACCTTAACCTTAACCATAACCTAACCTTAACCTAACCTAACCATAATATTAACCTCAACCTAGCATTAACATTTACCTTAACCTTAACCCTAACCTAACCTTAAGGTTAACCTTAACTTTAACCCTAACCTAACCTAACCTTACCCTTACTCTAACCTTAACCTTAACATTACCTTAACCTAACCTTAAGCTTAAGCTTAACCCTAACCTAATCTTAACCTTATCCTTAACCTTAATCTAACCTAACCTAACCTTAACTTTAACCTTAACCTAACCTTAACCTTGACCTTAATCTGAACCTAACCTTAACCTTAACCTTAACCTTACCTTAACCTTAATCCTAACCTAACCTTAACCTTAACCTTAATCCTAACCTAACTTTAAACTTAAGTTTGACCTAACCTAACCTTAATCTTAACCGTACCCTAACCTCCACCTTAACCTTAACCTTACCCTTAAACTTAACCTAACCTTAACCTAACCTTAAGCTTAACCTAACCTTAACCTTAACAAAACCCTTAACCTTAATCTTAACCTAACCCTAACCTCAAATTTAACCTAAATCTTAATCTTAACCTTAACCTTAACCCTAACCTAACCTAACCTAACCTAACCTAACCTTAACCTTAACCTAACCCTAAACTTAACCATAGCTTTACCCCTAACCTTAACCTTGACCTTAACCTTAGCCGTAACCTTAACCTTAACATTAACATATCCTTAACCATAACATTAACCTTAACCTCACCTAACCTTAACCTTAACCTAACCTTAACCTATCCCTTAACTTAACCTTAAATTTAGCCTTAACATTAACTTAACCTAACCTTAACCTTAACCTAAACTTTGACCTAACCTTGACCTAACTCTCAACCTTAAACTTAGCCTAACCTTAGCCTTAACCTTACCTTATCGTTAACCTTAACCTTAAGGTAACCTTAAAATTGACCTTAACCTTAACCTTAATCTTAACCTTACCGTAACCTTAACATTAACCTAACTTTAACCTTACCTAACCTAACATTAACCTTAAGCTTAAGGTAAGATCGCCCTTGACCTTAACCTTGACCTTAACCTTAACCTTAATCTTTACCTTACCTAAACATTAACCTTAACCTAACCTTAACCTAAAATTAACCTTAACCCTAACCTTAACCTTAACCTTAACCTTAACCTTAACCTTAGCATTACCTAACCTTAACCTTACGGTAACTTAATGTAAGGTTAATGTTATGGTTAGGGTAAAGTTAAGGTGAAGGTTAAAGTTATGGTTAAGGTTAAGGTTAATACTAAGGTTAGGGTTAACCTTAAACTTAACCTTTGTTAGCCCCCCTGTAAATTTTTGACAGGCAAATAGGGGGCTAAAATGTTCTTGAGTCTTCAAGGAATGCATTTCCCCTCAAAACACATCGTCCTTGAAGCCTCCTTGTGCCTTTTGTCCTTTGATAAATTCCCCTCTGCTGATTTCCATTATAAAACTTCTCTGTTTGTGAAGAAATGCCCAAAGGCCTCCTTTCCCCTTATTTCACCCCCACTTAGCCTCTATTTTATTCCCCCCTTGTCTCCCCTTCTATTTCCCTTTTTACCCTCTAAACCTCCCAAAATCCCCTTTCAATTCTACCCTTTCCTTTTGTTTGGCTAAATTTCCCCTTAATCCCCTTATCTTCCTCTATCGTTACCATTTCCCAACCTTGAAATACATTAAAAATGGGCTAAAAACCCACTTTTCCACTTTATAATAGGGCTTAGCTCCTTTCCCGCCAGCCCCTTTCAACCACTTCCCCACGTAACCGTTACACGGGACCAAGCGCTTAAAGCCTTGGGAGCCAATTGAAATCGGAGTATTAGGCGGGTGCATTTCCTTTGTTGCAGCCAAAAACCCCAACACGATTGTATTTTTTTCATAAGTCCCACGACGTGTTTTAAGCCGTTGATCTGTCATGAAGATCCAACGGTGGAGCGCTAATCACTCCATCGCAATCGCGTCATTCAATCGCATTCCCTCTTTCGCGCCCTCCGATTTCGATTGCCTCGATCAAATCCTAGCCGTCCATCTCCTTGTTGATCCAACGATCAGCGCTCAATCATGCCCCAACCTTCGATCGCAATCACAAGTCCGAGCTCCCGATCCCTAATCGCACTGTCCCTTCGATTGAACGTGAATCGTCGATCTGATCTCTGGATCCAACTGTCAGTGCTCAATCGCGCTCCCACCGCCGATCGCAATTGGAACTTTGAAAAGTGACACCCCTGTCCCTCCTCCGATTGCGATTGCCCGATTCGATCCTGACCATCCATCGGATCTAAGATCAAACGATCGAGATTTGATCGCCCTCCACCTCCGGCTAGGTCCCACCTCATCGTATTGCATCGCATTTCCTTCACATTTCTTTGTATTTTGTTCAAAGTCCAAAGTTTAAGACTTTGCACTAAAGTATTATATTTCATGGTTGTTCTTCCCACTTTCATATAGCTGCTCGATCTCTGCCGTCGATCTTTGTCCCCTGACCATGATCTAATGGTCTGCACTGCATTCTACCACCAAACCCTATTGTTCATAATTTCCACCATTTCATTGCATTTGATCACGATTTTTCAATGAAAATCCACCGCTTCGCCGCCGCCGCATAACCGTTTCTTTCGCCACCTTGCATTGTTTTTACTGCTCTCAACTGCCCCACCACCACTTCCACAGGCTTTTGAAGCATGCCTGTGCCACCACTGCTTGGATTTTGTAACAGGTTTATTTCATTGTGTAGATAGCATAGAGAGGCCATTTCAGCATCTACCAACGGATCAGCAGGAGTGATTCAGAGGGAGTTAAGGTTATTATTGATGTTATTAATGTTTGACCCCACAATTTAAATGAAAGGCGCAGTTTGAAGACCAATGCACACGCAACAGTCTTATCTATGTTTAATTCCAGCAGAACGTTTTCTCTAGATGTACACCATTCCTACAACACCCGCCATGCCTCCTCGAGCCCTTAAAACGAATGTTATGAACAGAGGCTTATTTAAGACTATCAGAGCCGCAGTAATGGAGGTATGGAGAAGGCAGCGCAGAGTTCCAGACACCTGAAAAAACTCCAAAGAAATACCAGAGGTCAATCTTGGCCTAACAGAGTCTCCCAGAGCAGATTACATAGTACATATAGCGAAGCAGATTTCCATTAAACAGAATGGGCTCGGACTCTTCCATCACTTTGTCTTAAATGGACACATTTAATTTGTATCTACCCCTGTTATTCCCATTCTCCTATAAGAAATCCCTGAGAACATATTGTAAAGGTTGTTGTTGTTGGGCCGTTGTGGTCTAGTTGTTGTTGTTGGAGTTAGAGGGATTCATGTTTGACTGTTAGAACAATCTTGGGAGGGAGTAGCAGAGTAGTTATTATGTAGTAGGCTAGGAGGAGAAATTTGGATTGTATTCAGCCATTGAGCTCTGATGTATATGACTGGTTTTGCATCATTAATCAAGCACATTTCACAGGATCCTGGTCTATTACTATTGGTGATGTCTTTCTTACTTTGTTTATTACACTTCATGTTGCTCATTATTCTACTGGCTTGCACCAAAAGTTTGACATAGGATTTACCCTTGTTAGGTACCCGATGTTCCTGATCTCCTTGCCATTTATGTTTATCTTCTGAAATGTTTTATCTGAGAAGTGTTTTCACTTGGTTTAACCAGTGTAGTGGATTTTATTGTCTGCTAGCTGATGTATGAATTAAATGAATCATTTCTTAGATGTTCTTGTTGGGTTTAAGCTGGAGGATTTGGGAACACTGGGGATTAGAGTTAGCCCTGTCCACTAGGATCCTTGTGCAACCAGCTAGCCTTTCTAAGATCCCTTTGTTAAACCTATCTCTATTTTTCCCTTGGAGCATGCTAAAGCTGACCTGGAGTTAAATGACCTCTGGTCCGATCTATAAGCTACCCCTTTTTCCTTCCCTTGAGAGCTGCCTTTGAGTATGTCCAAGCAGATCTGGAGTTAAATGACCTCTGACCTGATCTATAGACATAAAGTACGTTGTTTTCCTTCTCTCACTTTCTTTCCTTAATGTTCCATTCCATCATCTATCTAAAAAGATCCTTTAGTGTAGATGACTTTCCCTTTGAAAGCCTTGGCTAGTTGTTGCATGTAATTACCTCTCATGACTCCATAGCCCAATGGATGGAACTTTCTTGACCTATCCCATTTTTTGAAACATCCTGCTGCTTTGTTCCTTTTCTCCCATTACTTTTTCAGTCTATGATCCCATGACCAACCCAGCAACCAAACAACAAAATCATTTTAAAACACCCCTTTGTGCTTCATACCTAGCCTAATATCTCAATTCGAGCTTAAAAGATATATTATTCTTTATGTTATTGGAGAGATCCCTCTCTGGGTCCAGGAGGGCTAGATCCTAGGGCCCAAAAGTGGTTCTGATGTTGTCTCATCTTTTGGTCTTGCCAATCTGGCCAAAACATGGGAATTCCAACATAATGGTGACTCCGCTGGGGACTGAGTGCATTTCACCTTAAACATTCCTAGGCACTCATAGACCCAAGATCTCTGGTTAGATTGGAATTCACATTGCTGATGGTGGACAACATCCTGCTTCAAACATTCATATACATTCACCTTGTGACTCCACACTCCATAACTCCCAAAAGACCAAATGACTCCACTGGTAGAAGACTCTGAACTGGTTGAGAAGAAGCAGTAGCCTTCTTTGCATAAGCATGATTCCAAACATGTACAGAGATACAAAGTATGATGCTCTATATAATCAATTGAATGAATTAATAGAAACGTTTGGTAAAGTGCTAGAAATGTACATGGCTAACCTGAATGCAAACGATGATTATTTCGAACAGCCCATGCATCTCCCAGAACAAGAACAAACTTAGGACCTAGAAGATGAGCAAGACATGTATGATTCTCAAGAATTTGTAGGAGACAAAGAGGAAAGTGATCAGGAACTGCCTGATTGCTTGCTTGTGTCTTGTGTTACGCTAACTAGAAAATATCAGGACCTGATGGAAAAGGCTAATGGGGAACACTGCCTTGAAGAAACCATAAACCATATAGAGGAGGCAGAATCTAGTGTGGAAGAAGAGGCTCAAGTAAACATCCCGCCTCCCAGTCAGCTAATACAAGAGAATGAGGACTGTTGCTCTTCTTTTCATGATGGGAGGGAAACCCCTCTTTTGACAGAGGAAGAGATTGATTAGATATTAAACTAGCAGTCCCCCTCAGAAGTCTTTTATAGAACAAACACTCTTGCCCTTTCGTCTTATGAGTTTGATGACACGGATATAGAAGACTCCTTTGTGGATCAGGATTAAGAAAGATATGCTGAAAATCTAGAAGGTTTGGTGGGTGACATTACTTACAGTTATAATTTCCCTACCTATGATCTGTTTGATGATGAGTGTTTTCAAAGGGAAGCCGAGCTTGCAGGACCCTCATCCTTAGTTTCATGGGAGGAAGATCAGAGCCAGCAATTTTAGGGGAGTAATGAAACCAACCGGCCTATCTATGATACTGATGGGGAGAGCAATGATAGTATAATAGCAGATGAAGATTATTTGAATATTCATTCTGCTTTACTACAGATCATCAGTGAGACTGGAAACCAGCAGCCTTTACTTTCAGAAGAAGAGGAGGAAGGCAAAGAAGAGATTCTTGAGCAAAATGAAAGTGACGAGCCTTCTCTTGAAAAAGAGGAAACAATGGGACAAACCACTGCTCAAGAATTCTTAGATCTTTTCACGGAGCTTAGCACATCAGAGCAGAACATATTAGAGCTCCAAAAGGACTCAACTCCAATATATGATGAGTCCTCTAGTTCAGAAGATGAAGGAGACACTCTACTCCAAGAGAGTCTTTTTCTCCATCCAGTGGAAGAAGAAGAGATCCTGGTTGAAGCCAGCCTACCAGATTTTCATAGCCAGGTATCCTTTTATGATCCTTATGCACATTTCCTGCAAACATTTGAAGAAATATCAAAGGTATTTTTGAGCAACATGTTGCAGATAGAAAGAAAAATTTTCAAAGATGTTGTTATTGAACAAGAAGAGTGGGAGTTTCCCTTCCTATCCAGCCTACTCAAAGAGTTGAGCAAGAAAGGCCAGTCATGGGATTGCTTAACGGACTGGTTGCATTGGAAGACAATGTTTGTAAGCTAGACTGTAAATATTCCAGTTAGAGTAGGGTAGGTAGGAAGCTCAATAAAGCTCAGTCTGTGAGCATGTAGTCAGTTGAATTTAAATTTCTGCAAATCCCAGCAAGCTAGACAGTCTAATCCTGGCTTGACTGTTTTTCAATTTCTGTCTTAGAATGTAGAGAGGAAATATGCTAGACAGTTTAATCCTAGCACATAGTAGTGTAGGTAGAGAAGCTATGAGGCCAACAGTCTAATCTGGTCTCATGGATTAATAAGGGTAGAAGTAGAATAGATTTATTTTCCTGTTCGTGAAAAATTGATGATGTAAAGGGTCTGCTAGTCCAAATGCACCCATAAGAAAATGTTAGGACTATAGTGTGGGTAGGTAGTTGTTTGGGAGAAATTGTACTACTGATATGATGACTTCATGATTTGTAGTAGCTGATCCAAAGAAAGAAAGGGATGTGCCAAGAAGCAGGCATCTGGCCTACACCAAAGATCATTTTCTGGATTCTTGGCTTCTTCAAGAAGAAGCCATCCCCATGTGGAGCCACTGTTCGCCCCCCTGTAAATTTTTGACAGGCAAATAGGGGGCTAAAATGTTCTTGAGTCTTCAAGGAATGCATTTCCCCTTAAAACACATCATCCTTGAAGCCTCCTTGTGCCTTTTTTCCTTTGATAAAGTCCCCTATGCTGATTTCCATTATAAAACCTCTTTTTTTGTGAAGAAATGCCCAAAGGCCTCCTTTCCCCTTATTTCACCCCCACTTAGCCTCCATTTTATTCTCCCCTTGTCTCCCCTTCTATTTCCCTTTTTACCCTCTAAACCTTCCAAAATTCCCTTTCAATTATACCCTTGCCTTTTGTTTGGCTAAATTTCCCCTTAATCCACTTATCTTCCTCTATCATTACCCTTTCCCAACCTTGAAATACATTAAAAATGGGCTAAAAACCCACTTTTCCACTTTATAATAGGGCTTAGCTCCTTTCCCACCAGCCCCTTTCAACCACTTCCCCATGTAACCGTTACCCGGGACCAAGCGCTTAAAGCCTTGGTTGCCAATCATAATCGGAGTATCAGGCAGGTGCATTTCCTTTGTTACAACCAAAAACCCTGACGCGATTGTATTTTGTTCATAAGTCCCACGATGCGTTTTAAGTCATTGGTCTGTTATGAAGATCTGATGGTGGAGCGCTAATCGTTCCATCACAATCACGGCATTCAATCACATTCCCTCTTCCGCGCCCTCCGATTGCGATTGCCCCGATCAAATCCTAGCCGTCCATCTCCCTGTTGATCCAACGATCAACGCTCAATCGCGCCCCAACCTCCGTTCACAATCGCAAGTCCGAGCTCCCGATCCCCGATCGCACTGTCCCTCCGATTGAACGTGAACCATCGATCTGATCACCAGATCCAATGGTCAGCGTTCAATCATGCTCCCACTACCGATCGCAATCGAAACTTTGAAAAGTCACACCCCTTTCCCTCCTCCGATTGCGATTGCCCGATTTGATCCTGACCATCCATCGGGTCTAAGATCTAACGGTCGAGATTTGATGGCCCTCTGCCTCCAGCTAGGTCCCACCTCATCATATTGCATTGCATTTCCTTCACATTTCTTTTTATTTTGTTCAAAGTCCAAAGTTTAAGACTTTGCACTAAAGTCTTATATTTCATGGTTGTTCTGCCCACTTTCATATAGCTGTTCGATCTCCGCCATCGATCTTTGTCCCCTGACCGTGATCTAACGGTCTGCACTGCATTCTACCACCAAACCCTATTGTTCATAATTTCCACCATTTCGTTGCATTTGGTCACGATTGTTCAATGAAAAGCCATCGCTCTGCTGCCGCCGCATAACCGTTTCTTTCCCCACCTTGCATTGTTTTTACTACTCTCAACTGCCCCACCACCACTTCCACAGGCTTCCGAAGCATGCCTGCGCCACCACTACTCGAGTTTTGTAACAGGTTTATTTCATTATGCAGATAGCACAGAGAGGCCATTTCAGCATCTACCAACGGATCAGCAGGAGTGATTCAGAGGGGGTTAAGGTTATAATTGATGTTATTAATGTTTGACCCTGCAATTCAAATGAAAGGCACAGTTTGAAGACCAACGCACATGCAACAGTCTTATTTGTGTTTAATGCCAGCAGAATGTTTTCTCCAGACGTACACCATTCCTATAACACCCGCCATGCCTCCTCGAGCCCTTAAAATGAATGTTACAAACAGAGGCTTATTTAAGACTGTCAGAGCCGCAGTAATGGAGGTATGGAGAAGGCAGCGCAGAGTTTTAGACACCTAAAAAAACTCCAAAGAAATACCAGAGGTCAATCTTGGCCTGACAGAGTCTCCCAGAGCAGATTACAGAGTACATACAATGAAGCAGATTTCCATTAAGCAAAATGGGCTCAGACTCTTCCACCACTCTGTCTTAAATGGACACATTTAATTTGTATCTACCCCTGTTATTCCTATTCTCCTATAAGAAATCCCCGAGAACATATTGTAAAGGTTGTTGTTGTTGGGCCGTTGTGGTCCAGTTGCTGCTGTTGGAGTTAGAGGGATTCATGTTTGACTGTTAGAACAGTCTTGGGAGGGATTAGCAGAGTAGTTATTATGTAGTAGGCTGGGAGGAGAAATTTGGATTGTATTTCATCCATTGAGATTTGATGTATATGACTGGTTTTGCATCATTAATCAAGCACATTTCACAGGATCCTGGTCTATTACTATTGGTGATGTCTTTCTTACTTTGTTTATTACACTTCATGCTGCTCATTATTCTACTGGCTTGCATCAGAAGTTTGACATAGGATTTACCCTTGTTAGGTACCCTATGTTCCTGCTCTCCTTTCCATTTATGTTTATCTTCTGAAATGTTTTATATGAGAAGTGCTTTCACTTGGTTTAACTAGTGTAGTGGATGTTATTTCCTGCTAGCTGATGTATGAATTAAATGAATCATTTCTTAGATGTTCTTGTTGGGTTTAAGCTGGAAGATTTTGGAACACTGGGGATTAGATTTAGCCCTATCCACTAGGATCCTTGTGCAACCAGCTGGCCTTTCTAAGATCCCTTTATTAAACTTATCTCTGTTTTTCCCTTGGAGCATGCTAAAGCTGACCTGGAGTTAAATGACCTCTGTTCCGATCTATAAGCTGCCCCTTTTTCCTTCCCTTGAGAGCTGCCTTTGAGAATGTCCAAGCAGGTCTGGAGTTAAATGACCTCTGACCTGATCTATAGACAGAAAGTAGGTTGTTTTCCTTCTCTCACTTTCTTTCCTTAATGTTCCATTCCATCATCTATCTAAAAAGATCCTTTAGTGTAGATGACTTTCCCTTTAAAATCCTTAGCTATTTTTTGCATGTAATTACCTCTCATGACTCCATATCCCAATGGATGGCACTTTCTTGACCTATCCCCTTTGCTAAAACATCCTGCTGCTTTGTTCCTTTTCTCCCATTACTTTCTCAGTCTATGATCCCATGACCAACCCAGCAGCAAAAGAACCAAATCATTTTAAAAAACCCCTTTGTGCTTCATACCTAGCCTAATATCTCAATTCGAGCTTCAAAGATATATTATTCTTTGTGTTATTGGAGAGATCCCTCTCTGGGTCCAGGAGGGCTAGATCCTAGGGCCCAAAAGTGGTTCTGATGTTGTCTCATCTTTTGGTCTTGCCAATCTGGCCAAAACATGGGAAATCGAACAACCTTAATCTTAAACTTAACCTTAGCCTTAACCTAACTTTAACCTTACCTTTACCTAACCTTAACCTTAACCCTAAGCTTAACCTTGACCTTAAGCTTAACCTTAACATTAACCTTAAGGTAACATTAATCATGACCTTAACCTTGACCTTAACCTTAACGTTAATTGACCTTAACCTTAACCTTAATCTTAACTGACATTAACCTTAACCTAACCTTAGCCTTACCTTAACCATAACCCTAACCTTAACCTTAACCTTAACCTTAACCTTAACCATAACCTTAAAATTAACCTAACCTTAACCTGAACTTTAACCTTAAGGTAACCTTAACCTTGACCTTAACCTTAACCTTACCCTTAACCTTAACATTAAACTTAACCAAACCTTAACCTTACCCTTAACCTTAACCATAACCTAACCCTAACCTAATCTAAACCCTTAATGTAAGGTTAAGGTTAAGGTTAGGTAAATTTTAAGGTGAAGGTGAAACTTAAGGTTAAGGTTAAGGTTAATGTTAGGTCAAGGTTAGGTTAACCTAAGGTTAGGTTAAGGTTAAGGTTAGGGTAAGGTTAATGTTAACATTAAGGTTAAGATTAAGGTCAAGGTTAACCTAACCTAACCTTAACCGAGGCTAACCTTAACATTAACCTTAACGAAACCTTAACATTAACCTTAACCTTAACACTAACCTAACCTAACCTTACCCTTACCCTAACCTTAACCTTAACCTTACCTTAACCTGACCTTAACCTTAAACTTAACGCTAACTAACCTTAACCTTAACCTTAACCTTACCTTAAACTTGTCCTTAACCTTAACCTAACCTAATCTTAGACTTGAACTTGTTGGCTTCGTTTGATTTATAGGATATGCAAGAATAAACGTTGTAGGGGGCCACATCAGAACCACTTTGAAATCCTAGGACCTAGCCTTCCTAGATTCGGAGATGGATCTATATATTAAGCATTTTCAAGGGTTTCCATAGGGAAAGTCAGGTATGTCAAGGGATATTTTAGATTGAGTTGTGATATGAAACATTAAACTGTTGTGAAAGAAGCAAAGCTAAAACCAATTAAGAATCGAACTTCACTAAGACAAGAAAATCCTTTCAAAGTAACTGTTTGAAGCAAGCCAAAGGATATGGCAAACCATAGAATTATTTGGGAAAACTTTTACTAAATCACACTTTTCAGAGAACAATCCAGTAATCCTAAGACTACTTTCAGAAAGGAGAAAACATATAAGAGAACAAGGAGAATAGCCTAATATTAGACAAAAACTTTGAATTCTAGCTTGATTTTGGCATACTCTCAAGGGATCTTTCTAAGCAACTGTTAAAGACTAGCCAGAGGATAGGGAAAACCATAGAATTCCCTAGGTTAAATCTACTTAGAAAACCTTGAAAAGAACATTCAAAAACAATATCTCAAGTTGTACATATAAAGACATGGGCTTACCAACATTCCTTCCTTGTTATACTCTATTGAATATTTCTTAAATCAACAAGATGGATAAACCTAGAGGGAAATTAAGAATCCTATAAACATACCTTAGCAGAAGAAAACATAAAGATAAATCTTTCAGGCATAAATAGGGTAATTTTCAGTAAATCCTAATCTAAATTTCCTGTTCTTTATCAGAGAAAATGGATAGCATGTAAAACATAAGAAAAGACAAAGACAGTGAGGAATAACATCACCATTAACATAGACCAGGATCTCATGAATCAGCTTGTATTATTGATGTTAAAAATAGTTAGATACTTTAATTCCAACAGGTCTTTATAGCTCAAAACTTCTCTTCTCAGCCTACTGTTCTTCAACCACTCAATATCACTTCAACTGCTTCGACAACTATCTTACACCTCAATAATAATCCAACCAACAATAATAATGAACCCCTTATTCAGTATTTATAGATAAATGAGGAGGTGGAGTGAAAGAAGGGGTTTTTAATGGTTCATAAATGATAGAGTTAATTTTTTTGACCTGTTATTGCCTAAATCTATCTCAAGGTGAAGGAAGGCAGAGTTCAGGGTAACATCAAACCACGCTCAGTCTGGTAGCTAGCCCTACCAGAACAGGAGAGGGCTCTCTCCAGGTCAATCTCAGCAAAAATAATCAATAGGGCTTGAGATGACTTGAAATAAAAGCTAATTTTAGGCTAGGTATATAAGTAAAGAGTTTGATTTTATTTTTGGGGGTTTTTGTTGCATCAAAAGGAAAGGCAGTTTTGGATCTGGGGATTAGGCCTAGTTTTTGCAGAGTTCTGATTGGAGCAAGGAAGGAAATTGTTTTTATGCTTTAGATTGAATGAATGGATGGATCAGACTGGTGAGGAGCTAAAGAGGGCAAGAGGGTTTAAGGAATCCTCTTCAAACAGAAAGAAAACATGGAAAATTAAACAAAATTTCAAGGGAGAGCACAGCAATTTAATGAATTCTACCTTAATCACTCATTTGTTTATTTTTAAGAAGAAAGGAGAAGGAAAGTGGTACACATAAAAATCAGTGAACTCACAATTACATAGAGAAACACACCATAAAAACACAGAACCACATGGATCCCAAAGAGTGCTGCAAACCCTGGTCTATTCCTTTGCCAAAATTGCAGAGATGAAATGTACAATGAAGTGCCAAGCAATCCCAAGTGTCCAACCCTAAAAATGACTGAGAAAATACATGATATAGACAAGCCTAACTCATCCCCATACCTCTATGGGTCGAGCTCACCACGCAGAGCCGTTCAACCATATCTAAAACTAGAACTAGAAAATAGGCAATGAAACAACTTGGCTCTATGTGATAGGAAATCGATTCATTCACTTACATTTCACCTTTATGAATGAATCTACTGTAGCGGAGTAAAAATGTGCCAAAATTACATCATGGTCATGAAATAACAAGCATCACAGATTGGTAGAAAGTCAATGAAATAAATATAGTTAAAATTCTGAGTTGCTGAGTGAAAAATAGGCCAAATTTCCCTAGGTGCTGCGCCTGAAATCTCTATGCATAACACAAGTTTGAAGCTAATTTTGAGGGCCTTCCCGAAGTCCAAATTGAGCGCAATATAGCTCATTAAAAAACCCTACCTGTATACTTTCCAACCCAAGTGGAATTTTTGGATTGGGTTGCCATTTTCCCCTCCAAAAATCAAATCTCCCAACACTACTTCATGTGTGTGCAAAAAGTGGCAGAAAGGCCATTTTTAGGGTGTTTTTGACCCTTTAGGAAACCCAGAACTTGATGAAATCCTTAGGTAATCCATAAGCATGCATAAATTTTGATTAAAAATCAAAAAATGCAAAGTTTTCCTCTTGAAGAGCTGCCAATTATAAGCGCGTGCCAAGTGGCGTTACGCGTCGGGCAGGAAAATCTGTTTTTAGGCACAAAAATTCAAAATTGAAATTTTTTTTCCCAAATTTCTTGAAATTTGGGCTAAAGGTCCCTCATCAAGTGCTATGCTAGGAAAAAGAAGCTTCAGCCAAAATTTGGAGCCTATCATGCCTTTTGCGATGCTTTAGTGCCCTCCTTAGCCTCGCTTTCAGGATCTTGATCCTTGCTTTGCAAACATGAGTTCGTGCCCAATAATGGTTCTTCATGTGTCTGAGCATGTTATTCTCCTTGTTTGCCTTCTCCAACAGCTTTTCAAGATGAATGTTGACCCTCTCAAGCCATTTCTCTCTATTAGCCTCAATCTCCCGCTCAATAGGTGTCATCTCGGTTGGGCTTCTTCGGGCAGCTTGCCGGTTCTCACGGATGTTTTGCAACTCCATGATCGTCTGTTGATCCTCCAACTGCTTGTTCCACTGCTCCAAGTAGTTTATAATCCATTGAGATCTCTACAACTTGTCGGTCAATGTGTCGATCTTGGCCTTCTGCTCTTGAATGATCTCTCTCAACTTTGAGCTTGGAGAGCTCAAATCCTCATCAATAAGTATGAAATCAGTATCTTGGCCTCCTGAAGGGCCCTCATCCTACATAGGCCTCTTACCTCTGTCCTGTACCTGTACCTATGCTGCTGATGATGGCAACAAGACCCCTTCCACCCCGGGTGGATATAGTACTCGTCGGGCTGCTGCAAATAATGCTCTGGTGCCTCTCTGATAAGTAACCAACACTGGCACGCTGATAGGCTCTGTCACGAGACCTTCAGGATGATGTGAAGGTTCACCTACATCATGGAAAACCTCTGGAGGAACCTGTGGAGTTGTGAAGAAGTCATGGGAAATGAAATCTTCCCATGAAATACCGTGCAATCCAAGCTAATGTACAACAACAATATTGATGAGTGCATAGTGATAAATACTATTGTATTGCTGCTCGGGAGTTTTCTTCTGCAGAAGAGTGGGCATTCTCTTGATGTTCCAACACATGAAATACAGAATGTTCATCATCCTCACTCTTGCAAAATGCATCAATAACCTGATGTGGTAGGCATAGAGGCATGAGAACCAGCCCTCACAACTGAAGTATCTGATAATGAGTCTCATCAAAGGCACATAGGATTCCTTCAGGAACAGGAATGGGAATACCTTGCTGAGTTGTCTCACATAGCTATGCCTGATGTATGGTTCATAATTCACTCTATCCACCTGCTGTATTTTGTTCCATTTTTCACCCACATTTGGTATTCCAGTTGCTTGAGAAATGTTTTTCGGTGTCAAGGTGAAATTTACACCAGCAAGAGTTACCTGACCATCATGAAAATGTAATACAAACAACCGAGCCAACTCCTGATGATGCTGAATCCTAGCAATAATCTCACAGTACTGATAGCATGATTTCTCTCGAAAACATGCCATGGCAAGTGGGCAGTCCTACATTTGAGTCAATGAGGTGAGCTCTTCTCTCTTATGTTTTCCACCTTTACAAGGCCTTCTCAGTGCATGTAACTCAGTGGTAGAATCACTATCTCTGTCATATGATGTATCAGTGTCTGTCTCCATGGTACTCAAGGTTAATGCAAGGTGTATGTTGGCTTGAATGAGATGAAGAATGAGAATTTGGTGCTTTGTTTCAATTTCCAATTGTGTGCCAAAGGGAAAGGACTCAAGGAGAAATAGGACAGTGGGGAAAATGGGGTCTAATAAAATGATAGTTTTCCCTTTGGACATTTGACAAAATTTGGGAGAAGGGACATCCACTGAATGTTTGAGAAACTTGGGGTTTTAGGAATTTTTACAAATGAAATGGGAAAAGGAAAATAATGGGAAATGAAAATATTTATGGATAGGGAAATGGGGCTTAAGAATGAATGAATTTTAGAGATGTAGGGAGATGGAAAAATGATTGTAATGATAATATAACAGTGAGAGGGAGGGATGAACAGTGAGGAATGCACAAGTTTGGCACAAAACTATTTTTAAAAAACCAATTTTAAAACCCTAAGGAGCAGTTTTTAACTATAGGATAGGGTTTATGTTTTCAATATTCAAACTCTCATATTATTCCCTTAAAACAACACCAAAAATTATTTAATGGAAATTACAAGACCAGTCGAACTTACATGGAGAAAATGGGACAGAGAAATTTGGAATTTGTTGGAGGCAATGATGAAATTTGGGTGTCGGCCTTGTGCATCGTGTGCATAACCCAATGCGCCACGACAACTGTGTGCACTGCACCCATTCTAATTTGCAAGGAGATGGGCGGCTCTATGCGCTGCGACTAGCAAGTGCGCCACGAACTTCACCCAGTGCGCCACACAGTTAAAATCACACACAGTTCACCCCCAAAACATGGTTTTTTCTCTTCCACAATTTGACTTGGCTTCACTCTTGTCTTTGCATGCAAATGAATTGTTTGAATACCAAAAATATCTTATATATCATGGCCTTTGATTTTTGATTTAGAAAACCCACTTTCTAATGTTTGGACTTTGGCACTTTTACATTTTGAAATAAACTCTATTTTTGTTTGTTTCCTTTGATTTTTGAACTGATGATGAAATTATTGTCTATCTTTTGTAGGGATAGCTCGCATGAGATCTTGGAAAAGGCGATCAGGGCTATGCCCGAAAAACTTTACAACTGAAAAAACTTTGAGAATTACATTACATTTATTACAAAGGACAAAATTGACGATTTTTCTTCAAAACAGAGTTTTGAAGAAGAATCATAATCAATCATTATGACGATAAAATTTTTGCAATGAAAACTTATTTCGGACCTCCCTCATGTGCCTGCTGACATTATTAGACACTCTGAAGGCCAAATTTGTGAAACCCTAGACCTAATGAGGTTTAAAACCCTAAAATGACTCTTTATCAAACAGGAGGCCAAACATGACTGCAAATGATTATAAATGATTTTGATGAACAGACACGGACCAGCAGGTAAAAGACATGAGGGATATGAGTGAAAATACCCTTTCGTTAGATGATCCATGCTCCTAATGGAATGCAGCTGACTGGACTGAATGAGACACCTAAAATGAAATGCAACAAGAGAGATTTTAATCTCTGATGGAGGGATGAAGATATCGACTCTAACATTGGCTCCAATGGGGATGGTAGCTCCTTGGAGGTGCCAAGAACTACATATTTCTGGGAGAATAGGCAGTGCCTTCGTCCATTGGGCTATGGAGTCCATAACTTCGACAAATCAACACAAGACTCTTGACTCAATTTATTGATTGAAAATTTGACTCAAACTGACTCAATTTTGAAACTGAAAGGACTAAAAAATGTGACTCGACAAACTCAAACCAAAGCTGAAATCAATCTTCAGAATTATAGCCTTCACTTCGGGCCCCAAACTGAAGAAAATATCACAACACACACTTGCAATGAAACTGAATTAAACGGTATGTGTTGAGCCCCAAGATTTTTCTTTCTTCCATCATACTTCACTCCATTTTCCTTTTGTCCATTGTTATCCCAGGCTCAAATTATCAATGAAATTAGTTAAAATTACTTTAAGAATGAATTTCATGGCTAACTTTCTAAGTTTTGTGATTTTGTCATTGTAATACATTTTGAACTGAAACTAGCTACAGAATGCAGACATTCCATAGCTAGTTGCCAATTCTGCAGCTGTATTCACATTCAAGCATGTTCCAGGTGTCCTCTCAGGAAAAGCCACACATGGGTATATTCCACATCATGTCCTCAACGTTTGTTGCTCACCATGAAGAATGAACATAATTCTAAACGTGGTTTTGTACGTGGGAACCCACACAAGGAGGCAGACTCCTAATAGGACAAGGACAGTCCAGATGTCCTTTGCCACTTTACGCTGCCATATTTAGAGTTCTAGTATGATTTTGATAGGAAAAGAAAATGATCCCCGTATTATCTCAAGTTCTGTTATGTAGATTTGCTATAAATGTAACTAGGGAAACCAAGAGACAAGTTTTGGATTTTGATTAGATTTCGTGGATTGACTACTGTATTGTTGAAGACCGAGAATACTTTGTTTTAAGTTATTTTCCTTTAATGAAGAAGAAAACATTTCCTTGAATGCATTGAGTTGATTTTGAGATAGATTTTGTGTTACTCTGGTGGTAGAGGGCCCCTGCCTCCTGAGCGGCTTTATTTTTTGCAATTTAGATAAGTATTTTAGTTTTCTTTCCAGTTTTTGAAGTTTACATTCATAGTTAATTTCATTAAAAATTATAGCTATACTTGTTATAAGCAACTCTTCCAAAAGATTATTATGATGAATGAGAAATGGCTGTAGTGTTATAGATTTTATTTGAAATTCCTTTAGTTCATTATCACAGTTAAAACTTACTCTAGTAAACTCTTCCAAGATATCATTATGAGGACTAAGGCTTAATTGTGATACTATAGGTTTCAGTAGCTTGTTTACACTAAGTAGCATAGCTGATTTTACTCTTAAAAAGCTCTTCCAAAACATCATAACAATGAGTAGGAAATAGTTGTGATGTCTTAGCTTTTAATTGTATTTTCTTTCAGCTTTCATGATTGTATTCAATTGCATTGAATTGTACAGCCAGGATTGTTCTAACAAGCTCTTCCAAAATACCATTCATGATGAACAAAATAGGATGTAGAATCCCATAGATTAATGGCATGATAACTTAGCTAGTTTTAGAGTAGAGATCTTATGATGTTACAAATGTTCTTTTCCAAATATGTTTCAACAAACCTTTAATCATGGATAAGATGTTGTATCATTCTAAGTTGATTGTTTAATTGTTTAGTTAGGAGAATTTTTACACTTAGCTGCCCATTTCACAAGCTCTTCCAAAATATCTTTAATGAAATAATTGGACAAGTTAAGTTCATGTTGTGATTTGTTTTCTTGAAGTCATTATCAAGCTTTGTATTTTGCCAAGTCATAGTTTAGGTTTGGTTCTGTCTTAGTATTTGCATTTTTCATTTGTCATCAACAAATTAGGCTTCACTCTGTTTTTAACCAGTAGCTTCTTTCCACCAGCATTTAGTTCTTTCCCTTGTGAACATAAAACCATAAAAATACCAAAAACATCATAAAACACTAAACACAACGCAGTAAGAAACAAACACCTAGGCACATACAGTGCACCTCACTTGAGCAGTTTACCAACCCTGGTTGACAATTAAATGAACTCAATTTAAAAGACTAGGTTGAGCACAAACATTTTGGCGCCGCTGCCGGGGAAGTGAAAACTAGGTAACCTTTGTTTCTTAACTCCCAAAAACAATGATATGCGTAGAGAGAGAGACTCAAGGGGTAGATTTATAAGAAGAAGAAGCAGAAGTTTGATTCCTATAACACCACTTGTTTCACCTAGACCAAGAGCTAGTACACCTTCAAATCAGACCCACATTCCATCCTTTACTGATCCTAGACTTCTAGAAGACTTAAGATCAAATATTCCATTAGAGAGACCTTCCACTTCATGCACTGAATCTGTCTTAGAAGAATATTCAAAGACTCCTGTTAGGGACACAAACTTTCCTACTTCTAGAGAAGAACCAACCATGGCAGAAGAAGGAGGAGGAGGAGTCTTTAATGGATAACACACATTATTTGGAGGGGGTAGAGGTAGAGGTAGAGGAGATGGAGGTAGAGGTGTAGAAGGAGAAGGAGGTAGAGGAGAAGGGCAGAAATATGACAGTAAGTAGGGCAAAAATAGGACATATGATTGATGATTTCAAATATGACATCTTAGGGAGTCTTAGTGAACAAATAGAAACCCTTAAGTTACAAAACAAGCAAAAAGCTGAATCTGATGCTCTAGCAATTTTTTGTCCCAAATGTAGAAAGAAACATGCCTTGAGAGAGTGTCCTTTGGATGTAAAAGTTGTAGAGACCTGTGTCATTTGTTCTGAAAAACATGAGACCAAGAATTTTCCTTCCCTTCCTCATCTCAAAGCTGTCTTTCAAGAGGAAACTCTTAAAAATTCCACAAAATCTCTCAATTTTGTCTCTAGAAGGCCTTGTCAAGGACCTCAAACCCAAGGATTCCATGATCAAATGTATAACCAACCTCCACCAAATTGGAATTCTTGGCAGCAACCTTGGCCTCAATTTCAAAATCAATCTCAAGCTTGGGCATAAGGAGCACAAAGTCCCTATGGAAGATACTCCCAGTACTATCAGTATCCACCATCCTATCCACCATATCCACATTTTTCTCCTCAAAATCCTCAACAAAATTTTCAAAAAAATCCTCAACCACTTCCATTACCATTTCCTCAAAAATAAAATCAGTTGCCTGCTCAACCCATACCAAACCCCAACAATAAAAATCCTCAGAACACATACATGATAGAAGGCCAACAGTTTCCAACTTATTTAATTACTCCTTTAGACCTTAGTGATGTTCAACTTAGGTCTGGAAGTATACTTGAAAAGAGGAAACCTTCTGTGATCATACAAGAACAAGATAACTCTGAGGAAGATTCTCTACGGGTGAATAAAAGTCTTGAGGAAGACACATCTTTTCAAGACCAAAACATTGAAAAATTAAAGCAAAAAGAACCAATAATTTCAACTCATGTATTAGAGCAGCCATCAACATCTACTTCTACACCTCGCTTTCCAGAAAGATTACATATTGATAGAGGTGTAGAAAAACAAATTATGGTGCCTAATTATGATTTCCTAGATGAGCTGAGAAATGTTTGCATTAAGATTCCATTATTACAAGCTATCAAGGAAATTCCAATTTTAGCAAAAACAATAAAGGAGTTGAGCATGAAGAAAACAAGAAAAAGAATAAGAGATACAAAGAAAATTCAACTGGCAGGAAAAATATCAGACATTATGATGGGCAAGATTGCTATTCCAAAGTATCTAGACCCAGGAAATCCAGTTGTTAAAATTCACATCAATGGAATTGAAATCCAAAACACACTCATTGATTTAGGAGCAGCAATTAATATTATGAGTAGACAAATCATGGATAAACTAAAGCTTCCTAATATTCTCTTTACACCCACATTATTACAATTAGCAGACAGATCTGTGATCAAACCTTATGGGGTAATAGAAGACATTCCAGTGTCCCTAGATTCTTGGGAGTACCGTGTGGATTTTATTATCCTAACTCCTAAGAATAATCTAGGAGGGCATCCTGTTATATTAGGAATACCTTGGTTGGCTACAGCTGATGCTTTCATTAGTTGTAGATCCAGTGATATGTATATCTCTGATGGTAGTTCAACTAAGAAATTCACTTTGTATCCTCCAGCTAGGACAATTACAGATTTAGATGATACTCAATGGATAGAGGATGAAGAAGACTTACAACCTTTCTTCACAATTTCAAAAATTAGTGAAGATAGTCAAATTCTGAATACTCTAGAAAACTTTGAATCCTCTTCAGAATACAAACATGAACCATTTCAAGAAGGATCAAACATTGAGTTTTTGTCATCAAGACAGATGTCTCTTCATTCTATGGATAAATTTGGCAGCTCTACAAGTGAGATTTTTCTAGGAAAAACTTTGAACATAAACAAGAACCTAGAGAAATCTCAACAAGAAGAGTTAGTCAAGATATTACAGAGACATTCTTCTGCATATGCATGGGAGTACACTGACATGAAAGGGATAAGTCCCAAAACTTGCACTCATCACATCTATATAGAGGAAAATTGTAAACCAATCAGACAACCTCAAAGACGGATGAATCCAAATCTTAGGGAGATTGTTAAAGAAGAATTGCAAAAATTGTTAAATGTCAACTTCATCTATCCAATTTCAGATAGTCAGTGGGTTTCTCCTTTGGTAATTGTGCCAAAGAAAAATGGTAAATGGAGGGTATGTATTGACTACCGAGAACTAAACAAAGCTACTCTTAAAGACCATTTTCCCTTACCTTTCATAGATCAAGTGTTAGATACATTAGCTGGCAAAAAGTACTTCTCATTCCTAGATGGGTTTAGTGGTTACAACCAAAACCAAGTAGCACTTGGAGATCAAGATAAAACCACATTTACCTGTCCTTGGGGTACCTATGCTTACCGATTATTTCCATTTGGATTATGCAATGCACTTGCAACATTCCAAAGGGCAGTATTAGGAATTTTTTCAGATCTAATACATGATTGTGTAGAGGTATATATGGAAGATTTCACAGTTTATGGAAATACATTTGAAGAAGCCTTAGCAAACTTGGAAAAAGTTTTAAAGAGATGTCAAGAAGCAAATCTTTCACTTAGCCATGAGAAATGTTTCATGATGTTTACTGAAGGTATTGTTTTAGGGCATCACATTTCAGGGGATGGGATTAGAATTGATGAGTCAAAATTTGAATTCATCTCTAACTTATCTATTCCAAGTTGTCAAAAAGATGTTAAGAGTTTTCTAGGATTTACATGATATTATCGGAGGTTTATAGAAAACTTCACCAAGATAGCATCTCCACTCTTAAAATTACTTACCAAAGATTGTGAATTCAAATGGAATTCTGATTGCCAGTTAGCCTTTGAAATCCTAAAAACAAAAATTTCTAAAGCACCTATATTAAGGGGGCCTAACTGGAAGTTACCTTTTCATATCTCAATAGATGCCTCTGATACAGCTCTAGGAGTAGTATTGGGACAAAAAGACCTGATTCCGTATGCCATCTATTATACCAGTAAAAATTTGACTCCTGTAGAGTTAAACTATACTGTAACTGAAAAAGAGTTTTTAGCTGTTGTTCATGCCATAAACAAATTTAGACACTATATAACAGGCTATGAAACTTTTGTTCACACTAATCATTCTGCAATTAGATACTTAATGAACAAATCAATTACTAATGGCAGAGTCATAAGATGGTTATTTCTCCTACAAGAATTCAACATTACCATTCTAGATAGGCCTGGAAAACAAAACACAGTAGTTGATTTCCTATCTATACTCCAAAACATCAAAGATGACACTCCAGTTGAAGATCAATTTCCTGATGAATATATTTTTGCAATTTCTACTCAAACTCCTTGGTTTGCTGACATTGCTAATTATTTAGTTTCAAGAGAATTTCCTTCAATAATGAATGCAAAAGAAAAAAGAAAAATCATTTATGACAGTGCAAAATATTCACAGGTCGCTAATGAGTTGTACAAGATAGGTCCAGATTTGATCATTAGGAGATGTGTTCGGGAAGATGAGATGCCTAATATTCTCAAAGCATGTCATGATGAACCTTGTGGCGGACACTTTGCTGATAAGAGGATAGCCTATAAGATCCTTAATTTAGGATATTATTGGCCATCCTTGTTTAAATATGCTAAAGAGTATGTCAGAAGGTGTGACAACTTCCAAAGGGTAGGGAAACCTTCTCCTTCAGGTGAGATGCCATTACAACCTCAGGTACATATTGAACCTTTTGAAAAATGAGCTTTGGATTTTGTAGGACCTATTAGTCCTCCATCAAGACAAAAGAGATATATATTAGTTTGCACTAATTATGTTACCAAATGGATAGAGGCCAAGCCATTACTTTTTGCTAATGAAGCATCTGTAGTTAATTTTCTTTTTGAGGATATTTTTACTCATTTTGGTGTCCCAAGGGAAATTGTTACAGATCAAGGAGCTCAATTTACATCAAGGGTAGTGGAACAAATGATGGAGAGGTACAAAATCAGGCATAGAAAATCTACTCCCTATCATCCACAAGAAAATGGTCAAGTGGAATCTACTAATAAGGTCATTGAAGGAATCCTAACAAAGACTGTTCATTTACATAGAAAATATTGGGTAGATAGGCTTCCTGAAGCCTTGTGGGCCTATAGAACTACATGGAGAAACACAACAGGCCATACTCCTTATGAGCTTGTTTATGGAAAGCAAGTTTTGTTTCCCATAGAGTTCCAGATTCAAACTTTCAAAATGGCAGTTCAGCTAGGACTTGATTTGACGGAGGCACAAAGCATAGATTGGAGCAGATTAATGAATTGGATGAGATCAGACAAGATGCAGTTCAGAAAACAAGTCTAGTCCAACAGCAAAGGGCTAGATGGCATGACAAGTACATCAAAGAGAAGAAATTCAAAGAAGGTGACTAGGCTCTCTTGTTTGATTCAAAATTCAAGGATTTTCAAGGTAAATTTCAAACACATTGGCTTGGGCCATATGAAATTGTTGAAATTTTTGACAATGGAGCAGTAAAAATCAGGACAATAGATGAAGAAGAGGTCACTTTTCTTGTGAATGGTCATAGATTTAAGTTGTATCACAAACCACTCTCAAGAGAAGAATTTTTCAATAAGTTCCAGGAAAACAGTGATGTGAAGTTAATGAAGAAGAATCTTTCTTCTTCATCAACTTGATTAAATTTTCTGAAGTCATTTCCTTGCAAATAAATAAATAAATAAATAAATAAAGTATAAACATGAAAACCAATCACTGATTGGCATGTTTATACAGAAAAGATAGGGTGAAAAACAGAGTCTTTCTGACACTCTAACTTTTCCATTTTGTTTCTGCAAGCAGCTGTTACAAAATCATAAGTTCAGATCCATTGCACTTATGATCCATCTCATTTCATTTCATTCCATTTACTTATCCATCCATACTCCATTTCATTAATTCATTCATACTTCACTTCATTCCATATTTCATTCATCTCATTCCATAATTCATCCACCTCATTTCCATATCAGAATTTAAAGTTTGATGTCTTTCTGCAATTGAATAACACATGTCATGAATTGCAGGCCATTTCTTATACTTTTCCACTCCATTTCATAAATTGTAATCCATCCCACTCCATCATTCACTTCATACATATTCCATTATATCATATTTCGTCATCCATCTTCATTCATGCCATATAATATTCCACTTATATTCCAAACCACTCCATTCCATGATTAAATTTCTCTACAGGTACATTTTGCAGCTAAACAGATATTCTGCAGCTAATCAGACTTTCCGTAGCCAGACAGTCATTCCGTAGCTACAGATCCTGAAGGCACGGATCAGCAGACATTTGAATTGCAACAATATGATCTTGTATATCCATGAACAAGCAAACTCAAGAAGGATTATGAAGACTCACAAAGTAATGATTTCCAGAGGGGAACAAAGCATATAAAGACAGATGAAAGGCAAAGGTAAAAAAAAAAAAATTGATTATAATGGTATATCATGAAAAACTTTAGTATAGTCTAGTTATGAATCATTCGAAAAGTTGTTTTGATTATTTTTATTGATCATGCCAAATATACCCTCTGCAAAACTTTGGATAAAAATCCTTCATTTCAAATTCCATACCCGATCATCATCTAAGCCGTTAAAATGCTAAAGTGATTTATTTTCTCACGTCACACAGCCAAATCATTTAATGATGATTTTTGAATCCGTTGTAAAATATCTCTGTAGTCTTTTCACTTATTGATTTGTTTTCTTCACCTCACTTCATTAACTCGTTCCGTAACCACTCCTTATTTCTCCATCCCGTAGCCAACCCTTCATCATTTCATTCTGCAAAACAGAGGTATCTCTATCACCGTGAGCAGAGGTATATTAGTTTGAAAGTTGAAGCCACTGTCACCGTGATTAGAGGTATATCAGTTGAAATTTGAAGCCATTGTCACCATGAGGCAGAGGTATAACAGTTTGAAGATTGAAGCCATTGTCACCATGAAGCAAAGGAGTATTAATTTGAAGGTTGAAGTCATTGTCTCCATGAGCAGAAAGAGCACTAATCTGAAGATTGAAGAAGAAATTATGGGCCTCATTGTGAGAACTGAACCAGTAGGCACAAAATACCTAGAAGGATACCCTCAAAGCAGAGAAATGTTGCAACAAGCAGGATGGCTGCAATTCCTTGAGAAATTTAATGGCTTCCACAAAGAAGTTACTAAAATGTTTGCAAGGTCATTCAAAGGAGCCGAGGTTGAAGTGGAAGATATTAAATTCACTGTCACAGAATTTTTTATTTCAGAAGCAACAAGATTGCTTAGACATGGAGAAAGATGGTTTAAGAACAGAGAATTTCATAATGAATCATGGAAGCAGATCCTCAAATCACCAGGTATGGATGTCACTGTGTTTAAAAAGGGAATTCAAAGCTCTGCATTAAAGAATAGATGGAGAAACATGTTGCTTATCCTACAAAAATTTATCACTTGTGAAGGTAGATATGGTACTTTCTATGTTTACCATATTAGGTTGATAATGCATTCCCTAGAAGAAGAGCTTAATTTGCCCTATTTCTTGCTTCAAAGTTTAAAAAAAAGATGGCTTCAAGTGTTAAAAGGAGAGTCCAATTCTTAGAAACAACTCTATACCATCATGGCTTGGTTAAGATTCTAATTGAACACCATTTAGCCAAAACAAAAGATACTTGGGATAATTTCTTGGTGAGAAATCACTTCGAGCAACCAAAAGAGTCTTCACCTGAACATCAGCCTACAAAGAGAAGCAGAAAATGGAGAGCCTCTAAAATTGAAACTAATAAAGAAATTCAAGATAGCAGTGAAGAAATAATCTCTGAGAAGTTGAATCAGATTAAGAGACAACTTAAGAAAGAGGGGGTAATCAGAAAATTTGCCACAGAAAAAGGAGAGGGATCATCCCAGCCGAGAAGGAGCCATAGACTCAGGGGGAAACTAAGGAAAACATAGATCAAAAAAACTGGGGTGATAAACATAGAAGATGAGGAAACATCTATTGAAGAAGATGTTGAAGAAGATTTTGATGAAGAAGTCCCTGAAATTGACCCAGCACAGCAAGAAATTTATAACTATGTTTAAACATTGGAAAGGAAAGCTTCAGAGAGTAGAGATAGAACCCCTAGCCCTCCACTGTCTGAAATAGATGTGTTAAGAAGAGATAGGTACAAGCTGGAAGTACTTAATAGACATATCAGGACTGAGAATGATATTCTGAAGGAACAAGTTAAACTAAAAACCAGTATGAACTCAACCTTGTCTCTACAAATAGACAAAGTGGAAAAGGCTAATAAAAAGTTGAAAAAGAGGAACAAGAAGTTAATCAGGGCACTTACCAATTTAAGGTTCAAGTTAGTCATCATGAAGCCCATAAGGCCTTTAACTTCCAGGCAAGGAAGAAGAAGAGGGTTGGATGTTCTTGCAGAAGTCTCTGAGTTTATGGAATAAGTTGCATGAGGACATGCAAGAAGTCAGCAGTGGGGGTATGTTGAGCCCCAAGATTGTTCTTTCTTCCATCATACTTCACTCAATTTTCCTTTTTTCCATTTTCATCCTAGGCTCAAATGATCAATGAAATTAGTTAAAATTACTTTAAGAATGAATTTCATGGCTAAATTTCTAAGTTTTGTGATTTTTTCATTGTAATACATTTTGAACTGAAACTAGCTACAAAATGTAGACATTCCGTAGCTAGTTGCCAATTCTGCAGTTGTCTTCACGTTCAAGCATGTTCTAGGTGTCCTCTCAGGAAAATCCACACATGGGTATATTCCACATCATGTCCTCAACGTTTTTTGCTCACCATGAAGAATGAACAAAATTCTGGACGTGGTTTTGTACGTGGGAACTCACACAAGGAGGCAGACTCCTAATAGGACAAGGATAGTCCAGATGTCCTTTGCCACTTTACGCTGCCATCTCTAGAGTTCTAGTACGATTTTGATAGGAAAAGACAATGATCCCCGTATTATCTCAAGTTCTGTTATGTAGATTTGCTATAAATGTAACTCGGGAAACCGAGAGACGAGTTCTGGTTTTTTATTAGATTTCGTGGATTGACTGCTGTATTACTGAAGATCGAGAATACTTTGTTTTAAGTTATTTTCCTTTAATGAAGAAGACATCATTTCCTTGAACGCGTTGAGTTGATTTTGAGCTAGATTTCGTGCTAATATGGTGGTAGAGGGCCCCTACCTCCTGAGCGGCTGTACTTTTTGCAATTTAGATAAGTATTTTAGTTTGCTTTCCAGTTTTTGAAGTTTACGTTCATAGTTAATTTCATTAACATTATAGCTATACTTGTTTTAAGCAACTCTTCCAAAAGATTATTATGATGAATGAGAAATGGCTGTAGTGTTATAGATTTTATTTGAAATTCCTTTAGTTCATTATGACAGTTAAAACTTACTCTAGTAAACTCTTCCAAGATATCATTATGAGGACTAAGGCTTAACTGTGATACTGTAGGTTTCAGTAGCTTGTTTACACTAAGTAGCATAGCTGATCTTACTCTTAAAAATCTCTTCCAAAACATCATAACAATGAGTAGGAAATAGTTGTGATGTCTTAGTTTTTAATTGTATTTGCTTTCAGATTTCATGATTGTATTCAACTGCATTGAATTGTACAGCCAGGATTGTTCTAACAAGCTCTTCCAAAATACCATTCATGATGAACGAAATAGGCTGTAGAATCCCATAGATTAATGGCATGATAACTTAGTTAGGGCACTCCAGAGGAAAATTTCATTTAATTCATGCTCTGTTATTTCGTTTCAAGTTTGATAATGGCTTTTTAGTTTAGCACTGATCATTGTAGACTAGTAGCACCTTAGTTCAGTTCCAGATTAGCTCATTGTATTTACATTCCAAGATTAGTTGCCATCCACTTAATTTTGAATTGCATTAGTTGTAGAATTAAATACCACGGTCTTCATTATTTAAAAAACTTCTTTTGTTCCAAACCTATAGTAACTCATAATCATCTGGACAGAAGATAGTATCAGTCCAAGGCCTGAAGTACTTTTGCAACCTTTTTTTTATCATTTCACAAACAAACCTTTCCTCAAAAACTATTCTAAAAGGAAATATATAATTTTTGAGTGAGGTTTAGTGGTGTTAAACTAAGTTGCAGAACAAAATTAGGAGCTATTTTTAGAGTAGAGATCTTATGATGTTACAAATGTTCTTTTCCAAATATGTTTCAACAAACCTTTAATCATGGATAAGATGTTATATCATTCTAAGTTGGTTGTTTAATTTTTTAGTTAGGAGAATTTTTACACTTAGCTGCCCATTTCACAAGCTCTTCCAATATATCTTTAATGAAAGAATTGGACAAGTTAAGTTGATGTTGTGATTTGTTTTCTTGAAGTCATTATCAAGCTTTGTATTTTGCCAAGTCATAGTTTAGGTTTGGTTTTGTCTCAGTATTTGCATTTGTCATTTGTCATCAACAAATTAGGCTTCACTCTGTTTTAAACCAGTAGCTTCTTTCCACCAGCATTTAGTTCTTTCCCTTGTGAACATAAAACCAAAAAAATACCAAAAACATCATAAAACACTAAACACAACGCAGTAAGAAACAAACACCTAGGCACATACAGTGCACCTCACTTGAGCAGTTTACCAACCCTGCTTGACAATTAAATGAACTCAATTTAGGAGACTAGGTTGAGCACAAACAGTATGTACAGTGACAATGTAAACAGCAGAAAACATCTCAGAAATGATACCGCTTGAGCAGCCGACCATTGACCAGCCCTCCTGGACAATATTCCCCGTTCATCTCCTTCAGAAGAAAAGCATTCTGACCCCGATATGCAGCAATTTTAAAGGGTCCTTTCCAGATATTTTTGAACTTACCATGCTTACCCTTTTCCTCATTCCTTGCATCCCATTTCAGCACCACTTATTCCAATTGAAATTTGTCCACCTTTGCTTTTCTGTCATATATTTTCTTAATTCTCTCCTGTAGCTTGAATGTGTTTTGAAAAAATTCTTCTCTCGTCTGCTGCAAATGGATCAATTGATTTATTCTTCTTTGCATATGATCATCTTCACTGCCAGCCTCCTGTAGAAGTTTGACCACTGGAACTGCGAGAGAGGTAGGAAACACTGTGTCAACTCCATATACTAACTCAAATGGGGACATACCAATGGATTTCTTCTGACTCACTTGATCTGCCCAAAGTGTTGTTGGCAATATGATGCAGAGTGTTGTTCTTGATGGCAACCCACTGAATGAAGATGAAGACATGAGACAATTGACATGTGTTGTCCTTGATGGAAAACCACCTGATGAAGTTTGTCTTGACCTGATGGACTTGGTAAATGATGTAAATATGATATAAAATGATGTTTGTTAGCAATATGATGCTGAGTGTTGTCCTTGAATGGCAACCCACTTGATGAAGATGATGACAACTTACTTGATGAAGTTGTGCTTGATAGAATATGTCTTGATGAACTAAATCTGATGTATCTACAGTGAGTACAGAAGGCAATGAAGAAAGGAATTCAACATGTGCTAAATCTATGATGAAAAGAGTATGTCTCAAGGCATACGCGGATCTGTCTAGGGGAAGTCGCGTATGTAAGATAACATGATCATTCCATAAATCATGTAGGCAAAGTGCTCATAAATTGCAAGCCAAAGGTGCTCTGTAGTATTGACAACTGCATTTGGGAGCAGACATCTGGTATACATCAAGAAATACTCATCAGTGAAATAATGTGGATTTGGCCCATAGTGGTTGAAAAGCAAAACCCTTATACAGGAAGAAATTGTTGTATTATCAGGTGGAGATGGTGGCAGATGAGAGCTGATAATGCTCTCTCACAGCGAGGACCTATCGAAATGGTAGGGTTTGGTGGTATTAGATCTGAATGTATGATGCACCAATGATGAAGAAGGGGATCTAGATCTAAAATGTACTTATATTTGCTAGATCTGTTTATGAAATGATTAGATCTGTGATGAGGCGAACATCTGTCTGAGGTAAAGGGTAAAATCTGAAGTGATGTATCTGTTGTGAAGAATTGCAATGACATAAAAGTCTGAAGAACCATACGCTAGTTCGCCGAAGAGGAAGCGCGTATATACGCGGCTTCGCTGAAGAGAAAGCACGTATGCACAATAAAATTAGCTCTGTAATATGTACAAAAGTATACGCTGGTTTGTGTGAACGGAAGCACGTATATACGTGACATCATAGAAAGGAAAGCGTGTATGCAAACTAGGGTTTGCTGAAGTCTGTGGTAAGAAATGTCTGATTTGTTCAGGGTTGTAGCCTTCAGTCAGGGGGTTGTAGCTCCCTTCCGGGTGAGGCTGGTAAACGAGATCGGGGGGTCGTAGCTCCCTTCCAGGAGAGGCTGGTAAACGAGTCAGGGGGTTGGAGCTCCCTTCCAGGAGAGGCTGGTAAACGAGCGCAGGTGGGTGCCTGCGTGCTGGTAGAGTCTGCACCAACACATATGTTGTAATATGTTTTCTCTATAATAAAATATTGAAGGCTGAGCAACTGCAGCGGTGGTTTTCTCCCGACTTGGGTTTCCACCTAAAAATCCTGGTGTTCATGTGTGATGCTTTGTGTGATGGTTTATTCTGTTGTTACTACACATGTTTACTGCTAACTTAACATCATATGAATGAATATTTCAAAGAACTAAGTTAATAAATATCTGCATATTTAGATCTCTGCTAATACGCGAGTTGTATGAAGGATATCCACGTGTATACACGAGTTTTCTAAAGGAAAGTAGTGTATGGGTTTTAGAGAGTGAAAAAGTAAAAAGTTTTGAATATGCAGTAAATACTGATTCACCGCCCCCTCTTAGTATTTTTCCCAACAATTGGTATCAGAGCAGGTTCTTCTGCAGAAGCTTGATCGCTTGAAGGAGATCCGTCGCAATGGGAAGTCAAGAAGGAGTGATGTCTATAAAGCCACCTCTATTCAATGGAAGCAATTTGATATTCTGGAAGGTACGAACAAAAGCATATCTGCAAAGTCTTGGTGCAGATGTATGGGCAATCGTGGAATAAGGTTATCAATACCCAGCAAGTATTCCTACTGATGCAGCGGAAAGGAAGAAGTATGAAATCAATGCCAAAGCAGTAAATGTCTTATTAGGAAGCATGTCTGAACCAGAATTTGCTAAAGTGATGCAGCTACATTCAGCAAAAGAAATATGGGACAAAATCATTCTAAACTATGAAGGAGACACAAAGGTAAAAAGTGCAAAACTCCAAACTCTTAGAATTGAATATGAAAATTTGAAGATGCATAGTGATGAGAGTGTTGCCAGTTTCTTTCTTCGTCTGGATGATATTGTAAATTGAATGAGAAATTTGGGTGAAACCATAACTGATACTACTCTGGTGGAAAAGGTCTTAAGATCCTTGACTTCGAAATTTGACTCTAAAGTTTCGGCTATTGAAGAAAGGCAAGATCTGCAAACTCTTACTATTGTTCAATTACATGGTATCCTGACTGCTTTTGAAATGAGACAAGGAGGTCCTTCTCAAAAAAAAGAAGCTGCTTTTAAGGCGTCTGCAAAAGGAAAAGAAAAGGAAGTTGTCGAAGAATCCAGCTATATATCCGAAGAAGAAGAAGCGAATTTTGTGAGAAAACTCCAACTAGGTACTGGAAGATTCAAAGGTAAGCTTCCCTTCAAATGTTTTGAGTGTGGAAAAGTTGGTCACTATGCTGCTAAATGTCCTTATAGAGAAAAAAATGGTAAAGGGAAACAATTTGAAAAGAGGAAGAGTTATTATGCAAATGAAGATGATGATGAAGTGTCTAGTGAAGATGAAGAAGATTATGAGCATGATATTAAACTGCTCATGGCAAAAGAATCTAGAGAAGAAAAGGATACTTTTGTGGATTCTCTAGAAGACAATGATTTTCTTGAAGAAAAAATCAACTCAAAGTAAGCCTAGAAGAAAAGAAAATAATCATAGAGACTCTTGAAAATCAGCTTGAAGCAAAGAAAAAACGCATTGAGGAATTGGAGTGTGAAGTAGTACGTCTAAGGAAAGATAATGAGAAAGGAAAAACTCTCAATCTTAGATTTGCTAAAAGTTCAGAAACCTTAGATGAAATTATCATTACTCAACGTTCTCCTCTCATAAAAACAGGTCTTGGATATATTGGAGAATCCTCTCAGGCTTCAGCACCAAACTATCTAAAGGCAGCAACTACTGGTTTACAATATTCTGCCTCTCAACAAGGAAGCAAGGATTCTTTACAGGTAAAGCAGGATCATCGCACTTCAAGGAACACTAACAGGAATAAATTTCAAAGGAGCTCCAACCAGCAGGTAAATCGAAATAGAATATTTCGTGATTACAAAAATGTCTACTTTAATGGACAATGTTTTACATGTCACAATTTTGGCCACAAAGCTGCTCAATGTGTTGCCTACAAAACCATCATGACAAGAGAAGCAAGAAAGAAAAGGTTGGATACTGAACCAAAGAAGAATACCTATAACAAATTTTCTCCTCTTCAAAATGAAGTTGAATGTGCTTATTGCAATAACTTTGGCCATGAAGAATCTGAATGCAGGAGCAAAGTCCAGCCAAAACAACACTTTCCCTCAAGTTCCAAAGTATGGAAAAAGAAGGAATTACAGGTTGAAAATTGTGGGATAGCATTATTTGCAGAAGGTGAAGAAAATAAATGGTACATTGATAGTGGATGCTCAAGACACATGACAGGTGACAAAAGCAAACTCCTTACATATAATGCTCTAGAAAAAGAAAAGGAAGTAACTTTTGGAAATGATTCTCCTATTGTAATTAAAGGAAAAGGGTCTGTGTTTCTAAAAGAAAAGGTGAAGGCTAAGGATGTCATGTATGTGGATGATTTAAGGCATAATCTGTTGAGTGTAAGTCAAATGTGTGATCAAGGAACTGAAGTTGTCTTTAGTTCAAAAGAATGTGTGGTTCGTGATCTTGATACCGGTAAAATTATTATAAAAGGGAAAAGAAATCCAAGCAACCTGTATGTACTAAACTGCAAAGATCAATGTTACTTGAGCAAGTCTTCAGAAAATTGGCTATGGCATAGAAGGCTGGGGCATCTGAGCTTCTCTCAAAACAACAAAGCAAGCAGACTTCAAGCTATTCGTGATCTTCCCAATATTAATCTACCAGAAAGTATCATATGCAAATCTTGTCAATTCGGTAAGCAGACCAGAGTACGATTCAATGCCAAAGAAGGATCTTCAAGTAAGCCTCTTGAACTCATTCATACTGACATCTGTGGACCTATGAGGAAAAAGTCACTACATGGGGAAGAATACTATATCTTATTTATTGATGACTACTCTAGAATGTGTTGGATCGGGTTCATTAAACACAAAGATGAAGCATTTGAAAAATTTCAGATCTTCAAAGCATTGGTAGAAAATGAATTAGATCTAAAAATCAAGTGTCTTAGATATGATCGAGGAGGAGAATATACATCAAATGAATTCTTTGAATTTTGTGAACAACATGGCATAAAAAGACAGTTCTCTGTAGCAGGCACTCCACAACAAAATTGCGTAGCAGAAAGAATGAATAGAACAATTGTTCAAATGGCTAGAGCTATGCTTTATGATTCTGGAACTCCTGACATGTTCTGGATTGAAGCAGCACATACAACAGCTAACATTCTCAACAAGGCTCATGTTCGGGTAAATAGTGACAAAACTCCATACGAACTCTGGTATGGTAATTCTCCCACTGCGAAGCATTTTAGAGTTTTTGGAAGTAAATGCTTTATCAAAAATAATGATGAAAAGCTTGGAAAGTTTGAACCTATATCAGATGAAGGGATATTTCTTGGTTACTCATCTTCAAGCAAAGCTTACACATGTTACAATAAAAGGCTTTGAAAGATTGTTGAATGTATTGATGTTGTTATTGATGAGTCTCCTGCAGCTCCTAAAGAAGAAAAACAAACAACAAAAGAAGATGGTGACTTATGGCCTTCTACATCAAATAGAAATGATATAAACAGTGGATCCAATGAAGAACCTGAAAATGATCTATCTGAAAAAGCTCCATCCAGATATGTTCAAAAGAATCATCCTGAATCTCAAATTTTGGGAGACAAGGAATCGGGTGTACGAACGAGGAGAACTCTAGTGGGATCTTCTAGTCATCTGGCACTTCTATCCACAATTGAACCACACAATGTCAGTCAAGCTAGCAAAGATGAATTTTGGAAGCAAGCCATGGATGAAGAGCTCGATCAAATTGAAAATAATGACACTTGGGAATTGGTACCAAGACCACATGATAAAAATGTCATTGGAACTAAATGGATTTTCAAGAACAAGTTAAATGAGAATGAGGATGTTGTAAGAAACAAAGCTAGGTTGGTTTGCAAAGGGTATACTCAACAAGAAGGTATAGACTTTGAAGAAACTTTTGCTCCTGTAGCTAGACTTGAAGCCATAAGAATGTTTCTTGCTTTTTCAAGTTATCAACAAATCAAAGTTTATCAAATGGATGTTAAATCTACTTTTCTTAATGGTGATATAGAAGAAGAAGTATATATAGAACAACCGGAAGGATTCATTTTGGGAAATGATGAAAAACTTGTTTGTAGACTTAAAAAGGCTCTATATGGTCTCAAACAAGCTCCAAGGGCATGGTATTATCTTCTTGACAAATATCTTCATCAACAAGGATTTTCAAAGGGGTCTGCTGATAGCAACTTATACACAAAAGTTGAAAATGATAAACTATTGATTATGGTTGTATATGTTGATGATATCATTTTTGGGAGTAATGAAGAATCTTTGAGTCAAAAATTTTCTTCTGTCATGCAGCAAGAATTTGAAATGTCCTTACTTGGAGAACTAACATTCTTTCTTGGCTTACAAGTGCATCAAACTGCAGATGGTATATTCCTATCACAAGCAAAATATCTTAAGCAAATTATGAAGAAGTATGGCATGGAAGAATGCAAACCTGTAAGTACACCAATGATAACCGGATGCAATCTCAGTTCTCATGATGATTCTCCCACGGTGAATCAACCAGAATACAGATCAATGATAGGAAGTCTACTTTATCTCACTGGGACTAGACCAGACATTATGCATGCACTTGGGATTGTTGGACGATTCCAAGATAATCCAAAAGAGTCTCACCTTCAGGCTGTTAAAAGAATTTTCAAATATCTACAAGGAACTCAAGACTTTGGTCTATGGTATCCAAAGAATTTTTTTCTTAGTCTTCATGCTTACACTGATGCAGATTGGGCTGGAAGTGTTGATGATCAAAAAAGCACTAGTGGTGGTGCATTCTATATGGGACCCCGGTTAGTATCTTGGTTCAACAAGAAGCAAAATTCTATTGCCTTATCTACAGCAGAAGCAGAATATGTGGCTGTCGCATCTTGTTGCACTCAACTCCTTTGGATGATGCAAACCTTACAAGACTTTCAAATCAAATGTACACCTCCTATCCCCATTAAGTGTGAAAATACAAGTGCCATCAGTATTTCAAAGAATCCTGTTATGCATTCGAAGACCAAGCACATTCCCATCAAGTATCACTTCTTACGTGAACAAGTGCTTGAGCAAAAGGTGAAGTTGGAGTATCTTCCCTCCAAAGAAAAAGTTGCTGATATCTTTACCAAACCTCTGCCCAGGGAAGCGTTCGAGTATCTAAGACAAAAGCTGGGAGTGTTCTCTGCCAGTCAAAAGAACAAATCTTCTTAAATTTAGAAGATGGCATTGGATACGCGGATTTCCTGAAACACAGTCACGTATATACGCGAGTTCATTCACAGAAAACCGTGTATGTATGATTGCTGACAATTTTCTGTTTGGAGTCAGCTCTCTTCAGCACAGCTGCAATGCTGTTTGGTATCTCTGATACTGTTTGATATCTCTGGTGGTGTTCCATTTCTCATAATTCTATTTCTAATGTTTTGATAAAGATTCCTTGATGATTTCTTGGTAAAAGTGTTCAGGATGCACAAACTAAGGGGGAGCCTTAGTCATATGGAAAGGTTTCTTGGATGCACAGATTCAGGGGGAGCATTAGCTTTGCTGAGTATAATGCATTGTTGGCATTATGATTGTTCTGAAATATGTTCTCTTTCTTGAGGACTTTCTGGTGTTGGTCTTAAAGTTATATTTGTAATTTTATGAAAAGGCCATGTAGAGATCCATGATGTAAAATTGTAATATTCAGTCATGTAAGGACTTGATAAATTTGTAAACCCACTTGGTTGGGTAGCTGAGTAAAATTTTGTAAACCCACTTGGTTGGGTAGCTGAGTCCAATTTTTAAACCCACATGGTTGGGTAGTTGATTCTCATATGTAAATCCACTTGGATGGATATTTGATGTAAGTATGAGTCATTGGTGATAGGAAATTCATAGAGTCATGTACTCCATTGGAAAATATGTTTGAAGATTCAGCATGAACTCAGGGGGAGCTTGGTCACTTCAGTATATATCAGATCTGCAGAACGCTTCTTCCACATGAGGAGAAAAAGGGGAGAGTATGTTGGTTTTTGATCCGCCCTTTGCCCTTGATGTCAAAGGGGGAGAGTGACATGGTGTTTGAATGAAGAGAAAGAATGGTGTCAAAAATGGGGAAAGTGACATGGTGTCATTGTATTCTTAATGTACCTATCTGTTGTGGTAACCAAACACCATCGTGGTTGCCATCAAGTCCAAAGGGGGAGATTGTTGGCAATATGATGCAGAGTGTTGTCCTTGATGGCAACCCACTGAATGAAGATGAAGACATGAGACAGTTGACATGTGTTGTCCTTGATGGCAAACCACCTGATGAAGTTTGGCTTGAACTGATGGACTTGGTAAATGATGTAAATATGATATGAAATGATGTTTGTTAACAATATGATGTTGAGTGTTATCCTTGAATGGCAACCCACTTGATGAAGATGATGACAACTTACTTGATGAAGTTGTGCTTGATAGAATATGTCTTGATGATCTAAATCTGATGTATCTACAGTGAGTACAGAAGGCAATGAAGAAAGGAATTCAGCATGTGCTAAATCTATGGTGAAAAGAGTATGTCTCAAGGCATACGCGGATATGTCTAGGAGAAGTCGCGTATGCACGCGGAAAAGAACGTTCCAAGTCGCGTATGGGAAAAAGCGCTCAAAAAGTGCAAAACCAAGGGTAACCACCATGGTATTGACCCATTGTGTTGGGTAATGATCCGCCTAATTGACCCCGTCCAGGTAGTTTTGGGCTCATGGTATTGTTTTGGCCCATGGTATTGAAAAAGGGGCTCATGGTATTGAAAAGGGTAAACCTATATAAGGAGAAGAAATTCATTGTGCAAATCATGAGTGTGGGTGCAAGATATCTGAGCTTGAATGAATACTTCTCTCTGAAGTATATCTGAATGGAAAGGGTTACAGTTGAATGATAGATCTGAATGTATGATGCACCAATGATGAAGAAGGGGATCTAGATCTGAAATGTACTTATATTTGCTAGATCTGTTTATGAAATGATTAGATCTGTGATGAGGCGAACATCTGTCTGAGGTAAAGGGTAAAATCTGAAGTGATGTATCTGTTGTGAAGAATTGCAATGACATAAAAATCTGAAGAACAATACGCTAGTTCACCGAAGAGGAAGCGGGTATATACACGGCTTCGATGAAGCGAAAGCACGTATGCGCAATAAAATTAGCTCTGTAATATGTACAGAAGTATACGCTGGTTTATGTGAACGGAAGCGCGTATATACGTGACATCAGAGAAAGGAAAGCGTGTAGCTAGGCAGGTTTGTGTGGTAGAAATGTCGATACGTTATGACGGTTCTTTTGATATACGTCGATGAGGTGCCATGTCTCTGTTTACGCAGGTGGTGTGCTTAAAAGTATGGAGTGGGTCAGTCTGAAAATATGATGAAACGTGGCCTGCAAGTTGTGTTCTATTGAAGTTGTTGGATCCAGTGTGAAAATTGATGAAACGTGGTCCATATTGGTTCTGAGGGTTGTGGCCTTCAGTCAGGGGGTCGTAGCTCCCTTCCAGGTGAGGCTGGTAAACGAGAGCGGGGGTCGTAGCTCCCTTCCAGGAAAGGCTGGTAAACGAGTCAGGGGGTCGTAGCTCCCTTCCAGGAGAGGCTGGTAAACGAGCGCAGGTGGGTGCCTGCGTGCTGGTCAAGTCTGCGGCAGCACATATGTTGTAAGATGTTTTCTCTATAATAAAATATTGAAGGCTGAGCAACTGCAGCGGTGGTTTTCTCCCGACTTGGGTTTCCACCTAAAAATCCTGGTGTTCATGTGTGATGCTTTGTGTGATGGTTTGTTCTGTTGTTACTACGCATGTTTACTGTTTACTTAACATCAGATGAATGAATATTGCAAAGAACTAAGTTAATAAATATCTGCATATTTAGATCTCTGCTAATACGCGAGTTGTATGAAGGATATCCGCGTATATACGCGAGTTTACTAAAGGAAAGTAGCGTATGGGTTTTAGAGAGTGAAAAAGTAAAAAATTTTGAATATGCAGTAAATACTGATTCACCCCCCCCCCCCTCTCAGTATTTTTCCCAACAAGTGCATTGACTAACTTCTTATGCCAAATTTTCTTGTTTATTTCCAGCAACTTTTTAAGGATGTTGACCAAAGACTTGTTGGAAGACTTTGCCAATCCGTTGTGTTGTGGATGATAAGCATTTGAGTGTCCCAAAGTGATTTTATAATTTTCACAAAACTCAATCATCCTTTTTGATTTGAAAGCTGCTGCGTTATCAGTGATTAGCTTATTAGGGCAACCAAAACGAGACAAAATGTTATTCTCAAGGAAAGAAATTATTACCGAATCTGTAGCTTGCCTGGTGGGAATTGCTTCAATCCATTTCATGAAATAATCTGTTGCTGTTAGGATCCATTTATGCTGAGCTGAAAAAGCAGGATGAATTTCGCCAATGAAATCCAAACCCCATTACTGAAAAGGATCACTTACTTCAATGGGCTTAAGCAGTAAAGGCTGCAATTTCTACCTTCCTTCAAAAATCTAACATTCATGACAGCTTTTGACAGTCTTATACACATCAAAAAATATTGTCGGCCAATAACATCCAGCTCTCAAAATTTTATTGGCCATTGTTTTCCAAAAAAGGTGACCCCCGCAATCTCCCTTATGAAAATCCTCCATAACCTGCTTTGCTTCTTCTTCCACCAAACATTTTAACAAAACACCACCAGGATCTTTCCAATAGAGTGAATTATTCAAAACACAAAACTTAGCAGCCTCTAATTTCATATTTCTACTTTTGTTTCTAGCCATGCCGGGCGGTGCTGACAAATTTTGGAGCACATATACAATATCTGAATACCAAGGAGAAAACAAAAATATTTATGATACCTAAACTGATGAATTTTCCTCATTCTCCTCAGACATAGCAGCAATAAGATTAATGTCCAAGGCATGCAAATTTGATTCCGCCATTAGCTTAGCCAGCCCTTGTCCTTCGATAAGTTTTGTAGGCTTTATCTCCACATCATACTCCAACAAGGAAGCAATCCATCTGCCCCATCTCCCTTCTGGATCTATTTGCACTAAAAAATCCTTAACAGCAGCGTTAGGAACATAAGTAAGAATATGAGAATGCAGAACATATACTCGAAAATCTTTCAATTCTTTCACAAGAGCAAGAGCTTGTTTTTCAATTATGTTATATTTCAAGGCTACATCTCTTATGATACGGCTGAAAAAAGAAATTGGTTTTTCATGCCCATCTCTTTTCTGCATCAATACTGCTGCCATAGTATGCTCCGAGGCAAATGAAAACAAAATGAAATCCTGAGTATAATATGGGCTGATCAAAACTGAAGTTGAAGAAAGAGCCAAATTTACTAGATTGAAATATTTTACCGCCTCCTCAGACCACTTTACTACGCTATCTTTCTTAAGTATGTTTGTAATATCCCTTAGATTTTCAGCAAGATTAGACACAAAGAAACGTAAAAAATTCATCTTACCATTAAAATATTGAATATCCTTCTTATTCCAGGGAAGATAAATTTGCTGAATAGCTTCAACTCGAGCTGGGTCAATACGGATGCCATCTTTTGAGATAATATGACCAAGAAGTTTGCCCTCATCCATGGCAAACAAACTCTTCTTCGGATTAAGTGACACACCATACTTTCTACATTGCTGAAAAACAATCTTCAAATGGTAAAGGTGCTCTTCATTAGAATTGGAAAAGACTGTCAAATCATCAAGATACACGACTAGAAAAACATCTTTCTCATTTGCAAATTCCGTATCCATTGCTCGCTGAAATGTCGCACCAGCATTCTTCAAACCGAAAGGCATTTTAGCATAATGGAAAGTTCTCCATGGAGTGGTGAATGTTGTTTTGTCTCTATCATCCTCATGGACCAGAATTTGGTTATACCTGGAATAACCATCGAGTAGTGACATATGAGATGCTCCAACTACTCGCTGCAATATGTGATCCATTTTGGGCAATGGATAATTACCTTTCAAGGAAACCTTATTCAGATTCCTAAAATCAATGCACAAATGAATCTAACCTATTTTCTTGCGGATGGGCACCAAATTGGAAATCCAATCTGAAAATATTATAGGAACAATGATACCAGCCTTGTATAATCGATTCACTTCCTTTTCAATTGAGGGCAGAAACTTCGGATTTATCCTTCTCAACTTCTGCCTGAAGGGCTTTTGATTTGGCTTGATAGGAATGGTGTGCTGAATTATGTTTGTATCATACATATTCAAATCTGAATAGTCCCAAGAAAATACATCAGAAAAAGAAGACAACAAACGAACATATTTTGCTTTTACCTCTGGTGGCAATGCTTTGGACAATTTCACCATCTTTGGATTCTCAGCTAATCCAATGTTCACGTCTTCAACTCCCTTTTTGGTTGGCCATAAGGTTGGTTTTCTAGCTATTTCATCTTGATCAAAAAGCTCTTGTAAAGGTATCAAACCCTTAGGAATGACATTATCCTTCAGCTGCAATACTTCCATCTGATTGATTTGCACATCAGCCTCACCATCATCATTCTCCATGTCAATTGAAGTCTCTTTGAATTTACCTTTGTTTTGTAGAAATTCATCAATCTCATCATCATCTTGGAATACTTGCCAATACCTTTGATTGTCTGGGACAGTTGGAAAATGTTTCACATGGATTTCAAACTTGCTACTTGAGTTCATTGGAATCTTCAAATTACTTGATGCCTTTGCAAGTGCATCTGCAATACCATTCTGAATACGAGGGATACAAGTCAAAGTATAGTCTGAAAACAATTTCAAGATATCAAGAATTGCATTTCGATAAGCCCGCACTCGAGGATGCTTAGCTTGATACTCACCCTTCACTTGCTTAATTACCAACTCGGAGTCGCCATAAACCGCAATCCTCTTAGAATTCAACTTTCTAAGAATTTTTAGACCAGCAATCAAAGCTCCATATTCTGCCTCATTATTCGAACAATAAAAATCTAATCTGTAAGAACAGACCCTTACATTACTCGGTACCTTGTTTGGGGCGGAAAAAGGGCTGCGTACCAAAATACCAATTCCAGCACCATCACTTCCTACTGCACCATCAAAATCCATATTCCATAAACCATCTTCATCTTCTTCCAAGTGCTGAAATTCTGTTTTCTCTGATATTTCTGCTTGCTGTCCATCAACTTTCTGATGCTGTCAGAAGGCTAATTGCTCAGCAAAACTCTCAAGTTCTTGCCTTTATTTCTTCAAGACTTCTCTGAAATTTTTTGTGATTTCCAGAATTTCATCTGCTTCAACTAACTGACTATCTACATCATTGAAACTATCTAAATACAAAACAAAAGACTCTAAATCTATATGTACATAATTTATCGGATGATTTACCGATTTCTCCTTGCTGGTGATCATATACTTCATATTTTGTTCCCGATATAGTTTTCTCATCTGACCGAACACAGGAATGGTAGCATAGGAGAAATCAAGCTTCAATGTTCCCTTCAGTTTTGCTCCCAAAGATCTGGAAAGAAGCATGCCAAATCTAGGAGGAATATCTGCCACAACCACATCCATCAAAACATTCTTAGATGGAATCTGATCTAAACTAACCACCAAATATTTGATAAGCCCAATGCATCTTACTCTGCTAGAATCAAAATAATATAGATCATGATATTTCCTAGTGATGTCCAATCCCAATTTCTCCATGATCGCCTTTGGCATGAGGTTATGAGAAGCTCCAAAATCAAACATGGCATTATGTAACACAAAATCATGCAATCTAAGGCTGATATAAAAAGGAGGCACATCACTATCGGGAGACTCACCATCTAATGCTGGTCCAAATATCAACTCAGGTTGATCATCTTCCACATTCACCATATCAGACATTGGATCGAAATTCAAAATTTTAGATACCTGACCCTTGTAGCTGTTATTTCTCGCCAACTCAGTCAAAGGAATGGAGACTTTTAACTTAGTGATTTCACTCTCTAAGTTAAAGACTGAAGTTTTTTCTACCTCTTTGGCTAGAGCATCCTTCTTTTCAGCTTTCTCCCTTGATACAATTGGCTGATTAGATATTTCATTTGCTGGTGGAGACTTGCTAGTAGCGGGATCAACTACCTCTTTTCTCTTCTTCTATGCAATGGGTGCATCATTCTTCGATGTTGAAAATTCCTTTCTCTTTTGTATTGGGTTGATAGGCACATCTCTGTTTCTAAGTGAATATTGTCTTTGTTGGGAGGACAAAGCATTCATATAACCTCTTTGATACTCATCCGACTCTTCTTCAAGAGCTGTCTCATTTGCCAAGATAAAATCCTCTTCCTTTTGTACAGCTGAACTTTCTGCATACTCCTCATCTTCAGTGATAAAGGTTGACATGTCATCAGGTGTAAAGAAGTGATCCTCTTCCCCTATTACATTTTCTTCATCATCTGATTCCGGACCAACAAAATTCTGCTATAAATGAGTCTTTACCTGCTGTTGTGCTGGCGATTCTTGTGTTCGCTGCTCTCATTGTTTAATCCTAAATTGAGGTTGCTGTTGGCCACAGAAGTTAGGATTTCTGATCTACGGTTCAGGCTTATCAAGTGTCAATATTTCAATCACCTTTTCCACCTTGCGAAGTACTTGATCTGAAGCGGAAGCCTCTTCCCTTATCATGACTTTCTTCTCAACTTTCAATCTAGATCTCTTGTCATTCAAATTAGCTTCAACACTCACTGCAATTTTCTGCATGTCCTCCAAAGTGGGTGGATCTCTTTCTCTCAATTGATAGGCCATGTCTGGATCAAATCCATCTAGAAACTTAAGCAAAGCCAACTTCTTAGATGGCCTTAAATCATTGGTAATTGCATTGTAAACCACATTAAATCTAATACAATAGTCTTGGACAGACTCACCAGCATTGCACTTGATCTTGGTATATTCAGAAGTTATCTAAAGAGGATATTTCTTTACTTCCCACCAATCCAAGAATTTTCTATGAAGCTCAGCCAATGTAGCAATACTTCTAGGCTGCAAAGCTCTAAACCACTTTCTTACTTCACCTCCAAAGGTTTGCACAAACAATCTCATGGTGACATTTTCTGCATCAATCTCATGAAGATTAAAGAAATCTACCATTCTATCAATATTTTGCTGAGCAGGAACACTTTGAGGAGTGCCATCAAACAATGGGATTTTACTTTGATAATCAGCAGGCATGACATCCAAGTTTTGAGGCAGGATAAGGGGTGAGAATCTGGCAGCCATTGCTCTGGGTGGATTTATAACCGGTCTTGGAGAAATAGGCGGAGTAGGAGTAGTAGATGTATGAGGTGTATGTGGTGTGGATGGAGGTGATACTACTGGAGATTGTTGATAAGGGATAGATGGTTGTACGGGAATGGTAGGAATGAAGGGAAGCTCGGTGTGAATTTGTGAACCGGATGTAACTGCTGATGGCCCAAGGGTTTCAGATGCAGATTCTATGAACTCAGGAATATTTGTTGCCACAATGGAGTTTTTAATATTCAAGATGTAACTGTTAATGGATCTATTAGCCTGTTCAATTTCAAGATACTTGATAAACTCTGGATTTATGACAGTAGAACCAATAGCACTTTCAGACTTAGTCTCAAACAACGACAACTCAAATTGTTCGTCAAACTCTAGATCTTCAAGATATTCAAACACAGTGGGACATGAATGAGATTTGAACAGAGGGATCACGGGACTTTCTCGACGAAGTATTCTTGAAATCAGATTGGGATTTTCATACACTGGAGGTGGATCATGATTTGGATTTTCTCTTGTATGTCTTTTGGAAGCCAGTGTGTTGGATTAATTTCAAAATCAAAGGGACAAAACCAACTTGTTCAACCTTTCGAATTCTAGACTCATCACCAAAAATTCCAGAATGATATGATATACTGGGGTAATTCACAAGTCAAATGTCATGTTTACAAGCTAGACCAGAGATTGACTGAAGCAACATTTATCTACTTTAGCTAATGCAAAGCAAGAGCATTTCGAAGGCTACCTGGCATAACTTCAAGCTTCGTTTTTAGCTTATAAAACAAATAACACCAACAAGTAAACCATTTTGATTCCCCATTATGGTCGCCACTATGTTATTTCCTAAATCTACTTCAGGCTGAAGGAAGGCAGAGTTCAGGGTAACATCAAACCATGCTCAGTCTAGTAGCTAGCCCTACCAGAACAGGAGAGGGCTCTCTCTAGGTCAATCTCAGCAAAAATAATCAATAGGGCTTGATATGACTTGAAATAAAAGCTAATTTTAGGCTAGGTATATAAGTAAAGAGTTTGATTTGATTTTTGGGGGTTTTTTTTGGATCAAAGGGAAAGGCAATTTTGGATCCAGGGATTAGGCCTAGTTTTTGCAGAGTTTTGATTGGGGCAAGGAAGGCAATTGTTTTGATGCTTTAGATTGAATTAATGGATGGATCAGAGCGGTGAGGAGCTGAAGAGGGAAAGAGGGTTTTAGGAATCCTCTTCAAATAGATGAAAACATGGAAAATTAAACAAAATTTCAAGGGAGAGCACAACAATTTAATGAATTCTACCTTAATCACTCATTTGTTTAATTTTAAGAAGAAAGGGGAAGAAAAATGGTACACATAAACATCAGTGAACTTACAATTACATAGAGAAACACACCATCAAAACACAGAGCCACATGGATCCCAAAGAGTGCTACAAACCGTAGTCTATTCCTTTGCCAAAATTGCAGAGATGAAATGTACAATGAAGTGCCAAGCAATCCCAAGTGTCCAACCCTGAAAATGACTGAGAAAATACATGATATAGACAAGCCTAACTCATCCCCATTCCTATAGGGGTAAATCTCACCATTCTAGGAGCTATTTCAACCATATCTAAACTAGGAACTAGAAAATAGGCAATGAAACAACTTGCCTCTATATGATAGGAAACTGATTCATTCACTTACATTTCACCTTTTGGTGAATGAATCTACTAGAATGAGTAAAAATGTGCCAAAATTACATCATGGTCATGAAATTACATCAAGGTACATCAAGAGTTACATGAAAAAGTCAAACTGGCCAAAACTAGGCGAAATTCTGAGCTGTTGAGTGAAAAATAGGCCAAATTTCCCTATGCGCCGCGCGTGAAATCTCTATGCGTAGCACTATTTTGAAGCTGATTTTGATGGCCTTCCGAAGTCCAAATTGAGCACAGAATAGCTCTTTAGAAATCCCTACCTATCTGCTTTCCAACCCAAGTGGAATTTATGGATTTGGTTGCCATTTTCTCCTCCAAAAATCAAATCTCCCAACACTGCTTCCTGTGTGTGAAAAAAGTGGCAGAAAGGCCATTTTTAGGGTGTTTTTGACCCTTTAGGCAACCCATAACTTGATGAAATCCTTAGTCAATCCATAGGCATGCATAAATTTTGATGAAAAATCAAAAAATTCAAAGTTTTCCTCCTGAAGAGCTGCCAATTATAAGCGCGCACCAAGTGGCGCTACGCATCGGGCAGGAAAATATGTTTTTAGGCACAAAAATTCAAAATTGACAAATGTTTTCCCAAATTTCTTGAAATTTGGGCTGAAGATCCCTCATCAAGTTCTATGCTAGGCCAAAGAATATTTGGCCAAAATTTTGAGCCTATCATGCCTTTTGCGACACTTTAGTGCCCTCCTTAGCCTCGCTTTCAGGATCTTGGTCCTTGCTTTGCAAACATGAGTTCGTGCCCATTAATGGTTCTTCATGTGTCTGAGCATGTTCTTCTCCTTGTTTGCCTTCTCCAATAGCTTCTCAAGATGAATTTTGACCCTCTCAAGCCAAGTCTCTCTATCAGCCTCAATCTCCCGCTTAATAGGTGTCATCTCGGCTGGGCTTCTTCGGGCAGCTTGCCGGTTCTCACGGATGTTTTACAACTCCATGATCATCTTCTGATCCTCCAACTACTTGTTCCGCTGCTACAACTATTTTATAATCCATTGATCTCTCTGTAACTTGTTGGTCAATGTGTCGATCTCGGCCTTCTTCTCCTGAATGATCTCTCTCAACTTTGAGCTTGGAGAGCTCAAATCCTCATCAATAAGTATGAAATCGGTATCTTGGCCTCCTGAAGGGCCCTCATCCTGCATAGGCCTCTTACCTCTATCATGTACCTTTACCTGTGTTGCTGATGATGGAAACGAGACCCCTTCCACCCCGGGTGGAGATAGTACTCGTCGGGTTACTACAAATAATGCTCTGGTGCCTCTCTGATAAGTAACCAACACTGTCACACTGATAGGCTCTATCTTGGGACCTTCAGGCTGATGTGAAGGTTCACCTGAATCATAGACAACCTCTGGAGGAACCTGTGGAGCTGTGAAGAAGTCATGGGAAATGAAATCTTCCCATGAAATACCCTGCAATCCAAGCTGATGTACGACAACAATCTTGATGAGTGCATAGTGATAAATATTGTTGTACTGCTGCTCGAGAGTTTTCTTCTACACATGAGCGGTCATTCTCTCAATGTTCTGGCACATGAAATATGGAATTTTCATCATCCTCAATCTTGTAAAATGCATCAATAACCTGATGTGGTAGGCATAGAGGCATGAGAACTGACCCTCACAACTGAAGTATCTGATAATGAGTCTCATCAAAGGCGCATAGGATTCCTTCAGGAACCGGAATGGGAATACCCTGCTGAGATGTCTCACATAGCAGGGCCTGATGTATGGTTCATAATGCACTCTATCCACCTGGTATCTTTTGTTCCACTATTCACCCACATTCGGTATTCCGGTTGCTTGAGAAATGGTTTCCGGTGTCAAGGTGAAATTTACACCAGCAAGAGTTACCTAACCATCATGCAAATGTAATACAAACAACTGAGCCAACTCCTGATGATGCTGAATCCTAGCAATCATCTCACAATACTGATAGCATGACTGCTCTCGAAAACATGCCATGGCAAGTGGGCAGGCCTGCAATTGAGTCAATTAGGTTGGCTCTTCTCTCACATGTTTTCCACCCTTACGAGGCCTTCTCGGTGCATGTAACTCAGTGGTAGAATCAATATCTCTGTCATATGATGTATCAGTGTCTGTCTCCATGGTACTCAAGGTTAATGCAAGGTGTATGTTGGCTTGAATGAGATGAAGAATGAGAATTTGGTGCTTTGTTTCAATTTCCAACTATGTGCCAAAGGGAAAGGACTGAGGGAGAAATAGGACAGTGGGGACAATGGGGTCTAATCAAATGATAGTTTTCCCTTTAGACATTTGACAAACTTTGGGAGAAGGGACAACCACTGAATGTTTGGGAAAGTTGGGGTTTTGGGAATTTTTACAAATGAAATGGGAAAAGGAAAATGATGGGAAATGAAAAGATTTATGGATAGGGAAATGGGGCTTACGAATGAGTGAATTTTAGAGATGTAGGGAGATGGAAAAAGGATTGTAATGATTATATAACAGTGAGAGGGAGGGATGAATAGTGAGGAATGCACAAGTTTGGCACAAAACTATTTTTAAAACACCAATTTTAAAACCCTAAGGAGAAGTTTTTAACAAAAGGATAGGGTTTATGTTTTCAACATTAAAACTCTCATATTCTTCCCTTCAAACAACACAAAAAATTGTTTAATGGCAAATACAAGATCATTCGAACTTACTGGAGCAAATGGGACCGAGAAATTTGGAATTTTTTGGAGGCAATGATGAAATTTGGGTGTCGGCCTTGTGCGTCGTGTGCATAACCCAATGCGCCGCGACAACTGTGTGTGCCGCGCCCATTCTAATTTTCAAGGAGATGGGCGGCTCTATGTGCCGCGACCAGCAAGTGTGTCGCGTCCTTCACCCAGTGCGCCGCACAGTTAAACTCACACACAGTCCGCCCCCAAAACACTATTTTCGCTCTTCCACAATTTGACTTGGCTTCACTCTTGTCTTAGTGTGCAAATGAATTGTTTGAACACCAAAAATATCTTATATATCATGAACTTTAATTTTTGATTTAGAAAACCCATTTTCTAATGTTTGGACTTTGGCACTTTTACATTTTGAAATAAACTCTGTTTTTGTTTGTTTCCTTTGATTTCTCAGCTGATGATGAAATTCTTATCTATCTTTTGCAGGGATAGCTAGAATGAGATCTTGGTAAAGGTGACCAAGGCTGCGCCTAAAGAACTTTACAACTGAAACAACTTTGAGAATTACGTTACATTTATTACAAAGGAAAAAATTGACGATTTTTCTTCAAAACAGAGTTTTGAAGAAGAATCATGATCAATCATTATGACGATAACATTTTTGCAATGAAAAATTATTTCGAACCTCCCTCATGTGCCTGCTGATATTATTAGACACTCTAAAGGCTAAATTTGTGAAACCCTAGACCTAATGAGGTTTAAAACCCTAAAATGACTCTTTATCAAACAGGAGGCCAAACATGACTGCAAATGATTATAAATGATTTTGATGAACAGACACGGACCAGCAGGTACAAGACATGAGGGATATGAGTGAAAACACCCTTTCGTCAGATGATCCA